>CM068953.1:27405457-27427585 GCA_035128595.1 Eptatretus atami | reverse complement strand
CACGGATTAATTAAAACATTTGTAATAAGTAATATAGAACACTTGAATTTATACAAGTACATAATAACTATACACTTTGCTATGTAATGATAATATTAGGATACAACTTGTAATTATACATTTTGTTACATTATTCATGTACACTTTGTATATAATGTATGATAACATTGTTAAATTCATGTTATTATAAGAGTGTTATATAATAATAATATAGGATACACTAATTATACACTTGCTATCTAATGATAATATAGGATACACTTGTAATTATACACTTTGTTATGTAATGTAATTAAAACATTTATAATAATATAATATAGATACACTTTAAATTTATACCAATGTTACATTATGTACTTAGTACACTTTGCTATTGTAATGATAACTATAGATACACTTGTAATTATACACTTTTGTATGTAATGTAATTTTAAAGATTTTATATAATGTTAATTACACACCTGTTATTAATGTAATGATACACTTTGTTAACAAATGTAATTATACACTATGTTATTATAATGATACACTTTGTTACATAATTACTTATACACTATGTTTATTTAAGGCATATACACTTTGTTACATAATGTAATTATACACATGGAGTTGAGGTGTGGGAAGGAAGGACTTGTATGACTGTGGATGCACAGTCAGCGATGGCTTTGGAGGCGATTTGCAATGCTGAAGTGAGGACCCAGAGTTTGATTGAAGAACTTCCTCAAAGAGGATCGTTAAGAATTGTATGGGAGGAGCAGTGGGTTTGTCTTGCAGTCTTTGGGAAGATGAAAGACATATTCAAGTATTTGACCAGCTTGTGATTTTGTCAAGGTCTGAAGAGGGGAAGAGTTGTGCAGCCTGTCTATCGAAAGAAGGATTGCTCACGCCAGAGGGGTGGAATTCAAAGAAAATAGAGGAACGGTTTTTCCAAGAGTCAAAAGATGGTTATGAAAATGAGGAATAGGATTGGGCCCAGAACACTGCCTTGGCACTGCCAGCCTTCACAGAAGAGAAATGACACATGCCTATGAGAGTAAATGAATTCATCATGTGTGGAGTGGCCTTGGACGGCCAGAGCAGAGAGTTTGGAGAACAAAGTCGTGTGCTTGACTCTATTGACAGTCTGATATATGTCGGAGAGATGGTGATGATCATCAGTTCTCCAGTAGGGCTCTGGATGTTGGCGGGAGAGGAGCAGCAGAATGTCAAGGTAGATTGACCCGGTCTGAATCCGAATGGTATCTGAGATGAGGCGTTGGGGAATGAAGCATTTCATGTCAACTTGCATGATGGATTCCATGACCTTGCTGATGCTTGGAAGTAAGCTGATAAGTTGGTAGATAAACGGGATCGGTTTTGCCACCTTTTACCTTCACACCAAAGGGTGCGACTAAGGGTAGTTTCATTCAGTTTCACTTTCTGTCTGGTTGTCTCGTAAGCCAGGGATATGCTCAAAAAAGTTACGGACGGATTGGGGTGAAACTGGTGACAGGGTTAGTGTGTGACAAAAACGAATTGTTTGAATTTCGGTGAAATCTGGATCCGAATGCGGAATCCGGCCCCCCCCCCCCATATCAGTGGATACAAAATATAACGTTCAGCCTGGCTGAAGGTATGCACTAATACCGAGTGCCGTTTATTACCCTCACCAGAGGAGAGGGTATTGCATTTGGGTCCATTTGTCTGGTTGTCTGGCTGTTGTTTGTTTGTCTTTTGTTTGGCTGTTTGTTGTTTGTCACACATAACTTAGTGTTTTTGTCTCTGCTTCCACTTGGAGATTGGAGATGAAATTTGTCGCATGAAGAGCTTCTCATGTAGAATTTTTAATGATTTTATGGTGTCATAGGCACGTGGTGTGGCAGCCATGTTGAAAAAATTGAAAAACTTTGGACCTCGTGTATCTTAAAACCGCACCAAAGAAAAAAAATTGAAACTGACACATGGCAAACTCCTCATGAGGAATGTGATTGTTTTCTGATTTCATGGTTTCCTTCATTATTGCATATGTAGACGACTATATCGGATCATATGAAAAAATTTTAAGTCACTAGGGATAAATTGGTCCACATAAAAAAAAAAAAGATGATTAAAGTCACGTCACGTCATTCGGCACCATATTGTTCTTTTTAAAGTCGTTCAATAGAATCTTATTGCTCTGAAATGCTGAACAATTGAGGTGAAACTTTACAGGTATGCCGCTATCTATGAGGAAACAAAACGTTTCACACATATGATGTCATTGGTCACATGGTTGCAGCCATGATGGATTACCCTGAAACCATTTCAAAAATCTTCTCCCATAACGGCTGAGAGATCGAGGGGAAAAACTTCACACAATGTTCCCCCAAGCCTTGGGATATCGGGTATTCATGAATAATGAGAAGACACATGGTCTGGCAGCCATATGATTAGCAAAATCTTTAAAAAAATTCTTTTCTCTGAAATGCTTCATAAATCGATGTCAACCTTCCAGTTATGATCTAGTAGGTTTTGGAGAATATATGTTTAAATTTTAACTCATCGGACGCATGTCTGGCAAGCCAGAAATTTAATTTTTTTAACTGGGTTCTTTTTTGATTTGTTATTTTTTTGAATAAGGCTCACTTGCTGTCCTGAAGGTTTGGCGAGGAGTAGCAGCTGAAACATGAATCCGTAGCCAAGGTTCCTCCTATGACTCCATCTTTAATTCTGCTTGGTTGGGTTCCTTCTTTCTAGTGACTCCAATGCAGGCAGTTTAACCTATTTGGTCTTCCATTTGATTTGAATTAAACGTATTTTAATCCCATTCTGAATTCAATTGAATAAAAATTGAACGACATAGGTCATTATCAGGTGTCCAATTTAAAGCGGTGTTGCAGCAAAGTGGAACATCTCGGTTGCCGGTCATTCACTGCCAACATTATAGGTGGCATTCTAGTTATGGTGTCTCCTTAATAACATTAACACACCAATACAACACACCAGACAAAAGACACTACATAAAACTACACAACCACCACACAACAAGTCCTGGCGAGGTCTGCAATCTTTATGCTATTTTTCTTGTTATATAATGTATTTATAACATTTTTATATGATGAAATATGGGATACACCTTCATTGCCCTCGCCAGAGGAGAGGTTTTGCATTTGGGTCGTTTGTTTGTCTTGTCCGTCTGGCTGTCTTCTGTTTGATATTGTTTTGTTTGTTTGTCTCTTAATCCACACAGAACTTGAGTTGTTGTTTGTCGTCTTCGCTGCTTTTCCCGGTTAGGGCACCCACAGCGGATCATCCATTATGATTCGCATACTGATTGGCATAGGTTTTACGCCAGATGCCCTTCCTGACGCAGACCTGGCGCCTTCTTACGACACAGGGATAAGGGATTGGGTTTCGCCATGATTCCGGGCTGCCCACGACCCTCTCATAAGCCGCGGCCCAAGTGCAGAGCACCCGTCCTCAAGCGAGTCCCTCCACCCAACGCTCCGAGTAGCCGGATTACAGGCGCACGCCACTACGCCCGTCAAGCGCACGCCACTACGCCCGCCACAGAACGTGAGTATTGTGTATTAATTAATGGATGCCTATATATCTTTTAACCCCTTGAGACACTCATGTCCCAAAAGACCCTTAAGACTCCTAAGACCTTAAGAACCTTCAAACCCCTAAGATTCTTTAAAGACGGCTCAGACTTTTTTAGCCACAAAACCATTAAGAAATTTAGACTCTCAGACTCTTAGACTCCCTCAGACCCTTTAAGACCCCTAGATCCTTTGATACTCCTTAATACTGTTAAGACCTTTCAGGACTCTGAAACCCTTTAGAGCCTTTGGAACCCTAAGACCCTTTGGGACCCAAAACCCTTTAAGACCTAAAAACCCTCAGACCCTTTAGAACCCAAACATCCTTAAAACCGCTAAGGCCTTCAAGACCTCTAAAAACAAGGCTTTAGACCCCCTCAGACCCTTTAAACCGATAAGACCCTTTAGAACCCTAAGACCCTGTAAACCTTCTTAGACCCCCCATTAGACCTGTTACACCCTTTAAAACCCTTAGGCCTCTAACCCTTAGAACCCATAAGATCTTTAGACTCCCTTTCTATCCTTTACACCCGTGGACCTCAGACCTTTAACTTCAACTTTCAGACCTTGTTTAATACGCAAACCAACCCTGTGGTGGCTTAACGTCAGAACGCTGCTAAGATCTTTGGGTCTTGAGTTAGAGGCCAGGTTCGTGTGTTGAAAATCACACCTGGGGGTTGACTCAGCCTGTCACCCTTTGAAGTTGGCAAATGGTACCAGCTTACTATAACAGGGCACTGCATCAGTAGCACAGCTGTGTTTCTAGGAAAATGATGAAACCAGCTGCCACAGCTGCATACGGAAACAACAAAACCCATGTAGGACCCTTAAACCGTTTTATCGTTTTTAAGCGTTTTAAGACCCTTGAGACTTGCTTTGACACCTTAAATTACAACCCCTGAGATCCCTCAACATTTTTAAGACCCCTTGATACTTTATACCATTTTCGCCCTTTCGACCCATTAGTCCTTCGATCTTTAGACCTTCAGAGCCTTTGACCTTTACACATTTACAAACTAGACCATTAACCTTTCATTTGCAATCAACGGCCTGTTTCATTTTAGTAACATTGCCTTCCATTTATTTGCATAAAATACAACCACAACAAAACAAGTCCTGCGAGGTCTGCAATCTCGCTTCTCTTTCTATAGATTATAAGGTAAATTATTACCACTTTGTTATGTAATGATAATATGGGATATATATTATTTACAATTTCGTTTGTGTGAGAAAGAAATAGTTAATGTTCCCATATTAAATTGGCTTATGTCGTGGGTGGGGATTCTTGGTGAAATAAAATAAATCTGAAATTTTTTTCTTTTTTTTCTTTTTTTTTTTTTTTTTTTTTTTCTTTTTTTTTTTTTTTTTATTTTTTTTTCTTTTTTTTTTTTTTCCTTTTTTTTTTTTTTTTTTTCTTCCTTTTTTTTTTTTTTTTTACTTTTTTTTTCCTTCTTTTTTTTGTATAATATAAGAAACGTGAACATTAATAAAAGAGCAGAGCATGTCTAAAGTCAATGAATAGGCCCTGATCATACCATTGATGTACATTCACTAATTCAGACGCCTCTCTCATCTCTTTCTACGCGGCCTCAGGGATGTCTTCCTGTCTCGCAGCATGGAATCTATCAGGCTTTCTCACCCCTCCCTTCATCCACCTCCTCCCACCCCCCCCATCCCCCAAACTGGGCAACGTCAATTTTCCCGCGGCCCGTTTGCCACGTGCAACGCTCGTGCGAGCCGAGCATCCTCCCCCATACCCCACCAACACCGCAAAGACGCAAACCAACGGGCACGCGCCGTACCCTCCCCGCCTCCCCCTCTATTCTATTATGCGAGGCACTCCATCCACATTCACTGGGAAAACTCAACGCTCCCTTGCTTGAGACCTCAGAGTGCCCTGACGATGACAAGAGCTGCGGCCACCCGGGATCTCACTTTTCCGCGTCGGAAATGACACGACGCGCAATTGTCCGTCGACCAATGGACAACTGGTGGTCTAGCGTAGTGATAGGCCACCCGGCTAAAAGTGTGGGTGATCTGGAACTTAGTTCATAAGCAAGCATTAACCACTGAAATTATGACAACAGCAATCGCCAAATTGGCAAGAACGTCCCACCCCGATCCATCACTCGAAGAGGTTCTTCAGCCTGCCGAGCACCGCTGCGACCATCACCATCACCGGACGAGGAACAGGCTTCGAACAATCTCTTTGAGTTCGTTCTCCGTGGGTATCAAGAAATACGAGAACTTTTATGCCTCCATCACTTACTCAATGATGACAGATCCCTCCTTTTATCTCCAACAAATTTCAGCTGCGCTTTCATGTGGAAGCTTTGCTGGAACCCATTGCACTTTACCAAGTTCCATGGCATGGTGCCAAATATAGGCGACTAACCGAGCTGTACTGACGACTTAGGACATTGGAATGTATGCTTCTCCGATCGCGCTCATGACCGGAGGCACGGGAGGGTGGGCAGATACATCCTGTGGACCAGGATCCATGCGATACGTCGTTTCGTCCCACAACAGTGAGGAAGTCACATTATGAGATATAGCTTTTCGTCTCTATTCAGCATAACCATATTTTTCCCATAATTTATTGCTATTTATGGGTTTTATAGAAATCTTGTCCATTTTGGATCGACTACATTTTGCATCGATGAATGTGCTGTGAAGCTGGTGCTATAAACTTCCTTTTGTTGCCAACGCTATGTCTGTGTCTCATGGAACAGTACATCAACTTTCTTCCCTTTAATTGTGTGCATTATATTCCATTTACTTTATTTATCTGCCGTCTTTGTTCTGGCCTCCTCCGCCTCTCCTCAGGGCAGCCTCGTCCAATTTAGAAAATAAACAAATAAATATCCCTGGGTGTTCTAATTCAGCTGCTTTAATGAAGCAGAAATGGAGAAAAGCTAAAAATGGGAGATTCATCACAAGACTTTCTAGCCGCTGGTGCGTTGTCCAACACTGGAAGTCAAACTTGGGATACCACGTACTCTTAATTGATGTCATAAAAAGTCTACACTGCAAGTGATCCGTAAACGTAGCAAGAGCTTACCGCAACAAGATGTGTGGAGCAATATATACGAGAAGATCAGCCGCACGAGGAGGTCATTTGGCCCGCCATTGTCGTGCGGACATCAACCCGCAGACCCCAATCTTTCATTTATCGACTTAAATTCCACTGTGGAGGTTGAGTGAGAAGGGAAGGGGCCTGGGGTGGAGTAGTGGAAGGGTAGGGGTGTTGGAGGAGTGGGAGGAAAAAAACCACTGAACATGTAAGCCACAGAGAGACATTTTGCAATGGATGATTGGAGCAGATCGTAAGGTTCGTAATATCTCGTCCCAAGGACATGTAGATCACCCTGACATACAAGGAATTACAAAAGTATTCTTAAAAAACGTATTGACCCAAGATTTTGATAATGTGGTTACAAAAAGCCAAGGTACATTACATGAGCGATGTGCAGCTACTGTTATGTAAAGGAGAGACAGAGACACCCGGAGAGAGAGAGAGAGAGAGCATGTGAATTACCGAGCACAATTTTTTTATCCCATTCTGAATTTTTTTTTTTTTTTTTGCCTTTCCCCCAAACTTTGGGAAAAAAAAGAAGACACGATGTTTAAATGGGGACGAGATGAAAAACAATGACACGGGCATGATGTAAGCGGAAGGTTACTCGGGAGAAACAGAAAATAATCTCTAAAAATGCCCGAGCCAGACACATATCCGTATATAATGATGGACAGAGATGTGAAAATGAGGAAAGGGAATTGCCGCCGAGAAGAATATTAAGTGACGATGAGCTCGAATTGCAAATACATTATTCGCGGTGAAATGTGCTTCGCGCAATGGAGGGGGGGATACCCACTATCCGAGTCTTTAGCAATCAGAAAGCATACTCCCTTGCTTGATCATGTGAGTCCGTTTTCATGCGCGCTGCAATTGCTGCAATCAGCGGCAAGGTTGCAGAGCGGTGAGTATACTGTGCCCCCTGATAGCCGCACTCTACTTTGCCCAAGTGTTGGCGGTGTGGAACCAAGTTGTGGAATGCATCGTGTTCTTTTCAAGGTTGATCTTTTTGGCTTGAAACTCTTCGGAGCACCCAGGAAGGTCGCGGTGACCTTACATTTGCCAGTTCCGTTTAAAATGTTTGAGGATGTCAGCGGTGTGACAAAAATGGCCTGCACCCGTGTCCATGCGGTCGTTTGTATCGTGTCTCCTTTCGTCCTCTACAGGCCGATCACAGCAGGAAGGCTTGTCACCTACACCTCCCATCTTATTAACACACCCCAGATAACTAAGCACAAATTGTCGAGATCGTACATTAGATAATTGCCAGGATCACTTAGTAGACAATGAACCAACATATAATATTGCTATATGACATACAGGTCCAGTGCCGTATTAAAGCTCGGCTGGCCCTAAGGCACATTTTTGAAATTTAGAGAATGGCCTGAAAAATTTTTAAATTACATCTCGGCTATGAAATGGACCCCAGACAAAGATGAACCGATTCAAGAACAAAATGTTTAATACAAAAAAAAAGACAATATTTAATGTGAAAAGAATTTTGGCCCAAATTTTTGGCTGGCCTAAGCAAACATGCCTTGTCTGCCTGATATTAATCCAGCACTTGGTTAAGGTTGTATAGGTGATGTATTGTCCCTCTGTCATGAGCCAATGGTGGGGGGGGGTTCTGATGGGATATTTATTATATCCATCCAGTGATGAGCTACTTGTTGCAACAGCTAATCGGGGAAATCTGACCGCTGTTAAAGGGAAAAACCTTCTGAGATCGTTTTGGAAGTGATGACGTCATGTTGGTCAATGCAAAAACTGAGTTTCAATACGAGAAACTTGGACGATGTTCGTGATGTTCAAGTACTGGTTCTGTTCTTTGCGTACGTAGCTGTTGCCGAGTAGCTATTATTCTTGGAGCGTGCTGCGCGCTGAGCTGGTCCTTCCACCAGTACACCTGGTAGCAATTTCAACCGCCTCAGAAGGATGCGGCTGAGTCAACCCCATCTGGTGTTAATCAGAGCCAACCGACAGCTCGAAACTCAGACCTTCGGATCCAAAGCCAGCCCCCCCAACGCCAGTAAGCCAAACCAGGCTGTTTCAAATACTTGTAGTGTTATACTTTTTCATCAGTGCCGAATTTGTTAGATTACTTCGCCAAACAATGGCAGTCGTAGCGTGGTTTAATTATTTTTTTATCTTGTTTTGAACCAATCATTTTGCTCCACACCAACTATCGCGGCTCTTGACCTCCTCCTCGGGAGACCGGGTTGAGAAAAAGTTTGGATAGAAGTTACGGACGCATCCCTGCTGGCGGGTCACTTATTACGAAGTCATGGGACATGACTTGCCGAGTATTTCACTTGATGTTAAACAAAAGTTCACTGGAGTTAAACTGCATTCGCAGCACCTATATTCAGCGGTCTGTCCGTGGCCCATCCTCCAGCAGCACTTTTGTTCTCTGCACCCACAGCGTCGTACCACATGCCGCCGCCGCAGGTTCTGTCTTCAGTGGTTTTCGCTCCTTTTAACTGTGACAACTACCAGTCGAACCCCTTTTGGTGGGCAGCTTATTCCTCGGGCACTAACCATTTATTCACCCGGTCACCAGTGGATCATGTTATTGTGTGGACGTGACGCCGAACGACCCACGGTGATACGCCATTTCTTGCTTCTTATTGAACTTGTGACGGTATTCACCCGCACCCAGCTAAACAGCTTATGGGATACCACTTAGTTTGGATGAAGTTCCTCAACCTTTAGAGGTGAGTAGAGTCGATAACTCGGTTTCTCGATATTGAAAGCAACTGTGAAATAATTGCTCCTGAGAATATGGAGCAAGTTCGCGCGTCGGAGGAAATGAGATTTGTTCCTTTGCGTGTGGATTATAGTATAATACCAGATATACATATAAGTCAAAGACGGTGAGGATGGGATGGGATAGTGATAGAACAGGACGGCCATAGGCAACAACCAACAAAAAACATTGACACAAGGACAACAATCCCATGACGGATTGGGCTCGAATCACCACCCACAGAATTCTGTGACGTCATCTGGCATGGTAAATTGCTTGATGAAAAAGTTACTTTGAGTAAGCCATGGAATAAAATAAGCTGCAAGTAAATTTATCTGTTGTGAAGTAAAATTGTAGACATGTACCTCCACCACGAAAGCTGAAGGAGGTTCTGTTTCACCCCTCTCTTCGTTTGTTTGTTTGTTTGCTTTGTTTGTTGTTTGTGCAGGATGTGTCAAAAAAGTTGTGACGGATTCGGATGAACTTGTGTGAAACAGGTTGCGTGTCGCAAGGACGAAATTGATTTGATTTTGATGAAGATCCTAATCTGGAAGTGGACAGAGAGTTATTTAATTTTATAAGTGATTTCTCACCATTGAGAGATGGGCAAAACGAGATATAGCATGATATTCAAAAATGTATTGGCCCGATATTTCGCTTGCAATTCAGGCATTACGTGTGGAGGTATTGCTCTACCGAGTGTCCTTCTATTTATTTATGCTTCTAGTTTGTGATGTGCGAAGCCTTGAGAGAGGAGACTCGGAAACATGACAGACAAAAGCTGGACACCGTCTCATTTCAAAGTGAAGACACCGCGGACGTCATGTTTTGCATCATATATAATTTCTCTTGACATTCAAACCAAAGGAACTCGTCTTGATAAACACAACAAAATAGTGAAAGGAATTTTCGATTTGAAGGCTGGTGGGGATTAAAAAATGAAATGATCATTAAACTCGTCTTATACTGATTAGTCGATTGCCACTTTGGACTGTGAACCACTTCTGGACCATAAGGCTGGGTGCTGCTCACAAAGCCATGTCTGTATTTCCTTGTGTACATCAAAATCTCCACGTTCAAGGAAACCAATACCCTTGAAAAAAATACTATCATGAGAAAAAGAGCAATAATACAACACAGTGCTCTGCACAGTAACCCACCGTCAATGTTTATGCTGCTGCTGCTGTTGTTTTGTTCAGGTAGTGATTAGTATTCCCATCCATGTTTTGAGTATGTTATGTCAAAACAAGCTCAGAGGTTTCAAAAATAATGCCAGGTAGGCTTTATTTTAACCACTCTTTCCTTATTATCATTTGCAAAATATAAAAGCCCGCAAATGCGGTGGAGTTACTTTATTCGAAATATTCGACGCTGGAAAGATATGATGCTTCGTAGCAAGAAAAGTGTTCTTTCCAAAACACGACATGTACAAATTGATTCGATTTCTTTATCTTCAATGGGACGGTTCATTTCACGGTACAGCCTGTGAGTTCGCCACAGTCTGAAGCTCGCCTAGTGCCAGGTGTGTTTTATATCTTCTTTATATATAGACATTTACGGACTAAAATAACACTCGTTGTACGCCACAGTCTGAGCCTCGCCTAGTTCAGGTGTGTTTATATCTTCTTATATATTAGACATTTCTACGGCGTAAATGAACACTCGTTGTACGCCACAGTCTAAGCCTCGTCCTAGTGTCAGTGTTATATCTTCTTTATTTATTAACATTCTTACGGACGTAATGAACACTCGTTGTACGCCCACAGGCTGAAGCCTCGTCCTAGTTCAGGTGTGTTTTATATTCTTCTTTTATTTATTAGACATTTCTCGACGTAATGAACACTCGTTGTACGCCACAGTCTGAAGCCTCGTCCTACGTGTCAGTGTTGTTATATTCTTCTTTATTATTAGACATTCACGACTAAATGAAACACCGTTGTTACCACAGTCTGAAGGCCTCGTCCTAGTGTCAGTGTGTTGTATATCTCTTTATTTAGTAGACATTCTACGACGATAAATGAACACTCGTCTACGCCACAGTCTGAAGCCTCGTCCTAGTTGTTCAGGTGTGTTATATCTTTTTATATAGACCAGTTCCTACGGGACGTAATGAACACTCGTTGCTACGCCACAGCCTGAGCCCGGCCCTAGTGTCAGTGTTATATCTTCTTTATTTAGTAGTACTATTCTACGGACGTAAATGAACACTCGTTGTACGCCCACAGCCTGAAGCCTCGGCCTAGTGCAGGTGTGTTTATATCTTCTTTATTTAGTAGACATTCTATGGACGCAAATGAACACTCGTTGTACGCCACAGCCTGAAGCCTCGCCTAGTGTCATGTGTTATATCTTCTTTATTTGTTAGACATTCTACGGACGTAATATGAACACTCGTTTTACCTGCGCGTGTTTTGCACATCATGTGTAGCGAATTTCCACCTCCCTACGTATTGTATTTATTGTTATGTTTTTTTTTTATGATTTCTGTGCACCGCCCATGAAGCCCAGTTGTAAAGTCACCATCTAACCAATTCCATAAAGAGACGTAATTACTTCTTTTAGGAAAATGTTTTCGAATTTTTTTTAATCCTGAAAAACAAACGTAGTGAACACACAGTTGTGCTAAAAGATTGGCCTTTAAAAACCCCCACTGTAAATTGTCCTTACTAGTAGGCCCGGACGTTGCGTGCGTGTGCCGCATGAAAAAAAAAAAAAAGATGAGGTTCACGTCATGTGACTTCATACACCGTGTCCTGTCATTGGTTTGGTAAATAAATGGCCATAACTTGGAACACTTGTCCGATTAATATCAAACGGGAAAGGCACATCCACAGGCCCAGCAAAATACCTGGCAAGTTTCATAGATCGGACCAGTGGTGGCGAGAAACGGTACAGACAGACAGACAGACAGACAGAACACACACAGACACACACAGAGCACACACACAGAGATTGCGGAATTATAGATAGATGAAGGGAACAGACATACACATTGATTTATACAGGTAATTACTGTATCATCGCTTCTGATCGTCTCTTTCCAAATGTAGCTCAATTAAAGTGTGCGGGAAGCAGCACGGCTGAGTCTTAGGCCGTGCTGCCAATCTGCAACACCCTTCTGTAAGTTAGGCAGAATTGTAATTGTTGATGTGCCGGCAGATAACTCACCTAGTCTTCTTGAAATACACCGTGGATCTTTAACGCGCACAAACTAATGTCGGCAGACGTGATTCCTGTTTCTCACGTCCATCCCGGGACGGAAACACATTGATTGAATCACCCTGCCTGTGAAACACCAGGATGCAGTTTACACCTTGGGTCGGGATTCAAAACCCAGGCGAGACAGTTTAAGAGGAGCGTGTGATTGTGCTGATTAACATATACCGCAAGATACATAGAAATGCATAATGAACCTTTGTTCAATTGTCAAATAAATTTCTGCAATATAAATGCACATTAATATCAGTTTACCGTTAATCAGTCCAAAAACAATCGATTATGGTACAAATGTGTTTCCATGTGTTAGATCAAGCCGTGACAGCCGTCGGTTCTGCTGACGTCAGCAACAATACACTGTGCCTCCGTCTGCCCACAATAGTGACGTCGAACAGACAGGATCAAAACAAAGAGTGGATTTGCATTGGGAAACCTCTGCAGTTATGAGCACCGACCACCACCCTAAAGGGAGGAGGTGTGCAGCAGTCCACGTGATTTTTACACGTCCACCTTAAACACCAATCTGGACGCACCGTTTCTCTTCTTAAGGGATCATCGGGGGTGGGGGGGGTGGGACAAAATGGTCATTATTGACCCTCGGGTTTGGGTAATAAGGTGAAGGAGGATTCACACCAAATAAAACCTCGAAAACGCTGTGCGAGCCTTTTGCCTACATGAGGCACTGCAAGCCTCATCCCCCAACTCCTCATCCAGGTCTCCACCCCAACAGTAACCCCCCTCTCCCCTTCACACACGGAAAGCCTTGAACAAAGGCCTCTTGAGGATAAGCGATTTCCACCCGCAAGCTCCCCAGGCACCAACCATTGTGCTTCCGTGTTTATAATAATCTGATGCTGCTATCCCTCTTGAAACACCCAAATTGAAGGTGTTGCCCAATCCACTTAAGGATGTCCTTTTCGTTGTAGATTCTTGTTGTTGACATCGAAGGAACAGCTCGCGAGGTGCTCTGTGACCCGGGGACTCGGGGTGTTAGGTCGTTAAGAATTCTGACTTCATAGCCTCAAAGCACGACGAGCCGCCCACCACTTTCCCATGAACGCCTTCGCTGCGTAGTGACACACCCTCGCTATCACGTGGTCATGGAGGCACGGCAATCCACCTCGGTGAAGACATTAGCAATGCAACTGCGTTCTGAGCTCCCACGAGCAGCCAGTGCTGCATCACAGAGACCGTCCTATGCAGAACCCGACGTTGTGCAACGTGTCTCACATTGGCGCGTCAATGCCTGCTCAGGGCCCTAAACAGAATACTACAGATTGCACTCAAAACTTAGCAGCACAGCCACACACAACCAGGAGCACCCGTACACAGCAGGCATCACGCACAATGCTTCCATGACACAAGTCTCAGCCCTGAAATCCGGAATTGTTTACCATTCCATTGCTTTCATCTTTCAGTCACGTGATCGCAGAAGTCACCTGCCACTCACCACGCACAATCCGGTGGGCACACTTCAATGCAGCAACGGCTCACTTCCTCCCGAGATGACTCTCCTCTCCCTCCACCTCCTCTCCTCTCTCCTCCTTGCACTTCAACGATCCAAGCGCTACTCTTAGAAGTCCGGGAGTGGTTGCTCCATCGGCAGGCCAGGCGCTGTTATCAAACGACGATCGACGCTTTTCCAGCCCTCCAACGCTCAACCCGCTGAGAATTGCCTCTGTGACATCACCCCGCCCTCATTTGCTAAATCTCAAAGGCTCCAGATGCGTGAATTCCCACTCACATGGACGGCGCGCACGACTGGGGAGGCTGTAGAATCGATCTACCTTCCATCGTCTCGCGGTTTTTTGTGAATCGCGATTTGCTTCCAGCTCGAAGGTCCCGATCGTAAACGCCCTCGTTCGGCGACCTTGATTCGTAATGAGAACGAAGGTTTATTCCGTCTGCGGACCAGCGATAACACTTGTTCTGCGGTAGCTGGCGCTTACGTGTGTCTCGTCGGTAGTGAATCGAATGAACTCTCGTTTCAAGGCGGAATTTTGCGTGGAAAAAGTCGGTGCTCGTGGAGGAACAGAACGCGAGCAATGAATCGGACGTAACGCGCGCCGGACCACGTAGAGAGAGAAAAGCTTGTGTGTTAACGTGAAGGTGTGTAGCTCATAGATTAGGGTCTTTTAATTATGAGCCCTGTTTTTTTACGTTATATACACCAGTGGGTTGATTCAGCCCGTCGTCCTTCCCAGATCAGCAATGAGCACAGTCTACATTTAATAGGGGGAAGACTGCCATCAGCGACCAGTCGTGCCCGTACAATATACAACCAGCAGCAACAGGCTGCCACATGATAGCTATCAGGTGAAGAGAGATGCAGGGTTAGACAGACCACAGCAAAATCCAGGGAAAACAGAGGAGACTGACAAAAGGACATACGGAAGAATGAGACGTAATAGAGAAACGCACGGAGGCAAGGGTGAACAACAGACGGAAACGTGCTCAGGATTAAAGACTTGAAGTTGGAAAAGATTGGATTGGGGAGATTAAGCAGGAGTCGAAAAGATCAGGTTTTGGATGGAGGAATGATCTAAATGTGTGTGAACAGTGTCTGGAAGACCTGGAGAGACATGAGATTTGATGGAATGTCTCACAGGAGGGGAAATAGAGAGACAAACTCCAATCTCTTCTGGATGATTTTGACAAATTCTCCTGAAAATATTTGTTGCTCTGCCTCGCTCCATTGATTTTCGAACCACGTGCTTGTCAAAGTAACCATCTCTCTGGCTGTTATCAGAGAACCAACCTCAGCGCGTCGAGTGGCATTAACTCAGGCCGACTTGCAGGGTCTCCAGAGGCCATCAAACTTCAAGACTGATCTCCATCGCTACTTTCTACCAAACATCAATCAATCCTGGATTCTTTCAAGAAAACTTCCTCTCCTCTCTCTCTCTCGCTCTCTTCATCTCTCTCTCGCCTCTTCTCTTCTTCCACTCTCTCTCTCCTCTCTCTCACTAATTTATCCCTCTGGTTTCTATCTCCTCCTTGGTCTCCGCCGATGTCATGACTGAGCTTGTGGCGAGCAGTTGCCCTGAAACACTTTCTTTGCTCATGAAAGCAACCCAACTGAGGTATCATCTCATTTCTCCATAAAAGCTCGAACAAGTGGTGTTTCCTCAGGAGAGCCAGAAAACAACATCTCTATCTCAAGTCTGAATTCCAAACCTCTCTCCCTCCTCAAATCCTAGTGGTGTCGTAAACAATCTGCTTTCTGGTGTATGCTCCCCTCCATTCCCCTCCTTACCTCACAATGGCTGCAACTGCTGATACGCCCTGGAAAAGGCTGAATGACTAACTCGGTGTTTCATCAAAATCTTGTGTCAAAACCATGCGCTTTCTCTACGCACCTTACCCTCGCACCAACTGTCCTGCACCTGTTTCCTTTCTCCTGACAAGTGGAGAGCTTGCTGTTAAACTCGCTCAGATTCCTGCAACCCGGTCAGACGGCATCACCCACTGTCCTAAAAATCCTGCTCCTCTGTTCTATCACCCTCTCATTTGTTCAAGGTCATCTGCCATCTGCTGGAAATTAGCAACATTACTGCCTGCATAGAAAGGTGCAAAAACAGATCCCGCAACTACAACCAATCAGCCTTCTCCCAATCATCAGCAGGGTTATGGAATTCATCATCGCTTCAGACATTAAATCCTCCTCTTCTCCAATGCCTGATTTGCAGATTATGAATTTTGATTTCAGACCAGGTCACTCTACCCTGGATATGCTGCTTCTGCCTCCCAACAATGGATGGAGTCCTCAATGCCAGACATGAATCCGAGCGTATTCCGAGTATATCACGGCTTTTGACACGGTCTGGCACCCTCACTACTCACCAAACTCTCTTCCTATGGTATCCAAGGCAATCTCCACTCATGGCTCGCAGACTTCCTCTCCTGTCACAGTCACCGTGTGGTCCTAATGGATCTTTCATCCCCTCTTCCTGTCCAGGCTGCAGTTCCTCAGGTAGCGTTCTGGCCCTGTTCTTTTCTGGTTTAATCAATGATCTCTCTGATCTCTGGAAAAATCCTCTTTGTCTCTTTGCGGATGACCCACCCTCTGTCGTACACATCTGTCATTCCTCAGCAAGGCAAAGTAGCTTCTTCGCTCACTGCAGATCTGGGTAAAATCACAAACTGGTCCAACACGTGGAACATGTCTTTCAATCCTGACAAATCTCACACTCTCACTATGTCTCTCAAAGACTGTTAGAAAAAGAAAAGAGATGGGGGGGGGTTCTCTGTTTTCATTCAGCCAAAGAGATGAAGGATTTCCAGAGAGTCAGAGGAACAATCCTCTGGAAAGATCCTTTCTTTCAAGCTCTGGGTCTCACTATTTGCATGATCTTTCCTGGAAAAGCCACATTTTCAACTGCTCCAAGCCAGTCGACGACTGGATCCTCGTGCGAAAGGTCCTTCTCTCAGCCCACCTGAGCTCCTGACCACATACAAAGCTTTGTCACAGCCTGATGGAGTACTGCTCTTCCCCTTGGGCTGGTGCTCCTGCCTCTCACCTTTCTCGCTTACACTGTGGAAACAGGCATTTGGATCATGTGCGCTCCGCGATGAAAGCTGAGTCTTTGGGCCTCTCACTCTCTACCGCAGTCAGGTTGGTGGTCTTCTTCTTCTCCGTCTCCTCTCGGTCTTGTCCCCCCCCCCACTCTGTCTGCGATTTGTCCTCCCCATATTTCCGGCAGGCGCTCAAGGTCTGTCAACAACCCATTCTGGTAAAGCTACCAAATCAGGAATCACTGCTCACCTTCACTCTTCATTCCTCTTTTTTCTCTGCCTTTGGAATAAACTCCTCACTCTTTCCAATCCCATTCTTCCCTCAGGCTTCAAAACAGTTGTTCACCACCACCTCTTTTCTTCCCCATTCCAAAACTCAATCTTTTCTACCCCATTATCCACCCCAAACCCACCTCCTTCAAATTCCTTGCTTTCCTTCCTGAAAGTCCCTGTAATGTCCATTCTTGATTCCCCATGTTCCTGCCCCATCTTCTCCCTTCCACAGATCTCCAATGTCTCTGTTCCCACTGTTTTGTCCTTTCCCTCTCGCCCTCTTATTCTCATGCCCCCCTTGCTGGTTTGTGTGTTAGCTTATAGCCTTGACAATGCATACAAAAAAGAAAAAAGGCATGTATGCAATAAATTGCAACCTTGGTGTGAAGGAGTAGTACACCACTTGCGGTGACAACAGCTCCTCCTCCACGTATTAAAACCCGACTGGGGGAGATGGAATCCAATTGAATACATTGCCAAAGTTAATGAACCAACTGAATGGGTCAGCTCAAGGTGGTATCTCTCAGAAATGACAAACTGAGAGGTCTGTTTGATCCGTCTGATCTGAACAAGTCATCAAGAGGAGCACCATCCATGGGCACGGTTGCGGAGATCGTTGCAAGTATACCTGATCCAAGGTTCTCAATGCTTGATGCGAAGTAGCGTTCCTACAAATCAAACTGGACGAGAAATCGTCCTATCTGACATGTTTCAATACACCGTTCGTAGTACAGGTGGCTTCGGCTTCCATTTGGAATGAAATGTGCACCTGAAATTTTCAGAGGAATATGGACCATATGAATAAGGCAGGATGAGCATTCAGCATCATGGATGACATTCTTGGAATGGATAGGAGTTCACGTGTCCAAGGAAAGCTCTGTAGGACGGAAGATCCCAGCTCGGTCCGTGGCTTTGGAGGCCAACTTTGAATGTTGTCGAATAATTTATGAAGATATATTCCGTGGATTATGGGGAAACTGGGGTCCATTGGGCAAGTACTCAGGCTGCAGTGCTGCTATTCTTGGCCGACCAAAGTAAGTACCAAAGAGTGGTTTCTAGTACATAAATGCCAACGCATTCACACTTCCATTGTTAGGATGCAGGTCCAATGTGTTGGACTTCATACCATGCCAAATAATATATAGCTACTCATCCTGGAGATTGGGAGTTGGGGGATGAATGTGGGAGCCGTGTCCAATGGATCCCATTGTCCCCTACGTTAAACGTGCAGGTGTTTCCAGGCAGCCAGGTGATTCGGCCGACCACAACCGGCATCCATGTTTAAGTGTGCGGCAATAGTGTTGTATACGTCACTGAAACCAACTGTATCTGCTTCCGAGCATCGTGACGTCACAAGAGAGAAGGTTAGAGTCTGTGCTTCGTTGTCGCCCGGGAGTGCTGAGTTGTACTTACACCGGCCATTGTGAGATTGATAAGTGAGGACAATAGTTGATTGGGGTTGTTAGTGTGCGCTTTCTTTTTGTCCTCCATCCTTCTTTCTCTCAGCGAGGAGTCTCGTGAGTGGAGGAGGCCAACGGGCCGACCACGTGCCTCGTGGTTGCAGCAGGTTGATGGGCACCTCAAGGAGATGGGAGGGCCAGGCATCTGCCTGGGGATGGCCAGACGGAGCCCTGGAGTACGGCGGAAAGTGGACGCAGCGACGCGCTGCTCCGGCGCACGCTCCCATACCTGACCCTGACCTGATCCTTCTTTCTTTGTCCATGGATTGGTGAATCTTGCAAATTCTTTCTGTAAGGTTCACCTGGCTACACCTGGATGGATTTGAGGGTAGAAGAGCAGCACCGAACCCCGAATCCTATATCCAGGTTTCTCCTGATGACTCCATCTTTGTCCATTTGGGGTCCTCCTGATATTATATACCCCGGGTTAAAATCAATCCCACCGTACCATGGTTTCACACATATATATATATTTTATATTCCTAACTGTGTATAATTATAAATAGCGACTTGTTGGTTGTAAATGCGCTCCATCATTATCTATTAATGCGAATGGCCGATGCTGGTGCACATTGCTCATGGGACCACTCTGGGAAGAGCTCATGGCAATGCATTGTGGAATCGTGCACTTTCAGACAATGATGGCAAATCTAAACTACAGGAGAGCGTAATGGAGCAGAGCGATCCTCGACGGCGCTCCGTGCAGCTCGGTGAGCAGCGCAGGGCTCTGTCCTGGCTGACGTCATTTGAATGCTGACGTCAACGAACACGTCTTGGTGAACAGGAAGAAACCCAAATGAAGGGGTTTACAATTGTCTAATTCTGCTGTGATCTCCTCATTCCACGTATAAATCTTCATCTCGACTAGATGTTAATTTCATTGCCTTGCCAAGACTTTTATCAAATTGGTTTTATCTATCTTTAATCCAGCAATCTCTGTGTCTGTCTGTCTGTCTGTCTGTCTGTCTGTGACCACGTTTTCGACAACAGGTCCGATCTAATTGAATACTTGCCAGTATATTGCTGGGGCCCTGTGATGTGCCTTTTCAAGTTGATATTAATCAGACAAGTGGTTCCCAAGTTATGGCCATTTATTTACCAAACCAATGACAGACACGTGCGCAGACAGACAGACAGACAGACAGACAGACACAGAGATTGCTGGAATTAAAGATAGATAAAATCCAAAATTTGATAAAAGTCTTGGGCAAGGCAATGAGAAATTATACATCTAGTCGAGATGAAGATTTATACCGTGGAATGAGGAGATCACAGCAGAATTAGACAATTGTAAACCCCTTCATTTGGGTTTCTTCCTGTTCACCAAGACGTGGTTCGTTGACGTCAGCATTCAAATGACGTCACGCCAGGACAGAGCCCTGCGCTGCTCACGCGAGCTGCACGGAGGCCGTCGAGGGATCGGCTCTGCTCCATTACGCTCTCCCTGTAGTTTAGATTTGCCATCATTGTCGTGAAAGTGGCACGATGTCCCACAATGCATTGCCATGAGCTCTTCCCAGAGTGGTCCCATGAGCAATGTGCACCAGCATCGGCCATTCGCATTAATAGATAATGATTGGAGCGCATTTACAACCAACAAGTCGCTATTTATAATTATACACAGTTAGGAATATATATATATATATATGTGTGAAACCATGGTAACGGTGGGATGATTTTAACCCGGGGTAATATAATATCAGGAGGACCCCAAATGGACAAAGATGGAGTCATCAGGAGGAACCTGGATATAGGATTCGGGGTTCGGCTGCTGCTCTTCTACCCTCAAATCCATCCAGGTGTAGCCAGGTGAACCTTACAGAAAGAATTTGCAAGATTCACCAATCCATGGACAAAGAAAGAAGGATCAGGTCAGGGTCAGGTATGGGAGCATGCGCCGGAGCAGTGCGTCGCTGCGTCCACTTTCCGCCGGTACTCCAGGGGCCTCCGTCTGGCCATCCCCCAGGCAGATGCCTGGCCCATCCCCATCTCCTTGAGGTGCCCATCAACCTGCTGCAACCACGAGGCACGTGGTCGGCCCGTTGGCCTCCTCCACTCACGAGACTCCCTCGCTGAGAGAAAGAAGGATGGAGGACAAAAAGAAAGCGCGCACACTAACAACCCAATCAACTATTGTCCTCAACTTATCAATCTCACAATGGCCGGTGTAAGTACAACTCAGCACTCCCGGGCGACAACGAAGCACAGACTCTAACCTTCTCTCTTGTGACGTCCACGATGCTCGGAAGCAGATACAGTCGGTTTCAGTGACGTGATACATCACCTATTGCCGCACACTTAAACCATGGATGCCGGGTGTGGTCGGCCGAATCACCTGGCTTCCCTGGAAACACCTGCACGTTTAACGTAGGGGACAATGGGGTCCATTGGAACATGGGCTCCATCCATTGGAACATCCCCTCCAATCCTCCAGAATGAGTAGCTATATATTATTGGCCAATGGTATGAAGTCCCAACACATTGGCACCTGTATCCGAACTATGGAAGTGTGAATGCGTTGGCATTTAGTACTAGAAACCACTCTTTGGTACTTACTTTGGTCGGCCAAGAATAGCAGCACTGCAGCCTGGAGTACTTGCCCCAATGGACCCCCAGTTTCCCCCATAATCCACGGTATATATCTTCATAACATTATTCCGACAACACTTCAAAGTTGGCCTCCAAAGCCACGGACCGACTGGGCATCTTCCGTCCTACAAGGCCCTTCCTTGGCGCACGTGAACTCCTATCCACCTCCAAGAATGTCATCCATGATCGTGAATGCTCCATCTCTGCCTTTAATCATATGGTCCATATTCCTCTGAAAATTTTCAGGTGCACATTTCATTCCAAATGGAAGCCGAAGCCACCTGTACCTACCGAACGGTGTATTGAAACATGTCAGATAGGACGATTCTCATCCAGAGTTTGATTTGTAGGAACGCTGACTTCGACATCAAGACTGAGAAACCTTGGCATCAGGTATACTTGCAACGATCTCCGCAACCGTGCCCATGGGATGGTGCTCCCTCTTGATGACTTGTTCAGTAGTCAGAGGATCACAAGACATCTCAGTTTGTCATTTCTGAGAGATACCACATTGGCTGACCCATTCAGTTGGTTCATTAACTTTGGCAATGTATTCAATTGATTCCATCTCCCCCAGTCGGGTTTTAATACGTGGCAGGAGGAAGCTGTTGTCACCGCAAAGTGTGTACTACTCCTTCACACCAAGGTTGCAATTTAAATCTCTCTCACAACAAAAATCACAAAAAAACACAC
>CM068953.1:27388353-27400721 GCA_035128595.1 Eptatretus atami | reverse complement strand
GAGAGAGGTTTGAGAGTTCAGACTTGAGATTAGAAAGATGTTGTTTTCTGGCTCTCCTGAGGGAAGACACCCACTTGTTCCGAGCTTTATGGAAGGAACTGAGATTATCCTCAGTTGGGTTTGCTTTCCATGAGGCAAAGGAAAGTTGTTTCAGGGCAACTGCCTCGCCACAAGCTTCAGTGAACCATGGGCGGGAGGAAGGGTAGGACAGATGAAGACGAGAGGGGATAAATCTGTGAGAGAGAGGAGAGAGAGAGAGAGGGAAGAGAAGAGAGAGAGGGAGAGAGGAGAGAGAGAGGGAGAGAAGAGAGAGGAGCAAGTTTCTTTGAAAGAATTCCCAGGATGAGTTGATGTTGGAGAAAGTAGCGATGGGAGATCAGTCTTGAAGTTTGATGGCTGCTTGGAGACCCTGCCAGTCGGCCTGAGTGTAATGCCAGACTCGACGGCGCTGAGGTGGTTCTCTGATAACAGCCAGAGAGATGTTTACTTTGACAAGCACGTGGTTCGAAGAATCAATTGGAGCGGAGGAAGAGCAACAAATTATTTTCAGGGAAATTTGTCAAAATCAGATCCAGAAGAGATGGAGTTTTGTTCCTCTTATTTCCCCTCCTGTGGAACATTCCATTCAATCTCATTCTCTCCTCCAGGTCTTCCAGACACCTGTTCACCACCATTTCAGATCATCCTCCATCCAAAACCATGATCTTTTCGACTCCTGTTAATCCTCCCCAATCCTAACTCTTTTCCAATTTCAAGTGTTTGATTCCTGAGAGTTTCCTTGTGTATTCACCTTGTCCTCCCGTGCGTTCTCTCTTACGTCTCATTCTTCCGTATTTGTCCTTTGTCAAAGTCTCCCTCTGTTTTGTCCCTGAATGTTGCTGTTGGTCTGTCTCCCTGCATCTCTCTCTCACTCGGATAGCTATCATGTGCAGCCTGTTGCTGCTGGTTGTATCATTGTACGGGGGCACGACTGTGCCGCTGATGCAGTTCCCCCTATTAATAGTAGACTGGTGCTCATTTTGCTGATCTGGGAAGGACGACGGGCTGAATCAACCGCACCTGGTGTCAATATAACGTAAAAAAACAGGGGCTCAAATTAAAGACCCTAAGATCTTAAGCCAGCCACCTTCACCGTTAACACATCAAGCTTTTTCTCTCTCTACTGTCCTTGCGCCGTTACGTCCTGATTCATTCTCCGTTCTAGTTCCTCCACGAGCCTCGACTTTTTCCACCAAAAAATTCCCGCCATTGAAACGAGGAGTTCTTGCGATTCACTACCGACGATGAACACACCGAAGGTCGCCAGTACCGCAGACAGGTGTTATCGGCTGGTCCGCAGACGGAATAAAACTTCGTTTCTCATTACGAATCAAGTCGCGCAACGAGGCGTACGATCGGGACCTTCAGCCTGGAAGCAAATCCATTCACAAAAAACCAGACGATGGAATATCGATTCAGCTTTTCCCCTCAGTGTGCGCGCCGCTCCATGTGAGTGGGAATTCACCATCTGGAGCCTTTGATTTATGCAAATGAGGGGCGTGATGTCACAGAGGCAATTCGTCATCGCTTGATGCGCTTGGAAGGGCTGGAAAGGCGTCACGTCGTGAAACAGCCTCCTGCCATGAGCAACCACTCCCGACTTCTAAAGTACGCCTTCGGATCGTTGAATGCAAGGAGGAGGAGGAGGAGGAGGAGGAGGAGGAGGAGGAGAGTGCCCATCTCGGATGAAGTGAGCCGTTTGCATTGAAGAGGTGTGCTCCCACCGGATTGTGCGTGGTGACGTGGGCAGGTGACTCTGCGAGTCACGTGACTGGAAAGATGGAAAAGCAATGGAAATGGTCAAACAGAATTCCATTCCAGGGCTTAGATCTTTGTCATGGTAACCATTGTGCGTATCCTCTTTACGGTGTCCCTGGGTGTTGTGTGGCCTAGTGATGCTAAGTTTGAGTGCCAATCCTGTAGTATTCTGTTTAGGGCCCTGAGCATCATTTGACCCCCAATCTGGAAACGTTGCACAACGTCGGGGGTTCTCATAACGACGGTCTCTTGATCAGCACTGGCTGCTCGTGGGATGCTCAGAACGCATTGCATTGCTAATGTCTTCTACCGAGTGGATTGGCCTCCTCCATGACCACGTGATAGCGATGTGTCACTACGAGCGAAGGTTCATGGGAAAGTGTGAGCGCTCGTCGTGCCGTTTTGGGACCTATTGAGTCAGAATCTTAACGACCAACACCCCGAGTCCCCGGGTCACAGACCCTCGCAGCTTCCTCGATTCAACAACAAAAAATCTACAACGAAAAGGACATCCTTAAGTGGATTGGGGGCAACGACCTTTCAATTGGGTGGTTTCAAGCAGATGCAGCATCAATTATTATAACGGAAGCAACAATGGTTGGTGCCTGGGGAGCTGCGGGTGGAATCGCTTCTCAAGAGGCCTTTGTTCAAGGCTTTCCGTGTGTGAAGGGGAGAGGGGGGGTTACTGTTGGGGTGGAGACTGGATGAGGAGTTGGGGGATGGGCTTGCAGTGCCTCATGTAGGCAAAAGGCTCGCACAGTTTTCGAGTTTTATTTGTGTGAATCCTCCTTCACCTTATTACCCCCAAACACCCGAGGGTCAATAATGACCATTTTGTCCCACCCCCCCCCGATGATCCATTAAGAGAGAAACGGTGCTGTCCAGGATGGTGTTAAGGTGGACGTGTAAAAATCCACGTGACCGCTGCACACCTCTCCTTTAGGGTGGTGGTCGGTGCTCATACCCTGCAGAGGTTTCCCAATGCAATCCACTCTTTGTTTTGATCCTGTCTGTGACGTCACTATTGTGCAGACGAGGCACAGTGTAATTGTTGCTGACGTCACAGAACCGACGCTGTCACGGCTTGATCTACACATGGAAACAACATTTAGTACCATATCGATTGTTTTTGGACTGATTAACGGTAAACTGATATTAATGTGCATTTTATTGCAGAACAATTTATTGACAATTGAACCAAAGGTTCATAATTGCCATTTCCTATGTATCTGCGGTATATGGTAATCAGACACAATCACAGCGCTCCTCTAAACTGTCTCGCCTGGGTTTGAATCCCGACCCAGGTGTAAACTGCCATCCTGGTGTTTCACAGGCAGGGTGATTCATCAATGTGTGTTCCGTCCCGCGGATGGACGTGAGAAACAGGAATCACGTCTGCCGACAATTAGTTTGTGCGCGTTAAAGATCCCACGGTGTATTTCAAGAAGACTAGGTGAGTTATCGCCGGCACCATCAACAAATTACAAATTCCTGCCCTAACTTACAGAGGGTGTTGCAGATTGGCAGCACGGCCACGACCTCAGCCGGTGCTGCTTCCCCGCACACTTGTATTGAGCTGCATTTGGAAGAAGACGATCAGAAGCGATGATACAGTATCTACCTGTATAAATCAATGTGTATGTCTGTTCCCCTTCATCTATCTATAATTCCAGCAATCTCTGTGTGTGTGTCTGTGTGTGTCTGTGTGTGTCTGTCTGTCTGTCTGTCTGTGACCGCTGTTTCTCGACAACCACTGGTCCGATCTCTGAAACTTGCCAGGTATTTTGCTGGGGACCTGTGGATGTGCCTTTTCAAGGTTTGATATTAATCGGACAAGTGGTTCTCAAGTTATGGCATTTATTTACCAACCAATGACAGGACACGGTGTTATGACGTCACAATTGACGTGACAATTCTTCTTCTTCTTTTTTTTTTTTGGCACGTACGGCCACGCACGTACGGGCACATACTAGTAAGGACAATTTAAGTGGGGGTTTTAAAGGCCAATCTTTTAGCACAACTGTGTGTTCACTACGTTCTGTTTTTCAGGATTAAAAAAAATTCGAAAAACATTTTCCATAAAAGAGTAATTACGTCTCTTCTATTGAATTGTAGATGGTGACTTACAACTGGGCTTCATGGGCGGTGCACAGAATCATAAAAAAAAACAATAACAATAAATACAATACGTAGGAGGTGAAATTCGCTACACATGATGTGCAACACGCGCAGAGTAAAACGAGTGTTCATTTACGTCCGTAGAATGTCTAACAAATAAAGAAGATATAAACACACCTGACACTAGGCCGAGGCTTCAGGCTGTGGCGTACAACGAGTGTTCATTTGCGTCCATAGAATGTCTACTAAATAAGAAGATATAAACACACCTGACACTAGGCCGAGGCTTCAGGCTGTGGCGTACAACGAGTGTTCATTTACGTCCGTAGAATGTCTACTAAATAAAGAAGATATAAACACACCTGACACTAGGCCGAGGCTTCAGGCTGTGGCGTACAACGAGTGTTCTTTACGTCCGTAGAATGTCTACTAAATAAAGAAGATATAAACACACCTGACCTAGGACGAGGCTTCAGACTGTGGCGTACGACGAGTGTTCATTTACGTCCGTAGAATGTCTACTAAATAAAGAGATATAAACACACCTGACACTAGGACGAGGCTTCAGACTGTGGTACAACGAGTGTTTCATTTACGTCGTAGAATGTCTAATAAATAAAGAAGATATAAACACACCTGACACTAGGACGAGGCTTCAGACTGTGGCGTACAACGAGTGTTCATTTACGTCCGTAGAATGTCTAATAAATAAAGAAGTATAAACACACCTGACACTAGGACGAGGCTTCAGACTGTGGGCGTACAACGAGTGTTCATTTACGTCCGTAGAATGTCTAATAAATAAAGAAGATATAAACACACCTGACACTAGGACGAGGCTTCAGACTGTGGCGTACAACGAGTGTTCATTTACGTCCGTAGAATGTCTAATATATAAAGAGATATAAACACACCTGACACTAGGCCGAGGCTCAGACTGTGGCGTACAACGAGTGTTCATTTACGTCCGTAGAATGTCTAATATATAAAAGATATAAACACACCTGGCACTAGGACGAGGCTTCAGACTGTGGCGTACTCACAAGGCTGTACCGTCGAAATGAAACGTCCCAGAAGATAAAGAAAATCGAATCACATTTGTACATGTCGTGTTTTGAAAGAACACTTTTTCTTGCTACGAAGCATCATATCTTCCAGCGTTCTCGAATATTTCGAATAAAGTAACTCCAACCCGCCATTTTTGACGGGCTTTTATATTAGTGCACAATGATAATAAGGAAGAGTGGTTAAAATACAGCCTTACCTGTGCATTATTTTTCTGAAACCTCTGAGCTTGTTTGACATAATACTCAAAACATGGATGGGATACTAATCACTACCTGAACAATAACAACAGCAGCAGCAGCATAAACAATTGACCGGGTGGGTTACTGTGCAGAGCACTGTGATGTATTATTGCTTCATTTTCTCATGATAGTAATTTTTTCAAAGGGTATTGTTTCCTTGAAAAATGCGTGAGATTTTGAATGTACACAAGGAAATACAGACATGGCTTGTGATGCACAACCCAGCCTTCATGGTCCCAGGAGAGTGGTCACAGTCCAAAGTGGCAATGACTAATCAGTATAAGACGAGTTTAATGATCATTTCATTTTTAATCCCCCACCCTTCAAATCAAAATTCCTTTCACTATTTTGTTGTGTTATCAAGACGAGTTCCTTTTGGTTTGATGTCACAGAGATTATATAATGATGCAAAACATGACGTCAGCGGTGTCTTCATCTTTGAATTGAAGGACGGTGTCAGCCCTTTTGTCTGTCATGTTTCAGATCTCCTCTCTCAAAGCTTCGCACATCACCAAACTTCAGAAGCATAAATAACTAGAAGGACACTCGGTAGAGCACATACCTCCACCACGTAATGCCTGATGCAAGAGAACATATCGGGCCCAATACATTTTTGAAATATCATGCTATATCTCGTTTTTGGCCCATCTCTCAATGGTGAAGAATCACTTATAAAATTAAATAACTCTCGTGTCCACTTCCAGATTAGGATCTTCATCAAAATCAAATCAATTCGTCTTTGCGACACCCAACCTGTTCACAAGTTTCATCCGAATCCGTCCACAACTTTTTGACACATCCTGCACACAAACAAAAACAAACAACAAACAAACAAACAGACAGAGAGGGGTGAAAACAGAACCTCTTCCAGCTTCGGTGGTGGAGGTAACAATGTCTTACAATTTTACTTCCACAACATAAATTTACTTGCAGCTTATTTTATTCCATTGGCTTCACTCAAAAGTAAACTTTTCATCAAGCATTTACATGCCAGATGACGTCACAGAATTCCTGTGGGTGGTGATTCGAGCCCAATCGTCATGGGATTGTTGTCATTGTTGTCAATGTTGTTTGTTGTTGTTGTTGCCCTATGGCCGTCCTGTTCTATCAAAACCTATCCCATCCCATCCCATCACCCGTCATTGACTTATATGTATATCCACTGGTATATATACTATATCCACACGAAAGGAAACAAATCTCATTTCCTCCGACGCGCGAACTTGCTCCATATTCTCAGGAGCAATTATTTCACAAGTTGCCTTTCATATAGAGAAAATCGAGTTATCGACTTCTACTCACCTCTAAAGGTTGATGACTTCATCCAAACTAAGTGGTATCCCATAAGCTGTTTCGCTTGGGTGCGGGTGAATACCGTCACAAGTTCAATAAGAAGCAAGAAATGGCGTATCACCGGTGGGTCGATTCGGCGTCACGTCCACAAAATAACATGATCCACTCGGTGACCGTGACATAAATGGTTAGTGCCCGAGGAATAAGCTGCCACCAAAAGGGGTTCGATGGTAGTTGTCCCACAGTTAAAAGGAGCGAAAAACCACTGAAGACAGAACCGCGGCGCGGCATGTGGTACGAAGCTGTGGGTGCAGAGAACAAAAGTGCTGCTGGAGGATAGGGCCACGGACAGACGCTGAATATAGGGCTGCGAATGCAGTTTAACTCCATGGAACTTTTGTTTAACTCAAGTGAAACTCACTCGGCAAGTCATTTCCATGACTTCGTAAATAGTGAGCCGCCAGGCAGGGAAGCGTCCGTACCCTTCTATTCAAACTTTTTCAACGCCGGTCTCCCGAGGAGGAGGTCCAAGAGCCGCGATAGTAGTGTGGAGCAAAATGATTGGTTCAAACAAGATAAAAAAATAATAAAAACCACGCCTAGCACGACTGCCATTGGTTGGACAAGTAAATCTAACAAATTGGCACTGATGAAAAGTACACTACAAGTATTTGAAACAGCCTGGTGTTGGCTTACTGGTTGGGGGGCTGGCTTTGGATCCGAGGGTCCTGAGTTCGAGCCTGTCGGTTGGCTGCTGAATTAACACCAGATGGGGTTGACTCAGCCCGTCTCCTTCTGAGGCAGGTGAAATGAGTACCAGTGTACTGGTGGAAGGACACAGCATCAGCGGCGCAGCACGCTTCCAAGAAATAATAGCTACCTCGGCAAAGCTACCGTACGCAAGAACAGAACAGTACTTGAACATCACGATCGTCCAAGTTTCTCGTATTGAAACTCAAGTTTTTGGCATTGACCAACAATGACGTCATCACTCCAAAACGATCTGCAGAAGTGTTTCCCTTTAACAGCGGTCAGATTTCCCCGATTAGCTGTTGAACAACAAGTACGCTGCACACCTGGATTGGATATAATAAATAACCCATCAGAACCCCCCCCCATTGGCTCATGACAGAGGAAACAAATACAATCACATATACAAACCTTACACCACCCAGTGCTGAATTAACTATCAGGCAGACAAGGCATGTTTGTGCCTTAGGGCCAGCCAAAAATTTGGGCCAAAATTCTTTTCACATTAAATATTTGTCTTTTTTTGTATTAAACATTTTGTTCTTGAATCGGTTCATCTTTTGTCTGGGGTCCATTTCCATGAGCCCGAGATGTAATTTAAAATTTTCAGGCCATTCTCTAAAATTTCAAATGTGGCCTTAGGGCCAGCCGAGGCTTAATCCGGCACTGACTGTATGTCATATAGCATATTATATTTGTTGGTTCATTGTCTACTAATGTCCTGGCAATTCATCTAATGTACACCGATGTCGACAAATGTGTTAATGTCGTGTACGTGATTTGTGTCAAGCTCCTGCGTGTGCCTGAGAAGGAAGAACAAGGACCGCATGGACACGGGTGCAGGCCATTTTGTCACACCGTGACATCCTCAAACCACTTTATAAACGGAAACTGCAAATGTAGGTCACCGCGACCTTCCTGGGTGCTCCGAACGAGTTCAAGCCACAAAAGGATCAAACTCTTGAAAAGACACGATGGCATTCCACAACTTGTTCAAACCGCCAACACTTGGGCAAAGTAGAGTGCGCTATCAGGGGGCACAGTATGACTCACCGCTGCTGCAACCCTTGGCCGCTGATTGCAGCAATTGCACCATGAAAACGGACTCACATGATCAAGCCAAGGGAGTATGCTTTCTGATTGCTAAAAGACTCGGATAGATGGGTATCCCCCCCTCCATTCGCGCGAAGGCACATTTCACCGCCGAATGATGTATTTGCAATTCCGAGCTCATCCGTACACTTAATACTTCCTTCTCGGCGCAATCTCCCTTTCCTCATTTTCACATCTCTGTCATCATTATATACGGATATGTGTCTGCTCGGGCATTTTTTGGTTATTTTCTGTTTCTCCCGAGTAACCTTCCCGCTTACATCATGCCCGTGTCATTGTTTATTCATCTCGTCCCCATTTACATCGTCTCCAGTGAGCAAATCAGAATGGGATTGTGCTCGGTAATTCACATGCTCTCTCTCTCTCTCTCTCCGCGGTGTCCTCTGTCTCTCCTTTACCAAAAACCAGTAAGCTTGCACATCGCTCATGTATGTACCTTGCTTTTGTAACCAACATATAATCAAAATCTTGGGTCAATACGTTTTTTAAGAATACTTTTGTAATTCTTGTATGTCCAGGGTGATCTACATGTCCTTGGGACGAGATATTAGAACCTTACGATTGCTCCATCATCCATGCAAAATGTCTCTGTGGCTGTACATGTTCCAGTGTTTTTTTCCTCCTACTCCTCCAACCACCCCTACCCTTCCCACTACTCCACCCCAGGCCCCTACCCCTTCTCACTCAACCTCCACAGTGGAATTAAGTCGATAAACTGATAGATTGGGGTCATGCGGGGTTGATGTCGCACAGACATGGCGGGGCCAAATGACCTCCTCGTGCGGCTGATCTTCTCGTATATATTGCTCACACATCTTGTTGCGGTAAGCTTCTTGCTACGTTACGGGTCCACTTGCAAGTGTAGACATTTTTATGACATCATTAAGAGTACGTGGTATCCCAGTCTTGACTTCCAGTGTTGGACAACCGCACCAGGCCGGCTAGAAGTCTTTGTGAATGAATCTCCATTTTTAGCTTTCTCCATTTCTGCTTCCATTAAAGCAGCTGATTCAGAACACCCAGGGATATTTATTTGTTTATTTTCTAAATTGGACGAGGCTTGCCTGAGCGAGAGCGGAGGAGGCCAGAACAAGACGGCAGATAAATACAAGTACAATGGAGATATAATGCCACACAATTAAAGGGAAGAAAGTTGATGTACTGTTCCCATGGAGACACAGACAATAGCGTTGGCAACAAAGGAAGTTTTATAGCACAAGCTTCAACAGCACATTCACTCGATGCAAAATGTAGTCGATCCAAAATGGACAACGATTTTCTATAAACCCCATAATAGCAAATAAAAATTATGGAAAAATATTGGTTTATGCTCACAGGAATAAGAGAGAAAAGCTATATCTCAAATGTGGACTTCCTCACTGTTGTGGGACCAGAAACGACGTATCGCATGGATCCTGGCTACAGGATGTATCTGCCCCACCACCCGTGCCTCCGGTCCATGAGCGGATCGAGAGAAGCATACATTTCCATGTCTAAGTCGTGCAGTAAGCTCGGTTAAGTCGACCTATATTTGCACCACTGCCATGGAACTCTGGGTAAAGTGCACTGAGGTCTCAGCAAAGCTTCCACATGAAAGACGCAGCTTGAAATTTGTTGGAGCATAAAAGGGATCTGTCATCATTGAGTAAAGTGATGGAGGCCATAATAAGTTCTCGTATTTCTGATACCCAGCGGAGAAACGAACTCAAAGAGATTGTTCGAAGCCTGTTCCTCGTCCGGTGATGGTGATGGTACGCAGCGGTGCTCGGCAAGCTGAAGACTCTTCGAGTGATGGAATCGAGGGTGGGACGTTCTGCCAATTTGGCGATTGCTCGTTGTCCAGTAATCAGTGGTAATGCTTGCTATGAACTAAGTTCACAGATCACCCACACTTTTAGCACGGGTGGCCTATCACTACGCTAGACAACCAGCCTTGGTCATTGGTCGACGGACAATTGCGCGTCGTGTATTTCCGACGAGAGAAAAGTAGAGATACCCGGGTGCCGCAGCTCTTGTCATCGCTCAGGGCACTCTGAGGTCTCAAGCAAGGGCAGCGTTGAGTTTTCCAGTAAGTGATGGAGTGCCTCGCAATAATAGAATAGAGGGGAGGGGGAGGGTACGGCGCGTGCCGTTGGTGGCGTCTTTGCGGTGTTGGTTGGGGTATGGGAGGAGGATGCTCGGCTCGGCACGAGCGTTGCACGTGGCAACGGGCCGCGGGAAATTGACGTGTGCACCAGTTGGGGGATGGGGGGGGTGGGAGGAGGTGGAGTGAAGGGAAGGGGGTGAGGAAAGCCTGATAGATTCCATGCTGCGAGACAGGGAGACATCCACTGAGGGCCGCGTAGAAGAGATGAGAGAAGGCGTCTGAATTAGTGAATGTACAATCAATGGTATGAATCAGGGCCTATTCATTGAGCTACAAAGACACTGCTCTGCTCCTTTTATTAATGTCACGTTTCTTTATATTAAAATACGAAGGAAATTTCAGATTTATTTATTTTCACCAAGAATCCCACCCACCGCCAAAGGCACATTTAATATGGGAACATTACTATTTTCTTTTATCACACAAAGAAATGTGTAAATAATATATATCCCATATTATCATTATCATAACAAAGTGTATAATTACCTTATATAACTATAGAAAGAGCAAGCGGAGATTGCAGACCCTCGCCAGGACTTGTTTTGTGTGGTGTAGTTTGTATGACAAATAAATGGAAGGATGTACTAAATGAAGGCCGTTGATTGCAAATGAAAGGTCTTAATGGTCTAGTTGTAAATGTGTAAAGGTCAAAGGTCTGAAGGTCTAAAGATCGAAGGACTAAATGGGTCGAAAGGGCAAAATGGTATAAAGTATAAGGGGTCTTAAAATGTTGAGGGGATCTCAGGGGTGTAATTTTAAGGTGTAAAGCAGTCTCAAGGGTCTTAAACGTCTTAAAAACGATAAATAGGTTAAGGGGTCTACATGGTTTTGTTGTTTCCGTATGCCAGCCTGTGGCAGCTGGTTTCATCATTTTCTAGAAAGCACAGCTGTGCTACTGATGCAGTGCCCTGTTACTAGTAGCTGGTACTCATTTTGCCAACTTCAGAAGGGTGACAGGCTGAGTCAACCCACCAGGTGTGATTTCAACACAACGACTGGCCTCTAACTCAAGACCCAAAGATCTTAAGCCAGCGTCCTGACCGTTAAGCCAACACAGGGTTGGTTTGCGGTATTAAAAGGTCTGAAAGGTGTGAAAGTCTAAAGGTCTGAAGGTCCACAAGGGTGTAAAGGATAGAAAGGGAGTCTAAAGATCTTATGGGTTCTAAAGGGTCTTAGAGGCCTAAGGGTTTTAAAGGGTGTAACAGGTCTATAGGGTCTAAGAGGTTTACAGGGTCTTAGGGTTCTAAAGGGTCTTATCGGTTTAAAGGGTCTGAGGGGTCTAAAGCCTTGTTTTTAGAGGTCTTGAAGGGCCTTAGCGGTTTTAAGGATGTTTGGGTTCTAAAGGGTCTGAAGGGTTTTTAGGGTCTTAAAGGGTTTTTGGGTCCAAAGGGTCTTAGGGTTCCAAAGGCTCTAAAGGGTCTTCAGAGTCTGAAAGGTCTTAACAGTATTAGGAGTATAAAGGATCTTAGGGGTCTTAAAGGGTCTGAGGAGTCTAAGAGTCTGAGAGGTCTAATTTCTTAATGTTTGTAAAGTCTGAGTTAGAATCTTAGGGGTTTGAAGGGTTTAAGGGTCTTAGGAGTCTTAAGGGTCTTTTGGGACTTGAGTGTCTCAAGGGGTGTAAAGATATATAGGCATCCAATATAATTAATACACATACTCACGTTCTGTGGCGGGCGTAGTGGCGTGCGCCTTGACCGGGCGTAGTGGCGTGCGCCTGTAATCCGGCTACTCGGGGCTTGGTTGGAGGATCGCTTGAGGACGGTGCTCTGCATGGGCCGCGCTATGAGAGGGTGTAGGGCAGCCCGGAATCATGGCGAAACCCAATCCTTATCCCATGGTGTCCG
>CM068953.1:27372057-27388328 GCA_035128595.1 Eptatretus atami | reverse complement strand
GGAGAGAGAATAGCCCTGCGCTGCTCAGCGAGTGCACGGAGGCGCGTCGAGGGATCGGCTCTGCTCATTACGCTCTCCTGTAGTTAGATTTGCCATCATTGTCGTGAAAGTGGCACGATGTCCCACAATGCATTGCCATGAGCTCTTCCCAGAGTGGTCCATGAGCAATGTGCACAAGCATCGGCCATTCGCATTAATAGATAATGATTGGAGCGCATTTACAACAACAAGTCGCTATTTATAAATTATAACAGTTAGGAATATATATATATATATATGTGTGAAACCATGGTAAGGTGGATGATTTTACCCGGGGTAATATATATCAGGAGGACCAAATGGACAAAGATGGAGTCATCAGGAGAAACCTGGAATATAGGATTCGGGGTTCGGCTGCTGCTCTTCTACCCTCAAATCATCCAGGTGTAGCAGGTGAACTTACAGAAAGAATTTGCAAGATTCACCAATCCATGGACAAAGAAAGAAGGATCAGGTCAGGGTCAGGTATGGGAGCGTGCGCCGGAGCAGCGCGTCGCTGCGCCACTTTCCGCCGGTACTCCAGGGGCCTCCGTCTGGCCATCCCCCAGGCAGATGCCTGGCCCATCCCATCTCCTTGAGGTGCCCATCAACCTGCTGCAACAACGAGGCACGTGGTCGGCCCGTTGGCCTCCTCCACTCACGAGACTCCCGCTGAGAGAAAGAAGGATGGAGGACAAAAGAAAGCGGCACACTAAACAACCCAATCAATCTATTGTCCTCAACTTATCAATCTCACAATGGCCGGTGTAAGTACAACTCAGCAGCTCCGCGGGCGACAACGAAGCACAGACTCTAACTTCTCTCTTGTGACGTCCACGATGCTCGGAAGCAGATACAGTTGGTTCAGTGACGTGATACACCACCTATTGCGCACACTTAAACATGGATGCCGGTTGTGTGGTCGGCCGATATCAACCTGGCGCCTGGAAACACCTGCACGTTTAACGTAGGGGACAATGGGATCATTGGAACACGGGGCTCCATCCATTGGAACATCCCCTCCAATCCTCCAGGATGAGTGCTATATATTATTGGCCATTGGTATGAAGTCCCAACACATTGGGACTGCTCCTAACAATGGAAGTGTGAATGCGTTGGATTTAGTTACTAGAAACCACTCTTTGGTACTTACTTTGGTCGGCCAAGAATAGCAGCACTGCAGCCTGGAGTACTTGCCCATATGGACCGCAAGTTTCCCCATAATCCACGGAATATATCTTCATACATTATTCCGACAACATTCAAAGTTGGCTCCAAGCCACGGACCGACTGGGATCTTCCGTCCTACAAGGCCTTCTTGGCACACGTGAACTCCTATCCATTCCAAAGAATGTCATCCATGATCGTGAATGCTCATCTCTGCCTTGAATTCATATGGTCCATATTCCTCTGAAAATTTCAGGTGCACATTTCATTCCAAATGGAAGCCGAAGCCACCTGTACCTACCGAACGGTGTATTGAAACATGTCAGATAGGACGATTTCTCGTCCAGTTTGATTTGTAGGAACGCTGACTTCGCATCAAGCATTGAGACAACCTTGGCTTCAGGTATACTGCAACGATCTCCGCAACCGTGCCCATGGATGGTGCTTCCTCTTGATGACTTTGTTCAGATCAGACGGATCAAGACAGACTCTCAGTTTGTCATTTCTGAGAGATACACCATTGAGCTGAACCCATTCAGTTGTTTCATTAACTTTGGCAATGTATTCATTGGATTCCATCTCCCCCAGTCGGGTTTTAATACGTGGCAGGAGGGAAGCTGGTTGTCACCGACGGCAAAGTGTGTACTACTCCTTCACACGAGGTTGCAATTAATTGCATACATGCCTTTTTTCTTTTTTTGTATGCATTGTCAAGGCTCGTATAAGAGCTAACACACAAGCCTAGCAAGGGGGGCATGAGATAAAGAGGGCGGGAGAGGGAAGGACAAACAGTGGGGAACAGAGACATTAGGAGATCTGTGAGAGGGAGAAAGGATGGGGCAGGGACATGGGAACAAGATGGACATTACAGGGACTTTTCAGGAAGGAAAGCAAGGAATTTTGAAGGAGGTGGGGTTTGGGGTGGATAATGGGGTAGAAAAGATTGATGTTTTGGATGGGGAAGAAAAGAGGTGGTGGTGAACAACTGTTTTGAAGGCTCTGGAGGGAAGAATGGGAATTGAAACAGAGTGAGGAGTTTATTCAAAGGCAGAGAAAAAGAGGAATGAAGAGTGAAAGGTAGCAAGTGATTCCTGATTTTGGTAGCTTTACCAGAATGGGTTGTTGACAGACCTTGAGCGCCCTGCGGAAAATATGGGGAGGACAAATCGCAGACAGAGTGGGGGGGGGGGGGGGACAAGACCGGAGAGGAGACGGTAGTAAGATAGAAGACCACCAACCTGACTGCGGTTAGAGAGTGAGAGGCCCAAAGACTCAGCTTCATCGCGGGAGACACCAATGATCCTAAATGCTTGGTTTCCACAGTGTGAAGCCGAGAAAGGTGAGAGGCAGGAGCACCAGCCCAAAGGGGAGAGCAGTACTCCATCAGGCTGTGGACAAAAGCTTTTGTATGTGGTCAGGAGCTCAGGTGGGCTGAGAAAGGACTTTGCACGACGGAGGATTCCAGTCGTCGACTGGCTTGGAGGCAGGTTGAAAATGTGGCTTTCCCAGGAAAGATCATGGCAAATAGTGAGACCAGAAGCTTGAAAGAAAGGACTTCTTCCAGAGGATTGTTCTCTCTGACTCTCTGGAAATCCTCTTCATCTCTTTGCTGATGAAAACCAGAGAACCCCCCCCCATCTCTTTTCTTTTTCTAAACAGTCCTTTTGAAGAGACATAGTGAGAGTGTGAGATTTGTCAGGATTGAAAGACATGGTTCCACGTGTTGGACCAGTTTGTGATTTTACCCAGATCTGCAGTGAGCGAAGAAGCTACTGCTTGCCTGTCTGGGATGACAGGATGGTACGACAGAGGGTGGGGTCTATCAGCAAAGAGACAAAGAGGATTTTCCAGAGAGTCAGAGAGATCATTGATTAAACCAGAAAAGAACAGGGCCACGAACGCTACCTTGAGGAACTCCAGCCTGGACAGGAAGAGGGGATGAAAGATTCCATTTAGGACCACAACGGTGACTGTGACAGGAGAGGAAGTCTGCGAGCCATGAGTGGAGATTGCCTTGGATACCATAGGAAGAGAGTTTGGTGAGTAGTGCAGGGTGCCAGACCGTGTCAAAAGCACGTGATATATCCAGGAATACAGCTCGGATTTCATGTCTGGCATTGAGGACCTCCATCCATTGTTGGGAGAGCAGAAGCAGCATATCCAGGGTAGAGTGACTGGTCTGAAATCAAATTCATAATCTCAAATCAGGCCATTGGAGAAGAGGAAGGATTTAATGTCTGAAGCGATGATGAATTCCATAACCTGCTGATGATTGGGAGAAGGCTGATTGGTCTGTAGTTGCGGGGATCTGTTTTTGCACCTTTTTATGCAGGGCAGTAATGTTTGCTAATTTCCAAGCAGATGGCAGATGACCTTGAACAAATGAGAGGGTGAATAGAACAGAGGAGCAGGTTTTTAGGACACGTGGGCTGATGCCGTCTGGACCGGTTGCAGAATCTGAGTCGAGGTTTAACAGCAAGCTCTCCACCTTGTCAGGAGAAAAGGACACAGAGTGCAGGGACAGTTGGGTGCGACTGGGTAAGGTGGGTAGAAGAAAGCGATGGGTTTTGGACACAAGATTTTGATGCAAACACCGAGTTTAGGCATTCAGCCTTTTCAGGTGCGGTATCAGCAAGTGCAGCCATTTGAGGTAAGGGAGGGGATGGAGGGGGAGCATACACAGAAACAGATTTGTTTAGACACCACTAGGATTTGAGGAGGGAGAGAGGTTTGGAGTTCAGACTTGAGATTAGAAAGATGTTGTTTTCTGGCTCTCCTGAGGGAGACACCCACTTGTTCCGAGCTTTATGGAAGGAACTGAGATTATCCTCAGTTGGGTTGCTTTCCATGAGGCAAAGGAAAGTTGTTTCAGGGCAACTGCCTCGCCACAAGCTTCAGTGAACCATGGCGGGAGGAAGGGTAGGACAACTGAAGACGAGAGGGGATAAAATTGTGAGAGAGAGAGAGAGAGAGAGAGGGAAGAGAGAGAGAGGAGAGAGAGAGAGAGAGAGGGAGAGGAGAGAGAGAGAGGGAGAGCAAGTTTCTTTGAAAGAATTCCAGGATGAGTTGATGTTGGAGAAAGTAGCGATGGGAGATCAGTCTTGAAGTTTGATGGCTGTTGGAGACCCTGCCAGTCGGCCTGAGTGTAATGCCAGACTCGACGGCGCTGAGGTGGTTCTCTGATAACAGCCAGAGAGATGTTTACTTTGACAAGCACGTGGTTCGAAGAATCATTGAGCGGGAGGAAGAGCAACAAATATTTTCAGGGAAATTTGTCAAAATCAGTATCCAGAAGAGATGGAGTTTTGTTCTCTTATTTCCCTCCTGTGGAACATTCCATTCAATCTCATTCTCTCCTCCAGGTCTTCCAGACACCTGTTCACACCATTTCAGATCATCCTCCATCCAAACATGATCTTTTCGACTCCTGTTAATCCCCCCAATCCCAACTCTTTTCCAACTTCAAGTCTTTAATTCCTGAGAGTTTCCTTGTGTATTCACCTTGTCCTCCCGTGCGTTCTCTCTTACGTCTCATTCTCCGTATTTGTCCTTTGTCAAGTCTCCCTCTGTTTTGTCCTGAATGTTGCTGTTGGTTCTGTCTCCCTGCATCTCTCTCTCACTCGGATAGCTATCATGTGCAGCCTGTTGCTGCTGGTTGTATCATTGTACGGGGGCACGACTGTGCGCTGATGCAGTTCCCCTATTAATAGTAGACTGGTGTCATTTTGCTGATCTGGGAAGGACGACGGGCTGAATCAACCCCACCTGGTGTCAATAAAACGTAAAAAAACAGGGGCTCAAAATTAAAGACCCTAAGATCTTAAGACAGCCACCTTCACCGTTAACACATCAAGCTTTTTCTCTCTCTACTGTCCTTGCGCCGTTACGTCCTGATTCATTCTCCGTTCTAGTTCTCCACGAGCCTCGACTTTTTCCACCAAAAATTTCCGCCATTGAAACGAGGAGTTCTTGCGATTCACTACGACGATGAACACACCGAAGGTCGCCAGTACCGCAGACAGGTGTTATCGGCTGGTCCGCAGACGGAATAAAACTTCGTTTCTCATTACGAACAAGTCGCGCAACGAGGCGTACGATCGGGACCTTCAGCCTGGAAGCAAATCCATTCACAAAAACCAGACGATGGAATATCGAATTCAGCTTTTCCCCAGTGTGCGCGCCGCTCCATGTGAGTGGGAATTCACCATCTGGAGCCTTTGATTTATGCAAATGAGGGGCGTGATGTCACAGAGGCAATTCGTCATCGCTTGATGCGCTTGGAAGGGCTGGAAAGGCGTCACGTCGTGAAACAGCCTCCTGCCATGAGCAACCACTCCCGACTTCTAAAGTACGCCTTCGGATCGTTGAATGCAAGGAGGAGGAGGAGGAGGAGGAGGAGGAGGAGGAGGAGAGTGCCATCTCGGATGAAGTGAGCCGTTTGCATTGAAGAGGTGTGCTCCCACCGGATTGTGCGTGGTGACGTGGGCAGGTGACTCTGCGAGTCACGTGACTGGAAAGATGGAAAAGCAATGGAAATGGTCAAACAGAATTCCATTCCAGGGCTTAGATCTTTGTCATGGTAACCATTGTGCGTATCCTCTTTACGGTGTCCTGGGTGTTGTGTGGCCTAGTGATGCTAAGTTTGAGTGCCAATCCTGTAGTATTCTGTTTAGGGCCCTGAGCATCATTTGACCCCAATCTGGAAACGTTGCACAACGTCGGGGGTTCTCATAACGACGGTCTCTTGATCAGCACTGGCTGCTCGTGGGATGCTCAGAACGCATTGCATTGCTAATGTCTTCTACCGAGTGGATTGGCCTCCTCCATGACCACGTGATAGCGATGTGTCACTACGAGCGAAGGTTCATGGGAAAGTGTGAGCGCTCGTCGTGCCGTTTTGGGACCTATTGAGTCAGAATCTTAACGACCAACACCCCGAGTCCCGGGTCACAGACCCTCGCAGCTTCCTCGATTCAACAACAAAAAAAATCTACAACGAAAAAAGGACATCCTTAAGTGGATTGGGGGCAACGACCTTTCAATTTGGGTGGTTTCAAGCAGATGCAGCATCAATTATTATAACGGAAGCAACAATGGTTGGTGCCTGGGGAGCTGCGGGTGGAATCGCTTATCTCAAGAGGCCTTTGTTCAAGGCTTTCCGTGTGTGAAGGGGAGAGGGGGGGTTACTGTTGGGGTGGAGACTGGATGAGGAGTTGGGGGATGGGCTTGCAGTGCCTCATGTAGGCAAAAGGCTCGCACAGTTTTCGAGGTTTTATTTGTGTGAATCCTCCTTCACCTTATTACCCCCAAACACCCGAGGGTCAATAATGACCATTTTGTCCCCCCCCCCCACCAGATGATCCCATTAAGAGAGAAACGGTGCTGTCCAGGATTGGTGTTAAGGTGGACGTGTAAAAATCCACGTGACCGCTGCACACCTCCTCCTTTAGGGTGGTGGTCGGTGCTCATACCCTGCAGAGGTTTCCCAATGCAATCCACTCTTTGTTTTGATCCTGTCTGTGACGTCACTATTGTGCAGACGAGGCACAGTGTAATTGTTGCTGACGTCACAGAACCGACGCTGTCACGGCTTGATCTACACATGGAAACAACATTTAGTACCATATCGATTGTTTTTGGACTGATTAACGGTAAACTGATATTAATGTGCATTTATATTGCAGAACAATTTATTGACAATTGAACCAAAGGTTCATTAATTGCCATTTCCTATGTATCTGCGGTATATGGTAATCAGACACAATCACACGCTCCTCTAAACTGTCTCGCCTAGGTTTGAATCCCGACACAGGTGTAAACTGCCATCCTGGTGTTTCACAGGCAGGGTGATTCATGAATGTGTGTTCCGTCCCGCGGATGGACGTGAGAAACAGGAATCACGTCTGCCGACAATTAGTTTGTGCGCGTTAAAGATCCCACGGTGTATTTCAAGAAGAGTAGGTGAGTTATCGCCGGCACCATCAACAAATTACAAATTCCTGCCCTAACTCACAGAGGGTGTTGCAGATTGGCAGCACGGCCACGACCTCAGCCGGTGCTGCTTCCCCGCACACTTGTATTGAGCTGCATTTGGAAGAAGACGATCAGAAGCGATGATACAGTATCTACCTGTATAAATCAATGTGTATGTCTGTTCCCCTTCATCTATCTATAATTCCAGCAATCTCTGTGTGTGTGTCTGTGTGTGTCTGTGTGTGTCTGTCTGTCTGTCTGTCTGTGACCGCTGTTTCTCGACAACCACTGGTCCGATCTCTGAAACTTGCCAGGTATTTTGCTGGGGACCTGTGGATGTGCCTTTTCAAGGTTTGATATTAATCGGACAAGTGGTTCTCAAGTTATGGCCATTTATTTACCAAACCAATGACAGGACACGGTGTTATGACGTCACAATTGACGTGACAATTCTTCTTCTTCTTTTTTTTTTTTTGCACGTACGGCCACGCACGTCCGGGCACATACTAGTAAGGACAATTTAAGTGGGGGTTTTAAAGGCCAATCTTTTAGCACAACTGTGTGTTCACTACGTTCTGTTTTTCAGGATTAAAAAAAATTCGAAAAACATTTTCCATAAAAGAGTAATTACGTCTCTTCTATTGGAATTGTAGACGGTGACTTACAACTGGGCTTCATGGGCGGTGCACAGAATCATAAAAAAACAACATAACAATAAATACAATACGTAGCGAGGTGAAATTCGCTACACATGATGTGCAACACGCGCAGAGTAAAACGAGTGTTCATTTACGTCCGTAGAATGTCTAACAAATAAAGAAGATATAAACACACCTGACACTAGGCCGAGGCTTCAGGCTGTGGCGTACAACGAGTGTTCATTTGCGTCCGATAGAATGTCTACTAAATAAGAAGATATAAACACACTCTGACACTAGGCGAGGCTTCAGGCTGTGGCGTACAACGAGTGTTCATTTACGTCCGTAGAATGTCTACTAAATAAAGAAGATATAAACACACCTGACCTAGGCCGAGGCTTCAGGCTGTGGCGTACAACGAGTGTTCATTTACGTCCGTAGAATGTCTACTAAATAAAGAAGATATAAACACACCTGACCACTAGGACGAGGCTTCAGACTGTGGCGTACACGAGTGTTCATTTACGTCCGTAGAATGTCTACTAAATAAAGGATATAAACACCCTGACACTAGGACGAGGCTTCAGACTGTGGCTACAACGAGTGTTCATTTACGTCCGTAGAATGTCTAATAAATAAAGAAGATATAAACACACCTGACACTAGGAGAGGCTTCAGACTGTGGCGTACACGAGTGTTCATTTACGTCCGTAGAATGTCTAATAAATAAAGAAGATATAAACACACCTGACACTAGGACGAGGCTTCAGACTGTGGCGTACAACGAGTGTTCATTTACGTCCGTAGAATGTCTAATAAATAAAGAAGATATAAACACACCTGACACTAGGACGAGGCTTCAGACTGTGGCGTACAACGAGTGTTCATTTACGTCCGTAGAATGTCTAATATATAAAGAGATATAACACACCTGACACTAGGCGAGGCTCAGACTGTGGCGTACAACGAGTGTTCATTTACGTCCGTAGAATGTCTAATAATAAAAGATATAAACACACCTGGACACTAGACGAGGCTTCAGACTGTGGCGTACTCACAAGCGTCTGTACGGCGTACGAAATGAAACGTCCCAGAAGATAAAGAAAATCGAATCACATTTGTACATGTCGTGTTTTGAAAGAACACTTTTTCTTGCTACGAAGCATCATATCTTCCAGCGTTCTCGAATATTTCGAATAAAGTAACTCCAACCCGCCATTTTTGACGGGCTTTTATATTAGTGCACAATGATAATAAGGAAGAGTGGTTAAAATACAGCCTTACCTGTGCATTATTTTCTGAAACCTCTGAGCTTGTTTGACATAATACTCAAAACATGGATGGGATACTAATCACTACCTGAACAATAACAACAGCAGCAGCAGCATAAACAATTGACCGGGTGGGTTACTGTGCAGAGCACTGTGATGTATTATTGCTTCATTTTCTCATGATAGTAATTTTTTCAAAGGGTATTGTTTCCCTTGAAAAATGCGTGAGATTTTGAATGTACACAAGGAAATACAGACATGGCTTGTGATGCACAACCCAGCCTTCATGGTCCCAGGAGAGTGGTCACAGTCCAAAGTGGCAATGACTAATCGTATAAGACGAGTTTAATGATCATTTCATTTTTAATCCCCCACCCTTCAAATCAAAATTCCTTTCACTATTTTGTTGTGTTATCAAGACGAGTTCCTTTTGGTTTGATGTCACAGAGATTATATAATGATGCAAAACATGACGTCAGCGGTGTCTTCATCTTTGAATTGAAGGACGGTGTCAGCCCTTTTGTCTGTCATGTTTCAGATCTCCTCTCTCAAAGCTTCGCACATCACCAAACTTCAGAAGCATAAATAACTAGAAGGACACTCGGTAGAGCACATACCTCCACCACGTAATGCCTGATGCAAGAGAACATATCGGGCCAATACATTTTTGAAATATCATGCTATATCTCGTTTTTGGCCCCATCTCTCAATGGTGAAGAATCACTTATAAAATTAAATAACTCTCGTGTCCACTTCCAGATTAGGATCTTCATCAAAATCAAATCAATTCGTCTTTGCGACACCCAACCTGTTCACAAGTTTCATCCGAATCCGTCCACAACTTTTTGACACATCCTGCACACAAACAAAAACAAACAACAAACAAACAAACAGACAGAGAGGGGTGAAAACAGAACCTCTTCCAGCTTCGGTGGTGGAGGTAACAATGTCTTACAATTTTACTTCCACAACATAAATTTACTTGCAGCTTATTTTATTCCATTGGCTTCACTCAAAAGTAAACTTTTCATCAAGCATTTACATGCCAGATGACGTCACAGAATTCCTGTGGGTGGTGATTCGAGCCCAATCGTCATGGGATTGTTGTCATTGTTGTCAATGTTGTTTGTTGTTGTTGTTGCCCTATGGCCGTCCTGTTCTATCAAAACCTATCCCATCCCATCCCATCACCCGTCATTGACTTATATGTATATCCACTGGTATATATACTATATCCACACGAAAGGAAACAAATCTCATTTCCTCCGACGCGCGAACTTGCTCCATATTCTCAGGAGCAATTATTTCACAAGTTGCCTTTCATATAGAGAAAATCGAGTTATCGACTTCTACTCACCTCTAAAGGTTGATGACTTCATCCAAACTAAGTGGTATCCCATAAGCTGTTTCGCTTGGGTGCGGGTGAATACCGTCACAAGTTCAATAAGAAGCAAGAAATGGCGTATCACCGGTGGGTCGATTCGGCGTCACGTCCACAAAATAACATGATCCACTCGGTGACCGGTGACATAAATGGTTAGTGCCCGAGGAATAAGCTGCCACCAAAGGGGTTCGATGGTAGTTGTCCCACAGTTAAAAGGAGCGAAAAACCACTGAAGACAGAACCGCGGCGCGGCATGTGGTACGAAGCTGTGGGTGCAGAGAACAAAAGTGCTGCTGGAGGATAGGGCCACGGACAGACGCTGAATATAGGGCTGCGAATGCAGTTTAACTCCATGGAACTTTTGTTTAACTCAAGTGAAACTCACTCGGCAAGTCATTTCCATGACTTCGTAAATAGTGAGCCGCCAGGCAGGGAAGCGTCCGTACCCTTCTATTCAACTTTTTCAACGCCGGTCTCCCGAGGAGGAGGTCCAAGAGCCGCGATAGTAGTGTGGAGCAAAATGATTGGTTCAAACAAGATAAAAAAATAATAAAACCACGCCTACACGACTGCCATTGGTTGGACAAGTAAATCTAACAAATTGGCACTGATGAAAAGTACACTACAAGTATTTGAAACAGCCTGGTGTTGGCTTACTGGCTTGGGGGGCTGGCTTTGGATCCGAGGGTCCTGAGTTCGAGCCCTGTCGGTTGGCTGCTGAATTAACACCAGATGGGGTTGACTCAGCCCGTCATCCTTCTGAGGCAGGTGAAATGAGTACCAGTGTACTGGTGGAAGGACACAGCATCAGCGGCGCAGCCACGCTTCCAAGAAATAATAGCTACTCGGAACAAGCTACCGTACGCAAGAACAGAACAGTACTTGAAACATCACGATCGTCCAAGTTTCTCGTATTGAAACTCAAGTTTTTGGCATTGACCAACAATGACGTCATCACTCCAAAACGATCTGCAGAAGTGTTTCCCTTTAACAGCGGTCAGATTTCCCCGATTAGCTGTTGAACAACAAGTACGCTGCACACCTGGATTGGATATAATAAATAACCCATCAGAACCCCCCCCCCATTGGCTCATGACAGAGGAAACAAATACAATCACATATACAAACCTTACACCACCCAGTGCTGAATTAACTATCAGGCAGACAAGGCATGTTTGTGCCTTAGGGCCAGCCAAAAATTTGGGCCAAAATTCTTTTCACATTAAATATTTGTCTTTTTTTGTATTAAACATTTTGTTCTTGAATCGGTTCATCTTTTGTCTGGGGTCCATTTCCATGAGCCCGAGATGTAATTTAAAATTTTCAGGCCATTCTCTAAAATTTCAAAATGTGCCTTAGGGCCAGCCGAGGCTTAATCCGGCACTGACTGTATGTCATATAGCATATTATATTTGTTGGTTCATTGTCTACTAATGTCCTGGCAATTCATCTAATGTACACCGATGTCGACAAATGTGTTAATGTCGTGTACGTGATTTGTGTCAAGCTCCTGCGTGTGCCTGAGAAGGAAGAACAAGGACCGCATGGAACACGGGTGCAGGCCATTTTGTCACACCGTGACATCCTCAAACCACTTTATAAACGGAAACTGCAAATGTAGGTCCCGCGACCTTCCTGGGTGCTCCGAACGAGTTCAAGCCACAAAAGGATCAACTCTTGAAAAGACACGATGCATTCCACAACTTGTTCAAACCGCCAACACTTGGGCAAGTAGAGTGCGCTATCAGGGGGCACAGTATGACTCACCGCTGCTGCAACCCTTGGCCGCTGATTGCAGCAATTGCACCATGAAAACGGACTCACATGATCAAGCCAAGGGAGTATGCTTTCTGATTGCTAAAAGACTCGGATAGATGGGTATCCCCCCCTCCATTCGCGCGAAGGCACATTTCACCGCCGAATGATGTATTTGCAATTCCGAGCTCATCCGTACACTTAATACTTCCTTCTCGGCGCAATCTCCCTTTCCTCATTTTCACATCTCTGTCATCATTATATACGGATATGTGTCTGCTCGGGCATTTTTTGGTTATTTTCTGTTTCTCCCGAGTAACCTTCCCGCTTACATCATGCCCGTGTCATTGTTTATTCATCTCGTCCCCATTTACATCGTCTCCAGTGAGCAATCAGAATGGGATTGTGCTCGGTATTCACATGCTCTCTCTCTCTCTCTCTCCGCGGTGTCCTCTGTCTCTCCTTTACCATAAACCAGTAAGCTTGCACATCGCTCATGTATGTACCTTGCTTTTGTAACCAACATATATCAAAATCTTGGGTCAATACGTTTTTTAAGAATACTTTTGTAATTCTTGTATGTCCAGGGGATCTACATGTCCTTGGGACGAGATATTAGAACCTTACGATTGCTCCATCATCCATGCAAAATGTCTCTGTGGCTGTACATGTTCCAGTGTTTTTTTCCTCCTACTCCTCCAACCACCCCTACCCTTCCCACTACTCCACCCCAGGCCCCTACCCCTTCTCACTCAACCTCCACAGTGGAATTTAAGTCGATAAACTGATAGATTGGGGTCATGCGGGGTTGATGTCGCACAGACATGGCGGGGCCAAATGACCTCCTCGTGCGGCTGATCTTCTCGTATATATTGCTCACACATCTTGTTGCGGTAAGCTTCTTGCTACGTTACGGGTCCACTTGCAAGTGTAGACATTTTTATGACATCATTAAGAGTACGGTGGTATCCCAGTCTTGACTTCCAGTGTTGGACAACCGCACCAGGCCGGCTAGAAGTCTTTGTGAATGAATCTCCATTTTTAGCTTTCTCCATTTCTGCTTCCATTAAAGCAGCTGATTCAGAACACCCAGGGATATTTATTTGTTTATTTTCTAAATTGGACGAGGCTTGCCTGAGCGAGAGCGGAGGAGGCCAGAACAAGACGGCAGATAAATACAAGTACAATGGAGATATAATGCCACACAATTAAAGGGAAGAAAGTTGATGTACTGTTCCATGGAGACACAGACAATAGCGTTGGCAACAAAGGAAGTTTTATAGCACAAGCTTCAACAGCACATTCACTCGATGCAAAATGTAGTCGATCCAAAATGGACAACGATTTTCTATAAACCCCATAATAGCAAATAAAAATTATGGAAAAATATTGGTTTATGCTAAGGAATAAGAGAGGCAAAGCTATATCTCAAATGTGGACTTCCTCACTGTTGTGGGACCAGAAACGACGTATCGCATGGATCCTGGCTACAGGATGTATCTGCCCACCACCACCGTGCCTCCGGTCCATGAGCGGATCGAGAGAAGCATACATTTCCATGTCTAAGTCGTGCAGTAAAGCTCGGTTAAGTCGACCTATATTTGCACCACTGCCATGGAACTCTGGGTAAAGTGCACTGAGGTCTCAGCAAAGCTTCCACATGAAAGACGCAGCTTGAAATTTGTTGGACATAAAAGGGATCTGTCATCATTGAGTAAAGTGATGGAGGCCATAATAAGTTCTCGTATTTCTGATACCCAGCGGAGAAACGAACTCAAAGAGATTGTTCGAAGCCTGTTCCTCGTCCGGTGATGGTGATGGTACGCAGCGGTGCTCGGCAAGCTGAAGACCTCTTCGAGTGATGGAATCGAGGGTGGGACGTTCTGCCAATTTGGCGATTGCTCGTTGTCCAGTAATCAGTGGTAATGCTTGCTATGAACTAAGTTCACAGATCACCCACACTTTTAGCACGGGTGGCCTATCACTACGCTAGACAACCAGCCTTGGTCATTGGTCGACGGACAATTGCGCGTCGTGTATTTCCGACGAGAGAAAAGTAGAGATACCCGGGTGCCGCAGCTCTTGTCATCGCTCAGGGCACTCTGAGGTCTCAAGCAAGGGCAGCGTTGAGTTTTCCAGTAAGTGATGGAGTGCCTCGCAATAATAGAATAGAGGGGAGGGGGAGGGTACGGCGCGTGCCGTTGGTGGCGTCTTTGCGGTGTTGGTTGGGGTATGGGAGGAGGATGCTCGGCTCGGCACGAGCGTTGCACGTGGCAACGGGCCGCGGGAAATTGACGTGTGCACCAGTTGGGGGATGGGGGGGGGTGGGAGGAGGTGGAGTGAAGGGAAGGGGGTGAGGAAAGCCTGATAGATTCCATGCTGCGAGACAGGGAGACATCCACTGAGGGCCGCGTAGAAGAGATGAGAGAAGGCGTCTGAATTAGTGAATGTACAATCAATGGTATGATCAGGGCCTATTCATTGAGCTACAAAGACACTGCTCTGCTCCTTTTATTAATGTCACGTTTCTTTATATTAAAATACGAAGGAAATTTCAGATTTATTTATTTTCACCAAGAATCCCACCCCACCGCCAAAGCACATTTAATATGGGAACATTACTATTTTCTTTTATCACACAAAGAAATGTGTAAATAATATATATCCCATATTATCATTATCATAACAAAGTGTATAATTACCTTATATAACTATAGAAAGAGCAAGCGGAGATTGCAGACCCTCGCCAGGACTTGTTTTGTGTGGTGTAGTTTGTATGACAAATAAATGGAAGGATGTACTAAATGAGGCCGTTGATTGCAAATGAAAGGTCTTAATGGTCTAGTTGTAAATGTGTAAAGGTCAAAGGTCTGAAGGTCTAAAGATCGAAGGACTAAATGGGTCGAAAGGGCCAAAATGGTATAAAGTACTAAGGGGTCTTAAAATGTTGAGGGGATCTCAGGGGTGTAATTTTAAGGTGTAAAGCAGTCTCAAGGGTCTATAAACTCTTAAAAAGATAAAACGGTTTAAAGGGGTCTACATGGTTTTGTTGTTTCGTATGCAGCCTGTGGCAGCTGGTTTCATCATTTTCTAGAAAGCACAGCTGTGCTACTGATGCAGTGCCCTGTTACTAGTAAGCTGGTACTCATTTTGCCAACTTCAGAAGGGTGACAGGCTGAGTCAACCCACCAGGTGTGATTTCAACACAACGACTGGCCTCTAACTCAAGACCCAAAGATCTTAAGCCAGCGTCCTGACCGTTAAGCCAACACAGGGTTGGTTTGCGGTATTAAAAGGTCTGAAAGGTGTGAAAGTCTAAAGGTCTGAAGGTCCACAAGGGTGTAAAGGATAGAAAGGGAGTCTAAAGATCTTATGGGTTCTAAAGGGTCTTAGAGGCCTAAGGGTTTTTAAAGGGTGTAACAGGTCTATAGGGTCTAAGAAGGTTTACAGGGTCTTAGGGTTCTAAAGGGTCTTATCGGTTTAAAGGGTCTGAGGGGTCTAAAGCCTTGTTTTTAGAGGTCTTGAAGGGCCTTAGCGGTTTTAAGGATGTTTGGGTTCTAAAGGGTCTGAAGGGTTTTTAGGGTCTTAAAGGGTTTTTGGGGTCCCAAAGGGTCTTAGGGTTCCAAAGGCTCTAAAGGGTCTTCAGAGTCTGAAAGGTCTTAACAGTATTAGGAGTATAAAGGATCTTAGGGGTCTTAAAGGGTCTGAGGAGTCTAAGAGTCTGAGAGGTCTAATTGTCTTAATGGTGCAAAGTCTGAGTTTTAGACTTAGGGGTTTGAAGGGTTTAAGGGTCTTAGGAGTCTTAAGGGTCTTTTGGGACTTGAGTGTCTCAAGGGGTGTAAAGATATATAGGCATCCAATATAATTAATACACATACTCACGTTCTGTGGCGGGCGTAGTGGCGTGCGCCTTGACCGGGCGTAGTGGCGTGCGCCTGTAATCCGGCTACTCGGGGCTTGGGTTGGAGGATCGCTTGAGGACGGGCTCTGCACGGGCCGCGCTATGAGAGGGTGTAGGGCAGCCCGGAATCATGGCGAAACCCAATCCTTATCCCATGGTGTCCG
>CM068953.1:27350188-27372032 GCA_035128595.1 Eptatretus atami | reverse complement strand
TAAAGAAGATATAAACACACCTGACACTAGGCCGAGGCTTCAGGCTGTGGCGTACAACGAGTGTTCATTTACGTCCGTAGAATGTCTACTAAATAAAGAAGATATAAACACACCTGACACTAGGACGAGGCTTCAGACTTGTGGCGTACGAGCGAGTGTTTCATTTACGTCCGTAGAATGTCTACTAAATAAAGGATATAACACACCCTGACACTAGGCGAGGCTTCAGACTGTGGTACAACGAGTGTTTCATTTACGTCCGTAGAATGTCTATAAATAAAGAAGATATAAACACACCTGACACTAGGACGAGGCTTCAGACTGTGGCGTACACGAGTGTTCATTTACGTCCGTAGAATGTCTAATAAATAAAGAAGATATAAACCACCTGACACTAGGACGAGGCTTCAGACTGTGGGCGTACAACGAGTGTTCATTTACGTCCGTAGAATGTCTAATAAATAAAGAAGATATAAACACACCTGACACTAGGACGAGGCTTCAGACTGTGGCGTACAACGAGTGTTCATTTACGTCCGTAGAATGTCTAATAATAAAGAGATATAACACACCTGACACTAGGCGAGGCTTCAGACTGTGGCGTACAACGAGTGTTCATTTACGTCCGTAGAATGTCTAATAATAAAAGATATAAACACACCTGGCCCTAGACGAGGCTTCAGACTGTGGCGTACTCACAAGGCTGTACCGTCGAAATGAAACGTCCCAGAAGATAAAGAAAATCGAATCACATTTGTACATGTCGTGTTTTGAAAGAACACTTTTTCTTGCTACGAAGCATCATATCTTCCAGCGTTCTCGAATATTTCGAATAAAGTAACTCCAACCCACCATTTTTGACGGGCTTTTATATTAGTGCACAATGATAATAAGGAAGAGTGGTTAAAATACAGCCTTACCTGTCCATTATTTTCTGAAACCTCTGAGCTTGTTTGACATAATACTCAAAACATGGATGGGATACTAATCACTACCCTGAACAATAACAACAGCAGCAGCAGCATAAACAATTGACCGGGTGGGTTACTGTGCAGAGCACTGTGATGTATTATTGCTTCATTTTCTCATGATAGTAATTTTTTTCAAAGGGTATTGTTTTCCTTGAAAAATGCCGTGAGATTTTGAATGTACACAAGGAAATACAGACATGGCTTGTGATGCACAACCCAGCCTTCATGGTCCCAGGAGAGTGGTTCACAGTCCAAAGTGGCAATGACTAATCAGTATAAGACGAGTTTAATGATCATTTCATTTTTAATCCCCCACCCTTCAAATCAAAATTCCTTTCACTATTTTGTTGTGTTATCAAGACGAGTTCCTTTTGGTTTGATGTCACAGAGATTATATAATGATGCAAAACATGACGTCAGCGGTGTCTTCATCTTTGAATTGAAGGACGGTGTCAGCCCTTTTGTCTGTCATGTTTCAGATCTCCTCTCTCAAAGCTTCGCACATCACCAAACTTCAGAAGCATAAATAACTAGAAGGACACTCGGTAGAGCACATACCTCCACCACGTAATGCCTGATGCAAGAGAACATATCGGGCCCAATACATTTTTGAAATATCATGCTATATCTCGTTTTTGGCCCCATCTCTCAATGGTGAAGAATCACTTATAAAATTAAATAACTCTCGTGTCCACTTCCAGATTAGGATCTTCATCAAAATCAAATCAATTCGTCCTTGCGACACCCAACCTGTTCACCAAGTTTCATCCGAATCCGTCCACAACTTTTTGACACATCCTGCACACAAACAAACAAACAAACAAACAAACAAACAGACAGAGAGGGGTGAAAACAGAACCTCCTTCCAGCTTCGGTGGTGGAGGTAACAATGTCTTACAATTTTACTTCCACAACATAAATTTACTTGCAGCTTATTTTATTCCATTGGCTTCACTCAAAAGTAAACTTTTCATCAAGCATTTACCATGCCAGATGACGTCACAGAATTCCTGTGGGTGGTGATTCGAGCCCAATCGTCATGGGATTGTTGTCATTGTTGTCAATGTTGTTGTTGTTGTTGTTGCCCTATGGCCGTCCTGTTCTATCAAAACCTATCCCATCCCATCCCATCACCCGTCATTGACTTATATGTATATCCACTGGTATATATACTATATCCACACGAAAGGAAACCAAATCTCATTTCCTCCGACGCGCGAACTTGCTCCATATTCTCAGGAGCAATTATTTCACAAGTTGCCTTTCAATATAGAGAAAATCGAGTTATCGACTTCCACTAACCTCTAAAGGTTGATGACTTCATCCAAACTGAGTGGTATCCCATAAGCTGTTTCGCTTGGGTGCGGGTGAATACCGTCACAAGTTCAATAAGAAGCAAGAAATGGCGTATCACCGGTGGGTCGATTCGGCGTCACGTCCACAAAATAACATGATCCACTCGGTGACATAAATGGTTAGTGCCCCGAGGAATAAGCTGCCCACCAAAAGGGGTTCGATGGTAGTTGTCCCACAGTTAAAAGGAGCGAAAAACCACTGAAGATAGAACCGCGGCGCGGCATGTGGTACGAAGCTGTGGGTGCAGAGAACAAAAGTGCTGCTGGAGGATAGGGCCACGGACAGACGCTGAATATAGGGCTGCGAATGCAGTTTAACTCCAGTGAACTTTTGTTGAACTCAAGTGAAACTCACTCGGCAAGTCATTTCCATGACTTCGTAAATAGTGAGCCGCCAGGCAGGGAAGCGTCCGTAACCCTTCTATTCAAACTTTTCTCAACGCCGGTCTCCCGAGGAGGAGGTCCAAGAGCCCGATAGTAGTGTGGAGCAAAATGATTGGTTCAAAACAAGATTAAAAAAATAATAAAAACCACGCCTGCACGACTGCCATTGGTTGGACAAGTAAATCTAACAAATTGGCACTGATGAAAAGTACACTACAAGTATTTGAAACAGCCTGGTGTTGGCTTAGTGGTTTGGGTGGCTGGCTTGGGATCCGAGGGTCCTGAGTTCGAGCCCTGTCGGTTGGCTGCTGAATTAACACCAGATGGGGTTGACTCAGCCCGTCGTCCTTCTGAGGCAGGTGAAATGAGTACCAGTGTACTGGTGGAAGGACACAGCATCAGCGGCGCAGCCACGCTTCCAAGAAATAATAGCTACCTCGGCAACAAGCTACCGTACGCAAGAACAGAACAGTACTTGAAACATCACGATCGTCCAAAGTTTCTCGTATTGAAACTCAAGTTTTTGGCATTGACCAACAATGACGTCATCACTCCAAAACGATCTGCAGAAGTGTTTCCCTTTAACAGCGGTCAGATTTCCCCGATTAGCTGTTGAACAACAAGTACGCTGCACACCTGGATTGGATATAATAAATAACCCATCAGAACCCCCCCCCATTGGCTCATGACAGAGGAAACCAAATACAATCACATATACAAACCTTACACCACCCAGTGCTGAATTAACTATCAGGCAGACAAGGCATGTTGTGCCTTAGGGCCAGCCAAAAATTTGGGCCAAAAATTTTTTCACATTAAATATTTGTCTTTTTTTTGTATTAAACATTTTGTTCTTGAATCGGTTCATCTTTTGTCTGGGGTCCATTTCCATGAGCCCGAGATGTAATTTAAAAAAAATTTTCAGGCCATTCTCTAAAATTTCAAAATGTGCCTTAGGGCCAGCCGAGGCTTAATCCGGCACTGACTGTATGTCATATAGCATATTATATTTGTTGGTTCATTGTCTACTAATGTCCTGGCAATTCATCTAATGTACACCGATGTCGACAAATGTGTTAATGTCGTGTACGTGATTTGTGTACAAGCTCCTGCGTGTGCCTGAGAAGGAAGAACAAGGACCGCATGGACACGGGTGCAGGCCATTTTGTCACACCGTGACATCCTCAAACCACTTTATAAACGGAAACTGCAAATGTAGGTCACCGCGACCTTCCTGGGTGCTCCGAACGAGTTCAAGCCACAAAAGGATCAAACTCTTGAAAAAGAACACGATGGCATTCCACAACTTGTTCAAACCGCCAACACTTGGGCAAAGTAGAGTGCGCTATCAGGGGGCACAGTATGACTCACCGCTGCTGCAACCCTTGGCCGCTGATTGCAGCAATTGCACCATGAAAACGGACTCACATGATCAAGCCAAGGGAGTATGCTTTCTGATTGCTAAAAGACTCGGATAGATGGGTATCCCCCCCCCCTCCATTCGCGCGAAGGCACATTTCACCGCCGAATGATGTATTTGCAATTCCGAGCTCATCCGTACACTTAATACTTCCTTCTCGGCGCAATCTCCCTTTCCTCATTTTCACATCTCTGTCATCATTATATACGGATATGTGTCTGCTCGGGCATTTTTGGTTATTTTCTGTTTCTCCCGAGTAACCTTCCCGCTTACATCATGCCCGTGTCATTGTTTATTCATCTCGTCCCCCATTTACATCGTCTCCAGTGAGCAAATCAGAATGGGATTGTGCTCGGTAATTCACATGCTCTCTCTCTCTCTCTCCGCGGTGTCCTCTGTCTCTCCTTTACCATAAACCAGTAAGCTTGCACATCGCTCATGTATGTACCTTGCTTTTGTAACCAACATATATCAAAATCTTGGGTCAATACGTTTTTAAGAATACCTTTTGTAATTCTTGTATGTCCAGGGCGATCTACATGTCCTTGGGACGAGATATTAGAACCTTACGATTGCTCCATCATCCATGCAAAATGTCTCTGTGGCTGTACATGTTCCAGTGTTTTTCCTCCCTACTCCTCCAACCACCCCCTACCCTTCCCACTACTCCACCCCCAGACCCCTACCCCTTCTCACTCAACCTCCACAGTGGAATTAAGTCGATAAACTGATAGATTGGGGTCATGCGGGGTTGATGTCGCACAGACATGGCGGGCCAAATGACCTCCTCGTGCGGCTGATCTTCTCGTATATATTGCTCACACATCTTGTTGCGGTAAGCTTCTTGCTACGTTACGGGTCCACTTGCAAGTGTAGACATTTTTATGACATCATTAAGAGTACCGTGGTATCCCAGTCTTGACTTCCAGTATTGGACAACGCACCAGGCCGGCTAGAAGTCTTTGTGAATGAATCTCCATTTTTAGCTTTCTCCATTTCTGCTTCCATTAAAGCAGCTGATTCAGAACACCCAGGGATATTTATTTGTTTATTTTCTAAATTGGACGAGGCTTGCCTGAGCGAGAGCGGAGGAGGCCAGAACAAAGACGGCAGATAAATACAAGTACAATGGAGATATAATGGCACACAATTAAAGGGAAGAAAGTTGATGTACTGTTCCCATGGAGACACAGACAATAGCGTTGGCAACAAAGGAAGTTTTATAGCACAAGCTTCACAGCACATTCACTCGATGCAAAATGTAGTCGATCCAAAATGGACAACGATTTTCTATAAACCCCATAATAGCAAATAAAAATTATGGAAAAAATATTGGTTTTTTTTATATCTCAACAGAGATATAACAGATCTCTTTAACAGAGACGAAAAGCTATATCTCAAATGTGGACTTCCTCACTGTTGTGGGACCAGAAACGACGTATCGCATGGATCCTGGCTAACAGGATGTATCTGCCACCCACCACCGTGCCTCCGGTCCATGAGCGGATCGAGAGAAGCATACATTTCCATGTCTAAGTCGTGCAGTACAGCTCGGTTAAGTCGACCTATATTTGCACCACTGCCCATGGAACTCTGGGTAAAGTGCACTGAGGTCTCAGCAAAGCTTCCACATGAAAGACGCAGCTTGAAATTTGTTGGACCATAAAGAGGGATCTGTCATCATTGAGTAAAGTGATGGAGGCCATAATAAGTTCTCGTATTTCTGATACCCAGCGGAGAAACGAACTCAAAGAGATTGTTCGAAGCCTGTTCCTCGTCCGGGTGATGGTGATGGTACGCAGCGGTGCTCGGCAGAGCCTGAAGACCTCTTCGAGTGATGGAATCGAGGGTGGGACGTTCTGCCAATTTGGCGATTGCTCGTTGTCCGGTAATCAGTGGTAATGCTTGCTATGAACTAAGTTCACAGATCACCCACACTTTTAGCACGGGTGGCCTATCACTACGCTAGACCAACCAGCCTTGGTCATTGGTCGACGGACAATTGCGCGTCGTGTATTTCCGACGAGAGAAAAGTAGAGATACCCCGGGTGCCGCAGCTCTTGTCATCGCTCAGGGCACTCTGAGGTCTCAAGCAAGGGCAGCGTTGAGTTTTCCCAGTATGTGATGGAGTGCCTCGCAATAATAGAATAGAGGGGAGGGGGGAGGGTACGGCGCGTGCCGTTGGTGGCGTCTTTGCGGTGTTGGGTTGGGGGTATGGGAGGAGGATGCTCGGCTCGGCACGAGCGTTGCACGTGGCAACGGGCCGCGGGAAATTGACGTGTGCACCAGTTGGGGGATGGGGAGGGGGTGGGAGGAGGTGGAGTGAAGGGAAGGGGGTGAGGCAAGCCTGATAGATTCCATGCTGCGAGACAGGGAGACATCCACTGAAGGCCGCGTAGAAGAGATGAGAGAGGCGTCTGAATTAGTGAATGTACAATCAATGGTATGATCAGGGCCTATTCATTGAGCTACAAAGACACTGCTCTGCTCCTTTTATTAATGTCACGTTTCTTTATATTAAAATACGAAGGAAATTTCAGATTTATTTATTTCACCAAGAAATCCCCACCCACCCCAAAGGCACATTTAATATGGGAACATTACTATTTCTTTTTATCACACAAAGAAATGTGTAAATAATATATATCCCATATTATCATTTCATAACAAAGTGTATAATTACCTTATATAACTATAGAAAGAGCAAGCGGAGATTGCAGACCCTCGCCAGGACTTGTTTTGTGTGGTGTAGTTTGTATGACAAATAAATGGAAGGATGTACTAAATGAAAGGCCGTTGATTGCAAATGAAAGGTCTTAATGGTCTAGTTGTAAATGTGTAAAGGTCAAAGGTCTGAAGGTCTAAAGATCGAAAGGACTAAATGGGTCGAAAGGGCCAAAAATGGTATAAAGTATCTAAGGGGTCTTAAAATGTTGAGGGGATCTAAAGGGTGTAATTTAAGGTGTAAAGCAGTCTCAAGGGTCTTAGAACTCTTAAAAAGGATAAATAGGTTAAAGGGGTCTACATGGTTTTTGTTGTTTCGTATGCAGCCTGTGGCAGCTGGTTTCATCATTTTCTAGAAGCACAGCTGTGCTACTGATGCAGTGCCCCTGTTACTAGTAAGCTGGTACTCATTTTGCCAACTTCAGAACGGTGACAGGCTGAGTCAACCCACCAGGTGTGATTTCAACACAACGACTGGCCTCTAACTCAAGACCCAAAGATCTTAAGCCAGCCGGCCTGACCGTTAAGCCAACATCAGGGTTGGTTTGCGGTATTAAAAGGTCTGAAAGGTGTGAAAGTCTAAAGGTCTGAAGGTCCACAAGGGTGTAAAGGATAGAAAGGGAGTCTAAAGATCTTATGGGTTCTAAAGGGTCTTAGAGGCCTAAGGGTTTTAAAGGGTGTAACAGGTCTATAGGGTCTAAGAAGGTTTACAGGGTCTTAGGGTTCTAAAGGGTCTTATCGGTTTAAAGGGTCTGAGGGGGTCTAAAGCCTTGTTTTTAGAGGTCTTGAAGGGCCTTAGCGGTTTTAAGGATGTTTGGGTTCTAAAGGGTCTGAAGGGTTTTTAGGGTCTTAAAGGGTTTTTGGGGTCCCAAAGGGTCTTAGGGTTCCAAAGGCTCTAAAGGGTCTTCAGAGTCTGAAAGGTCTTAACAGTATTAGGAGTATAAAGGATCTTAGGGGTCTTAAAGGGTCTGAGGAGTCTGAAGAGTCTGAGAGGTCTTTAAGAATCTTAGGGGTTTGAAGGGTCTTAAGGGTCTTAGGAGTCTTAAGGGTCTTTTGGGACTTGAGTGTCTCAAGGGGTGTAAAGATATATAGGCATCCAATATAATTAATACACATACTCACGTTCTGTGGCGGGTGTAGTGGCGTGCGCCTGTAATGGCGTAGTGGCGTGCGCCTTGACCGGGCGTAGTGGCGTGCGCCTGTAATCCGGCTACTCGGGGGCTTGGGTTGGAGGATCGCTTGAGGACGGGAGCTCTGCGCTGGGCCGCGCTATGAGAGGGTGTAGGGCAGCCCGGAATCATGGCGAAACCCAATCCTTATCCCTGTGTCGTAAGAGGCGACCAGGGTTGCGTCAGGAAGGGCATCCGGCGTAAAACCTATGCCAAATCAGTATGCGGATCATAATGGATGATCCGCTGTGGCGACCCCTAACGGGAGCAGCCGAAAGACGAACAACAACAACAACAACTCACGTTCTGTGTGGATTAAGAGACAAACAAACAAACATACAAACAGAAAGACAGACGGACAGACAAACAAACGGACCCAAATGCAAAACCCTCTCCTCTGGCGAGGGCAATGAGGTGTATCCCATATTATCATCATATAAAAATGTGTATAAATACATTATATAACAAGAAAAATAGCAATCAAAGATTGCAGACCCTCGCCAGGACTTGTTTTGTGTGGTGTTTGTGTAGTTTTATGTAGTGTATTTTGTCTGGTGTGTTGTATTGGTGTGTTATGTAATTAAGGAGAGACATAACTAGAACTGCCACCTATAACTGTTGGCAGTGATGACCGGGCACCGAGATGTTCCACTTTGCTGCAACACCGCTTTAATTGGACACCTGACCATGACCTATGACGTTCATTTTTATTCAATTGAATTCAGAATGGGATTAAAATAAGTTTAATTCAAATCAAATGGAAGACCAAATAGGTAAACTCCTGCATTGGAGTCATTAGAAGAAGTAACCCAACCAAGCACGAATCAAAGATGGAGTCAACAGGAGGAACCTGGATAGGATTCATGTTTCAGCTGCTACTCCTCGACCCTCAAACCCTTCCAGGCACAGCCAAGTGAGCCTTATTCAAAAAAAATAACAAATCAAAAAGAACCCAGATTAAAAAAATTAAATAATTCTGGCTGCCAGACCATGCGTCCGATGAGGTTGAAATTTAAAACATATATTCTCCAAAACTACTAGATCATAACTGGGAAGGTTGACATCGATTTATGAAGCATTTCAAGAGAAAGAATTTTTTAAAGATTTTTGCTAAATCAAATATGGCTGCCAGACCATGTGTCTTCTCAATTATTCATGAATACACCGATATCCCCAAGGCTTGGGGGAACATTTGTGTGAAGTTTCCCCTCGATCTCTCCAGCCGTTATGGAGAAGATTTTTGAAATAGGTTTCAGGGTAAATCCAATATGGCTGACAAACCATGTGACCAATGACATCATATGTGTGAACGTTTTGTTCCTCATAGATAGGCGGTCATACCTGTAAAGTTTCACCTCAATCTGTTCAGCCATTTCAGAGAATAAGATTTTTGAAAGATATTTAAAAAAGAACAATATGGCTGCCGAATCACGTGACCGATGACTTAATCATCTTTTTTTTTTTATGTGGACCAATTTATCCCTAGATGACCTTCAAAATTTTTCATACTGATCGGATATAGCGTTCTACATATGCAATAATGAAGGAAACCTATGAAGTCAGAAAAATCACATTCCTCATGAGGAGTACTTGCCATGTGTCAAGTTTCAATTTTTTTTCTTTGGTGCGGTTTCAGAATACAGAGGTCCAAAGTTTTTCAATTTTTCCAACATGGCTGCCACACCACGTGCCCTATGACACCATAATAATCATTAAAACATTCTACATGAGAAGGCTCTTCCATGGCGAAAATTTCATCTCAATCTGACAAGTGGAAGCAGAGACAAAACACTAAAGTTATGTGTGGACAAACAAACAAACAGCCAAACAAAAAGACAAACAAACAAACAGACAGACAACCAGACAAATGGACCCAAATGCAATACCCTCTCCTCTGGTGAGGGTAACTAGAACGGCACTCGGTATTAGTGCATACCTTCACCAGGCTGAACAGTTTATATTTTGTATCCCACTGATAGGCCGGATCCGCATTCGGATCCAGATCTTCACCGAAATTCAAACAATTCGTTTTTGTCACACACTCAACCTGTGCACCAAGTTTCACCCAAATCCGTCCGTAACTTTTTGAGATATCCTGCTCACAGACAACCAGACAGACAGTCAAACTGGAATGAAAACATAACCTTAGTCCACCCTTGGTGGTGAAGGTAAAAAGGTGCAAAAACCGATCCCTTTATCTACCAACCTATCAGCTTACTTCCAAGCATCAGCAAGGTCATGGAATCCATCATGGCAGTTGACATGAAATGCTTCATTTTCCCCAACCGCCTCATCTCAGATCACCAATTCGGATTCAGACCGGGTCAATCTACCTTGGACATTCTGCTGCTCCTCTCCCGCCAACAGTCAGAGGCCCTCAATGTGAGACATGAGATCATCACCATCTCTCCAGACATATATCAGACTGTCAATAGAGTCAAGCACCCCGACTTGTTCTCCAAACTCTCTGCCTCTGGCATCCAAGGCCAACTCCACACATGACTGAATTCATTTACTCTCATAGGCAATGTTGTCATTTCCTCTTCCTGTGAAGGCTGGAGTGCCCCAAGGCAGTGTTCTGGGCCCAATCCTATTCCTCATTTTCATCAACCATCTCTTTGACTCTCTGGAAAAACCATTCCTCTATTTTCTGTTGACTCCACCCTCTGTCGTGACATCCTTCCTTCAGATAGACAGGCTGCAACCTCTTCCCCCTCTTCAGACCTTGACAAAATCACAAGCTGGTCAAATACTTGGAATATGTCTTTCAATCTTTCCCAAAAGACTGCAAGACAAACCCACTGCCTCCCTCCCATACACATTCTTAACGATCCTCTTGAGGAAGTTCAGTCAATCAAACTCCTGGGTCTCACTATCAGCATTGCCAATCGCCTCCAAAGCCAATCGCTGACTGTGCATCCACAGTCATACAAAGTCCTTCCTTCCCACACCTCAACTCCCATGTGTATAATTACATTATGTAACAAAGTGTATCATTACATTAAATAACATAGTGTATAATTACATTATGTAACAAAGTGTATCATTACATTAAATAACATAGTGTGTAATTACATTATATAACAATCTTTAAAATTACATTACATACAAAAGTGTATAATTACAAGTGTATCCTATATTATCATTACATAGCAAAGTGTATAAGTACATAATGTAACAAATTGTATAAATTTAAGTGTATCCTATATTATCATTATATAACAATGTTTATAATTACATTACATAACAAAGTGTATAATTAACAAGTGTATCTATATTATCATTAGATAGCAAAGTGTTAATTACAAGTGTTCCTATATTATATTATATAACACTCTTTATAATTACATGATTTAACAATGTTTATAATTACATTATATAAAAAGTGTACAATGACATAATGTAACAAAATGTATAATTACAAGTGTATCCTATATATCATTACATAGCAAAGTGTATAAGTATATATGTAACAAATTGTATAATTCAAGTGTATCCTATATTATCATATATAACAATGTTTATATTACATTACATAACAAAGTGTATAATTACAAGTGTATCCATATTATCATTAGATAGCAAAGTGTATAATTACAAGTGTATCCTATATTATTATTATATAACACTCTTTATAATTACATGATTTAACAATGTTTATAATTAGATTATATAAAAAGTGTACAATGACATAATGTAACAAAATGTATAATTACAAGTGTATCCTATATTATCATTACATAGCAAGTGTATAAGTATATTATGTAACAATTGTATAAATTCAAGTGTATCCTATATTATCATTATATAACAATGTTTATAATTACATTACATAACAAAGTGTATAATTACAAGTGTTTCCTATATTATCATTAGATAGCAAAGTGTAATTACAAGTGTATCCTATATTATTATATATAACATCTTTATAATTACATGATTTAACTAGAGGGGGAGCCCCGGTAGAAGTGCAAAACTTCGCGCGCCAATACTGCTAGGTCACTCAAGTGAACCTGATATCCTATTCATTCAATTGACGTCAACAGTGCTCACAGAGTTATAGTTTGCAACTTTCCCTTTTACTTTTAACTTTTACATAACTCAATTCATTCGTCATAACTAGATTCCTTGAGACAGAAATTGATTTTACGTGGGTATATCACCTGAAGTTCCAAAATCAGCCGCAATTATAATTTTGGCATGTTTTTTGTTGGAAATCACTTATAACTGTAGAAATGCAAAAAAATCGAAATTTTTGTTGAAAAAAAATTTGCAAATTTTTTTTTCTCTAACAATTTTTTTTTGGGGGGGGGGGGGGTGGAAATCACTTAACATGTGAAATGCAAAAAATAAATCGAAATTTTGTTGAAAAAAAGTTGCAAATTTATTTTTTCTCTACCAATTTTTTTTTTGGGGGGGGGGGGGTGGAAATCACTTAAAAAATGTAGAAATGCAAAAAAAAAAAAATTCAAATATTTTTTCAAATTGGCCGCCATAGCGGCCATATTGGACTTTGGACCAAATGCAAAATCTAATGGCATGATCTTGACCAGACCTAACCCCCCCACCAAGTTTCGTCGAAATCCGTCAAGGAGTTTTTCCGTAATACTGTTCACAAACAAACAAACAACAAACAAGCAGTCATAGACTGGTACTTACGAAATCATCAACTTGACCTCTGACCTTATCTAATAAAAGCATGATCAGTCAGAAGCCCAAGGGAGCTTGATTCTGAATTCATTGTGGTCTACGATTTTACACTGTGGTTTGCAGATAATGAGTCCAGAACAAAACTAGATTTCTTATAAAAATTCCATTTTTTTTTTTTTTTAAAGTGATTCAGTACCAGCAGGATATGCCAGATAATAGGTGTATTACTTTTCAGAAGAATCTGATAAAAGACATTATTTATTATATATTCAGTTATTCATCGCTGTTCCAGAATTTCGACAACCGAGTTTTAAGCGTCCTAAGCGATCGCAAAAACCGAAGACAAAATTAAAATCAAAGTTAAAACGAACTCGCAACGTCGAGCGAAGCAAAAAGTCTCTCATTTCTCCCATGCAAAACCTTAACGTCACTCAACGACGCGTCTGCTCGAGCACACTGCATCATGGACGACCCGTGACGTCTGCTCGAGCGCAATGCATCATGGAACGACCCTTGACGCTTCGAGTGAAATATTTTTTATACAATCTTAAAACGTCTCCAAAACATCCGATTTTTATCAGAATTTCGACAACCGAGTTTTAAGCGTCCTAAGCGATCACAAAAACTGAAGACAAATTAAAATCGAAGTTAAAACGAACTCGTACGTCGAGCGAAGCAAAATACTCCATTTCTCCACGTTAATTTACGGAATTATGTTTGACTTCACTGTGACCTTGACCTTTGACCGATTTTGACCAAAATCTAATCAGCACTAGCCATCACCCTCCTGAATCACGTGGTGTAATTTGACATTGGTAGCTTCTTCCGTTCTCGAGTTATCGTGCCTACAAACAAACATACAAACAAACAAACATACAAACAAACAAACAAACAAACAGAAACGGTAGTCATCAATATATACTTACAAAATCTTTAGATTTCGTAAGTAACAAGCAGTCATAGACTGGTACTTACGAAATCGTCAACTTGACCTCTGACCTTGTCTAATAAAAGCTGTCTCTAGAGAAGGTAGCGACGCAAACCAGAAGTTTCTACGATGATTCTGTACCAACATCAAAAAATCGAATGTTTGACCTCACCGTGACCTTGACCGTTGACCGATTTTGACCAAAATCTAATCAGCACTAGCCATCACCCTCCTGAATCACGTGGTGTAATTTGACATTGGTAGCTTCTTCCGTTCTCGAGTTATCTGTACCAAACCATCAAAAATCGAATGTTTGACCTCACCGTGACCTTGACCTTTGACCGATTTTGACCAAAATCTAATCAGCACTAGCCATCACCCTCCTGAATCACGTGGTGTAATTTGACATTGGTAGCTTCTTCCGTTCTCGAGTTATCGTGCCTACAAACAAACAAACATACAAACAAACAAACAAGCAGTCATAGACTGGTACTTACGAAATCGTCAACTTGACCTCTGACCTTGTCTAATAAAAGCTGTCTCTCGAGAAGGTAGCGACGCAAACCAGAAGTTTCTACGATGATTCTGTACCAAACCATCAAAAATCGAATGTTTGACCTCACTGTGACCTTGACCTTTGACCGATTTTGACCAAATCTAATCAGCACTAGCCATCACCCTCCTGAATCACGTGTGTAATTTGACATTGGTAGCTTCTTCCGTTCTCGAGTTATCTGTACCAACCATCAAAAATCGAATGTTTGACCTCACTGTGACCTTGACCTTTGACCGATTTTGACCAAAATCTAATCAGCACTAGCCATCACCCTCCTGAATCACGTGGTGTAATTTGACATTGGTAGCTTCTTGTTCTCGAGTTATCGTGCCTACAAACAAACAAACACACACACAACAAACAAACAAACACACAAACAGATGACGGAAGTCATCAATATACTTAGGAAATCTTTAGATTTCGTAAGTAACAAACAGTCATAGCCTGGTACTTACGAAATCGTCAACTTGACCTCTGACCTTGTCTAATAAAAGCTGTCTCTAGAGAGGTAACGATGCAACACCAGAAGTTTCTATGATGATTCTGTACCAAACATCAAAAATCGAATGTTTGACCTCACTGTGATCTTGACCTTTGACCTATTTTGACCAAAATCTAATCAGCACTAGCCATCACCCTCCTGAATCACGTGGTGTAATTTGACATTGGTAGCTTCTTTTGTTCTCGAGTTATCGTGCCTCAACAAACAAACACACACACAAACAAACACAAACAGAGGACGGAAGTGATCAATATACTTACGAAATCTTTAGTTTCGTAAGTAACAAACAGAAACGGGTGAAAACAGTAACCTCCATCCATCTTCGATGGCGGAGGTTAACAATGTTTATAATACATTATATAACAAAGTGTACAATGACATAATGTAACAAAATGTATAATTACAAGTGTATCCTATATTATCATCATCATATAATAATGTTTATAATTAATCATGAACAATGTGTATAATTAATTAATTATAAGTGTATCCTACATTATCATTACATAACAAAGTATATAAATTACATTCCTCCCCCCTTTCTCCTCTTCAGCGACTGGGTTTGTGCCAGTTCATCGACACCGCCTAGTAAATATAGGTCGAAACCTCCTCGTACTTCTCTTATCTTCCTTTGCTCTCCAACTTTCCTCAGGATGATTCTGATGGCACCTGTCATGTTACTATAAGATAAGCCTTCGGAAGTAATAGATCGGAATAGCTCTGCCCTGCGTCTTTGTTTTGTAAATACTTGCATTTTTTTTTGCCACACCCCACAAATCCTTGCTTTCCCCTGCTGTACCTATTGCTGTACATTAAAATCCCTTGCTTATTGAACACGTGCTTTTCCTCGCCATAGCTTTATAAATAAATGTGCTTGTAATAAACGTACCCAGTTTGTCGTGTCTGTTCCTCCATTGGTCCAGCACAGTCCGCATGTAGTGTATCGGGGAAGTTTTACCCTATCGATTTCCTCTTGTTAACTGGTGCATACTCAGCAGCTCCACTCGGCTGCACCTGATATGGTATGTTAACTCCATTACGCCTCGAGGGCACGAGACCCCCTAGGTGTGGCCGTCCACAGGTAAGGTGAAGTAGTGAAACTCTGCCAGGATTGGCGATAAAAATCAGCACTCGTTGTTGATAATTATCAACCTGCTGGTGCGTGGAGTTATCCGCGCTCGGTGGCCTCTGGACCTGGCGTTTGAGAGGGACCCAAGTGCTTCCCTTCGTAGCAAATCTCGAACCCCAGATCTACAACAGTATTAATTGTCACATTATTATTGCAGTATTTCCTGCTAAATTATAGGTGATGAATAAAATGGAATAATACATAGTACCTGGCTCTCTTTTTCTAAACTCTAAATTCCTTCCACACAAGGTGCAGGTACCTCTGCTAGTTACATTATATAACCAGAACAGCACTCGGTCGAGCGCATACCTCTGCCAGGCTAAATAGTTTATGTTTTGTATCCCTCTGATGAGCCAGATCCAGATACAACTGTTTGAAATATCCTGTTCACAGACAGACAGACACAAATAGGGGGGAAAACATAACCTCCGTCCACTGGGCAGAGGTAACAAAGGGTTATAATTACAGTCCATGAAATCGACCAACACGGCTCCGGCATCAGTTGTACAAGGTGGAAACAATGCTGAAGTTAAACTAGATTTGAACCCTGGTCCATTGAATGATCCTTGATCCGTAGCGCTCTGCTTGCTGGTTGATTGGCAGGCTGAGGGTTGCAAGCGTCCTCAGTTTGACATGGCAGACGAAAGTGTGGTGGAGAGGAATGATGGTGTAGTTACAGACTGCTGGAGGTTTGGTCGTGGACGGGTGAAGGAGTGCAGAGAATTGTGAGAGCAAGACTGGAATAATAAAGAGGGAAAGGTAAAGGGTGTGCGGTGAGTCATGAGTTGGAGAGAAATGAACACTGAATGATGTTTCTTCGTTGCACAATAAACCCGATGACCTGTTTGGTTTTTAGCTGATCTGGAATTAAATTCCAGAAAAGATGTTGTCATCATGCATCGTCCGTCCGTCTCCATTTTTGACCTCTCCGGCCAAACCACTGGGCTGATCCTGATGAACTTTTGCAGCAACGATCCTTTCCTGACTGGTAACAGGAATTGCAAAGCTCGTTCCGGTCACATGACTTTACGTATGTCAAAATGGCCAACTTAGTCAATTTCTTCAAAAATCTTCTTCTCCAGACCCACCAGTCAGAATGCTACGAAATTTGGGTTGCAACATTAAGCCAGGGCAGGGATGTTAAATTGTGAAGGTCATGCCGATCATGTGACCAGAAGTGTGTCAAAATGGCCGACTAGATCAATTTTGGGGAAAATCATTGAAATTCCTTCAAAAAACTTATTCTCCAGATCCACCAGTCAGAATGCTAACAAATTTGGGTTACAGCATTAGGACAGTGTCCTGATGTTAAATTGCGGAGGCCACGATGATCACATTGACCGGAAGTGTGTCAAAATGGTGGTCCCGCAAATTCCTTCCAAAATTCTCTTGTCCTGATCCACCAGTCAGAATGTTACCAAATTTGAGTTACAACATTAGGCCAGGGCAGGGATGTTAAATTGTGAAGGTCATGCCTATCATATGACTGGAAGTGTGTCAAAATGGCCGACTCGGTAAATTTTTGTGAAAATCGTATGAATTCCTTCAAAAATTTTGTTCTCCAGACCCACCAGTCAGAATCCGACCAAATTTGGGTTACAGCATTAGGCCAGGGCCTAGATAAGTTACAGGTCCAGTGGTCCTATTTTTAATAAGTCACAGCCATTGTGATTATCGTTTTTGCATCACCGGATTGCCGTGTAGGAGGTTGGTGCAATTCAGAAGAGTTGGTTTGTGATCTTCATCCAGTACAAGTCAACTCAAGGATGTTCAGCTCTACTAGTTGGTGGTGAATTCATTTTTGAATATGTATTTTCCCAACGAGAACCGGGTTAGCAGAATGTCCCAGAGGTACACACACTTGCCTCCAAGCTGCCTAGTCTAGATTCGAATCTCGGCCCAGCTATAAACTGTCATCCTGGTGTTTTACAGGTGGGATGATTCATCAACATGCGTGCTGTCCTTTGGGTGGCTGTGAAACTGGGTTTCCCATGTGGTGTCATTATTACTTAGTGGATGTCAAAGATCCTGCAGTGTCCTTCACAAAGAAGAGGTGATCTATCGCTGACACCATGAACAAATTACAAATTCCTGCTCCAACCTTAGTCGAACGTCTGGTCTGGCCAGCTGGTTCGTGAAAAAAACTTGGGTCCGAGCTTCCCCCGGGCAACCCAACAATATCAGGGATTGTATTGCGGCTGTTAAATAAGAATAAGAAGATATTCCCAAATATAACGAGTTTATTTTCTTGATAACAGGGGAGGAATCCAGAAGCCCTTCATTGATGGTGAACATGGTGAATGAGTTGAAACAGCTCCCATTCCAAGGACATCAACAAATCACATTCATCGTGTTTGACATCGCCATGAAGGAGGTTGGTGTGCGATTCGGAAGAGTTGGTTTATTTGTGAACATGCTCTGTAGCAGGTGCTTACACATAGCCTCACGTGGTAGTGATGTCCATTTAATTCCGTATCCTGCTGAACCGTGCAATGCAGAAAGAATAACATGGCCATAAAAATGATGCGAAGGACATCGATCGGCCCTTCTGGGTATGCAGAAGACAGCTGCTTCTGCTCGGCTGCACGTGATGTCATTTCTGCTTTATGGTTATGACACCAGAGGATGCCAGCGTTGAAATGTGTTCAGCATGTGATGCCAAAGTAAACAGACACTTCCCTGGAGTCAGACTAACACAAGTCGTCAGCAAAAGGAGGAAGTGTGCAATTATCATCTGATCATTGGATGTAATATCGTACCGTGTGACAGTGTGTAACCAGTGTAAACGTGGGTGTGCATCAAACGACTGTTGTACAGAACAAGCCATTCGGACTTTACTTGTGTACAACGTTTGGTTCTGTAAACATTGGCAGACTTTATAAAGACTTCTTCTGCCCCATGAACCTTGCGCAGGTACGCTCCAACCCCTGTAGCTTTACCCATTGGCTAATGATGTTTACGGAATTTACACATTGGCTAAAGCCTCCATGGTCAAACTTAACATGCATGATTTTACTTTACATGACACACAATACATGGTACATGACTTCTTGTGGGATGGTGTACAAACAGCCAAATTGTCCGATGATGGTATATACAAATAGCCAACTTTGTCTGATGATGGTTTACAAAATGGCGGAAACATACGGAATTAATTTACTTGTACGCCTTTAAACCTCTTTAAGCCTTTATTACCTCCGCCACAATGGTTGTGTTATCACCCCTATGTTTGTTGTCTGTCTGTCTGTGAACAGGATATCTCAAAGCATTATTGACAGATTCAGACATTGATTGACAGGTTGGGTGCGTGACAAGGACGAATTGATTCGAGTTCGGTGGAGATCCAAATCCAGATCTGGCCTATCAGTGGGATACAAAACGTAAACTGTTCAGCCTGGCGTAGGTAGATGTGCGCTCGACCGAGTGCCTTTCTAGTTGAAATTGAATTATGAAATTGAAGACTGCAGACCACAAATCGCCCTCATAATACTTCCAAGAACCATGCAATATATTGTTGCTGGAAGAAAAGCCGGTCAAAAATGATGGTAGGTACAGCCTCATGAGCGTGCCAAGTGTGAAGCCTCGGCCTAGCGTCAGATGTGCTTGGATCTTCTTTCTTTATTAGACATGCTAAGCTGTGCCATTATACGTGCCTGCATTTCCTTGTGTACATTAAAAATGTCATGCTATTTTTCAAGGAAAACAATACCCTTCGAAAAAATTACTATCATGAGAAAATAAAGAAAAAAAATAATAAAAAAATGTATCGGGGAGGACCCAAAGTTTTAGGTTGGGGGGGGGGGTGTAAAATTTACATTGCATGGTATTTACTTCCCTTCCACACAAGTCTGACAACAAAAAGAAAGTCAAATTATGATGTTTTCTCATAATGGGCTCAGTGGATAACATGTATTGATTTTAATAAGTTATTTAATTTTTTATCGTTTCAGAATCTTTACGATTCATGAACAGATTTTGATTCAAAATAATTAATTAAACGTTCATGGGTTGGGACAAGAATTCTGGGATCTCTTGTATAAGAAGCAATGGTTAAATTACGTTGTGACATACAGTTTGCTCGCTTTCTTCAATGGATAGTTCACAATGACGATGCAAAAAAGGGCCAAACCAACAAAATATAATATTCCCAACAATACCATTATACTTGTAATCATCATGATCATGACAAAATTACAACACACTGAGAAGGCTATACCAGTTAGTGGAGTTCCAAAATCAAATTGGAACAGTTTAACTATTTATTACCTTTTTTTCTGCGTGCACATCATGGTCCTTTAATTATGTCTTAAAAAAAACAAAAAAAAACTGGGAATTCTGCTTTGAATTTTCATTCTTTTTGAGGAACTACATCGTTCCACTTCAGGCGTTGTTGTTGTTCATTCGGCAAATTAAAATGACAACAACAGAAACTACACCGAAACTTCCGAATTGATATCCATCTTTTTCAACAATGTTTAGTAACAAACAGACCTTGATTTTTGGCACAATGTATAAATGAGTACACTTCAAAAATGTAAACATAATTAAACACTTAAAGCATTTTCTTAAACGTAATCATTACAGATTTTACATTTAAAATTGTTGAAATGGTATGCAATATGAGGTAGGCTGACCGAAGGTACCTTGTTATATATTTACTCTTTACAGTGGAAATTATCAGAAAAATTCACTGCCTGAGACAGTTTCCTTTTCCACATTCCGTGACCACACCTTCGGATATATACACCTCATTACATATGAAAACATAGGAGCAATACCCCTGGGTGCTCACCTGGTAGCGACTGGATAAGATAACCAGAGAACCACTGGAAGGCATGAGTGACCCACAGAATATGGAACGGAGAAGAAAGTAAATACCAGTGGAATTTTTTTAATGCCGTGAACAAACATTGGTACATCACGGGAGATGAAGGCTGGGGTCAAGTTTCATCGGAATTGTATGTGTAGTTTCGGAGAAGAAAGTAAATACATATTTTGTGTTTTGTGAGGGGGGGGGGGGGGGGGGCAACTCCCCTTACACCACCTTAGAGCCTGATTTTTCTAATGTCATGAACAATCTATGGTACACCATCGGTGATGAAGGTTGTGGTCAAGCTTCATTGGAATTGTGTGTGTCTTTGAGAAGAAAGCAAATATCTCTCTGGGGGTAACCCCCCTGTAAGCTCCCTCTGTAGACCCCTTCAGACTCCAATTTTATTTTTCTGCTGTGAACAAATTTTGCCACGGGTGATGAAGGTTGTGGTCGTTTCATCAAAGTTGCATGTGTAGTTTCTGAGAAGAAAGCAAATACCTATTTTTGGGGGGCAACCCAGGTAGACCCCATTAGGGTCAGACATTTTTTTTAATGCCATGAACAAACTTTGGTGCATACACTGTGATGAACATTGTGGTAAAGTTTCATCGAAATCATTTGTGTAGTTTCAGAGAAGAAGTTGAAAGTATTTGTGGACGGACGGACGGACGGACGGACGGACGGACGGACGGATGGACTGACGGACGGGCAACATGCCATCACATCAGCTCCCCGGAACTACGTTCCAGGTGAGCTAAAAATTGAACCACTCGACCTGTAGCTTATCTGGGCCCTGGCCTAATGTTGTAACCAAAATTTGGTAGCAATCTGACTGGTGGGTCTGGAGAAGAAGGTTTTTGAAGGAATTTACGCTATTTTCCCAAACATTTACGAAGTCCACAATTTTGACACACTTCCGGACATGTGATCCACATGACCTCCACAATTTAACATCATGACCCTGTCCTAATGTTGTAACCAAAATTTGGTACCAATCTGACTGGTGGGTCTGGAGAAGAAGATTTTTGAAGGAATTTACGAAGTCCGCCATTTTAACAAACTTAAAAGTCACGTGACTAGAATGAGCTTTGCCATCCCTGTTGTCAGTGAAAAGCTAGATGTTGTGGTGCTTGTGAATAAGCATTCATAAATGCCTACACATGAACAAGTAAAATCGACAGTTATGTGTTATAAGTTTGCTGTAGCACACATTGGTGAATTGTAATATAAACTGCTTGATATA
>CM068953.1:27329210-27340322 GCA_035128595.1 Eptatretus atami | reverse complement strand
AAGAGAGAGATTCCTCCAGCAGGCAACATTGTCGGGGCGCCTTCAGTGCCCGCGATGCGCCTTGTAGCACATGGAGCCGGAATTGGGAGAGAGCGTGCACAATAATTGAATTATTGCATAATTAAAATAAATAAATAAAAACCGTGAAATAATTAATTCTTTGATCAATTGGCTGATAGCATACCTAAACCACCACTGTTTCATCGAATCTGCAACTTTTTGAAAATATAAGTGATTAATTGAAAAATGTAATTAATTGATTAATCAAATAATCAAAGCCAGTAGGCGACGAGGGATTCGCTAGGATCGAAGCGCTGGATACGATGCTTTTCATTCTGACCGATCCACCGACGAAGATTCATTGCCAAGACGTATTGGTTCACATACAATTGTTCTCTGCCTGGCAAGATTTTTCCTATTGCGTATTTTGCCAACTGGCACTCCTCATAAAAAAATGACGGTAAATAGACACCTATTTTTGAAGGACTACCATTTGAAAAATAATCGGTTTGCTGGTTTTTGCTGTGGAGCCTCGCGTTGCAAACAAACACACACACACATACACACACCCGATAAACTTCTCTCAATGCTCTTGTTTGACCACACCTCCTGAGCCACACAATTTTTTTCATAAGCCACGCCCACTTTCCATAAGCCACGCCCACTTTCCTACGCCACTCTCACTTTCCATAAGCCACGCCCACATTCCTAGCCACTCCACTTTCCTACACCATCCCACTTTTCATCACCACGTCCACTTTCCCTAGCTCCGCCCACTTTCCTAAGCCCCTCATAAAAAATGACGGTAAATAGACACCCGATTTTTGAAGGACTACCATTTGAAAAATAAAACCTCAATCAAAATGGCTCAAGTAAAATTTTCTAAATATCTCGAAGTGTTTAATTCCGAAGTCTCGTTTCTCTACATTCAAACTGAAGGACAAGTATTGAAAATACTGTGCGCGGTTTTTCGGCCGCTGCACAGCAACGGGTGGTTGCTAGGCAACGAAATTCAAACGCGCACATTCCCAGCACATATTGCACATGTTGGAAAGTTTCATCGAAATCGGTTCGCTGGTTCGTGCTGTGGAGCCTCGCGTTGCAGACACACACACACACACACACACACACACACACACACACACACACACACAGACGGAAAATCCGACAATAAGGGATATCTAGCATATATAGCGAATCCAAAAATACCCTTTATAACCAAATCACTTGTTCACTTTGGTGTCCAAATATCAGCTGCATAGCTCAAAAGGTGCCTCAGATATTGCACAGGATGAGAAATAAATAAATAAGTAATGAATAAATTGATAATAATTACGTAATTAATCAATTAACTGATTAATTAAAATAAAAAAATACTTTTTTCACCAAAGCACATCTTCACTTTTGTCCCCAAATTTCAGCTTCCGAGCTAAAAGGATGGCTGAGATAGTGCCCAGACAAACAAGAAAGAAAACAATTAATCAATTAATAAATTAACCAATTCAATGAAAAACACCCTTTATAGCAAAATCACTTGTTCACTGTCGTGTCCAAATATCAGCTTCCTCGCTCAAAAGGTACCTGAGTATTTCCCAGATGAGAAATAAAATAAATTTACAAATCGATAATAATTACATAATTAATCAATTAAATGATTATGAAAAAATAAAAAATAACATTTTTGCTAAAGAAAAAAAATAAAAAAAAAAAAAAAAAAAAAAAAAAAAAAAAAGACAACGTCCTTTTGAGCGAGGAAGCTGATATTTGGACACGACAGTGAACAAGTGATTTTGCTATAAAGGGTGTTTTTCATTGAATTGGTTAATTTATTAATTGATTAATTGTTTTCTTTCTTGTTTGTCTGGGCACTATCTCAGCCATCCTTTTAGCTCGGAAGCTGAAATTTGGGGACAAAAGTGAAGATGTGCTTTGGTGAAAAAAGTATTTTTTTTATTTTTAATTAATCAGTTAATTGATTAATTACGTAATTATTATCAATTTATTCATTACTTATTTATTTTATTTCTCATCCTGGCAATATCTGAGGCACCTTTTGAGCTATGCAGCTGATATTTGGACACCAAAGTGAACAAGTGATTTGGTTATAAAGGGTATTTTTGGATTCGCTATATATGCTAGATATCCCTTATTGTCGGATTTTCCGTCTGTGTGTGTGTGTCTGTGTGTGTGTGTGTGGTGTTGTGTGTGGGTTTGCGTGTGTGTGTGTGTGTGTGTGTGTGTGTCTGCAACGCGAGGCTCCACAGCACGAACCAGCGAACCGATTTCGATGAAACTTTGCCAACATGTGCAATATGTGCTGGGAATGTGCGCGTTTGAATTTCGTTGCCTAGCAACCACCCGTTGCTGTGCAGCGCCGAAAAACCGCGCACAGTATTTTCAATACTTGTCCTTCAGTTTTGAATGTAGAGAAACGAGACTTCGGAATTAAACACTTCGAGATATTTAGAAAATTTTACTTGAGCCGATTTTTGATTGAGGTTTATTTTTCAAATGGTAGTCCTTCAAAAATCGGGTGTCTATTTACCGTCATTTTTTATGAGGGCTTAGGAAAGTGGGCGGAGCTTAGGGAAAGTGGACGTGGTTGATGAAAAGTGGGAGTGGTGTAGGAAAGTGGGAGTGGTAGGAATGTGGGCGTGGCTTATGAAAGTGAGAGTGGCGTAGGAAAGTGGGCGTGGCTTATGGAAAGTGGGCGTGGCTTATGAAAAATAATTGTGTGGCTCAGGAGGTGTGGTCAAACAAGAGCATTGAGAGAAGTTTATCGGGGTGTGTGTATGTGTGTGTGTGTGTGTTTGCAACGCGAGGCTCCACAGCAAAAACCAGCAAACCGATTATTTTTCAAATGGTAGTCCTTCAAAAATAGGGTGTCTATTTACCGTCATTTTTTTATGAGGAGTGCCAGTTGGCAAAATACGCAATAGGAAAAATCTTGCCAGGCAGAGGAACAATTGTATGTGAACCAATACGTCTTGGCAATGAATCTTCGTCGGTGGATCGGTCAGAATGAAAAGCATCGTATCCAGCGCTTCGATCCTAGCGAATCCCTCGTCGCCTACTGGCTTGTTGATTTATTGATTAATCAATTAATTACATTTTTCAATTAATCACTTAATTTTCAAAAAGTTGCAGATTCGGATGAAACAGTGGTGGTTTAGGTATGCTATCAGCCAATTGATCAAGAAATTAATTATTTCACGGTTTTTATTTATTTATTTTAATTATGCAATAATTCAATTATTGTGCACCGCTCTCTCCCAATTCCGGCTCCATGTGCTACAAGGCGTCATCGCCGGGCACTGAAGGCGCCCCGACAATGTTGCGTGCTGGAGGATTGTTTTTTATTTATTTGGCATGGGGGTGGTCTACTTTGAATGTACCGCTACTTGTTTTCTTTATCTTCTGGGACGTTTCGTTTCGACGGTACAACCTTGTGAGCATGCCAAAGTCTGAAGCCTCAGCCTAGTGTCGGGTGTGTTTTTATCTTCATTATTTATGAGACGTCTTACGGACGTAAATGAACACTCGTTTTACTCTGCACATGTTACACATCATGTGTCGAAAATCTCACCCCTCTACGCATTGTATTTATTTTTTGAAAACGTTTCTGAACACCGCCCTTGAGGCTCGGTTTGCAAGTTACCGTCTACAATTCTAATAGAAGAGACGTAAATATTATTTTATGGAAAATGTTTTTCGAGTTTTTTTTTTTAATCCTCGAAACAAGACCATAGTGAACTCATAGGCGTGTTAAAAGATTGGCCTTTAAAACCCTCCTCAAATCATCCTCATGAAGGGGACATACAATTACACATTGTGTTTTAAATAGGTAGACAGAGCATGATTATGCTGGGTGGTTTGAATGTGTTGGGTAGTTTGATTATGCTGGGTGATTTGATTATGTTGGGTAGTTTGGTTATGCTGAGTCGTTTGATTTTGCTGGGTAGTTTGATTACTTTGGGGAGTTTGATTATGTTGGGTGGTTTGGTTATGCTCAGTAGTTTGGTTGTGCTGGGTGTTTTGATTATGTTGGGTGGTTTGGTTATGCTGGGTGGTTTGGTTATATTGAGTGGTTTGGTTATACTGGGTGGTTTGGTTATGCTGTGTGGTTTGGTCATGCTGGATGGTTTGGTCATGCTGGGTGGTTTGGTTATTTGGGTGGTTTGGTTATGCTGGGTGGTTTGGTTATCCTGGGTGGTTTGGTTATATTGAGTGGTTTGGTTACGCTGGGTGGTTTGGTCATGCTGGGTGGTTTGGTTATATTGAGTGGTTTGGTTACGCTGGGTGGTTTGGTTATATTGAGTGGTTTGGAACATAACAAAAGGAACAGTAAAGAGAGCGGGGTGGGGGTTACCAACAGCAGGGTTGAAGGGCAAAAGAGAAGGAGACTTTTGACAAATAATGGAAGTGGGGAGGAATGACGGGTCAGGGAGGACGCACAAGATGGGCAAGATGGATATAGACGCAAACTCTCAGGAAGGAAAATCTGGAAATTTGGAAGGAGGTGGGCTTAGGGGTGAAGGGGTTAACAGGAGTATAAAAGATTATGGTTTTGGATGGGGATGATCTGAGATGGTGGTGAACAGCTGTCTTGAAAACCTGAAAACAAGTATGAGATTGAAGAGAATGTGAAAGTTGGTTCCACAGGTGGGAAAAAGAGGAACGAATGAGTGAAGGTGAGCAGTGATCCTGGAATTTGGGAGTTTCACCAGATTTCATTTTTCCGGGGAAGGAAAATTTATTTGGGGGAAGGAAAATATCCTTGTCCACCTGGCCTCGTCACCCCCACCTTCAAGGTGAATGGCACCAGCGAGACCTCTTCATCTCTTTTTTTTTTCTTCTTCTTCTCTCTCTTTCTATTATTCTCTGCTTTTTGCTATTTTTCTTCTATTTTGCCATTTATAGTCACAGTTCTTCCACATCTTTCTTGTTCGGGACTTCCTGTGGAATCTGATGAAGGGTACCAGAAATAAACATGTTGCAGGTCATGGTCGCTTGTTAGTACAGGATCCCAAACTGTTTGGTAATGCTTTGAGAGGCTGATCTATCAACAGGTGTTAAATGTCGAAGTGGTTGTACTGGCCATGGACATGCATGGGGGTGGTCCACGCAGCCATTTCCTGTTGCATTCCTGAGGCCATCAGGGTGCCATTGTTATGGACTTTGGTTCCAGTAGCGAGGAATTTAGTGTTTAGTCTGGGTTTACGTGGTATCCCGCATTTTGAAGAATAATTTTACCATTATTTATTTTTTTTAAATAATTTCTTTGTTTAATTTATTTATTTTTCAATTATTTTTTTTCTTCTTCAATTTTAAATATATTTTAATATTTTAAATTTTTTCAATTATCTTGTTTTTATTTAATATTTTTTACTTATTCAATTTCTCCATTATTTTATTGTTATTTTTATTATTATGGTTCTGGGAGGGAGGCATGAAGTATTTTTAGTCTTGGTGTCCGTGGTGTCTGACTTTTTGAAAAGAAAAACGCTTCTTTTCATTATGAGGCAGAATTTCAAGTGCTACCACCAATTGGCCAATATTACGAGTTTGCCATATCGGGAACTATCAGTGACCTCCGATGCCCTGTAGTGACGACAATGTGTTTGCTTGAGTTTATGGGACCCTGTTGAGTGTCTTCGACTGGCTTATAAGTTTGTTCGGGTAGCTATGATTGATGGACTCTCTTTCGATGTATCATTACCTATTATTATCATGATGAAGATGGCTTTTCAATCTGAGAATAACAGATCTCTCCCTGTAAGTGCTAATCCACAAGCCCGTGCACAACGACGCTCAAACCCTTTTGAATATTTGTTTCTCCAATGTCAGGGGCTTTCACTCCAATTTTTATTATGTTCAGTCTTTTGTTCAGTTTAATGCACCTCACTTGCTGGCTCGATCTGAGTGTCGGATGAACAGATGTGCATCTCCTCTGTTTCCTTTAAATTGCCTGGTTACATTTTTCACTGACATGATCACCTTCCTTTTCATGGTCTTCGTATCTTGATAAAGACCCTCTACCTTTAGCTCATGAAAATTCTCTTGAAAGTGGCACTCGCAAGTTTATGTGTTTCTGCCTTGCTCTCCTGCTTTCAACAACATATCTTTTCTTTCTGTATCGCTCGCCTTCCTTTCCCTCTTGTGCCGTGCTCGATGCGATCTCGGACAGCATTAACAGGGATATCTTATTCCACCCTTCTGCACACATCATGGTATTTATAATGTCTTCAATGTTCACCACAACGAATGGCTGGTACACCCTCATAATACTGACACTCCTGGTAGTTATACATTACAGTTTGGGAAGGCTGATTGGGATGGACTTTGTTCATTTCTTGCTGATGTGCCATGGACCTCAGCATTAAATATTGGTGTTGATATGGCTGCCGAGGAAATATCCCAATGGGTTCGCACTGGTATGGACATGTATATTCCCTCATGTATCTATCAAATGAAGGCTCATTCCCATCCATGGTTCACTCTGGCTTGTGCGGCAGCAATTGCCCATCGCAACCACTTTTTCAAGGAGTACTATGTGCAAGGATCTCTGGAGTCCAAATGTCTGTGCATCAAAGCTATTAACGTCTGTAAGAGAGTTCTTGAGGATGCTAAGCAGCGATATGCAGATTCCGCAGCCGATTATATTGCCACTCAGCGGCACGGCTCTCGGGACTTTTGGAGGATTGCCAACAGTGCACTCAACTGCAATGCATCTTCTATACCTCCTTTATTGGTATCTGAGGAGCACATCATGGACCTGAGGTTGTCACTTCACCTTTGGATAAGGCTAACTTCTTTGTTGGGTGGTCGCTAGACTACCGTTATTCTCAGGTTTTCCGTCTGTCTGTATGTATGTAATGGACAGCTCTGGAGGCCAGAGGAGTCAACCGATTTTGATGAAACTTGATTGGTAGGTTCGTACCAGGATGTAGTTGTATGCTTTTGAGCACCGTTGCTATGGACGCCACCGTTGCCTAGCAACGGGACTTTGAAATTTTTGAAAAAATCCGAAAAATATTTATATATATATATTTTTTTCGAAAATCAAAAATCGGCTTCCGTGCTTTTATGTGCACTATAATCAACCTCTTTGTCAAAAAATTTCAGCCCGATCCGTCAAAAACTGTATGACTAGTATGCAATTATATAGCGACCACCCATGTTGCCTACCGGCTTGAAGATTACTTTGCTTCTAATTCTACCCTCAATGATCAGGGACATCCTCATCCTGAATTTCCATCTCATGCAAACTGATATTCCTGTTCTCTTTATCACTTCTACGAAGGTTGCCAGAATTATTCACACTCTAAATACCTCGAAAGCAAGTGGTCCTCATGGAATCCCCATGTTTGTATTGAAAATGATACTCAAACTTCGAGCTGTTAACTGTTAAGTATACATTAACAAAGGTCCTCAAAACCAGGTACTCATGAGATGTAGTCCAAGAAACGTAAAAACAAAAAGTCGAACGGCATTTGGTAGAGCACGTACCTCCGCCAGGCTGAACAGTTTACATTTTGGATCCCACTAATAGGTCGGATCTGAATCCGGACCTTAACCAAAATCGAATTTGCTTGTTCTCGTCACCTAACCAACTCATCCTCCTAGTTTTTTCATAACTCGTCCACAACTTTTTGAGACATCCTGCTCACAGACAAACAGACAGACAGACAGGGGTGAAAACATAACTTGCGCCCATCCACCTTCGGTGGCAGAGGTAGACGCCTCGGTCATGTTTCAACATAAAAAAAATAAACAATGTTTCCTTACTCACTCCTGATTTCAGGAACACAAAAACACTTTGCGCTTCTTGGACTAAACTGCGAGTGTCGTATCTGGTTCCGAGAAGTTTTTGAACGGCCAGGAAATTGAAAACAAAAGGAAACATTAAAGTGGCAAACTGTCAAAGCAAGCATGAAGTTGCTGACTTTTTGAGTCGTTCCAGGTATCGTCACAAAGATGACGTCTAATGGCTGTTGAAAGGATTCTCTCGTGCGTCAACCAAGGGCTGTTGGATGCTGCGGGACAATTGTGGTGAGCAGCAAGGTAATGGTCTCGTCTTGTCTTAACACGAATCGACACGACAGGAGGAAAGGACGCACAGTAGGGGGCCAACTTAGCATAACAATTGTGCATTTTGTGAGGAAAGCACCAAATTTGGCACACTAGTACCCTATCATATTATGAACAGATTTGGATATTGGGCCATCTCAAATTTTTTGATGGCAGTGGAAAATGGCTGCCACAGCCATCAGCGGCTGAATTTGTTCTGCTATATTTAGCTAAGTTTCCCCACTACAGGTGAAAAATGCCTTACTAGAGCTACTTTAGCTGCATTTGAACCCACAACCTCGATGATCCGAAGTCAGGGTCCTCACCATTAGGTCGTCACCATGCCCACTGCACCCTCTATTTGTACATCACCCTCACCCGCATGGGCTCTGCTGGTGAATTGGACCTGGGGATTCCGATTTGGGAACCAGTGATGACGTTGCAGGGGGAATAACGCACAAGATTCCTCGAATTGGGAAGCGTCCTGTTGTTCTTCTCCCTGGAGCTTGGGATTAGACTTGTATACTTCAACGTGAGCCATCCTCCATCTCGATTGTCTGTCCTGCTCACCGCAGGTACGTTGGAAAAGCAAACGCAATCACAGGCAAGATGACAAAGGTCAGGCCATTGTGTGCCGGTGCTTTGGACGGAATTATCATCTGTCGTGCGGAAAGGAAGCACTGCAGTACTGTGTATAAACAGAAGTGGACTATGACATCTATATGTTACATACGCAAAATGGCGGAATCTTTAACATCCTCTGTGTGGCTCTTCTCCTCCCCCCCGAATGCCCCCCACTATACATTCTTCATGCCGTTTCCATTCCCTCCACTCTCACCTCTTCCCAAATCTCAATTCCCCTCTCAATTTGATCCCGTACCTGTAAATATTGTCGTGGTCACTGAGGCTCAGGTGTTCACGTCACGTGGTTTCTACCTGTCCGTGCTCACCACCCCACAACGTCAGATTTCATACAGCTCGATCCACACTGGTTCTGTTTTCAGATATTTTCGTTTCTCGAGTCACTAATGCACCTCGCCCACATTCCCTCCACCGCACCCCCACCGCCCCGCCCCCCCTGAACCAATGACTCAGCACCACCATGAATCACTCGCCTCCTTCCTGCGCTGTCACCAACAGCTCTCGCCTTGTCATGCTGCTGTGTGATGTGCAAATAGAGGGTGCAGTGGGCATGGTGACGACCTAATGGTGAGGACCCTGAGGATCGGTGAAAATACGTCAACTACCTGTTGAATATAAATAAATAAAAATGCCAATCTCTAAAAGGTAGTCACCTGTCCTTATTACGCAGGACGTCCGTGCAATATTGTTAGATGTGGCTGGTGTCGAGGCTCATTGAAGAGATATCCTTTCCACCTTAAGAACACCTTGACAGCAGGTAGAAAGGATGGAAACAGTTTCATGATTCGGTGGATTCGTGAAACCGATTTCTTTTTCTGCCTCATACCCTGCATCGCAGCTGCATTTAAAGTTGTCATCCATTTATTAGGAACAAAGGAAGAGAGGGGAAGATGATAAGAGAGCAGTGTGGGAGGATGCGGAGGAGGAGGAGGAGGAGGAGGAGGAGAGGTAATGGCCTCTAAGGACTCTTTACTCTTGCAGGTATGGTTTGCAGGTTTCATTGACCTCCAATTCCTATCTGCTTCCAAATAATCCGCATCATTCCAGATTGATTTCCCAAAAGCCATGAGCATATTATGTCCATCTTTCCATCATAATGTTTACAGCACCAACCAATGATGTTTTTAAAAATCGTCTTGAGAATCGAGGTCGTTGACCGAGATGGAAGCATGAGACGTCCGCCAGGTGACTCTGGGCGCACCTGTACCAAGCAAAATTTCAAACTCTACGCATAGATCATATGAGAAGACGAGGGCAAACAAGTGAGAGCTATCATAACAACCGTCACACAATGACCTGCTGTTCATACAAGATGAATCATTATGTACACCGGATAGCAGAGTTGATGTCCGTGAATGCCAACAGCTCAGGACACTCTATGTCCTATGACTCACCCATTCACACAAATATTTAATGTCAGAGGTACACATGTCCCTCCTTGTCAGAGCCATCCAATTGTTTCCTTGGAAGTAGGCTTGTTTGAACCTGTTTTTAACTGCGGCACATGGCATGACTAACATCGGAGATGATTGAGCTGGCAGCTGCTCTCCTATTCTCTCCATTCAGTTGCTGAGAATTTGAAGATGAAAAGAAAACGTTATACAGTTCTTCACCAACCTTGGTGATGTATCCGCTCCGATTAGAGTTTCAGCTCTGAGTCTGGGAGGTCGGTGGCTCAAACCCCAGCGGAGTCTTTCCAAAGATTTCAAAAATGCTACATGCTGCTTCCTTGCTTGAACCTCAGCATTTAAAAAGGATAGATCATGGGCAAGACCATAGGGTGGCAAATATTGTGCAGACTGTGATGGGCCAAATGGCCTGGCCAAAGTTCCTTGTCAGAGAACCCAAATCATATATATATATATATATATATATATATATATATATATATATATATATATATATATATATATATATATATATATATATATATATATATATATACATACATAAGATACATATACTGTACATATTACCGTGCTTCCCCATTGTCTCGGGTCACTCACCTACATTTTTTCATTTATTTATATTAATTTATTTGTTTTCTCACAGTTTTGTGATTTTGTCCCGGTCGTATTGGTTTTGATTCAGCTTTCTACGTCACCCAGAAGGTACAGAACTTTAATATCAGTCAGTCAGTGAGCCAGTGGGTGTCACCCAGTGAGTGGTTAGAATGAGATTTATATTGTTGTGGTTTTTGAAAACTTACCCAGGGGGAGAGCATACATGGATACGTGGGTGACCCAAGGATCAGTTATTTCATAAGTGTTTGTGTATATAGTCCTTGGTCCCTTATCAAAGGGCTCTTTGGGGAGGCATGCGTTGGCTCGGCTGTATTTGTCCTATGTGAAGTGTCCCCCCTCCTCCTCTGTCACTTTCAATTTTTCCTCCTTCACACCA
>CM068953.1:27291642-27302300 GCA_035128595.1 Eptatretus atami | reverse complement strand
TGTGCTCACCTCACGTGGTACATTGGTTCGGGGTCTGTGCAAACGTTATAACTTTTTTTTTAAACATCCGTTTTTCGCCAGATTTGCTTTAATTCCCACGAGGGCACCTCGCAAAACCTCCGGAAATAAAGACACAGATCTCCCATATCTATTACCACCCCCAGATCCTTCTCCTGTGTGACACGCTCCAGAATTACCCCTTGCACCATGTAATCTCTATTTTCATGATTCGCCCCCATCCACAACACCTGACACTTACTCAAAGTAAATTGCATCTGCCATTCTTTTGCTCAATCTATGCAAGTATCAATACTATCCTGAATCTGATCATCACTCCCTCTGATCTCCACTGTACCTCCAAGATTTTTGTCATCTGCAAATTTGGAAAGCCGACTTCACCCCACTATCCAAATCGTTGATGTAAACCTTTTAACGAATTATAGACCTTTAATTTTTATTCTTTTTTAACCATAACTCGATTAAGGTTTGTCCAATCGGAATGAAATTGCCCTCTCTAGATAGCCTAGACCAAGGCACATTTAAGCTTAAAGCACATCATAGCCCTCTGGGTTAAAGGTCAAGGTCAAATGGTGGTCTGAAAAAATAATGCGTTTTTTTGCCATCGCTCAATTTTGCCAATGTGGAATCTCAAAGACCGCTTGGCCTTCCAAGATATTCTTGCATCATAACTGTGTACCTGCACTGAAGTTGCACACCTGATATTTGATTCATATCCTTAACCTACATTTTTGGGATTGTGACCTAATTAACTAAAACACCTTTTTAATCATAACTTGAATAATTTTCCTCCGATTTTCATGACGTTGAGTTTTTTTGGATATAATACAAATGGGGGCACATTTTATTGACTTACACTCTACCCTTAAAAAGTTGAAGGTCAAGGTCATATGGCGGTTAGAAAAAAAAGTATGGCCATCATTGGATCGCGGGCACCGAGGGAGACGTGTCCTTGGTGATTGCAGATATCAATTTTTTTTTCCTGTTTGCCTGGTCATGTTTTTCATGTAATATTTTGTGCCAAACCATACATTGTTGTGTTGAATCATCGAGTTTGTGTCCCTGTTAAACTCCGGCATACTCGTGAAGGGCTGGCCAAGTCCAATTGTTTCTTCTGCCTCTGTTTTTGATCGCATGCGCTTTGTTTTCGCTCCTTTTATCCCAGCTATTGTTACTTCTGATCGCCCAGCTTAATCATTTTCCCCTCCTCACTCCAAAGAAATACAAACAACAACTAGACAGAGCAATCAGAGATTGCAGACCCTCGCCAGGACTTGCTTTGTGTGGTGTTTGTGTTGTTGTGTGTCGTGCATTTTGTGTGGTCTTTTTGTACTGGTGTGTTATGTAATTAAGAATAGACATAGAAATGCCACTTTATATCTGCTGGCAGTGATGACCGTGTACCAAGACGTCCCGCTTTGATCGGACACCTGACCCTGACCAATGACGTTTTTATTATAATTCAATTGAATTTATAATGGGAATAAAATAAATTCAAATCAAATGGAAGACCAAATAGTTAAAGTACTACATTGGAGTAATCAGAAGTAACCCAAACAAGCAAAAACCAAAGATGAAGTCATCAGGAGGAAGCTGCTGGATAGGATTCGGGTTTCAGCTGCTACTCCTCTACCCTCAAACCCATCCAGGCGGAGCCAAGTGAGCCTTCTTCAAAAACAACAAAAATCAAAAAGAGCCCAGATCAAAAAAAAAGAAAATATTCTGGCTGCGAGACAATACGTCCGCATCAGGTTGAAATTAAAAACATATATTCCCCATCACTACTAGATCATAATTTTGAAGTTTCACATCGATCAATGAAGCGGTTCAAGAGAAAGGATTTTAAAAAGATTTTTGTTCAATCCAATATTGCTCCCAGACCATGTGACCTCTTAATTATTCATGAACACCCTGGTATCCCCAAGACTTGGGGAACGTGTGTGAAGTTTCCCCTCAAGCTGCCCAGCCATTCTGGAGAAGATTTTAAAAAGGTTTTAGGGTAAATCCAATTGGGCTGCCAAACCATGTGACCTATTATGTCATATGTGTGAACCTTTTGTTCCTCATGTATCGGCAGTCATATGTGGAAAGTTTTGCCTCAAACTGTTCAGCCATTTCAGAAAAGATATTTGAAAGTAAAAAAAAAAACAATAAAAAAAACAATATGGCTGCCCAATCACATGACCAATTACGTCTTCAATTTTTATTCTGTGGACTGTCCCTTTTGTTATGTTGCGTCCTTGTCCATTCTGTGTTCGAGCTCTCATATGAACCTTGACTCTGTATTACAAAAAGAAAGAAAAAAGAAGATACGAGGTCTGCAGACACCGGCCTTCATCAGCGAGACTAGTTCATTATACAAGGTCAATTACCTGCTTCAAATTGGCAGATTCTTGCTTTATGAACTTTTCTTTTATCCTATTATTTCCTCCACCACTGAAGGGTGAGGTTATGTTTTTTCCCCTGTTGGGTGGTCGCTAGACTACCGTTATTCTCAGGTTTCCGTCTGTCGTATGTATGTAATGGACAGCTCTGGAGGCCAGAGGAGTCAACCATTTTGATGAAACTTGACTGGTAGGTTCATACCAGGATCTAGTTGTATGCTTTTGAGCACCGTTGCCATGGACACCAGCGTTGCCGAGCAACGGGACTTTGAAATTTTTGAAAAAAAAAAATATATTTTTTCGAAAATAAAAATCGGCTTCCGCACTTTATGCGCACTATAATCAACCTCTTTGTCAAAATTTTCAGCCCGATCCGTCAAAAACTGTATGACTAGTATGCAATTATTAGCGACCACCCATGTCGCCTACCGGCTTGTCTGTCTCTTTGTTACTTACGAAATCTAAAGATTTCGTAAGTATATTGATCACTTCATCCTCTGTTTGTGTGTTTGTGTGTTTGTAGGCACGATAACTCGAGAACGGAAGAGCTACCAATGTCAATTAACCACGTATTCAGGAGGGTGATGGCTAGTGCTGATTAGATTTTGGTCAAATGGTCAAGGTCAAGGTCACAGTGAGGTCAAACATCAAAAAAAGTTATAACTCGAGAACGGAAGAAGCTACCAATGTCAAATTACACCACGTATTCAGGAGGGGATGGCTAGTGCTGATTAGATTTTGGTCAAAATCGGTCAAAGGTCAAGGTCACAGTGAGGTCAAACATCCAAAAAAAGTTATAACTCGAGAACGGAAGAAGCTACCAATGTCAAATTACACCACGTGATTCAGGAGGGTGATGGCTAGCGCTGATTAGATTTTCGTCAAAATCGGTCAAAGGTCAAGGTCACAGTGAGGTCAAACATTCGATTTTTGATGGTTTGGTACAGAATCATCGTAGAAACTTCTGGTTTGCGTCGCTACCTTCTCTAGAGACAGCTTTTATTAGACAAGGTCAGAGGTCAAGTTGACGATTTCGTAAGTACGCAGTCTATGACTGCTTGTTTGTTTGTTTGTGTGCAGGATATCTCAGAAAGTTGTGGACGGATTCGGATGAAGCTTGGTGGATATGTTGGGTGTGTGACAAGGACGAACTGATTCGATTTTGGTGAAGATGCGGATCCGGATCCGACGACTAGAATTTTTGAAGTTATTCTTCACCATTGAGAGATTGGGCCTGATATGTTCTATTGGATCAGGGATTACGCTGCGGAGCTATGCGCTCCGCTGAATACCCTTCTAGTTGCTTGGGGGTTTGTTTTTCTCATTTTGATGTGCATCAGGTGCAAAAAATTCTTATATCTGGGTATTTTATAGCCTGGTATCAGGTTTATTTTTTATAAGGTAGCAGAATAGGTCAAAGGTCATGTGCTCAGCTCACCGGTTAATTGTCTTGACTGAGTTTTTATCAAACCTAACATAACGGACTTACTAAACTTAACTTTACACTAACCTTAAACTCAATGGGATCAAACTGAACCTAAAAAAATATTCCTACAATGTATTTTCCTACAGCCTGTGCTGTATTCCTACAGCCTACTGCTGTATTCCTACAGCCTACAGCCTATTCCTACAGCCTGTGCTTCATAAAGGTGTGCAGCAGGTATTTAAGGTAGTTGCGATCAAGAGGTCACGTGATGAACAGCTGACTAACCTTCGATTTAGAATGGTTATTGGATGTCGGAGGTTCATGACATTTCCGTGACATTGGACCTTCTATCCTGTACTGTGGGCGATATCCTCGGGGAACAGAACACGTTAACGATTCCCCCGAATGCTGAGCGGATAGGACTAAGGTATGTAACAGCTTCGGGTCGAAAGAACCTTAAAATGTGGAATGACATTGTACTTGTCCTGAAACTTTGTACAGTGTAGGATTTGGTAAAAAAAAAAACACAAAGTCCTCGTGATGAGGTGCAAGCTGTCGTGGCTGCCAAAGATGGATTAAGACCAAACTCGAAATCAATGTGGTTGTAAATCAATAATCATCTATTTTACTTACTGGCACAAACACTTTTGCTCATACGGTGTTTGCACAAGCTCCTTCCTGATCCTTAGGCAGCAAAGAGGGAGAGAGGGATTGGGGTGGGTGGGTGCGAATTTTCATTACAGGCTTTGGCATAGTAGAGGATCATGCCCAATAATTTCATTGACATTAGTCAGTTTATTGCGAAGTTATGGCTGCCATAACATGGCCATAAAGATACCATCTTGCTGCTAAATCGAGTGTATGAACATTGTGCCGAACATTCTAATTCAGCTTGCGTTAACACAATGTCTTGTGTGAAAATTTCAAATTCCTTTTTCAAAATACAGATTATAGAGCTGGAGCCATGACGGCCATTAAATTACTGTATAGAGAAATAAATAAACAAAAAACCCCAAAAAACAAATATAAAACACGAATGAGTCAAGAATGTTATTAATGTATTCAAAAATAAATAAATAAACAAATAAATAAATAAATAAACAGCAAACAATAAGACAAAGAAAAGGATCAAATCTCATCATTTTTCATGACCAGGCTCATCCTGAGGTTTCGGGCATTGCACAGCCTTCGTCGGGGGGATAATGATCTTAATATACTAGACCGCCACACATCATCTTTAATAAGCAGTAGCCATCTAATGAAGCTGTTATGAATCTGCATAATCATAGAAATTCTAACAAATAGCACATCAGGCGGTCCTGCCATTAAAAGTGGAACGTTTGAGTGCTTCGAAGCCCAACTGAGTCGAGCCCGGTTAATACTCGGATGGGAGACCTCCGAAGGCGATCAGTCGGCCGGTTGGTCTCAGTAGTACTCTGGGCCTCTGAGCTGTCTGGTTTTAGATTTCTTCCTCTGTAGACTCATTTTAAACTGCCATCCTGGTGCAGTTGCAGGAGAGGGAGCTCCATGTCAGAGGACGCTGTCTTCCGTAAAGCTGGCTGTCCCATCCGAATTTGGGTGGTGGACATTAAAGATTGCTCTGTATGTCTCAAAAAGTGTCGACCATTGTGTGCCGTGTTTTGGTGGATCTTTTTCCCCGCTTCTCAGGGTATTTGTTGATGTTGTTAATGGAATTTTGTGCTGTGGACTCAGTAGATTGAACAGCTTGGTCGTGGATTTGGTGGAGCCTCGTTCCATTGCCCTCACTGGCAACTAACTAACTGCCCAAGGTTTCTCGGCAGAAACTCTATGCACCCTGCGATGGAGTCGGACCTGTCCAGGATTCAGTCTTGCCTTCATCGTGAACCCCCCCGATGCTGTGCCATAGGCCTTATGAGCCTCCACCATTCACTCACCACATAAAGTAATGAGAGAATTCTTGGAACACCTTCCTCCACACCGCCTTAAGAAACAAGGACATGGGTGGGGTCGACGAGCAGCAAATTTGATTGGTTATGACGATGTAAAACGCTGTAATATTTTGTCTGAATACTGCGAAACGGAAGGGTTTTAAAATTGCCAAAAAGGCGATTTGTGTTCTAAAGTGTTCAACTCTATAATTCAATTTAAATAAAACAGATTTTAAAGGTCGTAGAAAACTGTTTTTCGAAAGTTTACCACCGTTGATGCAGCATCTTGTACACCACCCTATCTAATTACATTAGTTCTTCCTGCAGCGTGGTGTTGGCTTAGTGGTTAGGGTGGCTGGCTCAGGATCTTAGGGTCCTGAGTTGGAGCCCTGTTGGCCACTGAATTAACACCAGGTGGGGTTGACTCAACCTGTCATCCTTTTGTGGTCGGCAAAATGAGTACCAGTGTACTGCTAGAGGGGCACAGCATCAGAGGCGCAGTTGCGCTTCCAAGAAATGATAGCTACCCCGGCAGCCGAGCTGCCATATGCAAGAACAGAACGGAGTTCTTTGTGTCCTTTATGACGTCATTAAAAACATTAATTGTCTTGTTTGGAATGATTTTCAATTTTATTTGACTGCCAAACAGGCAGGCAGAGTAAAAAAAAAAAACCATCTCACTGCTCTCCGCACACGCGTGATCGGGACGAATTCAGAGCCAAAGTATTGTTAAACTGCAGATTTGTTTTCCAATTCATGTTCCGACTCTTGTTCAAAATAAACATTCAATTCAAATTGTAAACCGACGATGGAAGACAGAAGGACAGACAGACAGACAGACGGGAGTGAACCATTTGCTTAACCCTGGTTTTACGCTTCGTGTGTGCAGGTAACAAAGATCATTCATTCAAAGAAGAGATGGAAATTTTTTTTATAGAATATTTACTTCTGTAGCAGGTTTTGTCATTGTTAGAATCGATTGTTTCCATACCACAACACCAATCCTCCCATAATGAACAATACCTCATCCTCAAGCACCTGAGAACACCCGGTTCCATGCAAAATGCTGACGCTCGAAAACATGACTCCTTTTTAATGGGTATGATCTCGACTCCTACATACCATCCTGTTCTCTGTTACTGAAAGGCCGAGTTACACACGGTGACAATTTCATTCCGGTGAGTGGCTGTTGGCTGCTTGCGTTGTTGGAATAAAAAACGATGACGTCATAAAGGATACAGTAATGCACCGTCGCTATGTCAACGGTGCAAAGTAATCCGACGATTGTACCGAGCATGCATGTGTCCAAGTATGATCCAAACTTGCTTGTTTGGTATAAAGTGGTGACAAGGTTTGGATCTCAATGGTGTGGATAATTAGCAGATCCATGACACCTTAAAGCTAAACTGGTCGAATAAAATTGCTGTACACTGAGATTCCATCTGGATGTGTAATTTTCTTGGAATGTACTTCAAATCGCAGCGATAAGACTGCGGTGTTTAAGTGCAATTTAACCCCTTTTGTTCCTGCGTTGTTACAACGTGGACCGATGAACTGAGGATGAGCAAAATAAGAATACAGGTTTAAAAAAAATGCAGCAAACTATACTTTGTTGATTGGAAGCATCATGTTGTTATTGCTCTTAAGCATTGTAACCTCTGCCATATGTGATGGACGGAGGTTATGCTTTGACCCGTCTGTCATTTTTTTGTTACTATGAGCAGGATATCTCAAAAGTTAAGGACGGATTCGGATGAAACTCGGTGGACAGGTTGGGTGTATGACGAGGACCGATTGATTTGATTTTGGTGAAGATCATGATCCGGATACGAGAATTTTAAAAACTCAATAAGTGATTGTTCATCATTGAGAGATTGGACCAAAAACGATATACAGAACTGTCCTGTAGAGTAAGATATTTCAAAAAGGTTTGGACGGATTCAGACAAAACTTGGTGGATGAGTTGTGCCGATAACAAGAACAAGGCGATAATTATCGGTTTTTGAGGTCCAGAACCAGATCCGGCCTATCAGTGATCAGTGGGATATGAAACGCAAACTGTTCAGCCTGGCAAAGGTATGCTCTCTAACAAGTGTCATTCTAGTTACTCTCGCCAGAGGAGAGGGCATTGCATTTGCGTCTGTTTGTCTGTCTGTTTGTTTGTCCGCACAGAACGTGAGTACGGTTTTTCTCTGCAACTGCTTATCGGATTGACACAAAATTTTCACCACAGGTGCGACTACTCATGTAGACTGTTTCAATGATAATTATGACGTCATAGGTCACGTGGCATGGCAGCCTTTGTTGGGAAAGAAGGAAAAACTTTGGAGCTCTGTATCTCAGAAACCACACCATGGGAAAAATGGAAACTTGGCACTAACCCTAAATCCGCATGGGGAATACGTGTGATTTTTTTTTGATGTCAAAGGTGCTTTCGTTATGTTGACATAACTGCATATGTAGAACGCTACATCCGATTAGCATGAACATTTTTCATCGGGTCATCTTGGGATAAATTGGTCGACAGAAAAAAAATTGACGACGTCATCGGTCATGTGGTTCGGCAGCCATATGTTGTTTTTAAAAGACAATTTCAAAAATGTTAATCACTGAGATGGCTGAATAGATGGAGGCAAAACCTTTATAGGTATGACTGCCTCTCCATGAGGAACAAAACGTTACCACCCTATGACATCATAGGTCACATGATTTGGCAGCCATATTGGATTTACCTAAGAACCCTTAAAAATCTTCTCCAGAACGGCTGAACAGATCGAGGGGAAACTTCACACACATGTTCCCCAAGCCATGGGTGTACAAGTTTGTTAAGGAAAAATTGATAGGTCACATGGTCTGGCAGCCATATTGAATTGAACGAAATCTTAAAAAGTTATTTCTCTTTAACCGCTTCATCGATCTATGTGAAACTTCACAATTATGATCTAGTGGTGATGGCGAATACATGTTTTAAATTTCAACCTGATCGGACACATGGTCTGGTAGCCAGAATAAAAAATTTTTTGAATCCGAGTTCCTTTTGATTTTATTTTTTTTGAATAAGGCTCACTTGGCTGTGCCTGGATGGGTTTGAGGGTAGAGGAGTAGCAGCTGAAACCCAAATCCTATCCTGGTTCTTCCTGATGACTTCATCTTTGCTTTTTGCTTGTTTTGGGTTCCTTCTGATGACTCCAATGCAGAACTGTACCTATTTGGTCTTCCATTTGATTGGAATTGAATATATTTTCATCCCATTCTAGAATTCACTTGAATAATAATAAACATCACGGGTCAGGGCCAGGTGTCTGATCAAAGCGGGTTTGTATCAAAGCAGGACGACTTGGTACCCGGTCATCACTGCCAGCAGCCTGGTGTTGGCTTAGTGGTTGGGGTGGCTGACTTGGGATCTTAGGGTCCTGAGTTTGAGCCCCTGTCAGCTACTGAATTAACACCAGGTGGGGTTGACTCAGTCTGTCATCCTTCAGAAGTCAGCAAAATGAGTACAAGTGCACTGGTATCCTGTGTTGGAGTGGTGACCAATCCAGGATTGTGCCCAGTAGCCCAGGAGACTGCTTAGGCAGCAACAATGCTCTGCACAGAGTATGGTCCCAATGGATGGATGGTAATAGGGGCACAGCATCGGTGGCACAGCTGCACCCTCTGCCAATGATGCTAACTGCAGCCTTGTGTTGCATATGACGGAGAAGTGGGATCACTACCAGCAGTTATAAAGTGGCAGTTCTAGTTATGTCCATTATTAATTACATAACACACCAGTACACAAACACCAGACAAAATACATTACACAAAAAAGTCCTCGTGAGGGTCTGCAATCTCTGATTGCTCTTTCTTGTTCTTCCTGTCATGATATCACAAGTGAGTATAGGTCGGGAGATTGAGCATCTGACACGATGGTGTGCAGGTATGCACTTACTGTACCTTTGTGCTCTCTAGTCTCAGTTTGATGCCAAACCTGACAACGAACAATTGGATTGGTGTTTCGCACGCATGAGCCTGTTGCATCAATATGTGCACCATTTATTGGATGGATTTTAAGCTGGGTAAGCTGATGTACCATCTGCCGGCATTAGTTGGTGAACACTAAAGATCCCATGGAGTCCTTTGCAAAGAGTTTGAACGTTATCTCCAGCACCCTGTACAAATTACTAATTCCTGCCCAAGTCGACTACAGTTGAACTTCAGACCTGGTCAGCAGGTTCGTGAATAACTTTGGCCAAAGTTCCCCCAAGGTCGAAGCACAAGAATGTAGTATTAATTGGGGCCAATAAAGAAGAAGTAGTAGTCGTAGTAGTAGTATAGGTCTGTGGTTGTATCCACATCATCAACTTCATCTGTCGATTAATTTCATTTACATGTCATTATTTGAAAATGAAACTAAATTCGAATTTCAAATATTAATCTGATGATTACTGTTGGATTTTTAACTTACGCCATTGCATGAACGAATGCGCCATTAAAGTAGTAAATGCAATTTAAATAGCAATTTCCGTAAATGTTCCAATCATTTTAGGAGGCGACCGTGTCTTTCTTTTGTGGGTCCATGATTGGTTGTGAACGCATGGGTAACCTAGCGACCTAATGATGGCTTTCAAAAATTTTGGGTGTGGGAGGAGGGGAAAATAAGGAAACATTGATAAAAGGGTGGAAAGAGAGTCAAGGGAAGAACAGAGAAAATTTGTCAAGGGGGAAATAGGAGTAAAGGAAGGGGAAGGTAAGAAATTGTGGAAGACCTATTACGAGCTAAGGGGGTAGATCATTATGGACGATTACACGTTGTTATTGTATTATTTGTAGAGTGTGTGTTTCTATAAAATATATTCATTTTGAGAGTGCTTTAATGGTTAAACCTTATCGGGTAAAGTATTGAGATTCAGTGGGAGAAGGAATTTGTCAATCTAATAT
>CM068953.1:27278846-27291632 GCA_035128595.1 Eptatretus atami | reverse complement strand
TGGAACAGATAGGAATGTATAGAGAAGCATGGTCTGTGTTCGAGTAGTTAGCCAATCTCGATGTAATAAGTAGGGACATGTCAGCTTGAGGATCATCTTGTTTGAATGTGCACCATACAGGGGATGGTGCATGGTAATAATTAATTTCGGATAATGATGAAGGAAATTGTGTGTATGACCCCTTTGTAATGTCGTACAGGGTGGAATCAGGTGGCTTGGGGCTCTGCCAGGCGAGAGGGAGAGGGAGAGGGAGAAGGACAGAGACAGGGACAGAGACAGAGACAGAAGTGTGCATCACCTCTAAAATGAGAGGAGGAGCATTTCTTCGCCTCCCGAGGGGTAGAGCCATGAATCGCCTCCGAGGGGCTGAACAAGGCCAGAGAGACAAGGAGCGGAGTCTGAGGAGAAAAGGAGAGTGACTCCGAGGAGAACTTTGTGGAGGAGAGCTTGCTTAAGAGTTGAGAGGAGTAGAACTTTGGTGCTGAGGTGTTGTTGGTCTGAGGTATAAATAATTTTAAAATATATTTATATAGTCTGAGGTATAAAACCAGGTTTCAATCACAAGGTTAGTGAGACATAAATCTCTAGTTTACCCTGGTATAAATCACAAGGTTAGTGAGACATAAATCACTAGTTTACCCATGTATAAATCACAAGGTTAGGCAAGCATGAATCACTCGTTTACTCAGGTATTAATCAGAAGGTTAGCAAGACATAAATCTCTGGTTTACCCAGGTATAAATCACAAGGTTAACGAGACATAAATCTCTAGTTTACCCAGGTATAAATCACAAGGTTAGCAAGACATAATTCTCTGGTTTACCCAGGTATACATCACAAGGTTAGCGAGACATAAATCTCTAGTTTACTCTCATATAAATCATAAGGTTAGTCAAACATAAATCACTAGTTTACCCAAGTATAAATCACAAGGTTAGGCAAGCATGAATCACGAGTTTACTCAGGTATTAATCACAAGGTTAGCAAGACATAAATCTCTAGTTTATCCTCGTATAAATCACAAGGTTAGCCAAACACAAATCACTAGTTTACCCAGGTATTAATCACAAGGTTAGCCAGACATGGATCAATAGTGTACCCAGTTATAAATCACTAGTTTACCCTGGTATAAATCACAAGGTTAGCCGAATGTAAATCACGAGTTTTGCCATGTATAAATCACAAGGTTAGCCAGACATAAATCTCTAGTTTACCCAGGTATAAATCACAAGGTTAGCCAAAGGCAAATTACTAGTTTAGCTTGGTATAAATCACAAGGTTAGGCAGACATAAATCACTAGTTTACCCTGGTATAAATTACAAGGTTAGCCAAATGCAAATCACTAGTTTACCTTGGTATAAATCACAAGGTTAGCCAGACATAAATCACTAGTTTACCCTGGTATAAATCACAAGGTTAGCCAAACATGAATCACTCGTTTACCCAGGTATAAATCACATGGGTAGCCAGACAAATCTCAGGTTTACCCAAGTATAAATCACAAGGTTCACCAAATGTAAATCACAAGTTTACCTAGGTATATATCACAAGGTTAGCCAGATGTGGATCAATAGTGTACCCAGGTATAAATCACATGGGTAGCCAGACAAATCTCAGGTTTACCCAGGTATAAATCACAAGGTTCACCAAATGTAAATCACAAGTTTACCCAGGTATATATCACAAGGTTAGCCAGATGTGGATCAATAGTGTACACCCAGCCATAAATCACTAGGTCACCCAGGTATAAATGAGAAGGATAGTCAGACATAAATCTCTAGTTTATCCTGGTATAAATCACAAGGTTACTGGTGCATTGATGACCAGCCTACCGATGTATAGATCACTGGGTTACCGGTGTGTATATCACTCATTGTAAATCACTAGGTTCCCCGATGCGAAGTTTAATGCAGAAACCCAAATGATCAGGGAATATTGGTCGTAGGTGAACAGCTTCGCAGATTTGTTTGAGACAGTCAAGTCGACGTTGCTCGTTGGTTGATTTAAAAATTATGTTTCAGTCATGGATGATGAAAGAGTGAATTACTCTAATCGAATATTATCCCGCGTCCTTGGGAATACAGCCCGGAGTGGCAAGCTTGATTTCATCTGAACTCACATTTTGGGTTTTACATCCTTTATCAATTTCGCAGCATTAAATCTCCCTTTTCGCTGCTTCCATTTGTCTTTGTACCTTTATGTTTCAACCGTTCCTGAACTCATACTTTCCTTCCTCAACGTAATGCTTCTACCAACATATGAAGATTAGAGTTTATCTACATATTACGTATGTGAAAGAGCGGGAGGTCAATTCTGGAACATACAATTCCATAAAAGTAAGAGGTGCTGGAGGATATTGTGGTGAGAGAAGAGTAAGTATCATGGGGGAGAGAAAGGCAGTGTAAGAGGAAGGGGTTGGAGATAGAAAGAGGTTTTCAATGGAGGAGAGGGGAGGAAGGAGAGGAGAAGTTGTGGGAATGCACCAGGCATATCGACAGAAGCAGTCAAATAAACCTTCCTACTTTGCATACGTCATTTGTAGATGACTCCTTATAGCTCACAGATCAAGTAAAATTTGACGTTTTTCATTTAAGAGAAAATTCAGCCGTTGTATACAACGTATGATCTGGGTTTTGATGCGTAGGGACCATGGCATGGTAATTAAGCGCCTGATCGCGGAAAGAGTTGCTCCTCGAACCATGACAGCATTTGTTGAACCGAGGTGGTTCGAGATCAGGAAAGGTGTTGTCGGACATCAGGAAGGGTTTTGTCCTTTGTAGATAATCAGGGTTGTTGTGGTGAATAAATGTGGTCATCCTTCATCAAGGTTCAGCCATCAAGTCTCAAAGGCCGATCCTTACACAAACGTCATGATATCCTCAACGTTCCTATTCAGTGAAAAAGACAACCGGCTTGCAGTCACATATAGACATGCTCCGTCATGCAGCATCCTTTTATGCACTACCCCAAAAAACTCATCTCGGTGAGGTCAATTACAGGTGAGGGTAATGCAAAGGTGGCCGTCGACGAGGGCAATATAATGGCATACAAAGGTACTGCAGGATCCATCACTTGATTAAATGCTGGCAGACAGGATGGGAGGACTGGAAATTGAGTCTCCCCTACTGGTGACGCCGTTCACACCGTTGCAGCCCCCAGCACCAAACCTCGATCTCGAGGCTACAGCTACCATATATATATATATCAGAAGCAAAATGGCAAACCTGAGTAACGATACCCCTTGTTCCTATGATGTTTCCAAGTGATAAAACCTTTCTAAGTGCGGTAACGAGCAATTCGAGCAGGAGATCCACAAGGAGCAAATGATCTTGAAATGGAGGGAGCTGAGCATTGGCATTGTGCATAAGATAACAGCAGTGAGGCTGATACAGACAAATTAGGGCCAGCAACCATCCTAAAGATGTGCTTGCGAGAAGGTGAAGAAATTGAAGCATGGGCTCCAGAAAGTCTAGCAAATGCCCTATGGTGAACAGCTCTTCTCAGGTATGTTTGACTATGTGGGCTACAAGAATGTCGCGATGACTGGAGCAAAACATTCCACGCCTATGATCTTGCCTAGACCCTACAAACACACACGAGGAACTATTTTGACACCATTTCCTCCCCTCTCAAGGCACACTGCAGAAAAATATGGGCAGCCGGATGGGGTTTCTACTTTGCGTCATATTGTTATGCTTGTGGGGTAGATGAGAGAATGTAATAGGAGAGATAGGATTGTATGATTGCTTGGCCTGTGGACGTGTAGGAGACATCTCGATGTAAATTAGTAGGGAAACTGTGAGCTTAAGTGTTACTTGTTACCATGGGGGGGGGGGGGGCGTGTGTTAATTAGGTAGGGTTAAAGACAATTGCCCAGTATGTAATCCCCCCTGTAAACTTTTCCCTCGTCCGTATTCCAAGATCGGCAATAATGGTGGGGAACAAGTCCCTAAAACAACTACAAGTGGGCAGAAGCCCTGCCTTCCCGGGTTTGGGAGAGGAAGCTATGCCCCACAGAAGGGGAATTTTGCGGAGTAATAACCGAGGGAGCAATGACTATTGTCGGGAGGACGTAATAGGACACGAGAGAGAAGAGGCCACGTTAGTCAGAGGGCACGGAGGATCTCGCTTTGCTGCACGATTCTCGTGTTCGTGCTGTGTGAATTTGGTTCACATGCCGAGCAGGACTTTGGCCGTTCACGGTTCGGTTGAGCCGTGAAGTGCATGCGTTTCTGAGGATGGGAAGGAGAGCGTGCCTCGTGGCCGCATCACGGGGCCTCAGAAATCGTCTCGTCGTGTGAGCCATCGCTGTGAACAGACCAGGTGCAAGAGAGGAACGGTCGGCCTATTCGCTTGTGAAAAGAAGCTGCACGGAGTGTCTGAGCCTTAGTGTTGATTACCGCTCACAAATTGCCTGACGTACGTTCTTTCCGCTGCGAGAGGGCAACTTGGCACCATTTTTGGGGCACGTCTACAAAGCGCCTCGATTCAAAGCTCCCTCAAGACCATCTCTGGCACACAGCTAAGTGCTGAAATAAAGGAGGGATTCTTTTTCTTTATTTTATCTGCCCCTTGTGTGTATTTAAGTCTGTTTGGAGGTGCCTCAATTAGAATTAGATTTAGGTTTTCTCACATCTTGATTCATTTTCATTATAATTGCTGGTTTTCTGTTTCATTAAATTATGATTTATTTAATTTTATTTGCATGTGTCCGTGTATTTGTGCCGTCGTCGTGCAGTGCTTAACTGTTTTCCCGTGCGCGCATTAATCTCTGAGAGTCTCGGCGGTAGGCCTCCAAGGGAGAAGTTTGGCCACACATCCAGGTCGGGGTTAAACCCCCTGGACACGAAAATATATGCACACATGCTACAGGGAGCATTGAGGCGGTAACTGTTCCAGCGTGTCTGTAGCTGTCCCAGCGGTCATTCCGACGGTGTCACACAAGCAATAACATGTTATTGTGCAACTGTTCCAGCGTCACCAGTTATGTTTTTCATAATTGACGTGCTGGCCTCATCTTGCCCCTGCTGAATGAGCGCTTTTTTGTCGCCTCATCAATTTCCAAGATGCTATGCACCTTTTGTGCCCCTGTATGGATCTGACCCATCATATGGTTGTACTTTTCAACATCGCTCAGGATCAGCGAGAATTCCTTCTCAGAAATCTTGCCATCTAGCAGTGCGGTAGACACATGTTCTGAGATCATGTTGAACTTTGCTTCGGCGAGTACACGAATCTTGCCATGCTTTTTGGATTTGATGGCCAAGTGACGGCTGACTTATTTGCTAGCCATGCCGAGTAGCCCGCATGTCAGGGTGGCCGCTTCCATTCCAAAAACTATTGGGGCTGCGATAATGGTGGAGACGATACCAATGCCCCAAGTTCCCAATCCCATACCGGCAGCCATCAAGGCTGTATCCACTCCAGCAACAGCATTAACACCGCGGCAGTACTTTTTGCATGGAGCAGACCTCGTGTATCGATGAGGACCAAGCATCGATGAGGACCTCATCGGGTGTGGACTGAAATAGTGTTGGAACCACCACACCTCTGGCATTGTCAGGGGGGAGTACACACATGAACTGACTGGCAAATGTGGCACAGCTGATGGCTGCGTGAACAGCATTTGTTATCCAGCGCTCAAGCATGTGGTCGATAACAAGCAGGCAGGTGGGTGGCTGTATCGTTTTGCCCTGAACCCAGTGTAGAGTCCCCTAACAGGCATACTTCCACTCTTGGGGCAACCCCCTCTCTACCAGCTTCAACAGCACCTGTACAACGTTGTGCTTGTAAGCCTGGACGCATTTACGTGATCCCAGTGCAGTAACTTCCGAATCCTGCATGCGGTACCAGTGGGTGATGCTGTCATAGCTGTAAAGTATATAATCAAAATGTGTCTTCAGATTTGAGGTTCAGATCTGGTGGACTAAATCACTGTGAAAATCTGGAATGAAATCCTGAAAATTTAAAGAAATTAGCGATTCTTACAAATGAGTGAATTTATGTATTTACTTTGAGCAAGCAAGGCTGTGATCCCTCCTTCTCCATCTTTACAAATTGCTTGAAGCATTTAACTGAACTTTTTCTAATGTTTGGAAATTATGAGTGAAGAAAAAAAATCAAGGAATGTGCCGAAAGTGTAACTACATTGAGGGGAACGAAAATAATTACAATCATGCGCTCATCATCAGATGCCTGATCTTCGTTGGAAACATCACTAATTGTCTGCCAAGCCAGCCATTCCTTATCAAACTTATCAACCGTTTCATTGAAGTGCTTGCTTGAGTAGTTAAGCCACTTGGTGAGTGCTATACAAGTAGCTTGGTAATGGCTGCCTACTCCTCTGAGCTCCCAAGGTTAATCAAGCCGAAACTTTATACACCTTACTAGTGGTTTTAAAGTCATTTTCTCACAAGGTGGGAGTCTGGAGGGAGGGGTGGTGCGGGAGGAGGCAGACGAACAGGTGGGGTGAGAAGAGGAAGGGGGGTATGAGTGGGAGGTGGGAGGGGAAGGGGGTGGGGTACTGGGAAACTGGAAGGAGGGTAAGGGGTGGGAGTCCGGAGGGAGGGATGGGAAGGAGCGTGGTGGAAGGAAGGAGGGAGGGGAAGGGGTGGAAAGGAGGGAGGGGAAGGGGTGGAAGGAGGGAGGGAAAGGGGTGGAGGGAGGGAGGGGAAGGGGTGGAAGGAGGGAGGGGAAGGGGTGGAAGGAGGGAGGGGAAGGGGTGGGAAGAGGGAACTGACTGCCAATCAGCCTGATGGTAGTGTAACAGCTAGATACATTTTTCCAAGGGCCAATCAGATCTATATGGGTGTGGTTAATGGTTGAATATTATCAGGGTGGTGTGTCTGTAAAGTACATACGATGAAAACATGTAGTGCTAAGAATGAGAGCATGTCTGTCCACAAAGTACGTACTAATAATACACATGCATGAACTATCAGGGTTGCCACTTTGTGATGGTTGTGCCTCTCCCCCCCCCTTTCCCAACAGAAGTCGGCGGCCAAATCTTCCCCACTCTTTCTTGCTGCCCAAATTCATCAGGGAAGCGCGGTCATGATTACAGCATCGATCGGTCCCCATGAACCGGCCCATTCCCTCTTACTCTCACCAGCGATGTATATCTGCTGAATAGTATTTTTGTATCTTTTAAGGTTCTTTCATGACCTGAATCTTCTAATGCAGCAAGTATCAACCGTTGGGTGGTCGCTAGACTACCGTTATTCTCAGGTTTTCCGTCTGTCTGTATGTCTGTCTGTCTGTTTGTATGTAATGGACGGCTCTGGAGGCCAGAGGAGTCAACCGATTTTGATGAAACTTGACTGGTAGGTTCATACCAGGATCTAGTTGTATGCTTTTGAGCACCGTTGCTATGGACGCCACTGTTGCCTAGCAACGGGACTTTGAAATTTTTGAAAAAATCCGAAAAATATATATTTTTCGAAAATCAAAATCGCCTTCCGCGCTTTTATGCGCACTATAATCAACCTCTTTGTCAAAAAATTTCAGCCAGATCCGTCAAAAACTGTATGACTAGTATGCAATTATGTAGCGACCACCCATGTCGCCTACCGGCTTGTCATCCTGTGTCCTGCTTAATTCTTTCCGCATCACATTGGTAAAGGCGCTCTTGTCATCTACACTTGGCAAAACACTTTAGAATCAGAAATTACTGTTACATCAATTTAGTCACTAAATTAGCTTCAGCAAAGATTGTACTCCACGTCTAATTTCCCTTCTGTATCCATATCACTCCATCTGAAAGTAAAACACCCCCTTTTGAAGATAATTAACGGCAATATTTAATGATATCCTTTCTCAGGTGTATCCGTGGACTCCCTCGGACACCTCGTACGGCCGTGATGGCACGGACTTCTTATAATAACCTGGACCAGCAATGCCATCTACTCGCAGCAGTGAGAACTGCACGAGTCACCGGAATGGCTCAGCGGCCATGTTGCGTTGCCACTCGCTAGTCGCGCGCAATTCAAAAAACCTGTAGATGCATTAAGAGTTTTAACTCAGTATTTTGCCAGTATTTTGAACCGGTAAACGTAAAAATGCCACAGTGCGTGGCGCGTTCGATGCAATAATAAGTCTGGAAGAGCTCCACTGCACCTTCATCGGTAAGAATGCGATTATTGATGCTTTTTTTTCTCTTTCAATCGTCAATCTATTTTTAGAGTATTATTTGAAAGTTACAATTAACGCTAAACGCCAGTATAACAATCTAAATGATGGCAAAGTACAGTCGATAATTTAAAGAAAATGTAAAAAAACGATATTATCCAGGAATACGCCGAAATGAGTTTTCCAGGCGTCTAGAATTCAATTTTTTCCGGAGATTCATTCCCCCATCGACCGCCGTGCTGCGTAATAGTGTTGGCGGTAGCTCACAATATTTGTCCATTTGGGGCACAGGCCCTCCCTATTCCGAGGGTCCTGGCTCCGCGGTCCACCTAACCCGATGTTACCCCCAAAATCATTTGCTTCCTACGCACCTTAGGGTTAGGGGTCGTATCTATCTTGATATCAGAAATCTACTCCACTGACCCAATTGTAGTACCATCCTTCCATCCCTTCAAATGCCAATAATCAAAACGTCATTCGGATCTTTTTTCTCCAGATTAACTAAGGATGAAAAGTTGTGCAGACAATGGTGCCAGGCGCAGAGAAGGGAACACTTTACACACCACCCGGTTTGACATTACTTTGTAGTGAACACTCCTGAACTCTGACTTTGACAGTACGGCCAGCGAAACGGCTTAAACAAGGCGTCATACCAAGCGTCTTCAAATTTCCACCTCATCTCCAGAAGGTTAGTATACACGATTATTACAATGGTCTCCACTAAAAAAATACATATTTATTGATACAAATATTATATATTTTTATTTGATACAAATATTTATTTGACACATATTAAATTGTTTTTGAATCTATAAAAGTTTTAGAATTGATTTTGGGTGCGAATACCCGGAAAAACGAACCTCCTTTCTGCCAGGATTTTTCTATGAATTTCTGTACGATTCTGACTTGTCAGACGATGCAGGTCGTTTTGTATTCGTGCCCAAAAAATTAATTCTAACACATTTATTATTTAAATTCATCCACATTCAAATGTTTATAAAATGAATAAATTCCCGCGGAAATCAAATTTAGTGCAAATTTTCAAACTTCATGGACATCCTGTATATGCAATTAAAATAAATGGAATCTCTGAATTAGAGTGCTCCAATTGTGATTCTATCAAGCGGTTCGCACTGTATTGAATTTACCACTGAAAATTTCGTGAATTATCAGTTTCTGTTCACCAGTTAATTCGAAATTTCGATCCGATATTAATTATGTTATTTTCTACACAGAAACCGATACATCGGAAACCACGGTTGACAGACACCTGGCCCAGAGCAAAATTCACAGCTGCGCCAGATTCACCACCAAGGCGTCGATTCAGCAGACCACACGTACTGCGCCGATCCGAGTCCCAGTAAAATGAAACGGAAGCTGGGTACGCAACCGAGACCATTGAGAACCTGAGGAAAAAACTGAAGGTTACGCAGCAGAAAACGCGAAGTATGAAGAAAAAGGTAGAGAAATTAAGCTCTGTCGTTGAAGAACTAAAAAAACAAGGGATGGTTTCGGAAAATTGTGTCGAGATACTGAATTCGACATTTTCTGGGGTACCACTGGCGGTTATGAGTCGAATATTAAAGAATCAGGCGAGCGGAAAGAAATCCAGGCAAGAATACGATACTGTGTCAAGTCATTCGCCCTCACGCTAAATTTCTATTCTGAAGCCTACGACTATGTACGCGAGGTATTCATCTCGCTCTACCTAGTCCTTCAACGATCCGAACCTGGTACAGTGCCATAGACGGATACACGGGATTCAACCAGGTAGTATTTGACGCATTGGAGGCGAGATTTTAAAGAGGATAGGAGTACGCTATGTGCCCTAATTTGGACGAAATGTCACTGATGGAATCAGTAGAGATGTCTGGTGACAAGTGCTAGATATGTGGACATTGGAGCAGGTAATCTGGACGATACGCCCGCCACTTGCTTAAAACGCTTTAGTAATTATGTTGGTCGCGGTGAATGATCATTGGAAAGTTCCAGTCGCCCACTTCTTCATCAATGGTTTGATGGTAAAGAACAGGCCAATCTTGTGTCTCAGTGTTTACTAAAGCTACACAAATTGGAGTTATGTCATCTCGCTTACCTGTGACGCGGCCTTCAGCGCATTTGACAAATGTTGAAAGAGTTGGGCGCAAGTATCAACCCGGATAATATGAATTCGTCGTTCCCTCACCCAGCATATCCTTACAAGCTCGTTTGGGCATTCCTCGACGCGTGTCATATGTTAAAGCTTGCAAGGAATTGCCTCGGCACACCGAAGACGATGAGAGACAGTTCTCAGAGGGTCATCTCCTGGAAATATATAGAAAAACTTGTATGAACTGCAGAAACAGGAAGGACTACGGTTGGCAAACAAACTTAGTCGGAAACATATCGAATGGAAGACAAATAAAGAAAGTTAATACGCGGCTCAAACGCTGAGTTCAAGTGTCGCGGATGCAATTGAGTTCTGCCGCGAAAGAGGTTGAAACTACCTGAATTTCAAGGGAGTGAGGGAACTTGCATCTTCATCCGCACACTGGATCAACCGTTCGATCTGTTCAACTCCAGGAACCCTTTGGCACGCAACTACAAGGCACCGATGCATCCTGCTCGCGAGGCAGCTTTTTTGCCATTCCTTGGAAAAGACAAGTAATTATCTCACGACCTTGACTAATACTTCTGGTCAACTCATGACAAAGACAAGACTTAAAACAGCATTTATTGGGATGCTGACTTGTATCGTAAGCGTAAAAACCTCTATCTGACATACGTCCAGCCCCAAAATTCATCTTTAAAGTATTTGCTTACATTAAGCTCAGCCAGGACCACATCGAGTTGTTCTTTGGAGCCGTCCGTCTAGCATGTGGTGGCAATAAACAATCCAACAGCCAGACAGTTTATCGCAGCGTACAAGCGTCTTCTGATGCGGCATGAATATCAAGCAACAAGGGGAACTGTCAGCCCAGGACGCAACACGCATCCTCACAGCTGCGTCATTCAAAATATACTAAGAGGGCTGTCCCAGATAAGACGCAGGATATGCTCATAGCCAGACGCTACGATTTGCAGCTCGCCAGCCAATGCGAGTCACCACGATTATGCCGATATCCACCATTTAACAAACTTTCTGTGTTCCTGGAGTCAGTTGTAACCTTATTGCAGGATATGTGGTTAGGATGGTTAAGCGGACACTCAAATGTCAAGATTGCTTGCTGGCTCTCACCAGAATGATAATGTCAATTTACCTGCCTATAGGCTGATTGCTGAAAAACAGGGGTGGCCTTACCGTTCCATCATCAAGCGTTGTTAAGTATGTGAAGCATGGAAATGTGTTAAGAGAATGCTAGCGTGACAAATGGCAAGATCCTCGTGATAGTTACCTGAAATCTGCAATCTCTGCATCAGTGTTGGCAGAAGTAGGATCGAGTGCATTTGACTCGCTTAGTGATCACATGTTTGAGACGGAGGCAGACTGTAATCATGTATTTTCTCTCGTACAGCACATCTGTGAGGCTACACAAGATTCGTCTCCACCATGTGTTCGAACCATGAACACTGGTTGAAGATAACCCATCAGGAAAAAATTCAGCAAACTGATCCTATTTGCACATCAATAGTTTCCTAACCATTTGCATTGAAGTGTTTCTCCTAGGTTCGACATATCTTATGTTTCAACCTACTCGATATAATTAGTTGATCGTCATCTTCAATAGTCATGCATATTAAACAGGTCTCATTAGTTGGAGATTATAGATCATGTTTATTAGGTTGTCCAATGTCTTTCAAATGTTTTCATGATTGATCAATATATATAGGCCATACAGGGTAGCTTTAAGCTACTCACATAGGGGTAGCTTTAAGCTACCACTATGGCCATAATATATTGATCAACTCATGAAACATTAATGAGACTGGTACTGGTTCAATATGCTTCGACCTACTACAGAAAGCTACCCTCTATAATATACACATATTAATAGGAGCCATAGGTTAGTCTGTAGATTATAGATCATATTATATAGGTTGTCCGATGTCTGTTCAATGTTTTGATGATTGGTCAATTTTATTAATTATAGGCCATAAGGCCTATTATTATAGGGGTAGCTGAAAGCTACCGCCTTATGGCCTAATAATAATACAAATATTATAGGCCATAGGGGGTTAGCTATACACATTACACTGATTATCTCAACACAGTTACACTGATATATCATCGATTCAATGACATATGATATGATAATCATTCATGAGAATTGTGACACCTCGTACTCACTCCCCCTTATTGATTTCGTGCTGCGAGCTTATATTAGCTTGGTAGTGATCATGGGCGGCGGAGACTGTTGTTAGTGAAATGAAAATCCTGTTCTTCTCATTAAGCTGTGCAAAAAATGTTGTTTCCAGCGAGAAATTCGGCACAGATTAATATATTTAATCTGTGAATTCGGATTTGCAACGCAACATGGCGACTTCAGTCGACAGAGGCCGTTGCTGGTCCAGGTTATTATAAGAAGTCCGTGCGACCCCCCCCCCCCCATCACGCAGGACTTCTTATAATAACCTGGACCAGCAACGGCCTCTGTCGAACTGAAGTCGCCATGTTGCGTTGCAAATCCGAATTCACAGATTAAATATATTAATCTGTGCCGAATTTCTCGCTGGAAACA
>CM068953.1:27241629-27256415 GCA_035128595.1 Eptatretus atami | reverse complement strand
ACTGTTTAAAAAAAAAAAATAAATACATTGTCTAGGCTCGTGGAAGAGCTTTTAACTTTGATGAAGTAGACTGGTTTGGAGAGTTCTTCTTTGAGACTTGTAAGGTGATGTTTTCTGGCTTGTCTCGTAGTGAGCACCTACCGAGTGAACTTAGCCCTTTGTCGGGACAGCTTTCCGTGTTGAGAAGACAAGATGTTTGAAGGGAACTGGGTTTCCAGGGGATTCAGTGTGTCAGGATCTAGACTCGTGACGAGAGCCTCCCGATCCCGAGCGGTCTTTCCTTATCTTATTATATCCTGATCCCGATGCTCAGCATCATCAACTAGAGTCTAGTCGATGATGGATAGCATAACCGCAGGTGGGATGGGATAAACCTGTGCACGAGGGAAAGTGGGATTTTGTGAAAATATTCTGAGATGGAATCAATATAAGGTACTGTGGACATGGAGGCCCTTGAATAATTTTGTGAGATGACAGATTGCAATCCCTGGCAGTTTTTGATTGCAGTCCAAAATAAACATTTGGCTTTCTTATTTACAAGGTTAACATGTGAAATAATTAACGAGTTTAATACATATCTAAATATCAAGGAAACATTTGAATTCATAAGTGAATGTGGTGTAATGGTAAGAGCAATAAGTTCGTAATCTGGGAGGTCAGTGGTTCAAACCCAAAATGAGTCATACTGAAGACTTTAAAAATGGTATGTGCTTGCTTTCTTGCTTGATGCTCAGCATTTAAAAGGATCGAGTGGATTGGCAGCCATTGTGCAGGCTTGATGGGCTTAATGGCCTCTGCATCGAAATTCCTGCTGGTCGTGTCACTTTGTACAAAAACAAGGGGTGTTATCGGAGTGACATTAACTCAAGTAACGGCAACTTGTTTTATTTATGTGTGACTATGTGTGTGTGTGTGTATTAGAGAGTGTGCTAGCACTCTCTCTGTTGGGATAGCACAGAAAAAAGATATCAGTCCCATCCGCTACATACAAAACTAAAGTTGGAGAATCTTCTCTAAAAAGTCGCTTAGGCTCCATATGAGAGCCCACCTGGTCTGTTTAGCTGATTGTCTAGGCAGGGATCACTTTTCAATACTCCAGGCCATGGAAAAAGCAAAATAAGCAAAAAACCCCGAGATCGGTCAAAACCAGCAATTGTTCTTCTCATTAATAATAATAATAATCAATCATAATGATCATCATCATCCGGCGTATTTCCGGGCTGCCTCTCTCAATGGCAATGACTCCGGTACCATCCGACAGAGCTTTACTTGGTGCAGCATCGTTTGCTATTGTAATTTTAATAGCTTGAAAGGATTCCACGAAAAGTACACAAAACTGCGTACCTATGGGAAAGGATCAGAGGGGTGGGTGGGACTACATCTGTCAATCAGCCTGATTGATTGGGGGGGGGGGGCTGCTAGACACATTTGCCCAATCAGACGGAAATGGGTGTGGTTGACGGTGGAATATTATCAGGAAGTCGGTGACAACCACCCACACATATTTCTTTAAAGTAAGTACTATATAGAATGTTAGATCGTCTATAAAGTATGTATGTACTGTACCATATACATATATACATATATACATACAGATATTTCTAGAAAAGTAAATAAACAAACAATTTTTTTTAAATGTAAAAGGATGTTGGGATGCTTCTCAAATGTATGTAAACAAGGTAGGGATGGTCACAAGAAATGATTATGTGAAACCATCTTTCTTTGGATAATGCTTGTCCCGGCACAGGACAGTGTGTGTGTGTGTGTGTTCGATATAACTTAGTCTTTTATCGGGACAACCATCATTTAAAGAAAGATGTAGGGATAGTCTCACATCATCATTTCTTGTGACCATCCCGACCATGTTTACATACTTTTTGGAGAAACATCCCAGCAACATTTTGCATTTAAAAAAAAAAGTTTTTATTACTTGTTATATAATAGAATGAGAAAAAAGAGAGGAATATAAGAAGAAGAAGATGTGGTAGAAGGAGGAAAAAGGAGTGGAGAAGAAGATCGAAGAGAGGTTTCAAACCTCCCACATTGAAATGAGCGACTTGTGGTTGTGTTACGTCATGGATCATCGGGTCTTGGCTAGTCAACGTGCCATGAAAACAATTTCTCGTTTACAACCAGATCCAGATGGACCCCACTTTGGCCTCTACTGAATGGTCCTTGGAATGATTAAACACACCTGATGTGACAGTGATCGATAATTACCTGTATTCTGGAATATGGTAGTACTCCGTATAGAGGGATGATTTGGGGAAAAAATGGCTGCTTATTCAAATGTGTGTACAATGATACGCTCATAAACTACTATAGCGTGAAGTCATAAGCATTTAAAAGCCATAACTTTTATTCTTCAGCATTTTCTGAACTCCCAAAACTTACAAAGACACCAGAATACATTGCTAAAGTACCATAATGAAAGATCACTAAAATACCAATTTGTTCTTCTTCTGCTTCTCGCCCTCTAAAAACAATGTAAAACTGTAGGCCAACCTACCTCAATAAATGCTGAAGCCATGATGGTGATTCCAACGTGAGGAAGTTCCTTTGTCTCTGGGCTAGTGCACACAACCCAAATTTTTTAAATATATATTTTTTAAATTAAAAAAAAAAAAAACATTAATCGTTTTATTTGGAAAATAAATCGAACCAGGCCAGGATCGTGTGAGGGGGTAATATGGACAGTACCATTGCAAAAGCAATGCATATCCAAACCATCCCCCAAATCAACTGAATTAAGTATTAAAACAATTTCATAACGTAGATGGATTTAATCCATATCAAAGTAACAAAGTATATAAAACATTAAGCATCTTATTAGTTTTTTTTTAAACTATATATAATCGCATCATTTCACAAATATGGTAATCCACATACCGGACTGAACCAAAAGCTAGAATTGAGGAGGAGGACTTGGGGTAGAATGCACCATAAGCCAAATTTAATAACATACATGGATTTATTATATACCAAAATAACAAAATACATGAAACATAAAGCATTTTATTACTTAAGAAATTGCAGAAACAAGAAAAGAAAACTTTTTAAAAATGTAAAAACATAGAGGGTTGAAATCTCAAAAGAACAATCAAACAAGGTAGGAATGACACCACATTACAATGCCACAATAGGACACCACAATCCGATTCTGGTTTAGCATCATGACATCTTTTAACGTTGTTCCATCACAATCCCACAACAAAAGTAAAATGTCAAAAAATATCGTGATGCGAAACCAGAAGAGGATTGTGATGTCCTATTGTGGCATCGTAATGTGGTGCCATTCTTCATTGTTATTCTATTTCTTCATTCTTCTTCATCCATCACAATCACACAACAAAAGTAAAATGTCTAACGATGTCGTGATGGTAATCCATAAGAGGATTGTGGTGTCGTATTGTGGTATCCTAATGTGGTGTCATTCCTATTTTGTTTGGTTGTTTTTTTTTGAAATTTCATCCCTCTATGTTTTAACTTTGTTTTTTTCCTTGTCAAATATAAGGACCGAGCGTGGGTCGGAAAGGGAACATTAAATGACCTTTTGGACATGAAGGCATCCCTCGAGTGATGCTCGCTTCATGCGCCGACCCGTGAGATCCCGCCACGATCGATCCACCTGAAATTTTCATTTATACTGCTTGGAGTTTTTATCCTTTATTTTAAAACCACACTGAGTGGAAATATTCCTAATCGGTTGATGCGCATCACACTTTCACATATCAAGCTGTCGCTGCGTGTTTCTGAATTCCCACTGATCTCAATCCGGTTGAAACTGCCACACTTGTATGTCATGACAAACTGAACTCATCAGCTGGCATTTTTGCATCAAATGACCTGTGCGTGTGCTTCTTTCACGATAAGTCATATATATTCCGAGACACCTCTAATGTAAGCATGTTATAAATATGCTTCAGAAACCCCTACAGTGAATCGAATTCCACCATGAGACTTACAACATCCTTGTACCTATAAAGTCATGTTTTACATCTATTTTATTTTATTAAATCAACTTGCCAGTCATCCCGTGATGATGAGCCCGAACTATGCCCTGCCCCACCCACAGATTGCTCTGTGTAGTACAAGTAACCCATGGATCACGTTAAGCTTACAGAGAAAGGCAATGGGGTTCAAATTTTCCTTCCACCATGGTTTATTGAAGAGTGCGTGTTCTTCACACATAACACATCAAAATCAGAAGAGCAATGCGTACAAGTACAGACAAGTTCTGTAAACCTTCAAGTATATCAAATGCGCTAAGAAACAGCGGTTCAAGTGAATCCCTTTAAAAAAATGACACATTACGTAAAGACAGCCGGATAGGAAACTCATACGACAGGACGTTTCTGGTCGAAAGACTGCTTTGAATGCATCATTTGTGGTGGCCAGGACCCCCAATATCTGGCAGGCATCAGGACGAAGCTGGTTCGCCATCTGCTGTTGGTCGAACATAGACAAAACTCACTAGCTCTGTTCCTGATTAAGCCAGGCAATTGCGAGTGAGTACATGACACTCCAGAAAGTGATTAAAAGACCCTATATAGTATGCCTAGGTGGCTGGGTTTATCGGTGCCCATGATAAACTCTTTACCGATACGAAATCGACCTTTACATCAGAAAATGAAGAATCGAATCGTGAACAAATAGGCACCGAGATCTTTTCGACCTATCACCGCAGGCCTTATAAAGAGCCAACCACCAACCAGGACTTGCCGATGAAACCTGAGAAATCAAATCACAAGACAGCAACAAACAGGTCAAAACAGCAACTTCAGAAAGAGGTATGGTAGCAAAACATTATTGCTATATGCTGGTACCTTATACATTGAGTAATTTGATTGGAACATAGTAAGCTACAAGAACTTCCATTTTGGTGAAAAAAGACAAAATAGACAAAAAGTTGAATGTACAGTGAAATGAACAAAAAATAAAATCAGTGCCTGATGGATTGGTATTCAATAGTCCGTTTGAATCGATCGCAACTCAGAAACTGCTCCTGCTTTAGTCAGAAGATAGTTGTTGGAACTTGGAGAAGCTCAGTAGATTGCACCATCTTCAGTCGAGTCACACATCAGCACAAGGTCAAAACGAACGAACCCATCACACCTTTATGCTTGCATGTTGGTGGATAGAACACGGCTCAACAACCCTCCCCCTTCCTCACCCACACGAGGAGGCCCAGGTGACGCAAGTCTCGCATGATGGAGACAGTCAATAATCGATTGATAAAGACCAGGATGTAAGGAATCTTACCCGGTTCAGTTTCATGATAGGAAAACATTGGCCACCATGAAGTATTGCAAGTTTGAAAATGCACAGTGATCTGGATTAAGGAAGTATGTACAGTGCTGTAAATGATTCTTTTCATTAATGCCCTTGTACTGGACCGGTAATAATACAATAATAAATATATTGCACACAAAATATTGGGAAATAGACTGTGCTTCCAAATCGAGCAGATGGAATCCTACTGAGAAAAAAAACAAAATGCTCTTTTCTCAAACTTTTGTCCACAGGTTTCGCTAGTCAAGTCCCACCGCAAACCGCATCTGCAATTATGATGTCCTTGAGGAACGGACAGACAAGGCCAGCTTGCTGCCGTGCCTCAAACCCAAGAGCCGATGAAAAGGGCGAAATACGAGGAGCTATTCTGTGGGGATGTCTGTGGGCGGCAAGACTTCCGGCTGAGACCGGGATGAGTCAGGAGACAGGATCTGAGCCTCGAAGCTTTGCAGCTGTCCCAGGAAGTTAAAGTTGGGAGAAATGACGCTCCGTCGTTCCCGGATGTAGTCGAAAGCCTCGTCGAGACGCAAGCTCTGCGTTTTCATGAGGTATGCGAGGCAGATTGTGGCAGAACGTGAGATTCCAGCATGGCAGTGCACAAACACGCGTCCACCACTCTGGCGCACAGAGTCTGCAAATGAAGCGGGGCATGGATGTAGGATGGAAAGATGGGGAGATTGGTTAGCAAGGTTTTTCCACCCAACACACCCGGTTGTGTTTTTGTTAAGTCGTACTTAAAAATCAGGAGGTTCCTTTCTGTAAAGTAGGCCAATGCCAAGATAATCATTACTGAGCACAAGGTTACACCAAAAAAGCATGCCACAGATATTGGAAAACCACCAAATGTTGAGGTTCACCAAGATGGTGAAGTCTATGGATATTTCAAGAAAGGGAACGTGTTCACAAAAAGTGGTAAACATGCAGGTTACAGGTAAAGGTTTGAAAACCTGAACAAAAGCAAAAACACTGCCTTTTGACACAGAGCACGGCACCGAGGCTTTCGTTATCAAAACTTAACAGGATGTGCATCACGGGTACTACTCACAAATAAATAAATATCAACATGATTTAATCGAGTTGAACTCAAAACTCTCAGCTCAAGGAGAGTTGCATATACCACTGGGGCTATCCTAAAACCCTACGGAAAAAGGCGAAAACAAATGGGTGGGTGAAATAAGCAACCACAAACCTCAGAAATGCCAAACCTCATCGTGACATTCCACAAACAGTAATCAGTCGTAAGACTGCGCATATAGCTCGGGGCCTTAAAAGCATCAGCGGTTTAATACGTGTGCAACCCGGCCACGGCCTGATGGATCGGTTTGGCATGCCGTTGTCGCTGTCTATATCAAGGAACAAATTCTTCCCCTTCCTTTGATCTGTCGAAGACTGTCAGGGTCATGACTGTTGGGAAAGTACCACGGTCAAAAATGTCCATCTGTCCGTTAATAGATGTGCGGGACCGACAATGTGCATACTCACTAGCAGGTTCACATGACCACACCTACCCTTCAAGCTCACGTGGCATAGCAGGTCAAAACCCGTGAAAGCATGGTGACTCAGCTTCAAAGCATCACGTATATTACTCGAATAACTGATACCAACAGAACCGCATTCAAACTACCCCGAGTCAAATGTTTTGTTCAGCCGAGCTTGGGATGGATGATGCTCCAAAATAGAAATACTTTTTCTTCTTCAGCACCGTTTTAGCTTTTGACTCTAAACATCCAAAAGATCATTTCCTTCTTTCCTTCAACACCTGAACATTTTGTTGGACTGATTCGTGCAACCATCGCAGTATTTAGCTTACTACATTGGAATCTCAGGTTAAAATCCCATGGATCACACCAATTTGTCCACGGTTATACAATGCCATTGCAATTCAGGGAAAAAGTACACCAATGTCTCCTAATGTCCATGCTCGTCCCACGAGTGATGTATGAATTACTCAGAGCCTGATAACTAATAAAAATATTAACTCACCAATGAAGTCGATGGCTTCCAAAAACCAGGCACCAATGTCAGCTTTCTGATTGTCTTCCACGGGAATAGACTTGTAGGTGAAAAGACCCTCAAAGTGGTTGGGAAGGTCAGAGGAGACGTTTAACAGCGCAGTGATTCCAAGCGAGTCGAGTGCTTCCCGCCGGGCCGCGTGCATCGCATTCCCCAGGTAGAGAAAAGGCAAGATCTCTACCGGTCCACCCTGTAAGAGAACACCCGAGTTCACATCTAAAACAAAGGACATTTCAAGGGACTTCAGATGAAATAAATAAATAAACAATTATTGCAATCGTATAAAAGGTGGAAAGCGTACGAGTCACAAGGCGTACAAGGTAAAGGCCCCCAAATTTGGAACAGGCTGGCAGACGTGGCACAGAACAGAATGTCCACTGCCTACAACCCACAGCACCAGAACTAGGAGTCATCAGATGTGGCCTACGCCATGTCTACGCATCGTGTAGTGTCCGGAGCGATATACACACACACACACAAGGTCTCCCGGATCTAACCAAGATTAGTCAAGGGCAATAGTACCACACTACCGATGGTGACGTAAGCATTACCAATGGTGACCTAAACATTGCCATTTAGGGAAGATTACATATTTCAATTCCACAAGACAGTTTCATCGTGGGATGAAATGCTCGGGTTCAGGGATCATCGAGCTGGACAATTTTGTGTGTTCGGCAGGTAATAGCGGAGGGTCTTTACCTGTTCGCCTTTTCCGGTCGTCGTGAGACGTGTCGACGCCTTGCACGTGGTGGATAAATTAGAACTGGAATTGATGCACAGCTCTGGGAATTCTTGGCAAAACAACTCGTAACCACCTGAGAAACAAAAGGAGGAAATAGAGGGATAGTCTATGACAAAGGCAAAAAAAAGATGAAGGTTGCTCAGCTGGAATGACATTCCACTCTGATACCTCTTTAAAGACATCGAAGGGACATCTCAGGACAAGAGCAACACAACAAAATATACAATGATTTTGGAATTATTTAATATGAAAGGAGGACATTTGGCCCATCCTACTTGTGCTCTATTAACACCACGTCCATCCAATCAAACAATTTATCTGCTTACTGGGGGTGGTTTATATTATTATTATTATTATTATTATTATTATTATAATTGATAAATTATTATAAAACACGATCACATACAATATGGTCATGCGCTAACCTTTGAGAAGGTACACAGGTATCCCGTGCGACTGGCCCACCAGGGACGCGGCCGCAATGGCCAGCGTGCAGTCCGGCCGCAGTGTCCCGACGTCTCGACTCCTCTCGTCCAGCAGCACCAGAGCCGAGTAAAGTCCTGCCTGGAGCCTCGCCCGAGCGTCGGCGCTGGGTACGAGCTGAGAAAGGGGTAGCAAGCCGGGACCCGGGCCGTGGTGCCTGCGCACCCGACGCCGCAGCAGAATGGGGTTCGAATGCACGTTGAGCGAGCCACGGATGTGCGAAGAGCTGAACGCCAGGAAGGAACGACAGTCGAGTAGGAGACACCTGCCCAGCACGGCCGAGTCTCTCTCATGCTCTCTGCACCGCTCGCCGTTCTCGTTCGATTCTCGCAGGAGCGCATGGAGCGAATCACACTCGAGTGCACCAAGTAGGGTCAGGGCTCTCCTCGACCCGTCGCAGGTCTCCATGACCACCATCGCTGCAGGTGTAGCGCACGAGCTCACGGGGCCATGCGCCGTGGTGGCGTTTTGGGTTGATCGTTGCGGACTCCGGTGAATGGTGACGCACGCCAAGGAGAACCTCGCGAGGTCTCGGTCTCAATCGAAATACTCAATGACTTCCTGCAGCTCGGTTATAAAGGCAGAGCTCGAGCGTCATCTCACCTTGTTTGGCGTTAAATCCTTGTGACGTCATATTCCCGCCCCCACACGCTCCTCCCTAAAAACCGCTCGAGTAATTCAATCGGTTTCCCGATTTAATCGGTCTTAGCGCCGATTACAGAGCTTCGTGAATTGATGATGTCAGACCGAAGTGGCATTCCAACTGGGAAGTTTATTTTTCTTTAAGGGGGGGAACTGTCACATTACATCGAAATACAGCCGGAAAATGCCTTCTTTGCATTGAAACGACGCTCCGATGTGATGACGTCAGTAAAACATTCCATCCCTTTTCAAGTCGACTTCCCTGGAGTTTGCGATTTAAAAAAAAAAATCCCCGGGTGTTACAACCGAAGCCAATTATTTATCTATTAAATTGAAAACCCTGTAAAAGTTCATCTGTCATGTTTCCTATCAAAGGAGGATTTGGTGGATTCCAAATCGAGAAGTTCGTTTTAAGGGAAAGTTTCACCGAACTTTCCGGAATCTAACGCCAACCCCTCGATTTATCAGCTGTATGGAGGGAACGACCCTACTCGTTTGGAAACTCCAAGGGACTGTGGGAAAGCCCGCGCCATGTATGCAGGCCCCGCCCCCTCCAACCCCCTCTGGCTAATTCTGAAACCCAGACTCCGAGAACATCGAAACTTCTAAAGGACAAACAAAGTAACCTGAGTGGGATTGCTCCTGAACTCCGACAAAGTGAAACAGGATTTCTGTGAACATTTACTAAGTGGGAAATATAAACAGCACGATGCAAATTAGGGGGAGTGAAGAGAGTGGGTGTGAGGGAGGGGGCTGGGGGAGCAGGAGAAAGGTGGGGGAGTGGGGGGGGGGGGGGGAGGAGTTGAACGATTGCATCATCTCTTTATTACAACCAGTAAACTACACTGTACACACGTTCCGTGACCTTGGGACTTGATCGAGATTCTTGTAAACTTTTCGAACTCTGAAGTTTACAGATTTGATTTGGACCATCATGATACATGAAGGAGAGATCTCAAGATCATCACTGATCAGGCCCAACTACCCAAACGGGTCCAGTGCTCGATGGTCACATAATATGTGGATTTCATCGATATCAGTTTTTAATGTAAATCATTGTCGGTACGGAAAGAAATGGTCGATATATTGATCTGGGAATTGAATACATGGCCGCACTCGACTTTCAACGGAAACGTTCACCATTACAAGGAAACAAATCCCACAAAATCCTTTCCCGCAAAACATTTCATGAAAAAGTCATTCATATTAAAAAAAAATATATATATATTTATTCATAAAAAATAACTCATTCATGTTTTGTTCCTAGTTTTTTTTTCCTCCACCCAGGGTTTCAGGTCCAAAACCATGATATTTTTACCCCCATTAACCCTCCCCAAGCTCACCCTTCCAAGTTTAAAGTTTTTCCTTCCATTTCTGTGATTCAGCAAGCCTGCTGTTGGAGTTCCCCGAACCCCCTCTTTCTCATGTTCTCTTTCATTCTGTTACATCCTCATACCGTATATTCTAGGTCTTCCATGAGCCTCGACACTATACCAAAAAAAAGACAACAACCCAGATATACCCTCCAAAATAGTTGGTCTTCTTCATTTGTAGCACAAGGCTGTGGGGGTAGCATCGTTGGCTGAGGCTGTGCCACTGATGGTTAAGCCTCCTGCTGGTTAAGGCAGGAATTTGGAATTTGGCCATTGTGCCAGTAATAGCTTCACTACTCTTCTCTTCAGCAATAGTAATAGCTACTCTTCGCAAAGGACATCCTCGGATCTTTAGCATCCACTAACGATTGCTGGCAAATGGGACATCCATTAAACATTCATCATTGATGAATCACCCTGCCTGTGACTGTGAAACACCAGGATGACAGTTTATAGCTGGGTCTGGATTTGAACTCAGGCTGGGCAGCTTCGAGACAAGTGTGCATATCTCTAAGCCATCTTGTCAGCCCAAAAGGGTGGGTGATGGGATGGTATTGAAATTGATAGGACGGGAGTGACATGGAATAAAAACATCATCAACAAGAGAGTTCATAGAACACCTTACCCCACGTAGTCTCGAGAAACAAGGACATGCGCGGGGTCTGCGAGCTGTAGCTTTGATTGGCCCTGATGATGTAATATTTTGTCCAAGTCACGATAAACAGAAGGGTTTTCAAAGTGGCATGAAGGTGATTTGTGTTCTACGGTGTTCAAGCGTATCATTCAATTTAAATAAAATAAACATTTTATTGGTTGTAGAAAAAAAATAGATATTATGTTTACTATCGTTGATGCACTGTCTTTTGCACCACCTTATCAAACAGGTAACATTAGTTCTTCGTGCCGTCTCATTCCTGTGTGCGCATGCACGATCGGGACAAATTTGGAGGCAAAGTTCTGCCAAACTACAGGTTTGTTTTCCGATTTGTGTTCAAAATAAAACATTCAATTGAAATCAAGTCTTTCCTCCATCATAAACTGACGTTTGAAGACAGACAGACAGACAGTGAACCGATTGCTTAACTTCCCCCACCGGAATGCAGTGACGTCATAAGCATGGCCAGCACTTTGAGAAGTTTACTGTTGACTGGACAAAACGGAGCAAAAGGAGTTGTAAGTACATTTGGATGGTGTCAGTAAAACTGTGCGTTTCCTTTTTGACCATTGCTTTGCACTTTTCACCTCCTCACTGCCTCTGATGTTTTCGGGCGAAGAGTCAAGCGGCAATGCTCTCCACCGTGGCACGGGCTCCAGCATCTCGTATCCCAGCTCCGAATGCAGCAGAGCTTTAGACCCCAGGCATTGTCAAGGTCTTCTGAGTGGAGCTTGAGACCTCCTCTCGTACGATTTTTTTTTACAATGGCCGGGATCGTAGGCTCGGCTGTATTCAGAAGTCAAGCTGCAGGGTTTGCTTCGTTTCTCTCAGCAGACACTTTGGTGGGTTACCTGTCTTCCATACGGTCTACTGTCTGCTCTCATAGCCTCACATCTGAATGTGATTTCCGTCCATAAACCAACCAGCCTCTTGACTCTCTCCATCAACATGAAATCATTGACTTTGTCAACATGCAATCGTTTGCTTCCCTCTTCCCTCATTTGTTGGATTGTCTGCTTGTCTGTCCAGTCCTGCATTTCCTCCAATTTCAATACGTATTCAAGTTCACTTCACAGTGTGGGTTCCATTTTGTCAACCTTGTGTTTTGAATTGGTCATTTCCTCTCTTCATAAGCTTGTTTGTTTTATCCAGTTCGGGTGTTCCATTTCTACTCCTTTACTCAAGATATCGTGTTCTCGTCCGAATCATTGTCTCACAATGCAGGGGAACGAGGCTCAATTCCCATATACAATACAGAGTTTGTTCATTATCTACTCATGTCCTTGTAATTCATGGATTGAGGTACAATGATGTCTAATAATATCTTTGTCATGCATGTGGTTAACAGAGAAGCTGCTCTAAATAAATAAATATATATGTATATATATATATATGTATATATTATATGTATATATAGTATATATATATATATATAGTATATATATATACTATATATATATGTATATATATATATCCATACATAACCCTGTATTCTTTGTTCCTTCATTCTTTCCACAATCTCAGCCTTATAAATATTGTATTAAAAAGCAGTGCACAGCAAATGAAGGCATTGATAATGTGACCGTAAAGTCCTCAAATCCACGGTGTGTCAGGCAAACAGGAAATGGTCGCATATGCCACCATCGGATGTGACCACCTTTAACCAATCCAAACAACCAAAGCTTTATTGATGGCCTGCAACCGTCGTCTGATGAAGGCTGCACCACGTTTCGGTTAAATCCACTCTTACTCACTCAAAGAATCGAGCTCTCTGAATAGCATTGCACGAATGGAATCACAAATACAACAACATGGTGGTTGGGTTCATTAACCCTTTGAACCCGAGCGGCCAGTTTACCGGCCACTATTCAAACCTCCATATACCCGAGTAGCCAGTTTACCGGCCACTATTCAAACCTCCATATACCTGAGAAGCCGGTTTACCGGCCACTATTCAAACCTCCATATACCTGAGAAGCCGGTTTACCGGCCGCTATTCAAACCTCCATATACCCGAGCGGCCGGATTTTTCTCCAGGGAGCCCAGCGTGGGGGAGCCGAAAGTCCAAGGAGCTCAGGGTTCAAAGGGTTAACAAACAAAGTCCTCACCTTTTACCTGAATCAAGGTCAGGAGTACCGCATTTACCTTTAGGCTAAGGACTCGGATTTTGGCTCATCTCTGGGACTTTTGGTTGTACCTGTTGACCATCTCCTCTTTTTATCTTTCTAATTATCTTAGCGGTCTGCGGGATCATGGACAGACCCTTTATTAATACAATGGTCGGGGCTCATTGAGGAGCTAAAAAAAAACTAAAGGGCAGCAGCTTGCTTGACAGACTGCCAAAGGTATGTGGGGCAATATGGGGCATTAGATATACACAAGGAGGGAAGAAGGAACAAAAAAAACGAGGCCCAAAGAGGAATAAGATGGGAAAGAATGATCATATGTAGAAGAGATCATGGATGTCCATGGGTGAGCACATGAGGAGGTGATGATGATGAACAGCACATTTAAAAGACTGAAGTGAGACGATGGGTGGAGAGATGATTGTACAGTTGTGAGGATAAGGGGATGAATGAATATGCAAGTGGGGAACCAACCTGGACTTTTGGAGAGTGAGCAGGTGAGCGTTTGTTGAGGAAGGCAAACGACCTGGGGTAGGCTGAAGAAGGCAAAGGTCGGACAGGGCATGAGCAAGGCCAGATAGATGCAAGATCATCAATAATTTAATAGTCATGATGATCTCCAATGTTATACCTTCAGTATCATGCAAAATATCAGTAGAAACCAGCCAGTGGACAAGCCAGAGATGACATCACTATTGTCGTGTGTGAATTACCTCAAGGCTGGTCGTAAGAAGCACATATGTAACACGTGGGAAAAAGGAATTGATGGGAAGTGAGTAATTCGTATTATAATAATTATAATTGTAATATAATTATAACTAGCAGAGACCTGCAGAAACTCCACATCATATAAAATGTGACTTCAAGTCCTCATCTCCCTCTCCCAACTCTATCCTCTCTCTCTCTCTCTACCCCCCATCCTCTCACCTAAACTCTCTGTCCCTTCTCTGACCTCCCTCCCTAACTCTGTGCCCTCCCTTATCCCTTTCTTCCCATTCTTAACAACGTTACATAAGGATGCACAAGGAACTTTGGCACAGAAGGAGCCGATTCGGCCCATCATGCCTGTGTTGTTCCTGTTCCCATTTGTTAAAAACAATGTTAAAAGTCAATAAAAAACAGTTTAAAATCACGATCTCGTGAAATGACGGAATCTCACTATTCTTTAGTAAAAAAATAGCGGGTAAGTAAGCAGAATGATAAAAAAAAAACTTATCAGGTCGTTCTTTTGTAATGGAAAAAATAATATACAACCAGAACTCCTCGGACACAAACCTTTATCGTGATATGGATTTTATGGTCCCGGTCGAGTAGTTTAAGAAAAAATTGTTGTGGATAGACAGAAACAGACAGAACTAGAAGGGCACTCGGTAGAGCGCATACCTCCGCCTCACAATACCTGATCCACGAGAACATATCAGGCCCAATATATTTTTGAAATATCGTGCTATACAGTACTA
>CM068953.1:27212557-27227618 GCA_035128595.1 Eptatretus atami | reverse complement strand
GCAAAGAGATAAAGAGGATTTTCCAGAGAGTCTGAGAGATCATCGATGAAAACCAGAAAAAGAACACGGCCCAGAACGCTACCTTGAGGAACGCCAGCCTGGACAGGAAGAGGGGATGAAAGAACTCCATTTAGGGCCGTAGCAAAGGTTTTTCCACCAAACACACTCCGGTTGTGTTTTTGTTAAGTCGTACTTAAAAATCCAGGAGGTTTCCTTTTCCTGTAAGTAGGCAATGCCAAGATAATCATTACTGAGCACAGGTTACACCAAAAAAGCATTGCCACAGAATATTGGAAAACCACCAATTGTTGAGGTTCACCAAATGCGTGAAGTCTATGCGATACTTCATTAGAAGGGGAACGTGTTCACAAAAGTGGTAAACATGCAGGTTACAAGCGTAAAAGGTTTTGAAACCTGAACAAAAGCCAAACACGTGCTTTGACACAGGAGCACAGGCCACCGAGGCATTTCGTTATTCAAAACTTAAACAGGGATGTGCATCACGGGATACTACTCACAAATAATAAATATCACATATGATTTAATCAGTTGAACTCAAAACTCTGCAGCTCAAGATGAGTTTGCATATACCATGGGGCTATCTAAAAAACCCTAGGAAAAAGAGCGCGAAAACAAATGGTGGTTGAAAACTAAGCAACCACAACCTCAGAATGCCAACCTCATCGTGAACTTCCACAAACAGTAATCAGTCCGTAAGATTGCGCATATAGCTCGGGGCCTTAAAAGCATCAGCGTTTAATACGTGTGCAACGGCCACGGCCTGATGGATCGGTTTGGCATGCCGTTGTGCTTCTATTATCAAGAACAAATTCTCCCTCCTTTGATCTGTCAAGACCTGTCAGGGTCATGACTGTTGGGAAGAGTACCCGGTAAAAATGTCCATGCTGTCGTTAATAGATGTCGGATCCGACAATGTGCATACTCACATAGCAGGTTCACAGAAGCCACACACCCTTTCAAGCTCAGATGGCATTAGCAGGTTCAAAACCTGAAGCATGTTGACTCAGTCTTCAAAGCATCACGATTATATTACTCGAATAACCTGATACCCAACAAGAACCGCATTCAAACTACCCCCGAGCAATGTTTTGTTCAGGCCGACTTGGGATGTGGATGCTCCAGAAATAGAAATACTTTTTCTTCTTCACATTAGCCGTTTTATGCTTTTGACTCTAAAAACATCCAAAAGATCATCTTCCTTCTTTCCTTCAACACCTAACATTTTTGTTGGACTGATTTCGTGCAACCATCGCAGTATTTAGCTTACTACAACTTGGAATCCGTCAGGTTTAAAATCCGCATTGGATCACATATGCCAATTTGTCCGACGGTTATACAATCCATGCAATTCAGGAATAAAGTACACCAATGGTTCCTAATGTCCATGCTTCGTCTCCATCGAGGTGATGTATTGAATTACTCAGAGCCTGATACAATAAAAAATAATTAACTCACCAATTTGAAGCTGATGGCTTCCAAAAAACCAGAGTCACCAATTGTCAGCTTTCTGATTGTCCACTGAATAAGGATCTTGAGGTGAACAGACCTTCAAAGTGGTTGGGAAGGTCGAGGAGGACGTTTAAACAGCGCAGTTGATCAACGAGTCGAGTTGCTTCCCGCCGGGCCGCGTGATCTCGCATTCTCCGCAGGTTAGAGAAAAGGCAAGATCTGCTACGCGGGGTCACACCTCTGTTAAGGAAACACCCGAGTCACATCTAAAAACAAGGACATTCAAGGGACTTCAGATGACAATAAATAAATAACACATTATTGCAATGTTATAAAAGTGGAACGTAACGAGGGTCACAAGGCGCTACAAGGTAAAGGCCCACAAATTTGGAACAGGCTGGCAGACGTGGCCACAGAACAGAATGTCCACTGCACTACAACCCACAGCACAGCAACTAGGAGTCATCATGATGTGCCAGCGCCATTTCTACGCATGATGTAGTGTCCGGTAAGCGATATACACACACCACACACAAGGTTCCCGGATCTACCAAGATTAGTCAAGGGCATAGTACCACACATACGTGTGACGTAAGCTTATTACCCATGTGACCTAAACAATTGCCATTTTGGGGAAGATTACATATTTCAATTCCACAAAGACAGTTTCATCGTGGGATGAAATGCTTCGGTTCAATTCAGGGATCATCGAGCTGGACAGATTTTGTGTGTTCGGCAGGTAAAGCGGAGGTCTTTCCTGTTCGCCTTTTTCGCGGTCGTCGTGCAACGTGTCGACGCCTTGCACTGTGTGGATAAATAGAATGGGAATATGATGCAAGCCTGGGAATGTCTTGCGCAAAACACTTCGTACCCACCTGAGAAACAAAAAGGACGGAAATAGAGGGATATGTCTTGACAAAGGCAAAAAAAAGATGAAGGTTGCCTCAGCTGCAATGACATTCCACTCTGATACCTCTTTAAAGACATCGCAGGGACATCGTCAGGGACGAAAGCAACACAACAAAATATACAATGATTTTTGGAATTATTTAATATTAAAGGAAGGACACTTTGGCCCGATTCCTATTGTGCTCTATTAACACACGGTCCCATCCATCAAACAATTTAGTCTCTTACTGGGGGTGTCTATTATTGATTATTATTATGTATTATTATATATAATTGATAAATGTATTATAAAAACACGGATCAACATACAATTATGGTCTTGCGCTAACTTGAGAAGGTAAACAGGTATCCCGTGCGACTGGCCCACGCAGGGCACGCGGCCGCAATGGCCAGCGTTGCAGTCCGGCCGCAGTTGTCCCGACGTCTCGACTCCATCCAGTCCAGCAGCTACCAGACCGAGTAAAGTCCTGCTGGAGCCTCGCCGAGCGTCGGCGCTGGGTACGAGCTGTTAGAAAGGGGTTAGGCAAGCCGGGACCCGGCGCTGGTGCCTGCGCACCCACGCCGCAGCAGAATGGGGTTCGAGATGCAAGTTGAGCGCAAGCCACGATGTGCGAAGAGCTGAACGCCAGGCAAGGAATCGACAGTCGAAGTAGGAGACACCTGCCCCAGATCCCACGGTGCCGAGTCTCTTCTCATGCCTCCTGCACCGCTCCGTTCTCGTTCGATTTCTCGCAGAGCGCGATTGGAGCGAATCAACTCGAGTGCACAAAAGTAGGGTCAGGGCTTCCTCGACCGCGTGCAGGTCTCCATGACCACCATCGCTGCAGGTTAGGCACGAGACTCAGGGCCATCGCCGTGGTGGGTTATTGGGTTGATCGTTGCGGACTCCGGTGAATGGTGACGCACGGGACGCCAAGGAGAACCTCGCGAGGTCTCGGCTCATCGAAATCACTCAATTGACTTCTCTGCATGCTCGGTTATAAAGGCAGAGCTACGAGCGTCATCTCAACCTTGTTTGCGTTAAATCCTTGTGACGTCATATTCCGGCCCCACACGTCACTCCTAAAAACCGCTCGAGATTCAAGTCGTTTATCCCGATTTAAATCAGGTCCTTAGCGCCAGATTACGAGCTTCGGAATTGATGATGTCAGACCGAAGTGGTCATTCCAACTGGGAAGTTTATTTCTTTAAGGGGCTGCGGAACTGTCCACATTACTAATCGAAATACCAGCCGGAAAATGCTTCTTTGCATGAAACGACGCTTCCGATGTAATGACCGTTCAGTAAAACATTCCATCCTTTTCAAGTCGACTCCCTGGAAGTTTGCGATTTAAAAAAAAAACCCCGGTGTTACAACCGAAGCCAATTATTTAATCTAATTAAATTGAAACCCGTAAAAGTTTCGATCTGTCCGTTCCTATCAAAGGGGATTTGGTGGATTTCCAAATCGAGAAGTTCGTTTTAAGGGAAAGTTTCCACCGAACTTTCCGGAATCTAACGCCGAACCCTCGATTCATCAGCTGTATGGGAGGGAAGACCTACTCGTTTTGGAAACTCCAAGGGACTGGGAAAGCCCGCGCCATGTATGGCAGGCCCCGCCCTCCAACCCCTCTGCTAATTCTGAAACCCCGACTCCTCGAGAACATCGAAACTTCGCTAAGGACAAACAAAGTAACCTGCTAGTGGGATTGCCTTGAACAGTCCGACAAGTGAAACAGGATTTCTGTGAACATTTACTAACGTGGGAAATATAACAGCACGATGCAAATTAGGGGGAGTGAGAGAGTGGGTGTGAGGGAGGGGGCTGGGGAGCAGGAGATAAGGTGGGGGAGTGGCGGGGGGGAGGAGTTGAACGATTGCATCATTTTATTACACACAGTAAACTACACTTACACACGTTCCGTGACCTTGGGACTGGATCGAGATCTTGTAAACTTTCGAACTCTGAAGTTCAGATTGATTTGGACCATCATGATACATGAAGGAGAGATCTCAAGAATCATCACTGAATCAGCCCAAGACTACCCAAACGGGGTCCAGTGCCGATGGTCACATAATATGTGGAATTCATCGATATCAGATTTTATGTAAATCATTGTCGTACGGAAAGAAATGGCTCGATTATATTGATCTGGGAATTGAATACATGCGCCGCACTCTACTATTCAACGGAAACGTTCACCATTACAGAAAAATCCCACAAATCCTTCCCGAAAACATTTCATGAAAAGTTCATTCATATTAAAAATATTATATATTTATTTATTCCATAAAAAATAACTCATTCATGTTTTGTTCCTAGTTTTTTTTTCTTTCTCCAACCCAGGGTGTTCAGGTCCAAAACCATGATATTTTACCCCATTACGCCTCCCCAAGCCACCCTTCCAAGTTTAAAGTTTTTGCCTTCCATTTTCTGTGATCAGCAGGCCGTGCTGTTGGAGTTCCCCCGAACCCCCTCTTTCCTCATTTCTCTTCCATTCTGTTACATCCTTCATATCCGTATATTTAGGTCTTCATGAGCCTCGACACTATACACCAAAAAAAACAGACAACACCCAGATATACCCTCCAAAATAGTTTGGTCTCTTCATTTGTAGCACAAGGCTGTGGGGGTAGCTCGCTTGGTGAGGGCTGTTGCCACTGATGGTTTAAGCTCTGCCTGGTTAAGGCAGAATTGGAATTTGGCCATTGGGCCAGTAATTAGTCACTACTCTTCTCTTACAGCAATAGTAATACTACTCTTTCGGCAAAGGACATCCTCGATCTTGAGCATCCACTTAAACGATGCTGGCAAATGGGACATTCCATAAACATCATCATTGATTGAATCACCCTGCCTGTGACTGTGAAACACCAGGATACGAGGTTTATAAGCTGGGGTCTGGGATTTGAACTCAGGCTGGGCAAGCTTCGAGACAAGTGTGCATATCTCTAAGCATCTTGTCAGCCAAAGGGGTGTGGTGATGGGATGGTATTGAAATTGATAGGACGGAGCTGACATGGAATAAAAAACATCATCAACAAGAGGAGTTTCATGAACACCTTACGCCACGTATAGGTCTCGAGAAACAAGACATGCGCGGGGTCTGCGAGCTGTAGCTTTGGATTGGCCCTGATGGATTGTAATATTTTGTCCAAGTCACGATAAACAGAAGGGTTTTCAAAAGTGAGGCTGAATGGGACTTGTGTTCATAACGGGTGTTCAAGCGTATCCATTCATGTAAATAAATAAACATTTTATTGGTTGTATGAAAAAAATATGATATTAAAATGTTACTATCGTGATGATGCACTGTCTTTTGCACCACCTTATCAAACAGGTGGTAAATTAGTTCTTCGTGCCGTCTCATTCCTGTGTGCATGCACGATCGGGACAAATTTTGGAGGAAGAGTTCTGCCAAACACAGGTTTGGTTTTCCGATTATGTGCGTTCAAAAATAAAACATTCAATTTGAAATCAAGTCTTTCTCCATCATAACATGACGTTTGAAGACAGGACAGACAGACAGTGAACCGATTGCTTAATCTTCCCCCACCGGAATGCAGTTGACGTCATGAAGCAGGCCTAGCACTTTGAGAAGTTTACTGTTACTGACAAACGGAGCCAAAAAGGAGTTGTTAGAGTACATTTGGATGGTGCTCATAAAACTGTGCGTTTCCTTTTTGAACCATGCTTTGCACTTTTCACCTCCTTCACATGCCTCGATGTTTCGGCGCGAAGAGTCAAGCGGCAATGCTCTCCACACGTGGCACGGGCTCCAGCATCTCGTATCCCAGCTCCGAATGCAGCAGAGCTTAAGACCCCAGGCATTGTCAAGGTCTTCTGAGTTGAGTTAGACCTCCTCCTCGACGATTTTTTTTTACAATGGCCGGGATCGTAGCTCGGCTGTATTCAGAAGTCAAGCTGCAGGGTTGCTTTCGTTTCTCAAGCAGACCACTTTGGTGGGTTACCTGTTCTTCCATACGCCGTCTACTTCTGCTCTCATATGCCTCACATCTTGAATGTGATTTCCGTCCATAAATCCAAACCAGCCTCTTGACTCTCTCCCCATCAACATGCAAATTGACTTTGTCAACATCGACAATCGTTGCTTCCCTCTCCCCTCATTTGTGTGGATTTGTCTGCTTTGTCTGTCCAGTCCTGCATTTCCTCCAATTTCAATACGTATTCAAGTTCAACTTCAGCAGTGTGGGTTCATTTTGTCAACCTTGGTTTTGAATTGGTCATTACTCTCTCTCATAGAGCTTGTTTGTTTTATTCCAGGTTCGGGTGTTCCATTTCTACTCCTTTATCAAGATATCGTGTTCTCGTCCGATCATTGTCTCACAATGGAGGGAACGAGGCTCAATTCCCATATACAATCAGAGGTTTGTTCATTTATCTACCTCATGTCCTTGTAATTCATGGATTGAGGTACAATGATGTTAATAATATCTTTGTCATGCATGTGGTTAACGAGAAAGTGCTGCTCTAAATAAATAATATATATGTATAAACTATATAGTATATATATATATATGTAATATATGTATATATAATATATATTAATGATATATATATATAATATAATATTATTATTATATGTATAATATATAGTATATATATTCTATGTATATAGTATTATATATATCTATACATAACCCTGTATTCTTTGTTTCCTTCATTCTTTCCACAATTCTCAGCCTTATAATATTAGTATTTAAAAAGCAGTGCACAGCAAATGAAGGCATTGATAATTGACCGTAAGTCTCAAAACCACGGTGTGTCAGGCAAACAGGAAATGGTCGCATATGCCACCCATCGACTGTGACCTACCCTTTAACCAATCCAAACAACCAAAGCTTTATTGATGGCCTGCACGTCGTCTGATGAAGGCTGCACCACGTTCGGTTAAATCCTCTTACTCACCTTCAAAGAATCGAGCTCTCTGAATACATTGCACGAATGGAATCACAAATACAAACAACATGGGTGGTTGGGTCATAACCCTTTGAAACCCGGAGCGGCCAGTTACCAGGCACATCAATCTTCGAGTGCCAAGTTAAACCGGCCATATCCGTAACCATTCGCCCATTCAAACCTCCATATCCGAGAAGGCGGTTTACCGGCCACTATTCAAACCTCCTTAACTGAGAAAGCCGTTTACCGGCCGCTATTCAAACCTCCATATACCGAGCGGACCGGATTTTTCTCCAGGGAGCCCAGCAGTTGCGGGAGCGAAAGTCCAAGGAGCTCAGGGTTCAAAGGGTTTAACAAACAAAGTCCTCACCTTTACCTGAGATCAAGGTACAGGAATACCGGCATTTTACCTTTAGGACTAAGGACTGCGGATTTTGGCCTCATCTCTGGACTTTTGGGTTGTCCTGTGACCATGCATCCTCTTTTTATCTTTCTAATTATCTTTAGGCGTCTGCGGGATCATGGAACAGACCCTTTATTAATAACAATGGTCCGGGGCTCATTGAGGAGCTAAAAAAAAACTAAAGGGCAGCAGCCTTGCTTGACAGACTGCCAAAGGTATGTGGGGCAATGGGGCATTAGATATAGCACACAAGGAGGGAAGAAGGAACAAAAAAAAAACGAGGCCCAAAGAGGAATAATGATGGGACAAGAAGACATTATGTAGAAGAGCATCATGATGTCCATGGAGTGAGCACATGAGGAGGTGATGATGATGAACAGCACATTTAAAAGAACTGAAGTGAGACGATGTGGTGGGAGAGATGATTGTACAGTTGTGAGGATAAGGGGATGAATGAATATGCAAGTGGGGAACGCAACCTGGACTTGGAGAGTGAGCAGGTGAGCGTTTGTTGAGGAAGGCAAACGACCTGGGGTAGGCTGAAGAAGGCAAAGGTCGACAGGGCATGAGCAAGGCAGATAGATGCAAGATCATCAATAATTTAATAGTCATGATGATCTCCAATGTTATAACCTTCAGTATCATGCAAAATATCAGTAGAAACCAGCCAGTGGACAAGCCAGAAGATGACATCACTATTGTCGTTGTGTGATTTACCTCAAGGCTGGTCGTAAAGAAGCACATATGTAACACGTGGGAAAAAGGAATTGATGGAAGTGAGTAATTCGTTTATATATAATTATAATTGTAATATAATTATAACTAGCAGAGACCTGCAGAAACTCCACATCATATAAAATGTTGACTTCAAGTCCTCATCTCCCTCTCCCAACTCTATCCTCTCTCTCTCTCTCTACCCCCCATCCTCTCACCTAAACTCTCTGTCCCTTCTCTGACCTCCCTCCTAACTCTGTGCCCTCCCTTATCCCTTTCTTCCCATTCTTAACAACGTACATAAGGATGCACAAGGAACTTTGGCACAGAAGGAGCCGATTCGGCCCATCATGCCTGTGTTGTTCCTGTTCCATTTGTTAAAACAATGTTCAAAAGTCAATAAAAAACAGTTTAAAATCACGATCTCGTGAAATGACGGAATCTCACTATTCTTTAGTAAAAAAATAGCGGGTAAGTAAGCAGAATGATAAAAAAAAAACTTATCAGGTCGTTCTTTTTGTTAATGGAAAAAATAATATACAACCAGAATCCTCGACACAAACCTTTATCGTGATATGGTTTTATGGTCCCGGTCGAGTAGTTTAAGAAAAAATTGTTGTGGATAGACAGAAACAGACAGAACTAGAAGGGCACTCGGTAGAGCGCATACCTCCGCCTCACAATACCTGATCCACGAGACCATATCAGGCCCAATATATTTTTGAAATATCGTGCTCTACAGTACTATATCGTTTTTTGGCCCTATCTCTCATGGTGAAGAATCACTTCAAAAATTCTAGTTGTAGGATCCAGATCCGTCCACAACCTTTTGAGATATCCTGTACACAAACGAACAGACAAATAAACAATGTCACCGTAGGGTGATCCGTATCTTGCCAAAAGGTGACCACGTGTGACTTCTTTAAGGTCACACTGAGGTGACAGAGCTGCTATCCACCAGGAGCGACTCCTTGAGGAATATCTGCCTACGAGAGATTCCGATGAGAATCGTTCTACAGAGTAACCATGAAAAATAAGCGTTTGCCTCATAACGTCACCAATGACGTCATAATGTCTTCAAGCTTGATATATCTAGAAAGCACTCATCGAGGTGTCAATTTGAGGTACTACAACGATATGGTTCCTAAAACTTGAAAAATTTGACCTTGGGGTCAAATATGTTTGACCTTAGGCGTTAACCATGAAGGTCAAGGCCATCGCCACCAAAATTAATCAGCTGAATGCCAGACCATGAACTATATTCCCATGAAGTTTGAAGAACGATCCGATCAAAATTACTCAAAAAATAAGGGTTTCGTCGACTCCCCTGATTTGCGACAAAGTGACCTTGACCTTTGACCTTGACCTTCAAAATTTTATGCGCTGAAAGGGACCTCTATAGGCCTCTGATATGCGAAGTTACAAAAATTTCCAATGAAACTGTGCTCTGCAGAGTGATTTATACTTGATTACAGATAAATAAAAAAAACAACAACGAAAAAAACACATGAAGGTCAAGGCCAATCGCCACCAAAAATTAATCAGCTGAGCGCCAGACCATGAACTATATTCCCATGAAGTTTGAAGACGATCCATAAAATTTACTCAAAAATAAGGGTTCGTCGACTCCCCTGATTTGCGACAAAGTGACCTTGACCTTTGACCTTGACCTTCAAAATTTTATGCGCTGAAAGGGACCTCCATAGGCCTCTGATATGCGAAGTTACAAAAATTTCAATGAAAACTGTGGTCTGCAGAATTTTTTTTTTCGTGATTACAGACAAACAAACAAACAAAAAAAAAAACATACAGACTGACTAACATATCTTGCAAAAACTTCGTTTTGGCAAGATACAAACAGACAGAAAGAGGTGAAAAACATAACCTCCTTCACCTTTGGTGGCGGAGGTAATAAGTGTATTATGATGTAGGATTATAATATTAGAAAGTGGGCTAATGTGTGCACACTTGCAGAAATAATAAATATTAAGCTTTCTACAGACAGTATGATGATGGATTGTGAGAGAGATTTATATAACAGAGCATGTGGTTACAATGGTACCCCAGTTTCTCTCGATGTATGGTAAATACAAGTATGTATGGTATTAGTGTCGCTCTCGGTGGGAGAGGGTATTACAATCATACCCCAATTCCGGGTGGAATTTTCCGAAGCAGAAGAACCTATCAAAGGATGGTTCTTCATTTAGTGAGAGTAATTTCTCGACATGTTCCAGAAGTATTTTCTAGCTTTTTGAATGTTTTTTTTAAATATCGAAGTCGAGGCTCATGGAAGAGCTGAAGGACAAAGGATTGCGGTCAACAAACTGACAAAGAGGGGAACAGCGAGACAACGAAGACACAACAAATAACATCCACAAGAGTACAGTGCTTATAGAAAGGTACACCCCCTGTCTAAATTCACCATTTGTTGCCTTCTAACCTGGTATTAAATTACATGAAATCAGACCTTTCCACCTTTATTTACACATCGTAACCCACAACTTCAAGTGAAAAAACAAAGTCTACAAATTTCAGGAAATTAATTAAAAACACAAAACTAGAATATCTTGCTTGGATAAGTGTCACCCCCCTTACAATAGCAATAGTAAATTAGCTCAGGTGTAACCAATTCACCTTCAAACACACACACCAAGTTAATGGCCTCACACCTGTGTTAAATTGTTGTGATTCTGAATATTTCAGAAAGAAATCAGCTGTTCCTGTAGGTTTCCTCTGCTGGGTAGTGAATTTCACAGCAAAGACTCAACCATGAGCTTCAAGGAGCTTTAAAAAGACCTGGGATAAAGTTGCGGAAAGGCACAAATCAGGGGATGGGTATAAAAATATTTCAAAGGCCTTGAATATCCCTTGGAGCACAGTAACAACAATCATTAAGAAGAGGAAGGCATATTGTACACCAAGAACCTTGCCGAGCTCAGGCCATCCCTCCAAACTGGATGACCAAGTCAGGAGGAAACTGATCAATGAGGTCACCAAGAGGCCAATAGGAGGTGGAGATGGGACCATACTCTGTGCAGAGCGTTGGTGCTGCCGAAAGCAGTCTCCTTGGCTATTGGGCACAATCCTGGACGGGTCGCCACTCTGACATAGGGGATACCAGCAAGCTGGCACTCATTTCCGACCTCGGAAGGATGAAGGCCGAGTTAACCCCACCTGGTATTAATTCAACAGCTGAGTGGGATTTGAACTCAGGACCCTAAGGTCCAAAGCCACCACCCTAACCATTAAGCAAACACCAGGCATAAGAGGCCAATAGCAACGTTGAAAGAGCTACAGGCCTTTATGACAAAGACTGGTCACTGGTGTGCATGTGACAACAATCGCCAAAGCACTCCACGAGTCTGGCCTGAATGGTAGGGTGGCAGAAAAGCCATTACTCAAGAAAAGCCCACCTTGAGTCCCGTTTAAGGTATGCAAAAAAAAAAAAACACTCCAGAGATTCTGAAGCCATGTTGGAAAAAAGTTTTGTGATTGACGAAACCAAGATGGAACTTTTGGCCTAAATGCAAAACGTTACGTTTGGTGCAACCCAACAGAGTACATCACCCAAAGAACACCATCCTACTTGTGAAGCTTGGTGGCGCAGCATCATGTTAGAGGGATGATTCTCATCAGCAGGACTGGGCACTTGTCAGGATAGAAGGGAAAATGGATGGAGCAAAATAGAGAAAAATCCTGGAGGAAAACCTGCTGCCCTCTGCAAGAAAGCTGAAATTTGGACGGAAGTTCACCTTTCAGCATGACAACAACCTAAAGCACACAGCCAAAGCGTACACTGGAGTGGCTAAGGAACAAAAAGATAAATGTCCTTGAGTGGCCCAGTTTAGAGACCCGACCTAAATCCAATCGAAAATCTGTGGCATGACAGGAGATTGCTGTCCATGACGCTCCCCACACAACTTGGCTGAGCTTGAACAGTTTTGTAGAGAAGAATGGGCAAATATTGCCCAATTAAGGTGTGTAAAGTTGGTGGAGACCTATCCCTAGAGACTCACAGCTTTAATTGCTGTCAAAGAACTTCCATCAAGTATTAAAACTCAGGGAGGTGAAACACTTATCCAACCAAGATATTCTAGTTTTGTATTTTCCATTAATTTCTGAAATCTGTATGATTTGTTTTTCACTTGAAGTTGTGGGTTACGATTGTGTAATTAAAGGTGGAAAAAGTCTGATGTAATGTAATTTAACTCCAGGCTGAGGGCAACAAAAGGTGAACATTTAGAAAGGGTGGTACACTTTCTGTAGGCACTGTATGTGAACTATGAGAGGTCGATGGTGTCGTACAAGGTAAAGCGACGATAATGAGTTTTCAGGATGGTTGGGCCTTTAACACAGAAACGTTAACAATAGTTATCAGGGTCACGGAGGCAGCGATAGTTCCTGTAATTATCCAGATGCCTGCCATGGAACCCCACACCTAGACAGAGGAAGATCAGAAAGGAAGGAATGGAACGCCGTTGTAAAACGCCCATCTGGAGCAGACAACGGATTTACGGCAATCTTGCAATGTACACCGACCTGCGGTGGAGACCGGGTTGGGTGTCAAGTGGTAGGGGGTCTAGCCGGTGCGAAATGCCTTGTTATGACCGAGTGCGGATGGGAGAACGGCATCACAGAGGTGACGACCGTCGCGAGTCAGCAGCTTATCCATGTTGACCTGCCGCCCACGTGACAGTTCCCACGACCTCCTCAAATTGATGGGCACCACCTTACGGTGGGGTTACGTCAGGGGTCAACCCTCAGCCCTGGAAACGTTCAAGACCAAACGCAATTCCTGCAGGAGGAGTGTTGGAGTAACAAGTGCTCCACCACTACCCCCTCTGCAGATTCTGCGGCCATTTGCATCTCCACTTCCTCTCGAGCAGATGTGCAAATGAGATGAGTCCTCCGGCATCACAGCCACTCAAAGATGCTTACAAGCCCCGAAGCATCCGGTATGAGCCAAACATTTGATGTTTAGAAACCTGACTCGTCTCCTCTACCCGAGTATCGTCACCTGCTTGTTGTCAAAGCAATGCAAGCAAGGAGCGTGAACGACATGAAACGTTCATGGCGAGTGTTCGTGCGGGCGACGCCGGCACGCCTGTACTCCGCCCTCCAGGTGGTTATGTTCGGATTGATGGATCGCATTGGGACGGGATTCCGAGCTCGGGTCGATCATCAGCCTGCTCTGCGTTGGACAGTTTATGCGACTCTTCAGGGACGACAGGAAAGCTTATCTTGGGCTGCTGCACATATCGTCGAGTTCACCGAGAGAGGCGTTAAGCCGGCTGTCCCATTAGCAGGGGGCATGGTCTGGAAAAGAGCTCATTATGCATTTATGTAAGACGTGGCTTAACCCTCACACACACCACACACACACACACACACAACACACACACACACACACACACACACACACACACAAACACACACCCTCACATCCCCTGTATCGATTGCGGTAGAATCTTTTATTTATTTATTTATTTTTGTATGCACTGTCGAGCTCAATCAAGAGCTAACACACAGAAACGTACACAAGGGGAACAGGAGACAAGAGGGGCGGGAAGGAATGGGCGGGTAACAGGGTAAACGAGCTGGACACTACAGGGACTTTCAGGTCTTACATGACTGGGGTCTTTCAGGAAGGAAAGCAGGGATTTGAAGGAGGTGGGGTTTGGGTGGATTAATGGGGGTCGAAAAAGATCATGGTTTTGATGGGGGAAGATAAGAGGTGGTGGTGAACAGCTGTTTTGAAGACCTGGAGGAAAGAATGGGATTGAAGAGAGTGAGGGAGTTTGTTCCGAAGATGGGAAAAAGAGGAATGGAAGAGTGAAGGTGAGCAATGATTCTCTGATTTTGGTAGTTTTTACAGAAGGGGGTTGCTGGTGGACTTGAGTGCCTGAAGAAATAAAGGGGGGGGGGACATATCTCAGACAGAGCAGGAGGGGGGGGGGCGAGGCTGGAGAGAAGACAGTAGAGGCTGACAGAAAGACCACCGATCTGCCGGCGGTAAGAGAGAGTGAGAGACTCAAAGACTCAGCCACACCACTGGAGATACCAATGATGCCTTGGTTTCCACAGCGTGAAGCCAAGAGATGTGAGAGGCCACAGAGGCGAGAGCAGTTACCTCCGTCAGGCTGTGGGTGAAAGCTTTGTATGTGGTCAGGAGCTCAAGGGGGCGAGGAAGGACTTTGCACGACGGAGGATTCCAGTCGGCGACTGGCTTTGGAGGCCAAGGTTGGAAATGTGGCTTTTCCAGGAAAGATCATGGCAGATCGTGAGACCAGTAGCTTGAATGAAAGGACTTCTTCCAGAGGATTGAATTGTCAGGGTTTAAAGACATGTTCCATGTGTTGGACCAGTTTGTGATTTTATCCAGATCTGCAGAGAATGAAGAAGCTGTTGTTTGCTGATCTGAGGGATGACAGATGGTACGGCAGAGGGTGGAGTCATCAGCAAAGAATAAAGAGGATTTTCCAGAGAGTCTGAGAGATCATCGATGAAAACCAGAAAAAGAACACGGCCCAGAACGCTACCTTGAGGAACGCCAGCCTGACAGGAAGAGGGGATGAAAGAAACTCCATTAGGGCCACACGTTACTTCGACAGGAGAGGAAGTCTGCGAGCCATGAGTGGAGATTGCCTTGGATACCATAGGAAGAG
>CM068953.1:27193316-27206452 GCA_035128595.1 Eptatretus atami | reverse complement strand
GGAGTGTTCATGAAGTAATATGGAGGTATGTGGATGATACTCTTTCCAGTGTAAATATTTGACAATACGTGTTTAATCAGGTGTCGTCATTGTGTGTCATTACCTCCGCCATCCAAGGTGGATGGATGTTACGTTTTCATCCTTGTCTGCTTGTCTCTCTGTAAGCAGGATGTTTTAAAAAGTTGTGGACTGATTTGGACAAAACTTGGTTGAGTTGGGTAGGGGACAATAACAATGATTCTAACAATAACAATGATTATAACAATAACAATGATTCTAACAATAACAATGATTCTAACAATAACAATGATTCTAACAATAACAATGACCTAACGAGAGGTATACGCTCTCGTTAGTACAGGTAATTCTCATGAGGAAGCTGTAACATCCAAGAAGAAGACCATGAAGGATGATATTAGTTATTGTTATTTGTTTGTTTTATGTTGTCCTTATTGTACACGTAAGAGCCGTTTAGTGGACAAGCAGGAGAACCCAGCGTTGTCTGGTCGATTTTTTTGGTGAGTGCTGAACACACTTCCCTCTACTCATTAAGGAATAGGGTCAGGGGTTATTTAATATTACCTTTCACATCGATAGAAAGCCTGACGCACGATATAGCGATTTAACAACAACAACGAAAAACTTTTTTCTTTGTTTTTTTTAAACAAAAAGATTGTCCCTAAACATTCCCGCGTCCTCCCTGATGAACCACTGAAATTTTGACGAGATCTGTTCAGCCATCTCTGAGAAAGATGGCAAACACACACACACACACACACACACAAATACACACACACGTACACATGCCATACACACACACAACACGTACACATGCACACACACACACACACACACAAACACACACAGACAAAACACACACACACAAATACACACACACGTACACATGCACATACACACACAGAGTACACATGCACACACACACACACACACACACACACACACAACGACACACACAACACACACACCACACACACACACAAACACACACAGACAAAAACACACACACACAACACACACAGACAAAAACACACACACACACACACACAAACACACACAGAAAAAACACACACACACAAACACACACAGACAAAAACACACAACAAACACACACACACCAGACAAACAACACACAGACAAAACACACAGACAAATACACACACACGTACACATGCACATACACACCACACGTACACATGCACACACACACAAACACACACACACACGTACACGTGCCACAACACACACAGACAAAAACACACACACAAACACACACAGACAAAAACACACACAAAACACACACACACACACAAACACAACGGACAAAAAACACACACACAAACACACACACAGACAAAACACACACAGACAAAAACACACACAGCCAACAACAACAGCCAAACACCACAGACAACAAAAACACACACATATACACACACACATATACACACACACATATACACACACATATATACCACCACACACACACCACACACACACAAAAACACAGACAAAACACAGACAAACATGCACACAGACACACACACAGACAAATACATGCACAGACAAACACATACACACAGACAAACACACACCACACACACACACCCACACAAAAACACACACAGACAAACACGCACACAGACACACACAACTACCACAGACACATATATACACACACAATACACACACACACACACACAATACACACACCACACAAACACACACAGACAAAAACACACAGACAAACATGCACACAGACACACACACACAGACAAATACATGCACAGACAAACACATACACACAGACAAACACACACACACACAAACAAACACCCACACAAAAAACACACACGCACACACACAGACAAACACACATACACACAGACAAACACCTACAAAACACACACAGACACAACGCACCACACAAAACAACACACACCACACACACACACACACACACACACACACACACACACACACACACACAGATAAACTGCTCTCTTATTGTACAAGTCCATAGGTAGTCGTGATGTCTCCTTCCAGGAGTTCAAGTGCGTCTGATGCTCATCCGGCCCAACCGGGGTTTGTTTGCACTAGCCAATGGGTGAAGAGTAAGGTGATGGGGTTCAGGTGGTAGTTGTTGTTGACCGGCTTGAGGGACAGACTTTCAGCGGTTTCCTCATTGCCTCGTTTGCCTGAAGTGTAAATAAAAACATGAAATGCTCGAACAGTTGCACTACAAGCTTGTTCTCCCTAAAGACTGTTCAGATCACACCTGTTGGTGTGCGATGCCATTTAGGGAAAGTCTCCTTTCATGATGTTCATCACTTTCCACTACCCTTGTCTCGTTCACCTTTCTTGCTGCGCATGAAGACCGCAACCATTACTAGATCTTTTCTTTAGTTGCATTGTGGCTGCAGACAATAGCATATGTTTGGACAATACATACATGCTTGATGTTTCTCCAACCACTTTCGGTAGATGGATATTTGTGGATATATTAGTTAGATGGATTGGATGGAAGACGACGACCTTCCCACAGCCCACCCTGTTACATGCTTTTTTGCCCACCTGTCATCAAATCGATCAAGGAGACTGTTCATACAACTTTTCCGGTATGCTGATCTCTAGATCCAACCCCAATGGCCATCATCACGGCCAATCTGTCTGCAGCATTGAAGGGAGTTTGCTGATCTTGTAGCTCAACGTAGAAGGCCTGTCGCGAGCTAAGTGTAACTACCTTTCCATACTAGCCCGAGAGTATGATATCGATGTTATCGCACTCCAGGAAACGCACATTGCTGACCCACCACCTCCTTCTCGTTATCGAATCTTTGGTTTTTAACTTGCTGCTGCAGTACATCATGATAGGTATGCTGTTGCTACCTACATGAGTCACACACTATCTGATTGGACTGGAATAGCTGAATCCAACACTTCAGATGTCTCCTTAGCAAGCTTTAAGATTGGTTACTGAACAATCAGCAACATCTACAAACCACCTCTTAGTGTTTGGCCACTCCCTACCCTCCCAGTGTTGCAGCATCCTAAAAGTCACCTTGGAGATTTAAATAGCCACCACCACTCCTGGGGATACAGCGACAACAACATTGCTGCTGAACAGTTGTCTGATTGGGCTTTGGCTAATGACTGTTTCCTCCTGAACGATGCCAAACAACGCAGCTCCTTCCACTCATGAAGATGGATTAGGGATTATAACCCTGATCTCTGCTTTGTATCAATTGATGGGTCATCGCATCCCTTCATGAGGTCACGTCAGATACTCCCCCATTTCCCCTCACAGCTAACACCCCCCTGCAATCATCCATGATGGGATTGATGTGCCACTTATCTCATCAAAGCCTTCCCCTCGATGGAACTTTCGTAAAGCCAATTGGGCAGGTTTTGCCACAAGTGGATGAGAAGATCACTTCCATTGATCCTGAGACCCCGAGAATTATAAACTCCTTTGACAAGTCCTCAAATCTGCTGCCATGAACATCATCCCTCGCGGCTACAGAAAAACTTTCACCCCTTGCTGGCTTTCATAAACCGAAGCCCTTTTGAAGGCGTACGAGACAACTGGAAACCCAGACACAGCTACACAACTTCTCTCATGTCTTCACTCTGCATGTCATCAAAGATGGATTGAAACTGTAGAGTATGGATGTCACCCATCCCCGGCAGGAATCTCGGTACCGCTAGCTCATCCTCCATCGCCCAGCAGTACAATCAAAGCTCCTCTAGAATTACAAAGGCGTCACGTCCAAGCAACATAGGACCAAGGCGCAAAAGGAACTTTCTGCTGCCATGGCCACACTACCTACGACCTCTAGTTTGGCATCCCTGTGCCCCCCTTCAATAATTAGAAGAGGCACTCAAATCAACAAAGTCTGCTGCTAGATAACTCTTCTAGATGACCTGCTAGATGATCAAACCAGGAAAGCTGCAAGATGACTCTTCGAGCTACCAACCAATAGCATTACTCTGCACATCATACAAATTGTTTGAGTGTTTTCTGCTGAACCATATCTCAATGCTAGTTGAGCCTTCCATCCCAGTGGAACAGACAGGATTCAGACCAGGGAGAAGGTCTGTGGATCAGGTCCTGGCTTTAACAACGTATGCTGATGCTGGATACCAACGCTCTCTGAAGAGTGGTGTCGCCCTGATAGATTTGTCAGCAGCTTATGACACCGTTTGGAGACATGGGCTCTTTCGCAAGATAGCAAACCTCATTCCCTACCGTGCAACCATGAGAGTACCAGAATCTCCAGAATCTGTGCTTAGCAACCATCTTTTCAGAGTCTTACTTGGGGACATGACCAATGCATCAATAGCTCTGAATGATGGTCTCCCCAAAGGATCACTGTCAGCCATGATTATTTTCAACATACTGTATATACAAGTGAGCTACCTGTGACTACTTCACAAAAGTTTGCTGATGATGATCTTGCTCTTGCCTACCAATCGTACAATCTTGATGATGTGAGCAGAGATTTTCCGAACGACTTCAATGTTTTAGAGGAGTATTTCACCAAATGGAGACTCTGCCCCAAATACATCAAAAACTACTTTCACTGCTTTCTATTTGAGCAATCGCCCAGCTTGTGACAAACTAGACTTCTCCTTCTGTGGTAAGTCAGTCCAGAATGAACCTGCATGGTTTGGTTGTGCTGCGTGGTTTGGTTATACACAGGGTAGTTTGGTTATGTGCTGTGTAGTTTGGCTATCCATGGGGGTTTTGTTGTGCTGGGCAATTTGGTTGTGCTGGGTGGTTTGGTTGTGCTGGGCATTGGTTGTGTGAGATGGTGGTTTGGGTTACTGGGCGAATTTTGGTGCATTGAGATGTTTTGTTGTGAGGGCGGTATTGGTTGTGCGGACGGTTTGGTTGTGTGCATGGTTTGGTTGTGCTGGGTGGTTTGGTTGTGCTGGGCATTTTGGGTGTGGAGTAGTTTGGTTTGCTGGGCATTTGGGTGTGTTGAGTGGTTTTGTTGTGATGGGTGGTTTGGTTATGCTGACGGTTTGGTTGTGCTGGCCAGTTTCGTGTTGCTGGTTGTTTGTATGCTGAGCGTGTTGTCTGGTTCGGTTGTGCTGTTGGGTTGTGATGTGGTTGGGTGGTTTGTTGTGTTGCATGGTTTGGTTGTGCTGCGTGGTTGGTCATACACGGGGTGGTATGCTTGCCTTGGTTGGTTTGGTTGTGCTGGTGGTATGGTTGTGTTGCACTGTTTTGTTGTGCTGGGCGGTTATGGTTGTGCTGGCCAGTTTCGTTTGCTGGTTGGTTGGGTTATGTTGCCACTGTTGGTTGTGCTGGTGGTTTGGTTGTGTTGCATGGTTGCGTTGTTGCTGCGTGGTTTTGTCTACACGGTGGTATGCTTGACTTGGTTGTTTGGTGTGCTGGGTGGTGGTTAGTGTGTTGCACTTGTTGGTTGGCTGGGGTTTGGTTTTATGGTTCGGTTGTGCTCGGCAGTTTGTTGGCTTGGTTTGGTTTGGTTGTTGCTGGGTGGTATGGTTGTGTTGCATGGTTTGGTTGTGTGCATGGTTTGGTTGCTGCTGGGTGGTATAGTTGTGTTGCATGGTTTGGTTGTGCTGTGGTGTATGCATGTCTTGGTTGGTTTGGTTTGTGTGGTGGTATAGTTGTGTTACAGGGATTGGTTGTGCTGGTGGATATGTTGTGTACAGGGTTTGGTTTGTGCTGGATTGTTTGGATTGTGTTGCACTGTTTGTTGTGCTGGATGGTTTGGTTGGTTACATGGTTTGGTTGTGCTGGATTGGTTTGGTTGTGTGATTGGTTTGGTTGTGTTCATGTTTGTTGTGCTGGATGGTTTTGGTTGTGTTTCATGGTTTTGTTGTGCTGGTGGTTTGTTTGTGTTGCACTGTTTGGTTGTGCTGGATGTGTTGGTTTGTGTTACATGGTTGGTTTGTTGCTGGATGGTTTGCGGTTGGCTGGTTGGTTGGTTTGTTGCTTGCGTTGGTTTGGTTGTGCTGGTCGGTTTGGTTAATGTTTGTCTGGTCGGTATATTCTCAGGTCGTCGGTCAGGGGAAGAATCGTTACTCAGAGTGCCGGTGATAACTCACCTCCTCTTCACGGAGGACACACCATGTGATCTTTAACGGGAATCACTGCCGATCCGCAGACTCCAAGCTGAACTTTTAAACTTCATTTCCACCAACAAGTTGTGCCGTGAGACGTCGGGTGGTGACCTTTGGCCCTCATTGACACTGCACCACATTGTGGTGGTACCACTGCATGAAGACCAAAACTACCAACTGGGCGATAAATTTCTGTCTCGGTCAAGTTCGAACCCATGTGAGACACTGCAACCTCTACTACGACTACGACTACTATGGTACCTCAACAGCACCAGTCAGTTGGGAAGGTTTATGACACAAGTCTTTCACGAACCGGCTGAAAGTGCTTTGTTCAAAGTGCCGCCGAAAGCTCGCCTACTCTTTGTGAAGGTCACCGTGGGATGTTTAACACCCACCGACTGATGCCGGCAGATGGGACACCCGGCTTAACGTCCATCCGAGGGACGCCACACCCATCGATGCGTCTCCCTGCCTGCGAAACACCAGGATGACAGTTTCGAGCCGTGTCGGGATTCGAACCCAGGCTAGACAGCTCAAAGACGATTGTACAAACCACAAAGCTATGCTGCGATCTGTCTCAACTGCCAGCAAAGAAGAGAAAAAACAAATATTTTATTTAATTACAAGTGTCTCTCACTCTCACTCTCACTCTCACTCTCATTCTCAATCAGATGACTCTCACTCTCACTCTCACTCTCACTCTCACTCTATTCTCATTCTCACTCTCACTCTTCACTCTCACTCTCTATCTCATTCTCACTCTCCACTCTCACTCTACTCACTCACTCTCACTCTCACTCTCATTCTCATTCTCCTTCACTCATTCTTCACTCTCACTCTCATCTCACTCTCACTCTCACTCTCATTCTCACTCTCACTCTCACTCTCATCTACTCTCACTCTCAACTCTCACTCTCACTCTCATCTCACTCTCACTCTCACTTCTCACTCTCACTCTTCATTCTCATTCTCACTCTCACTCTCACTCCACTCTCACTCTCACTCTCACTCTCCATCTCACTCTCACTCTCACTCTCACTCTCACTCTCACTCTCATTCTCATTCTCACTCTCACTCTCACTCTCATTCATTCTCACTCTCACTCTACTCTCACTCTCACTCTCACTCTCATTCTCATTTCACTCTCACTCTCACTCTCACTCTCTTCTCATTCTCACTCTCACTCTCACTCTCACTCTCACTCTCATCTCACTTCTCACTCTCACTCTCACTCTCACTCTCACTCACTCTACTCCATTCATTCTCACTCTCATCTCACTCTCACTCTCCTCTCACTCTCATTCTCATCTCATCATCTCATTCTCATCTCTCTCACTCTCACTCTCATTCTCATTCTCACTCTCACTCTTCACTCTACTTCTCTTCACTCTCTCACTCTCCTCTCACTTCACTCTACTCTCACTCTCACTCTCACTCTCACTCTCACTCTCATTCTCATTCTCACTCTTCACTCTCACTCTCTCTCTCACTCTCACTCTCTCACTCTCTCTCTCACTCTCACTCTCACTCTCACTCCTACTCTCACTTCTCACTCTCTCACTCTCACTCTCACTCTCCACTCTCACACCTCACTCTACTCTCACACTCTCACTTCTACTCTCACATCTCACTCTCACCCTTCACTCTCTCTCACTCTCTCACCTCCTCACTCCTCTCTCACTCTCTCACTCTCTCATCTCTCACTCTCTCTCTCACTCCCTCTCTACTCTCTCACTCTCTCATCTCTCACACTCTCACTCTCTCACTCTCTCACACCTTCCACCTCACACTCTCACACTCTCACCTCTCACTCTCTCTACACCTCCTCTCACTCTCTTCACCCTCTCACTTCTTTCACTCTCTACTCTCTCTCTCACTCTCTCACTCTCTCACTCACTCCTCTCTCTCCCTTCTCACTCCCTCTCTCTCTCTCTCCTCTCACTCTCTCTCTCACTCACTCACTCTCACTCTCTCACTCACTCCCTCTCTTCTCATCTCTCACTCCCTCTCTCTCACTCTCTCTTCTCATCCCTCTCTCTCATCTCTCTCATCTCTCTCTCACTCATTCTCTCTCACTCTCTCACTCTCTCACTCACTCCCTCTCTCTGCTTTCTACTCCCTTCTCTCCTCTCTTCTCACTCTCTCTCTCACTCTCTCTCTTCTCACTCTCTCACTCACTCACTCACTCCCTCTTCTCGCTTTCTCACTCCTCTTCTCACTCTCTCTCTCACTCTTCTCTCACTCACTCTCTCTCACTCTCTCACTCACTCCCTCTCATTCCTGGTAACGAGCCTCGCACAGTTCAGCATCAAACGGAATGAGGGAACCTGTGCTGCAGAAGCCTGAGCATCAAGCTGTACTTGATGTCGCAACACAGGCTTGTCTGGTCTTGCTCTCCCTGCACCATTTGTTTGTGCTTGCCTCGTTATCATTCGCATTGTGAATAACGAGACTGATTCTGCACGAGCTTGAAGGTTCGAATCAACATTGTTCTTCGATTTCGAACCCCGATTGAGGCTTTCTTCATCTGCAGACTCGTTTCACGGATGTTTTGCATTCCCTGCTGCCAGGAGTAACGATGCTTCCTGACACCTGTGCAGCACTCGAACGGTGCTACCGAAGGTGTTCCTTACAATAAATGGCTTCATCTGCTTTGGCCTGCTTGGCATTCCCATCCGAGCGCACAGCTCATCATCCTTCCGACGTTGGCAAAATGAGGACTGCCTTACTGGTAGCAGGAGCATTGCATCAGCGGCACACCTGTGCTTCCATAAAAAAAAAATGATGCAACCCGCAGCCACAGGCTGTATACAAAAACGACAAAAGCTCATCATGCTGCGATTCCACTGAGATTCAACTCCCATATCGTCCGGCCTGATTTGCGCATTGTCTAATAACATCCTCATCCAGTTCATGTGAGAGGTCACAGATGGTGTCCTCATGTCCGTGTCGGTCTCATACTGTCCTCGTAGTTTATGTGAGACTACACACATATCTCCGAGCATCGTCGTTGTCTCATAATATCCTCATAATTACTCCGCCACCGAATGTGCCCGGAGGTCTGTCTGCCTGTCTGTCTGTTTGTCTGTGAACAGGATATCTCAAAAGGTTGTGGACAACTGATGACGCAACTAGGTGGATGAGTTGGGCAGGAGACGAGAACAAGCCGATTCGGTTTTTTGTTCAGGTTCAGGTCCGGATCCAGATCCGACCGATCGGTGGGATGCAAAACGTAAACTGTTCAGCCTGGCCGAGGTACGCGCTCCACCGAATACCGTTCCAGTAGTCAAGGTAAGGGGCCACAGAGGGTCTCGTAAGGTCAAGTCCTCCGTACGATAAATTCACAGTTCCACCATGAGCCTCATTTGATCACTTTTCTGATATAAATACAAAGGTTCAGTCGATTGTACAGGTTGCCTGTTGTGATTCACCAAGTGTCCCAAGTTTAAACGGATGGAGTTGAAGCCCCTTGTAGATTTTCACGACCGACGTGAGTTGGGTATGGGTTCTGCAAGTCTGCTGAGCACACGAGTCTGTCTTTAATTACCCAGCTGACCCAGTCTGCTTACTCTTCCTTTGTCCTCCCGCCACCGTCCGTAGGCTCGACATCTACCGGAAGGTTCCGAAAGACCTGACTCAGCCCACATACACTGGTGCAATCAGTGAGTAACAGCTGCTGCAGCATTTCTAAGCATTTCCGGTATTGCTTGCAACTCTGTCTTGTAAAGAACACGGTTTCCAAATGAAACGTACCCCAAGCACCACAAGCACCCCCCAACCTCTAGTCCACGAGAGAAATGGACCGTTTGGTGGTCAACATGTACCCTTGGGTCCAAACTTGGGTCTAGTCAGTGTGTGTCGTTTAGTCAACTCAAGGTTGCCACGTTTCTGTGTTGCTTGAACCTTAATGCGCCAGGAAGTGACCCTGAGAGTGTGTTTTTCCTCCTTTACTCACACGCGCTCTTCATCGCTTCCTCCTTTGTTGTGCTGCTTTCGTACAAATTGGATGTTTTTCAACCTATTTCTGAATTCTGTGCAGTGCAGGTGTTGACGCATCGCTTCAAGGACATTACGCGTCTTGCAAGATGGACGCAGGAGGAGAATCGTCGACGATTCGTGCAATAGATCTTGGATTTTAACTCAGACATTTCACTGTGTTTACCTTGGTGGCAAAGCTTCTGAAGTACACGGGCGATGGGGCTTACTTTACTTGGTGCTCTTCCTTTTTGTTGGCAATGTCACGGGGAAAAGGTGGTTTTACCTTCGAGTTCACGAGAACGCACAGTTGGCATGAACTTCAAGTGTCGGAGAACCTCCAACCATTGGAGTCAAGCTACAGACAGGCAGATTCATGGTTTTGAAAATGAAGGTGTACATGTGTCCTGAAAATTGGGAATCGTGTAAAGGGGAGGGATATAGAAACAGAGGTTGGGAGAAGAAGGAGTGGTGGAAGAGAGAGAGACAGAGACAGAGACAGAGACAGAGACAGAGACAGAGACAGAGACAGAGACAGAGACAGAGACAGAGACAGAGACAGAGACAGAGAGTCCAAGTCCTTTTAAAGTCATTTCCTCACTTCCCTTCTCTCCACTTTATCCATTTTCCATTTTCTTGCTTCCTGTTGTTTCATCAATACAGAATGTAACATTTGTAAACGATTACACAACAGCTCATGTACAGAGAGAATTTTTTTTTTCTTTTCTGAGTTTAACCACCAACCATTACTTGGTTACTGGCATGCCTGAACCAGCTCACGCGGACTCCTCTTAGACACACACGCTACATATCTTTCTCGTGTCTCACTGAACACTAACTTCCTTCCTGCTGACGCTATCATTGAGAAAAACTCATCACAGCTTGAATTGTTGCACAGCGTGGGAGTTCTCGCCACAATACCGTGTCAGGAAAAGAAGTTAGACCTTGTCCTCTGGAGCCATTGGATTGGCCACAATTTCAAACGACCTGTTTGTTCGAGGACGCCCTCCTTGCAGGTTACAGTACAAGGGATGACAGGATGGCTATAAACTGTCATCACAGGCAGGGTTGATTCGTCATTGTGTGCTGTCCCTCGGACTGAAGTTAAGCTGGGCATCCCATCTGCTGGCATGAGTTGGTGGACGTTAAATATGTCATCGTGTCATTTGTGAAGAGTAGGTGAGCTATAATTGCTGGCATGCTGAACAAATGATAGATTCCTGCCCTGACTTCCTGAGTTGGAGCGGTGACCCAACCAGTATTGTAGCCGGGTGGCTGCTTTGGAAACACCAAGTCTCTGCACACAGGGTATGATACTTGATGATGATTATTATTATTATATTTATACAGTATATTGACATTTTGCATCCAAACGTCACATTTTTAATCGTGACCCAACTTTTGAGAGAGCTTTGGGGTGTTATAATGACAGGTGGAGAAATGTCTCAAGGTTAGAAGCAATCCTGGATGGGTCACCACTCCCGACGCAGGATACTCCACTTACAGGGCAGGGTTTAGGAATTTGTTCAGGATGCCGGCGATAACGCGCCTTTAACTTCTACCAACCACTGGTGATGATGGATGGTTCCTCCAGTTCTTCATCCATCTGATGGACGGTGCACACCTTGAACAATCACTCCACATGTGAAACACCAAGATGGCAGTTTATAGCTGGGTCGGGATTCAAACCTAGGCAGCTCAGAGAGGAGTACACATACCTCTAGGTTTTCAGGGTGTCTGTGTACCAGGGTGATTATAAATTATATATTATATATTATATTCTTGCCCCATTAATTAATCATAGGAAGAGGTCTCATAAACATTAATGATAACCCTGTGGAGTCATGGCACACTGTCCAGCATGTCCAGCTCATCCACAGGAGAATTCCTTGGTGTGTGTTTGCAGTTTCTGTTTTCTGCTGTCTCTTCATTCTGTTCTTGTTCCTGTCAGAGCTCATGGGATTTATCAACATCGAGATGTGAGTGTTAGAGCTGGCCTCTATAATTAACCAAGCACCGGATGCTTATGATCAGGTGATTTATAAGGACCAACATGACCGTTGAATCGATGCCCATCATTCTCCCAACCCGCTTCCCACAGAGCCAATGAGCTGTATGTTGATGATCCTGAGAAGAGCACAGGAAAGATTGAGGTTTCCATCAATATATCTCTTCCAAACCTCAATTGTGAAGGTAAGGGTTGAGCCTGACTTGCTGGAAGTTTTTTTTTGATGTTGAAAGGGGGGTACTGTAGGGGGTTACTTGAGGAGGTGGGGGGCACTATTTACTCGTAACATCATTTTTAAATACCAAGCTGTATTTATCAGAACTTTGTCGTGGTTATACTGCTTGTTGCTCGAAATAATTGAAACTGATAAATGATTTTTTGGGATACATGGTCGAGGCTCATGGAAGAGCTATTGTTAGTACACTGAACGGATCAGGACGCAACAGGACAAAAGGAACAGCTGAGAGAAGGGGGGGGATATCAGCAACGGAAGTTGGAGGATAACATAGAGGGAGACTTGGACAAACAATGGGTGTGGGGAGGAATGGGGGCAGGAGGGATGCATGGGGTGGACAGGATGGATACAGAAGGAAACTCTCAGGAGGGAAAACTGGAAAGTGGGTTGGAGTGGGATTTGGATGGGTTGTGATTAGGGATGGGGGTTGGGGGGGTTAATGATGATAGAAAAGATCATGGTTTTTGATTGGGGCTGATCTGAGATGGGGTGAACAGCTGTCTTCAAGAACTGGAGGGAAGTTTCAGTTTTAGTTTTAAGATTTATTTCTGTCCTTGAATCAATCAAAACACAAAATACAACAGACATACATCATATCATGAGAACGGTGGAGGAACCTGAAGATAAACATGGCTTGTTAAACTTCAGATCCCTACAACAATAGATTGTGATGAAAAATATGAAGATACCGAAATAATGAAATATTGTGAAAGTTCTTGTTTGTTGTAAATTATACATAACCCCTTGTCTTGTTGGACATAACCCCTTGTCTTGTTGGACATAACCCCTTGTCTTGTTGGGCAT
>CM068953.1:27130193-27163163 GCA_035128595.1 Eptatretus atami | reverse complement strand
TCTCTCTCTCCCTTTCTCCATTGTTGAGTTTTATAGCTTCCGGCAGCAGATTATGCTCATGTGTTAACCCCTGTTCTAACATATGGTGTGACCTTGTTGCAATGATACTAACACGACCTTCTATGCATGCCTTTATCATAGCATGCTGCCCTTCCTTCTTACGTCATATGCTCATCTATATCCTCAACATCAATTTGTTATTTCTTTATGGATCTGTCGACCAGTAGTCTCCTTGTGACCTTCTAGTTAATAGAATAATTTAAATGACGAGCATGAGTTCCAATTTGCATCTGTGCTGTGCTGCTTCATGGCACCCACCTGTAATTGCGACCACCTCGACCTTCGCTTGGCTTGTTCTCCCACGACGTTGGGGGAAAAAAACCCCCCAAAAACATCCTAACAAGAATTCCATCTTATATTTATTTAATTTTTGTGACTTTTGGATCTGAGAATGTTGACAGAGGGTTTCACCTTTCTTTTGAGTTCGATGAGGGACATCATTTGTCCACTTCCTCTCTCTCTCCGATCGACGCTTCTGTTTTGGGTCATCATACCCTACGGGTTTGTGCCACTGGTCTTTGGTAGTTGGTTCCAGATGCTTCCAAAAATGTTCTGTGGTTATAATGTGCTCAGTTGGGAGTTTGAAGCAGAACGAGGCCATGCCATGCTTTCTTCAGGCGTTCTTCTGCACTGCAGTTTCTTCTTGAGGCCTCTTCTTTATGGTTTAATCATTTCCTCCCACAAATGTTTGTCTTTCTGTCTTCGAGCAGGGTATCTCAAAACAGTTGTGGACGGATTCGGACGAAATGTGGTGGACATGTTGAGTGTACGACAAGGAAGAATTGATTAGATTTAGGTTCAGGTACGGATCCAGATCCGGCCTATTGGTGGGCAACAAAATGTGACCTCTTCAGCCTGGTGGAGGAACGTGCTCTACGGAGTGCCGTTCTAGTTTTTGTAAAGGTTCTTGGTACTTGTTTCAAGTATTGCACCAATTCCAACAGGTATGAGAGTCTTTTTTTTCAGTTTCTTTCACCTGTTCATTTTTTATATACTCCGTGGAGGATCTCGAAGTCTTACTCACTTGTTCTTCTTGTGGACTTTTTGTTTCACAGCCTCCAGTTTTCATCGAAACTTCCTGAAACTTGGCATATATATGTAAAAATACCCTGCGCAGACAGTAACCATCTCAGATTTTGAATTCCTCCTAGAAAAAAGTTATGACGTCAAAATATCTCCGCTAATGGGAATCGCCTAAAAAAATCTCAAACTAGGCAGCTTTTTGAATTCTGTTTGCGGGAATCGAACGGGCATTAGCAGAGATGAATTACCGCACATATGATACATCACTATGACGTCATATCAATTTTTATGACGTCATTTCTATTTTTTGACATTTTTTGTTTCACAACCCAGAGTTTTCATCGGATCTTCGTGAAACTTGCCATGTATATGCAGAAAGCCCACGCGCAGGCAGTAACCATCTCTCATTTTGGAAATTCTTCCTAGAAAAAAAGTTGACGTCATAATATCGCCGCTAATGGAAATCGCCTATACCATTATCTCCGAAACTAGGCAAGCTGTTTGAATTTTGTTTGCGGAATCAAGCCGGGCATTAGCACAGTATAATTTATCGCAAACCTGATGCATCACAATGAACGTATATTTCGTTTTTATGACGTCATCATTAAGAGGACGAGGATCTTAGCTCATTCAAGCTTGTTTATGTACATCCTGATACCTTTGAAAAGGATGAGGAATAACTTGACATTTGGTTCTCGCTGCTCTATTCAAATTGGTGATTGGGAGAAGCTTTAAGGCGAAATATCTTCTGGTTTTTTTGTTATCGCTTTCTCCCTCATTGGTAAATAGATGTGCGCGATCATCGGCGGTACCTTCACCGTCGCCGGTATCATCGACTCGCTGGTGTTCACAGCATCCGAGGGCTGGCAGAAGATGCAGCTTGGCAAGGTGGAGTGAAGATTAGGACTCCATCCCCATGATCTTACTCTCTCCACCCACTGGGCCACTATCGTCACCGAGTCACCTGCAATAAGAGCTTCCTGAGTGACCGCAGGAGCGGCCACGGCCTACGCCGCGCGGCCCTCGTTTCTAATCCCATTGGCTGGAGAAGTGTAGATTCAGGGAGATGGATGGATTTGCCTCTACCCACGTCTGTGGAAACTTGACTCATTGCTAATGTCCTTGCACCGTGTGCAGTGATTTCCTGCCACGGGCGTGCGGCCTTGTGTGAATGTTTGTTGGTTTTTTTTCTCCTCGACGTTTTGTTTGTTTTGATTTTCATGTTTGTGGTTTTTTTTTTCCTCTGCTTTTTGTTTTGATTTTTCCTGTTGTACGTGGATTGGGATTGTGCTGTGTACCCGGGAGTGGGTGCTGTTGTCATTCAATTAATCTATGGTCTTATTTTAGGAGGTTTCTTTTTGAGGATCAATTTTCTTGAAAGCTTCAGTGTAAAGCTGTTGGCGGTTGTTGAAAACCGCTTTTCAGTGTCGTGAAACCACAGACAAATAGGCTGTGAAGGTTTTATTTTCCCTTCTCTCTGATAATCACATCTCCATTTCACCATTAATGCGAGGTGGGTTACTATGCATAAAGTATCGATGACATTTACCACCACAATTAAATATTTAAATATTGTTGTTACCGAAGGGTTTCCGTCGCAGTGTTACGTTATGTTCTTTTTTTCAGTCAAATGGTAGGACCCGTAGTCATTTCAAATGACTTGTATTACAAGGGAAGGTGATAATAGTCAACCACAATGAGTGGACGAGCGTCACTTGTTGAGCAGACCAGGTGTGGCAGGTGGGATGGCCGCAACCAGAAGGCCGTGAATTAGCTCACTGGTTTTTATGAATTATTTTACAGTTTTATCGGCAGTTATGGAAATTATTGAATGACTTAAGATTGGAATCCAAATCCTTTAATACTGCTACTTTAGCTGGATTTGAACCCATAACCTGGAAGATCCCTGTCCAGAGTCCTCACCCACATCCTCGAGGATCCCTGTCCAGAGTCCTCACACACACCTTCCAGGATCCCTGTTCAGAGTCCTCACCCACAACCTCGACGATCCTAGTACAGTGTCCTCACCAACAACATCGAGGATGACTGTCCAGAGTCCTCACCCACAACCTCGAGGATCCCTGTCCAGAGTCCTGACCCACAACCTCGAGGATTCCTGTCCAGAGTCTAACCACAACCTCGAGGATCCCTGTCCAGAGTCCTCACCCACAACCTCGAGGATCCCTGTCCAGAGTCCTCACCACAACGTCGAGAATCCCTGTCCAGAGTCCTCACCCACAACCTCGAGGATTCCTGTCAAGAGTCCTCACCCACAACCTCGAGGATCCCTGTCCAGAGTCCTCACCCAAACCTCGAGGATTCCTGTCCAGAGTCCTCACCACAAACTCGAGGATCCTGTCCAGAGTCCCACCCACAACCTCGAGGATCCCTGTCCAGAGTCCTGACCCACAACCTCGAGGATTCCTGTCCAGAGTCCTAACCACAACCTCGAGGATCCTTGTCCAGAGTCCTCACCCACAACCTCGAGGATCCCTGTCCAGAGTCCTCACCCACAACCTCGAGGATCCCTGTCCAGAGTCCTGACCCACAACCTCGAGGATTCCTGTCCAGAGTCCTAACCACAACCTCGAGGATCCTTGTCCAGAGTCCTAACCCACAACCTCGAGGGATTCCTGTCCAGAGTCCTAACCCACAACCTTAGATCCTTGTCCAGTCCTCACCACAACTCGAGGATCCCTGTCCAGAGTCCTCACCCACAACCTCGAGGATCCCTGTCCAGAGTCCTGACCCACAACCTCAAGGATTCCTGTCCAGAGTCCTAACCACAACCTCGAGGATCCTTGTCCAGAGTCCTCACCCACAACCTCGAGGATCCCTGTCCAGAGTCCTCACCCACAACGTCGAGAATCCCTGTCCAGAGTCCTCACCCACAACCTCGAGGATTCCTCTCAAGAGTCCTCACCACAACCTCGAGGATCCCTGTCCAGAGTCCTCACCCACAACCTCGAGGATCCCTGTCCAGAGTCCTCACCCCCAACCTCGAGGATTCCTGTCCAGAGTCCTCACCCCAACCTCGAGGATTCCTGTCCAGAGTCCTCACCCACAACCTTGATGATTCCTGTCCAGATGTTCTCACACCTGTTGTTATTTCCTTTGTGTTTGTTCAAGGTTTGGATTTTATTCCAATAGTATTTGGTGTTTTATTTCAGGATGTTTTTTTTGTACGAAATTTTAAAACATAATTGCAGATGCATTTTGAAGAAATGTAATATTAAAAGCATATCAATGATTAATTAATTTACTTCCTCACGACCAAAGCCGCACGATTCCCCCAAGGCAGGTATGCCGTGCATCCACTTGTAAGTCATATGTGGAGACCTCCCGGGGTGTTCATGATATGCTCTTGTGAGAGTGATATTGTTGAAGTATGCTACTGAACAGAAAACTTGCTTATAAATGCCACAAAATGCCACGTTTCATTTTAGAATACGAGCCGAGCACGAAGGCCATGCCTTGGTTACTTAATGACCATCAACTAATCGGCTAAGGTTCAAACCCAGCCCAGGTTGTGTATCGGTTTGATCTGATTTGTGTTTACATTGATGTAGGGGCTTCTTCGTATTCTTCTTCTACTTCTTCTTCTGATTGATTATTGTGTAGTACCAGCATTGCTTTTTATATGAAGCCAATGTTGAATAAAGTAATTGATGAAAATGAAGCTTTTGTCGTTGTATTTGGAAGAGATCTCTGCTGGAGAAAATATACCACCTAGGTCCTAGGGGCTTGTACTCTAACCCTAAGTGGTGAAGCTTTGGGCTCAAAAGGTGAGCCTCCTCGAGACGAACACCACCCTTGTGTTGGCGGCATAAACCCTGGTAGAGGTTTTTGCGGCCTGAACGTGAGCCGCAGGGCATCGCAGCGGAAAGGAAAGCCACCTGAGGCACCTTTAGCACTCCAACCTCAAACGGTCAGATGAACAGGGTAGGGACGGCGTTGTGGGTCGGGACTCAGGGTGGTGGGATTCGTTTGGGGGAAGAGCCCGGAGCACAGGAGGGGGCGTGCTGTGGCTGCCCGCACAGACGTCAGTGTTGCCGGTTTGTTCACCGCAGGCTGGCTGAACGAACTCCCACGTACGGGGCTCGCCTGTCCCTCCACTGCAGCTCTCGAGACGCCCATTACCGAGACCACGTGATCGTCTGGCCCCTCTGATAAGGCTGTTGCGCGCGGACCAAGAGGACAGCTGCTGGCTCTGTTGTTGCTGAACCATGCAGAGTGCGCTAACCACAGCCGACGCCAACGTACTGTACTTTAAATATTACTGAGTAACAATAATAACCGCAACGGCTCAACCTGAGCATTTAATAACCATCGCACCCTCGTTCGACAATGCCATTTATGCTTCTGCTGGAAGTTTAGCTCACAATTTACAAGAACACTTTCATTGCGACTGTCCCCACTGGCAAGCCGGTCGGTGACACGGGTTTGTTCTCCCGCAGATCTTGCTCGCTCTCCCAATAATGCACACCCATGAGCTACCGGGGTCGATCTCGGCTCGACCTGCATTTGGAAGCGCAACATGATTTATTCATTCGTTAAACGACCCATGAACTCTCAGTTGCAAAGTCGTGTAAACCGGAACGGGCAAACCAATCCGTGGCAGTGTATGCATTTCTGCAAGTTGTGTGAGTCGTTTTTCCACTTTAGTGACAGATTAGTTGGAAGTCGAGTGAGTGAGGCCACTTTGAATGGAGGTGCAATGCTTGAGTAGTTCTTGGAATGTTCTCGGGATTCCTTGTGGCTGTGGAATGTTGTTCCGTGCAAGTCTCGTTCCTTGCCGCAGAACTTCAGGTGGAACCCTTTACATATCCTTTAAATTATTGGCAGTGTCTGAGGTTCATGTGGAGTGTCGTATAACTTGCAGGACCAAGGGACAATACTGTACTTTTACATGAAAAACAAGGACGTTGGGAGACCACCACTAAATGGACATGGTATATGTGGGATTCGAGCCTGGTATTCCAGAATCATGCCCTCAGAGTGGAGCACCCATCAGGCCAACTTACTCAAATCACACACTGGCAGATTCGAGGGTATGAATACCTGCCACAATCAGGCTAGGTGACAATGTCGGTTGGATTTCTGTCTTCATCAGCAGGAAACCGCAGAGCCGCTCTTGTTGCCACATCTATATGGCTTTGTATACCTGCAAACAGTGTGTTGGGATTTGTGGTGTGGAATAAGGTTCTGAGGACTTCTTGCGCACAAACCTCGGGTCTTCTGTTGTCGGATGCTCTCGTTGGTTCATATAGGCTCATCAGGATCTCTGCAAGGTTTGCCAGTTGTATCCAACAGCACAAGACGTATTGCGGAGGAAATTATATCCGAGTGGAACATGCACGAAATAATAAAAAAAAATACAAAAAATTGCAGGATTCATTAATCGTTACTCCGCACACACGAAGCGAAAAGCGGAGTTAAACAACTGCTTCGCTTCTGTTCTGTCTACGAACGTCAGTTTATGATCGACGAGCAACTTCATTTCATTTCATTTGAATGTTTTCTTTTGATTTTTATATTTCATTCAAACAAAATTGAAAATCATTCAAAACAGGAAACTTACTGTTTTTAGGGACGTCATAAAGGACACAAACAACAGGCACAAATAAATAATGTACCGTGTTACATCAGGTGGCGTAAAAGCCGCTGCGACAACTGCGGTGAATTTTAGAAATTTTTTTCTACAACCTCTGAAATTTGAAATCGTTATTTTATTTAAATTTAATCATATACTTGAACACGAGAGTACAAATCACCTCTTTGTCACTTTCCAAACCCTTCCGTTTAGCAGTACTGATAATATTTCGGAATTTTACGTCATCGCGACCAATCAACTTTGCCGCTTGTCGACCCAGCCCATGTCCTTTTTCTCAAGAACGTGCCGGGGGAGGGTAGGGTGTTCTAGGAGCTCTCTCGTTGTAATTTGTCACAGGTATACAATATTTTAATACACCAATACACCAACAATCGGGCAATCTTATGGAAGGCAATCATGAAATTCTTGAAGACCGGCAACCCTCTTAAGACCATGAACCAATTTTCTGTCCCACTACACCTGGAATGTCGTGCTTTGTGCCACGCTTGCCGTCTCGGAGACCATTCATTTAATCAAACCGTACCTTTAGGACAGGCTAAAGTTGAACCGACAGGTGCGCGTTCGTTCGAGCAAGTCCTTCAAATTTGGTGATCATTCTCCACATCGGATTATTTTATAAACCCGGATGACGAGTTACACAATGTCTCCCTCAGGTAGATCTACCTCCGCTTCCACTGTCCATGCCGACATCCAATCCCTGACTCCCTCTTTGCTCACAAACTCATTCCCAGGTCTTCCAGTTTTCTGAAACAACAAATGTGCCATTTTTTTCCCCCTCCACCACCGAAGGTAGACGGAGGTTGTTTGCACCCTTGTTTGTATGTTTGTTTGTCTGTGCGCAGGATATCTCAAAAAGTCACGAACGGATTCGGACAAAACTTGGTGGAAAGGTTGGGTGTGTGACAAGGACCAACTGGTTAGATTTCGTTGAAAATCCTGATTGGGATCCTTTAATGTTTTTTTTAGTGATTATTTAACATTGAGAGATTAGAGCCAAAAAAGATACGTCGCGTGATATCTCAAAAAGTCACAAACGGATTCAGACAAAACTTGGTGGACAAGCGGATAGCAAAGCGGTTGATATGGCAAGCGATATAGCAAGCAATAGCAAGTCGCTTGTTAACGGACCATGCCCTTCATTTCATCAGACAGACAGACAGACAGACAGACACAACCAGCAACTTTTAAGAAAGTGCGTCTCTTCCCAATTCTGGTATCGGTGACGCCATCCTGTGAACTTTACCCTCCGTGGACCTTCCTCCCCATCCTCCGCATCCCCACATGAGATGCCAACACACGGCGTTTGTTCGTGCTACATCCTTAAAAAATGCTGAGCATGAAGCGAGGAAGGAAGCAGCAGGAAAGGAAGCAAAAAGGTACCATTTTAAAAGTCTTTGCTCTGCCTCTGCCACAATTCGAACCTCTGACCGCCCAGATTCTCATTCCGGACGCTCCAACCACCGAGTCTGTAAATTACTGACACTGAACCTTTTGTGAAACATGGAAACCAAACGGCTGTCAATAAATGAGAAAAAAAAAATAATCATTGAAAACGTCTGTTTGGAATCGTCGGTGAGTGGACGACCATATTGCACGCAAGCGGAAATGATCGTAAGTGAATTCGATGGGAATGGGATATGGTCGTGGGAAGGAGCTCAACTTGGACCTCCTGTGAATCAGGGGAAGATTACATTATCCAGGCTGGCAAGTTGATTGAAGCTGTTTGTTAAAGATAAGTAAAAGAGGAAGGGGGTCAGCTAATGGGAACACATTGTAATTAACCCAGGGGAACTGTTTAATTTAAAAAAAACAAAAAACATTAAAATTCATGTTTTTAAGAGTTTGCCACAATTTACAAAAACCTACAGGAATCGATGGTCTTCGAGCTTAGGAGAAAAAATTGGGAACCACCAACTTGGAAGCTGTTGTTGTCGTCACTCAACTTTCCAACACACGACGACCAAAGGGACTTTTGACGATCACAGATAACTCACGAGTCGTCGGTTATGTCGGATCTACCCAGAGGCTGCACGGATGCGGTTAACTCTTCGCTTATCTCGCTGGTTGCAGCCCACATGCAGACCTTCAATATGGTGTTAGCACACGGAAAGGTGTCTCATTTGGTCGTCATGTTTTCCGCAAGAGATGCCGAGGATAACGGATAACTAGGCGACGCGTGCAGTCTGTGCTGCGCAGGTGGACACTCTGTGGTCCTTTTGGAAGGTCGATTCGGCGGAAGAGCTCATGGTCTTATTACCGCGAATCAAACAAAGGTTGTAGTTGTACGACTACTTCAATTTAACGGTTCAATTTATTCCCACCACCTTGTGCGATCGTCCGAGGAAAAAGGTATTCACTCAAGTCTTTCACGAACCGGCTGGCCAGGAATGACGTTCACCTGGAGGTAATTTGCGCAGGTACTTGTAATTCGTTCAGTGCCGACGATAACTCGCATCCTCTTTACAAATGGACACCGAGGAATTTTTAACGTCCACCAATAACCAGTGCTGGCAGACGTCTCCTTTCAGTTTAACGTACACACACACATTGATGCCTTGCCTTGTAGATTAAAACACCGGGGGGGGGGGGGGGACGGTTATAGCTGGGTCGGGATTCGAACCCGGCCGAGACAGCTTGGATGGGAGTGTGAGCACCTCCAAACTATCCTGGCAACCCGTGATTTGAACAAAGGTGAAAGTTGGAACATTTCATTCTGCAGACAATTTCATGCCTCACCTGTTGGGAAATGGACAAATCGAGTTGCTTTGTTAATTAATGTACCTGTGTGCACCCCTAATTAACGATTCAGGAAATCCGGCTTCAAATCCCATAAAATCGTAACGTCTTTGTCCATTGTCTGCGAATCTCCTTGTAAATCGTCGAAGAGTACAGACTGATGTCTGCACTGATGTCTTTGTCCTGCAGCTTGTGGTTTATGTATAAGTTCCTCCACGAGCCTTGGATCGGTCGGTGTTGTGTTGATAACATCGTTGTTGTGATTTACAATTTGCCTTCCATCCATCATCCATCATCCATCATCTAAATGGCATCTCACAACCTGGAGTACAGGTGCTACACAAAGCGCTTCTTGGCTGGGAATACAAGTCAGGGAAAGAATGTGAGGTTTGGTCGGTGCACAAGCACACAATGGCCTGCTCTTTCGAAAGGTACTTTGAGGCTGTTTCACGTCCGTCAACGAAGGACTAGTAGATCATGTCGATGTGCTGGCCGACTGGAGATCCCACCTCAAATAACATACAGACAAACAAACAGAGGTTAAAACAACCTCCTTAAACCTGCGGTGGTGCAGGTAATAAAAGGTCAACAACCAACATGTAACACCCAATATATATATATATATATATATATATATATATATATATATATATATATATATATATATATATATATATTCTGAGTACAGTACTAGTAGTGGTCGAGACCCCAGACATCCAATGAAAAAATAAGTTATAGGATTGAAAGGTGGTGGGTTGGAAAACGGAAAGCCACAGGGGTTTGTCGCGTTTGCATTGTTTTCGTCGGTGGTTTTGGACCTGTCTGAATGCAGTTTGTGGTTCGACCTCGTTGACCCATTTCCTTGACAGTTGTTACAGCGAACGCTCAAGGCAGGTAAGGAGGTGAGATCTTCTGTCGAGGTCGATCGAAGGTACGAGCACAGAGCACACACCATTGTTTCATGCACATTGCTGTACATTTTGTGCACATTTTCAAGTTGGTTCAGGGTGTTCGTTCGATATACACCTCGCTATAAGCCTTGCTTTGGTGCACACACCTTCTCCGCATTATACAATATATTATGCACTTCAAAACACGACCAAAGTGTGACCTCGTGGGACATGCAGGTATAACGTGGGACATGCAGGTATAACGTGGGACATGCAGGTACAATGACCTGCTCCAAAGCCAGTCTTACAAAGGGTCTGCGATGTCTGAAACACGAATGATGTCATAAACATGCAAAAGGAAAATAAAACATTGTGGGAGGATTCCCCATAAGGAACCCCAACCACCCCTTCGCCCATTCCCTTACCCACTCCAGATGATCCACAGCTTTTTCCACTCTGCGTGGAATTCCCGCTCTTATCTCACACCCACAAAGAACCAATAGATTGCAATAGGATTGCGAAAGCTGGTGGCTAAGGGGACTGGGAGTGGGAGGAGGATGCTGGGGGGGGGGGGGGGTTGAGGGAATGGAAACAGGTCGATGGTCCTGCAGAGATGGAAGAGAAAGGAAGCAGGTTGAGATCACTGCGAGATGAAGGGAATGGAAGCAGGTCGAGGTCCTGCAAGATGGAGGGAAGGAAGCAGGTTGAGGTCCTGCAGAGATGGAAGTAAACGGAAGCAGGTTGAGGTCCTGCAGAGATGGAGGGAAAGGAAGCAGGTTGAGGTCCTGCAAGAGATGAAGAAAGGAAAGCAGTCGAGGTCTGCAGAGATTGAAGTGCAGGGAGTCCGCAGAGTGAGTAAAGAAGAGCGAGGCTGAGAAGATGTAGCTAGCGGTCGAGTCCTGTAGAGATGAGGTAAAGTTACTCGACTGTAGAGATAGTAATTAATAAGGATGGAGGGTAAAGGTGAACATCCTCCCCTTGAGACCGTATTATAAACCCACGGTTACACTTGAAGGCTTAGTGACGGTTAATTGGATGGCACAGTGGTCACATATATGCTCACCTCTGATCTGCTTGGTCCATTATTTGTCACCCCCCCCCCAATTTAACCCAAACCATAATCCCCCCCCCCCCCTGCATGAGCCCAAATTTTGGAAGAAAAAACGAATGTCTTGTTGCAATCCCGCAGGTACTCCATTCGAGGACAACACACATTGTGCCTCACACTGCATGTGAAACACCTGGATTATAGTTTCTACCTGGGTCAGGAATCGAACTCAGCCCACGACAGCTCAGAGGGGTGTGTGCATACCAGCCCTGAAATCGACTTAATATAATAAACGGTTTGGTTGAACTTTTCCTTTAAATTAGAAATGTTATCCCAAGCCAACCAACACCCCCCCCACTCAGCCCACCCCCCCCACACTCAGCCCCACCCCCCCTCGGTGGGAATCATCGACCGTGGCCCTTGTAGAATGTTATCCCAACCCATCGCCCCCCCGCCACCCTTCGGTGTGAATCGGATCGATCCTGTGGCCAAGTCTACCAAAGACTTAAAAGAACCAGACTGACTCAGTGGTGTGATGAGTACGTGCTGCTTCCTTGTTTGATGTTCAGAATATAAAAAGTAGAGAACAGACCAACAAAACCATAGGCTGGTAATAATAGTGCAGGCTTTGTCATGGGCATGGCCTCCTCCTGCGTCGAGGTTTCTTTTTAAGGGAACATATTATAACCAAACGTCATGCGTAAGCAAAAGCTATTTCAAATCCAATTACTCAATTAACAGTCATTCATGGGGAGGTGCAGCAGGATTCGTTGGTAATTGTGACCCAGGATGTTGGGGGTGTCTCACATGAGGAGGGTGCATCCACAAGACATGTGTACACTGCATTCTATCATCACCAATCACACTTAATCACTTGAGTGACATCTTTTGGTCCCATCACTCTGATGACGACTTTGTTCCTGTTCTTGTTTTCTTCTTTTACTTCCTCATCACTTGCAAAATGGAAGATTTTTCTTCCATTTTCAATTTTTTTTCTTTTTTTTTCCATTTTTCTTCCATCTCTTCAATTGGTTAGGCGATTTTTGGTATTCTGTCTGTCTGTTTGTTACTTGGCAATTTTTTTTTTTTGACAAGTATGTTGATCGCCTCCGTTTGTTGGGTGGTCGCTAGACGACCGTTATTCTCAGGTTTTCCGTCTGTTTGTTTGTATGTAATGGACGGCTCTGGAGGCCAGAGGAGTCAACCAATTTTGATGAAACCTGACTGGTAGGTTCATACCAGGATGTAGTTGTATGCTTTTGAGCACCGTTGCTATGGACGCCACCGTTGCCAAGCAACGGGACTTTTGAAATTTTTGAAAAATCCTAAAAAAAAAAAAATCGAAAATCAAAAATCGCCTTTGGTGCTTTTATGCGCACTATAATTAACGTCTTTGTCAAAAATTTTCAGCCCGATCCGTCAAAAACTGTATGACTAGTATGCAATTATGTAGCGACCACCCATGTCGCCTACCAGCTTGTTTGTGCTTGTGTTTGTGTTTGTTTGTGTGTTTGTGTGTTTGTCTGTCTGCTAGCCTCCGGCCCAAACCGCTCAACCAACCGATCGTTGTGAAATTTTCAGAGATTAATGTCACCGACCCTGCGACGGTCCCGCATTGACATTTCGTAAAATTTGATCGACCGAAAAGGTCTACATAGACCAATTTGAGCCAAATTTCCTAAAATCCTCAAATTTCATCCGAATGACTTGAAATTTGAACAGGATTTGTATATCAGGTCAAGGAATTCAACCGCCGATAGATTTCAGTGTGACCTCGTGGGACATGCAGGTTCAACTTTTGAGGTTATTATAGGTCAAAAGGTCAAAATATCCCAAAAGGCCAACCCAAAACTAGGCCAAATTTTGAAATTGTTTCTAAAATTGTCAATTTTAATCCCATTGACGTGAAATTTTTTTGAAGAACATTTGTGTATGAGGTCGCTGAATTCAACCACCTATTGATTTTGAGGTAAACTTAGGCCAAAAGGTCAACATAGGCCAAATTTCTAAAATCCTCAATTTTCATCCGATTGACTTGAAATTTGAAGAGCATTTACATATTAGGTCAGTAGAGGATAAATGGGGTTTCTGGGACTCCCATTCAAATGAATGGGGAAAAGGGGAAAACTTTCTGACTCAAGCCCCAAAAGCCCAAAATAGGAGACTGATTTTCTCCCCACTCTACCCACTTCCCTTCCCAACAAAGCAAATGTAAAAATTGAGACTCATTTCCTTCCCTCCCATACAAGCAAATGTAAAATTAAGACTCATTTCCTTCCCCTCCCATACAAGCAAATGTAAAATTGAGATTCATTTTCTCCCCAGACCTATCCCCTTCCCTCCCATACAAGCAAATGTAAAATTGAGACTCATTTCCTCCCCTCCCCATACAAGCAAATGTAAAATTGAGACTCATTCCCCCCCCCCCTCCATACAAGCAAATGTAAAATTGAGACTTACTGAATTAAAGCACTTCTTCCCTTTCATATTTTTCATTCCACTCAAAGAGCGAACCAACAAAATTTGTCCATGTTCTACTTTAGGGAATAACTTAATTTTCCTTTTACAATTCATCACCAATCGAGTATATTCACAAAGATTACTTTGGAACTTCGTTCTTGGTTTAAATGTTTTTGTTGTGCAGAAATGAAATGATAAACTTCTCTAATGATTATTTGACCACCTCCTGAGCCACATATCATTTTGAGATCTAGTAAATTGTTTTTCCATTGTTCAATTGAGGCCCCGCGAAGAGAGTGATGTAAGCGACATTTTTTAATGTATATGATATAGGCTTGGATGATAGGGAAGGGTAAAATAGTGCTATATGCATTAACTCAAATGACCGTGTGTCCCTTACATCACTCTTGAGAGCTCATTGATAACCATCAAAAGTTTTCAGCCATTCAAGGATATTTTTTTTCTTCCACATCCTCCACTTATTTGTAATTAAATTTATGCTTATTTGTTTATCTACTTTTACCCCGGTTATTTCTTCAATAAGACTTATTTGATATTTCTCAATTCTTTATGTTTCCCATTTAAATACCAAGGCTGATTACATCTCCACTTTTGGTTTGGTTATTGCTTGGTTTCTATCATTTATAAAATCAGTAAAAAGACGGCGGTAGCCTGTTAAAATTCCCAACCCAATATCTTAACACTAACACTTATAACCATAAGGGAGACTATTAATTCCATTCTCTAAAATATATCTTTTATCATCAAAAGCTCCTAAAATGCTTTCTTATTTATCCCTTCTGTAATATAATTGATGTTTATAACTTCTTATTGTATTCATTTTTCTGTATTCTTCCTCTTTAAGGTTAAACAGTTGTAATAATGTTTAAAGTTTATTGTTTCCTTGATTATATTTTTCTTTATTCCCTTTAGCTTCTTATCACACCTTTCAATGTTATTATTATCAATATACATGAAAGCATAAGACTTTGATCTCAATCCTATAAATTCACTCATGACCTTCCACCCAATTCATCTTTAAACTTACCAATAACCTTTTTATTCATTGACGAAAACAACACATCAACCTGACTTATAATTACTTGTATCATATATATCAATATTATCAATCATATCCTCATATACATCACTTGTCTTAATTTCAAATAATAAAACTATCTGTATCCATATATAACAACCATATATCTATCTATAATTCCAGCAATCTCTATGTGGTGTGTGTGTCTGTGTGTGTGTGTGTCTGTGTGTGTGTGTCTGTGTGTGTGTCTCTGACCGTTGTTTCTCGACAACCACTGGTCCGATCTAATTGAAATCTGCCACATATATTGCTGGGACCTGAGATGTGCCTTTTCAAGGTTTGATATTAATCGGACAAGTGCTTCCCAAGTTATGGTCATTAAATTTACCAAACCAATGACAAGACACGTTGTTGCGTGGCGTGGCCGATGGGGAAGGGAAGCTCAGCCACGTTCCCCATTACAGGTTACAACGTAACGGACTTCCGGAGAGTGATGACTTCGTGTATTCTCATAATTTCTCGATTTCTTTATGCGCATTTATAGATAAACATAATGCCGCAAGTTATGATTTTTCATATGAGACGGTGCATAAATTTCGGTAACATCAGAGTGCTGGTATGCTCCGAACCAGGAAGTAATTATTTTTTCTCTCTTCTCTTCTCTTTGTGTTTTTCCTTGCCACGACATTGCGAAAAGGCAAAAATACGTTGGCGCTAATTGAATAATTGGCCATTAAAACCTAAATTGCGAATCATTGTAACTGCGAATAATATGCGAACTTCCGGGCCACGCACGTACGGGCACGCGAGAGTGAATAAACGGCCTGTGGTGGTTGTTGTTTGTTGCTCGGCGGTTGGAATATTTATTTATTAATTTTTTTTTTATTTTTACGGGCACGTACTAGTATATATAAATATATTATATACATATATACAAATACATATATATATATAATATATACAATATATATATATAAATATATTATAATATATATAATATATACTGTATAACATATATCTATAAATATATATGTACAAATATATAACATCTATCTATAATTCCAGCAATGTGTGTGTGTGGTGTGTGTGTGTCTCTGTGTGTGTGTCTGTGTGTCTGTGTGTCTCTGTGTGTGTGTCTGTGTGTGTGTGTGTGGTGTGTGTTTGTGTGTGTGTGTGTGTGGTGTGTGTGTGTGTGTGTGTCTGTGACCGCTGTTTCTCGACAACCACTGGTCCGATCTATTGAAACTTACCAGGTATATTGCTGGGGAACTGAGGATGTGCCTTTTCAAGGTTTGATATTAATCGGACAAGTGCTTCCCAAGTTATGGCCATTTATTTAACAACCAATGACAAGACACGTTGCTGCGTGGGCGTGGCCGATGGGGGAAAGGGAACCTCAGCCACGTTCCCCATTACGGGTTACAACGTACGGACTTCCGGATAATGATGACTTCGTGTATTCCTATAATTTCTCGATTTCTTATGCGCATTTATAGATAAACCAATGCCCCAAGTTATTGATCGTTTTCATATTAGACGGTGCATAAATTTCGGTAACATCAGAGTGAGCTGGTATACTCTGAACCAGGAAGTAAATATATATATTTTTTTGCACGAATTTTTTTTTTTTCTCTTCTCTTTTTGTGTTTTTTCCTTGCGACGACATTGCGAAAAGGCAAAATACGTTGGCGCTAATTGAATAATTGGCCATTAAAACTAATAATTTAATCAAAACGTTGGCAGATCCAGCAGCCTCCGCATTCTTGCCCTGGACGAGGAAACAAAAGAAGAAGCGCCGTTTCCTCAGCAATATTGTTTATGAAGGTGCTAACGAGATAAAAGGTGTGTACATGGAGACAATTTTTATTATTATTTATTTATTGAAGAAAAATTGTTCCGAAAATAATTTATCAAAAAAGTGCACAACTTTTTTTTGTTTCCAATTGTCAAAACGGTGTGGCCTTTGAAGTGTTGAGGAATTCAGCTCTACTCGACATGCTTGCCAACGAAATACAATCTCAATTTGGTGGTAAAAACGATTCACAACGACGGGTTTCCTTACTCATTGCTCTGCTGCAGTCTGCATTCAACCCCTTCATTTGTCCATCTCATTGACCTTATTTCAATCTATCTATAATTCCAGCAATCTGTGTGTGTGTGTGTGTGTGTGTGTGTGTGTTGTGTGTGTGTCGTTTACGAAGAGCGAAGGAAACGGCCTGTTGGTTGTTGTTTCTGGCACGCGGTTTGAAAGTTTTTTGTTTTTGTTTTTGTTTGCACGTACGGCCACGCACGTACGGGCACGCACCTACGGGCATGCACTAGTCTATATATATATAATTCCAGCAATCTCTGTGTGTGTGTGTGTGTGTGTGTGGTGTGTGTGTGTGTCTGTGTGTCTGTGTGTCTGTAACCGCTGTTTCTCGACAACCACTGGTCCGATCTAATTGAAACTTGCCAGGTATATTGCTGGGGACCTGAGTATGTGCCTTTTCAAGGTTTGATATTAATCGGCCAAGTGGTTCCCAAGTTATGGCCATTTATTTACCAACCAATGACAGGACACGTTGCTGCGTAGGCGTGGCCGTTGGGGAAGAGATCCCTCAGTTACCAATGACAGGACAGTTGCTTGGCGTTTTTCACCCACATTATCTATTTCTATCTATAATTCCAGCAATCTCTGTTTGTTTGCCTTTTCAAGGTTTGAAATTAACGGACAAGTGGTTCCCAAGTTATGGCCAAGTTAGAGCGCGTTCCCCATTACGGGTTACAACGTACGGACTTCCGGATAGTGATGACTTACTGTATTCCAATAATTTCTCGATATCTTATGCGCATTATAGATAAACACAATGCCCAAATCCAGTCATCGTTTACGAGAGCGAAGGAACGGACTGAGCGAAAGAACGGCCTGTGTGGTTGTTGTTAATGCACGCGTTTGAAAGTTTGTTTTTTCCCACGTACAGCCACGCACGTACGGCCACGCACGTACGGGCACGCGAGAGCGAAGGAACGGCCTGTGTGGTTGTTGTTTCTGGCATGCGGTTTGAAAGTTTTTTTGGTTTTTTTTGCACATACGGCAACGCACGTACGGGCACGCGAGAGCGAAGGAACAGCCTGTGTGGTTGTTGTTTCTGGCACACAGTTTGAAAGTTTTTTTTGAGCGAAGGAACGGCCTGTGTGGTTGTTGTTTCTGGCACCGGTTTGAAAGTTTTTTTTTGCACGTACGGCCACGCACGTACGGGCACGCACTAGTATATAACAATGACACATTATCCTTATACTTTGATTTTTAATTATTATAGTAATAGTCATACATTAACGACTTTACAAGTCAAGAATTGATGTTCCTATATAAGGTTTATCCATTTCAAATACTCTCTTTTTTCAAATGAATAGCACAAAAGTTCTCTGAAAACACCTCCGTTCGCTCAAAACTTGGTCTATAATTAACTTTGAAGCTGTTTCCAAGATGCAGCAAGTTTTATGTTTTGTCGATTCCAACAACATTTTCCATAGTCTTTCCAAATAAAGCATTATTCATTAATTTATAAAAAGTCCTTCTCAAAATCTGTTTTTGCTTCTGTTCTCCTTTTTGTATTAAAATCAATATACTTCTTTAACCAATGACTTTGTTTAAATTTCAAAATCCGATGAATTTTCCTCACTCTCAACCCAGCAGATAAATATTGTCTCAAGTTCCTTTGATGCAAAACATAACTTTCTTTATCATTAAATATAGTAAGTAGTTTTCTGGAGATTACCTTTTATATTAAATGCCTGTTGGTAATCACTTAACCATTCTTTTCTTGGACTTTCTTTATCAGGGGCATAGGGTCGGTCTTTATGTTTGTGATGAAGTTCTTCTGGATATTTAAATCAACCTCAAAATAATATCCAACTTCAGCTTCATCCAATTCTTTTTGAGAGGAAACAACAATGTCTTGTAAAACTTTTTCATAATGTTTTTCTTTAACCCATTTAAGTTTTCCATAAGGTAAAGATTGAGACATAGCCCACCCATACAAATTGTTAGCATCATAATACATCAGGTAAGAGTTGTCCTCATTCTTATTATAATCAGGAAGATATTTGTTATTTGCTTTAGCATATCTCTTGGAACATACTTGAGATATTCCTCCTCTTTTAGCCTTCTCTATCATAAAAGCATATCTATATCACTGATTAATTCCAAATTCTGTTTTGTCATTTTTAAATATATCACTCCAAGCCAAACCAGGGGCCATGTAATAGTGAGCGGGGTCTAATCCATAAGAATTTTCATCTGACAGACTGTTCTAAAAGTTTCAAACACATCAGCCAATAACAATACATCAGTTTAAAGATACAAATCATGATATTCTCCAAGATTCTTTATATTAAACTTCTCCCAAACCTTCTTAGCTTGTGTATAATCTCTATCGGAAATATGAGTTTATTCAACTTGCAGAGAAACTTTCCCTTGAAGGAAGTTGTTGTTTCTTAAAACTTCTGTATTGAATCCATGTAGTCATACGGATATATTCCCTTTTGTGAAGAAGATCAATCTCTTCTTGATTTGAGAAATGTGGTTTAAGATTCGGTAAGTTTTAATATTTGATGCTAAGTTAGATAATGGACTTGCCATAAAACTTGTTTGTGTCAAGAAATCTGATATGGGTTATGGGGATGTATGAATTGTTTTTTGTGAATGAGATGTATTTTTGATCTGTGTTAGGAATGGCAGATTATCTCCAGATGTCTTTGAAAGTTCATTTATAAATAGTTGTGTGTCATAGTGAGCGTTGTTGTGAAGAAAGACAGGAATAAAGTTGGGGGCTTGTAATTAAGATTACAATGGGAATGAGCTGGACCTCTATATTTTCCAGTAAGATGACAATGATCCCTAACTTTGACCTCTCCCTCAATTTTCTCCTCACAAATATGACAGATACTGTTGGTTCACGAGTCAGTAAGTGACCACTATATTCGTTATTGGTTCACGAGTCAGTAAGTGACCACTATATTGTTATGGGTGTGTCTGTCTGTCTGTCTGTCCTGAGCATAGCTCCGTGGGTTTTGATCCGATCTTGATAAAATTAGGGTGCGTGGTTTGTATCATGATCTAGTTGTGTTTTCCGGAGAATGGGCGTGCTGCGCCCATTATGGGCGGAGCACGCCCAAAAAACGTTGTTTTTTAGGGGGTAGCCGGTTTCAAGTTACATCTTCTCCGATGGGGTTTGTCGAATCTGGCAGGGGTTTTCGGTATTTGGTTAGCCCAATGGCACCTGCATAGCCCCACAGAGCTCGATTTTTCATTTTCGTCCCAAGGTCAAAGTCACAAGGTCACGAACTTAGAAAATGTCAAAAAAATCAATAAATTGGGCATCAAGTCCAGGGTTTTCAACTGTTTCGAATGAAAGTTGGTATGCAAGTAGTGCTCTTCGAGTACTACAACTTTCATCGTTTACGTTTTTCCCGATTTCCGCCAGTTTGCCCGTGGCGTCCCCTCGAAGGTCAAAAATAAAAAGGCGAACCATGTACATGCTCGTGAACCATCGCCGTCTCCAGACTTGTTGGTTCACGAGTCAGTAAGTGACCACTATATTCGTTATTGGTGTCTGTCTGTCTGTCTGTCTGTCCCGAGCATAGCTCCGTGGGTTTTGATCCGATCCTGAAAAATTTGGGTGGAGGTTATATACATGATGTAGTTGTGTTTTCCTGAGAATGGGCGTGCTGCGCCCATTATGGGTGGAGCCACGCCCAAAAAACATGTGTTTTAGGGGTACCGGGTTTCAAGTTACATCTTCTCCGAGGGGGTTTGTCGAATCTGGCAGGGGTTTCGGTATTTGGTTAGCCCAATGGCACCTGCATAGCCCCACGGAGCTCGATTTTTAATTTTCATCCCAAGGTCAAGGTCACAAGGTCACGAACTTAGAAAATGTCAAAAAAATCAATAAATTGAGCATCGAGCTCCTTGGGTTTTCAACTGTTTCGAATGAAAGTTGGTATGCAAGTAGTGCTCTTCGAGTACTACAACTTTCATCATTTACGTTTTTCCCGATTCCCGCCATAAAAAATAAAAAAGGCGTGTTTCATCATTTTTATAGTTGTTTGAAATTTTTAATATCTGAACTTTGTTTGTATCCGTTAATCCATATACATTCACAGATAGATTATTCATTTTCTCCAATTTAGGAATATCTCTCAATGACATTGGAAACTTTAAATCTTTAACATTTAATGTATTCTCATATTTCTTATAATGTTCAACCCTTTCAGGTTCCATTGTGGAGGATGTAAGTGAGCAAGAACAGACCATAGAAAACATTTATTATCTTTGTTTTGAATATTAACAACCGCTTTCTTAAGTTTTATCTCTTTTGGTAAATCAATATAAGAAGAAGCTTGAAGAGGATCTGATTTTAAGATGTGTACATCTAAAAAGATTATTTTTGCTATCGCAAATCCACTACCTACTACAGTGTTATCAACATCTCGTTCTTGTCTCTGGAGTTCATCGTAAACATCACATCTTACAAAATCTTGAAATGATGAGATAAAGTGAGGGTTTGTCCTCATATAGGGAGTAGTTTCATCGCCTTCTCTTACCATATTCAATTTTACTTCCATATAAAACTTAAAAGTTCATTTCACTTAATGTGTTTTTAATTATAGTTTCAATACTTTGTTTAACCATCAACAGCTCCATGATTGAAGATGGTCCAGGGTCCTGAAAGCGAAACAATCTTATTTTTATATGTCCTTTAAATGCCCCATCAGTGTTTTCAATGGAGAATTTAGTGGCACCTTCCCTTTCTTCATTGTTCTTGTGTTGCGTGATTGAAGGTGTTTATTATAATTTTTTAAAAGAATATCATCATCACATCTATCACAATATTATGGGGGTTTCTTTGGTCAAGTGGAGATATTTGTCTGAAAAGATTGAATGTGTGTTTGTTGGTTTGAAGGTGTTTTTTTGTAACATTTATATTCATGATTACAAACATCACAGTACGTTGTATTCACCATATTTAAATAACAAAACTTTGCTTAAAATAAAATGTTCTTGATGAAAATTCTTGTTAATTTATAGGTGAATCTGTGCTTAAAAACATTTTATCCTCCAACTTTTTTCACTTAATAAATACAATGTATCAAGACACAAAAGACAAGTTTCAATCAATCTCTTCATTTGTAAAAATACAATGTGTCCGAGTGTGCCTGGGCGATTTCGACTGTTGGGCGATGACGGGTATTTCTGCTGGAGTAATATAATTGATTTATCAAGGAATACAAAATCTCTTATAAACCGTCAATTGAACAGAAAAACAAAACCTACCAATCTGTAGTGAACACGTGACCGGCATTTTCATCTTCACTAAAACTTCTATTATTGCTATCTTTGTATGAATCGCTCGCATAAGGCTCAAAATGATGCGGCTCCATAATTCCCCCAAAAGCGTTTCCATCACTAATTTTGTCTCCAATGGTTTCTTCAAAATCCCACTGATCACTTTCAACATCCTGAGAACCTTCAGAGTTGCTAATGACTGTAGAATCAGTATCAGAATCTGAGCTCGACCTGCACTGTTTCTCTATGTAAGTGCCATTTGGATCAAGGTGGGTTCCAGGTGACGTCATTTGCCAAAATCGAAAATCAACACTCTGTGGCTTTTTTCGACACTTTGTTATTGGTAAAAAAAAATTCAAATTTTTTCCCCTTCAAATTGTACTGTAATTATAACATGATCTTTTTTATCCTCAGGTTAACCCCTACACCCTACCCCACTACAATCCCTACTCCATCCAAATTTTCAGTTTTTCCTTCCTGAGAGTTTCCTTTTGTATCCATATTGTTCACCCCATGTGTCCTCTCCTACTCCTACCCCTCATATTCCTCCCCACATCTATTGTTTGTCCAAGTTTGCCTCTCTCTTGGCCTTCAACTCTGCTGTTGGTGTTTCCCCCCTCTCCCTTATGTTCCTTTTGCCCTTTTGCATCCTGACCCGTTCAGTGTACTAATTCTAGTTCATCCACGAGCTTTGACTATGTATATCTCTACATATATATATATTTTTTAAAAACAAACAAGCACATCATAGATCAGAGATAGAGGAATCACATGTAATTGCTTCCTTTCTAATGTAGAAAGTCCAGTCTCCTTCGACTGTTTTAAAAGCCCATTGTGTTTGTATTCTGCAAGGAGCGAAATAACTCAAGTAAATCAACAATTAGTGATTAGAATGAACTCTTTATTTTAAACGTTTACAGCTATCGTAAATTTTAATATAGACCCTGCATAAGTTATAAAATAAAAGGAAGATGTGGTGCTTGTTACCATTGCCTAGCAACCAACTCCAGCGTCAGCTCCATTGTCTACCAGCAGTGAGCAGACTGAGGCTGTATTGACCAACTTTTATTTGCAGATATTTCTGTTTACGGATATGGTCCGACCGTTTTTATGATTTTTTCCTGAGATATCGGCTTCAAGTTGCATCAGTGTGCAAAATTTCAACTTTCTACCCATCGGTGAGTCAGTGACTGAGTCAGTGAGTGAGTGAGTCAGTGGTTAGAAAGAGCTTTATATATTAGATGGACTTTATACAGTATAGGTTTTCAGATGTTATGTTTACAGTTTAGTATGCTGCAGGATTTTTATCAGCTCATGGTATCTAGGGTTCCCTCAGAGTCTACCTCAGGTTTCTCATCCACACGCAACAGCTGGTTGCTTTGGATGGAATACCATCCTGTGCTGTATCTTGAAGGGCTGGTGTCACTCAATGTTTCGTCTTTTGAGGCCAATCCTTTTTGAAGATAGCTACAATCTTTGTAGGTACTGGGTCTATCAACTATAACCTGTCTTGGGGAGATTATATGTCCAAGCTTGCCTCCAAAGCTGGCCACCACTTTGGAATTCTCCGCAGAGCCAAGTACTTGCTCTGCCATCCTCAACTTATAGTGGTGCACAAAACCTTCATCCAGAGCATCAATGAGTATGGCTCACCACTGTGGATGGGTGCTGCTGCTTCCCACCCCCATTGAAACCCTGGAATCTAAGGCCTTCCGTGTCATTGGAATTTATTGTCAGATGAACCTCAGGGTCTGCTTCTTGCTCACGATAGGCAGGTTGGTGGCCTTGCAGTGTTTTTTATTATCTCAATTCTGGTCTTGCTACCCCTGCCCTCTCACCTCTCCACCAAGCCCCTACCTCTCTAGGCCACATGCGTTCAACTAGAAACCCTTTTCTTGTCCTTCTCAAACTTCAGCTCCATTCTTTGACAGCAATCTTTTCTCGACTGTGTAACTGTCTTCCCGAGTCTGTTGTCTCCAATTCTTCTCAACAGGATTTAGTTTTCTGCACCCCATCGCTGAATAATCTCTCCCATTTCTACTCAAGGAAATTCAAGGAACTTTGATGCAGGAGGAGGCCATTAGGGCCATCATGCCTGCACATTTGTGCCAAAGTGCATGTACCCCTCTTTCCCCAATGCTTCTTGGAACCTATGTAATTCCAGTTTAAACTTATCTACGTTTTTGCTACTATTACCTTTCTAGGGAGACGATTCCATACATTAACTATGATGTAAGTGAAAGACCCCTGCCTTAAAGTCTCCTCTTCTTGACTCTCAAGCAATGGCCTAGTGCTGTTTATTCTGCTGAAAAATCATTCTGCAATTATTCTCTCTATACCCTTCATTGTTGCCTCCAGAGAAAAACAAGAATATGAAGTGAAGAACGTTTGGCCTGTTTGACGTGCCACTGTGAGCATTTAGTTGATAATACACTGAAACCGCAGGTTCAAATCCCAAATACTATTATAATTTGTCCATTATCCACAACAAATGTCCACATCCATCCATCCATCAGGACCATCCTCTGTGCAGAGCATTGGTGCTGCCTAAACAGTCTCCTTGGCTATCGGGCACAATCCTGGATGGGTCACCACTCCAACACAGGATACCAGCAAGCTGGCAATCATTTTGCCAACCTCAGAAGGATGACAGGCAAAGTCAACCCCACGTGATATTAACTCAACAGCCAAGTGGGATTTGAACTCAGGATCCTAGTATCCAAAGCCCACCACCCTAACCATTAAGCCAACACCAAGCATAATGTACACATATTCATTGAAAAGTACAATAATGTTCTTGTCCTGCTTTTGACACCAATAGTGAGAATAGACAAATGAAAGCAAAAGTAGACAAATGAAGAGGGGAGGTGAACGTTCAAAATGTATATTATGATGTAACTAGCAGAGGTCAGGTCAGGTCAGGCATGAGAGCATGCATACATGAACAGTGCGTCGCTGCGTCCACTTTCCTCCAGTACTTCAGGGACCTCCATCTGGCCATCCCCCAGGCAGATGCCTGACCCATCCCCATCTCCTTGAGATGCTGATCAACCTCCTGCAACCACGAGGCACGTGGTCAGCCCATTCGCATTTTCCACTCATGACGCTCCCTTGCTGAGAGAATCTGGTGAGCAGGATCAGCATCAAGAAAACGAGCCACATGTCCATACAGCCGCAGCTGACACTCATGGACTATACAGGCAACAAATCTCATTTGAGTCTCTCTCAGCAACCGCTCGTTGGACACAAAGTCTGACCAGCGATAGCCAAGGATTCTCCGAAGAGACCTGGTTCCAAAGGAATTAAGTCTACTTCTCAGATTCCTGGTCAGAGTCCAAGTCTCACATCTGGAGAGCAAGACTAGAAGCACCAAAAACTGGAAGACTCGGACTTTCGTCCTCCTTCCCAGGTACCGACAGCGCCACACCCTGTGATCCAGTGAATCCATGACTCCCCAGGCCTGACCCAGACGTCTGTTGACCCCTGGCTCGCAGCCAGCGGAGACATGAATATCACTGCCAAGGTAAGTGAATCTCTCCACGACCTCAACATCCTCACCACAAACAGGTACAGCCAAGATAGCAGCATGCAAGATGGCACTGAAAGCCTTGAGCTTAGTTTTGACCCAGGAGACCCGTAATCCCAGCGGCTCCGACTCCTCATTCGGCGCTTCGAGAGCCCCCAAAAGGATATCCAGAGTCTCCGCAAAGATGACTGCATCATCTGCCAAATCTAAGTCAGAGATCTTGACATTCCCAAACGATGCACTGCAGCTTGATTTCTCTGACATCCTCCCCAGAATCCAGTCCATACAAGTGCTGAAAAGCGTGGGGGCCAGTACACATGCCTGCTAAACTCCATTGACAAGTGGAAATAAATCAGAGATGGTATTACCACATCTCACAGCACTCTCAGTACCAGAGTATCGTTCAGAAATCAGATTGATCAATTTTGGGGGCACCCCACGAAGACGAAGAATCCTCCAGAGGGAATCCTGATTCACTGAATCAAATGCTTTGCAGAGGTCATCATAGGCTGCAAGCAGCACCTGCCGAAACTCTCGCCTGCATTCGGTGAGGACTCAAAAAGCAAGGATACAGTCAATTGTTGACCTCTTTGGTGTAAAGCCTGACTGCTCTTAGTGCTGGTGCTCAAGTAGATGGTGGCAAACCCTATTGAACCCTGGCTGTACCTGTTTGTGGTGAGAATGTTGAGGTCATGGAAAGATTCATTATCCAAGCAAAGAATGTACCCGGCACTGAGAATTATCCGAGCAAATAATGTACCCGGCACTGAGAGCAGCGTCACCCCTCAGTAGTTTCTGCAGTTATTGTGATCACCCTTCCCTTTCCATAGAGGGACAACAAGGCCCTTCTTCCTGTAAGTTGGGATGATGCCTGTGTTCCAAACAGAGCACAGAACTGCATGCAATGACACGAGTACGGCATTTCCATCAACCTTGAAAGTTCAGCATGGATGCCACAGATCCCAGGAGCTTTACACCGTTTCAACCGGTTCACCGCAGTTTGTGTTTCCACAAAGGAAGGTAGATCACAGAAGAATGGAGGGCAGCAATAGGGATAGCAACAGCACTGACATCCGACTCAGCAGCTGGTGGATCAGCCTGGTACAGCTATTGAAAGTAACCGGCTCAGGAGGCTTTCACTTAGGACTCCTCTATCAAGAACCCACTACCCTCCACTCTAACTGCAGTACACCGAGGGATTGGCTTTGAGGAACACAATACATGAAGTCCCCTGCAAGCAGGATGAGAATCACTTGACCACAGGTGATGCTCTACCCCCTCACAGGTTCCTCCCACATAGGCCTCCTTGTCCACCCTCAGTGCAGGCACAGTTTTATGTCTCAACTCTCTGAGCAACTCAGCTCTGCCATTAAGCCTGGCCCTGTGACTCTGGTCAATGCTATCCAGTGTCCCTTGAGAGACAAAATTCTGATTCATCCGATGGTGAGTTCCAAGACATCCATTGGCAACATCAAGGATGGTGGTCTTAAAGGCACTCCACAACTCTTTAGGATTTCCCAAAACACCGGACCCCCCCAAATCTTTGCTGAGCCTGTTCGCAAATTCCTCAGCTACCCTCTCAACCTTGAGCTTGCAACATCCATACTAGGCTGGGATGGTACCATTCTCCTGGATTTAAGCTACAACTTCAGAGTTGCAACAACAAGGCTGTGGCCAGTATTGAGGAACTGAGCCCTCCGGTAGACCCTGCAGTCCTGGATCATCCCCCAGCGATCATCAACGAGCACATGGTCAGTCTCCTTTGCCATTCCTCAGCTACCCTCTCATCCTTGAGCTTGCAACATCCAGCCTAGGCTGGGATGGTACCATTCTCCTGGATTTAAGCTATAACTTCAGAGTTGCAACAACAAGCCTGTGGCCGGTATTGAGGAACTGACTCCGGTAGACCCTGCAGTCCTGGATTATCCGCCAGTGATCATCAACGAGCAGATGGTCAGTCTGCTTTGCCACACCACCAATGTTGGAATACAAAGTCCAGCGATGAGCCTGTGGGCAATGAAACCATGAACCAGCCACCATAAGTCCATGACTTCTTGCAAAGTCAAGGAACTTAGTGCTATTCTGGTTCACAGTTCCAGACCCATGGGGACCAACACACGCCTCACAACCATCCCTATCAGTTCCAGTCAATGCATTGAAATCCCCCAAGACTAGAAGAGTATCTTGTCTGGGGCACTGATCAACCACAGACTTGAGTGTGGCGTAGAAGGCGTCCTTCATGGTGAGATCACTCGCCTCAGTTGGAGCATTTACAGAAACCAGGGAAATGACACCCAAGGAGTGACGAATCCTTCATCTCATAATACGCTCGTTGACCGGTGTTACCTCAATTATCATTGGGGTCAGTTTATTGGACACAACTACGGCAACTCCTTGGACATGGTGACCATCAAAGGGATCAGACCTAAAGTGGGTGGAACCACCCATCATGATATCGCCACTATCCTGTCTCTGAACCTCAGAGAGTACTGCAATACTGATGTTCAAATGCTTGAGTTCAGATGATAACAGAGACAGGTGATCATTCTCTCTTAGGGATAGGACATTCCAGGCACCCACCCGAAGGGACCGCCTCAGGTTAACCCAAGAAGAGCTCCTTCTGGTGGATGACACCTCAGCACCACTCCACCACATAACACCGCAATCTTACCCGGGAAGGTTACTCTGTGTTTTCCCTCCTATCATCAGAGTGTGGGGGTCCCAAAGGCTTTTCCCAAATCCCGTCATCCGGTGAGCTGCCCTGCGAAGGGCAGCAGCACAGAAGGTACTCCCACAAAGTGGGTTTTCAGTTTTTTTGCATTTGTGAATTCTGTGGAGTGAAGTGTTTTACGGTGGCCGGAGTGCAAATCCTGCCACCAGTCTCCTAAAAAAGTAACGCAACTGCAGGAGGACGTCCGCAGACACGGTTGGGCACTAGATATGAATGGCCTTTGGCTCACAAGGAGCTCCTCCACCCTTTGACAGGTTTTGTTTTTAATCCTGCTGGGTGTCCATATCCAAACAGCCTCCTCACCAAAAAACCTGGTGGGGGAGATGGTTTAGTCGTTGACAACCCGACCATGGAACAGGTTAGTACAGGTTTACATGGTACCTGAAGCAAGTCACAGATCTAATCTGACCTGACCTAACTCCGAGCAGAGGTCTGTGGTGAAAATACCACAATATAAAAAAAGAAAAAAAAGGAAACCTTTTATTCTTGCGCTGGTTGAAATCGCTCAACATGGGAGGTTATATGTTTCTTAACAGTAAATAATTTTTTTTGGGGGGGGGAGTGATCGAGGCAGCCGTCATTTGCCAATCCCCTACCTGGGTTCAATTTTTTTCTTTTCCGATTGAAAAAACTTATGATTTTTCCATTCGGTTTGGATTAATTTTAAACAACTTTTACTGAACAAGTTGCCCGTGCCCGCGTGGGATTCCAAATGGGGGTAGGGATGAAGGCGGCAAAAAATGCAAATGGTGTCGTCTGTCATCGAGCCGGAAAGCTGGGAGCAACAATTCGTATTTATTGCCACTTCTGATGCAACTTAAATGCTCTAATGGCAGCGAGGTGCTCCATTTGAACCTGCTTGTTCAATATATGCAGCATTTTTATGCCTAGGGGCTGCAACAAATATTTGTATTGGTGTCGACACCAGTGACCAATTGCAAATGAATAGTAGGAGGATAATTTTTTTTCTCTCTGAGAAGCATTTTGACAGACAGACAGACAGACAGACAGACAGACGGCATTAATGTTATATACAGGGTGTCCCAAAAGTCTGGATCCATCGGAAAAAATTTATTGAAAAGTTATGTTTCAGTAAATGCTCAAATTGACGTCCTTGGACTTCGCGACACTTGTTTATTCGCTGGATACAAGAACGTTGAACATTTCTCAACCTAAAACGTTTAAACACTCTAACAGTGGCATGTGTTATTGGATGCTTATCAGGATGCTTTCTGTTGAATTCGGCAGCAACTCCTCGATGTGAAGACTCCTGTCTTGCGTACATGAGAATGAGTTCTATTTCGATCTTCTATTGTTAGTTTTGAAGCCATCTTGGATCTGAAAGAAAAAGAAAAAGATCAAATTGTATATTAGGAAAAATGCCTATGGATCCAGACTTTTGGGGCACCCTGTATATAGTGTTACGAATTTGGAAATCAATCGCACTCAACATACAGGTTCCTTTAGCTCAGTTATGTCGATAAGTGCTTATTCCATAGATAGCTCACCTTCCATTGTTTAATGGGCAGAAATCGATTAAGTGCGCTGCTTGGGTTTTGGGCTCTGGCTTGGTTCGTCGAAGAGAGTCGGCTGCTTTGTTCATCGGAAGAGTTGCTTGTTGGCTGGTTGTTCATCGGAGGAGCTGGTCGGGTTGTCGTAGTTCTTCTTCGGCCTGGTGGTCGAGGAGTGTTGGCCTGGTTCAAGGGTGCTCGAGCTGGTTCGAGCCTGCTTGCTTCTGCTCCGTGGCCTGGTTCGGCTGGCTCTTCTTGGCTCATGGAGCTCTTTCTTCTCCGGCTTGGTGGACTCCTTGGCCTCATCTTGGAGGTGGTTCTTCGAGGAAGCGACGCATCGACGGGAAGGATCGGCGCCTCGTCTCACCAGCACGTTTCGGAAGCGCGAGGGATTCGCTGGAGCTCGGGAAGGATCGGGCTCACGGCGATTGGATCCAGCTCGCTCTCGCTGGAGCCCGGGTCCGAGCAGCTTGAAGATCAATGAGGTGGAAGGTTCGAGATAGGTTCTGGGTTTCAGCTCACCTGTCCCTCTGAGTTGAAGTCCTTATTAAAGGCATCAGCCACCATTTCTTGGTGTGTGTGTTGCGTACGAGTGTTTGTGGGCCCGTCTAACAGTAGGAAACTGTTAAGTGCCTGTGTTGTATTTGCTTTACATTTAATAATAAAACTCGGCTGTAGGTTTTTGCTCGTGCTTTTTCCCCATCCCCCCATTCATGCATGCCTGTGTATGGAATAAATGTTCCCCATTGTTAAATGTCACCTGCTCGTTGCGTCCCTTCCTCACATTGACTGCCATGGAGCGTTCGGAATGTTAGCTGGCTGTTTATAAGCCGATAAAACGTACATCTGGTCCGACGGGGCTTGGCGATATATACCGCTCGGCAATCGCAAACGGAACGAGCTGCTTAAGCAGCTCTTTTCGTGCAGGCTCCTTGAGGTGTAGATCCCCGCATTTCTGTCCGTGCGAATAATTAGGTACATCGATAATTCGGCGATCAACCCTGTAGCGCGTGGACAGAAGAGTTGGCTGATCTATGGTGTGGTTAACAACACCCGTAGCTGGGTTTCGGCGTTGACCGGAAGCTACGACTGGATTGCGCGTTCGGTGGACGCGGCCTGGATTGGTTGAAAAGTTCATGCGCACGCCGAACGGGGGAAATCTTCAACAATATATATATATTATATATATGTATATGTATGTATATGTTATATCTATATATTATTTCTGTTAACGTCTGCATGTAATTTGACGTATCTCCTCCAAAATTGCAGGACGGATTGTCGCCACCTTTGGCATGCAGGTGCTCTGTGGTCTAATGAACAGCATGGGCTATGTAAGATCGTGCCAGACGGACAGGTTTGGTAATTTTGGGCGATTTTCTAATTTTTACATTCGTTTGCATGGCGACGTGTGACGTCACCGCTGAGAGGCATAATTCCGTCATGACATCATCGGTCATTCGCTGACGTCATTACGTCTGTCGTCGACAGACCGTCACCGCCGAGAGGCGTAATGCCACTCCTCGAAAACAGCGTCTGCAATGTAAAACCTCTTCTGCACATGCTGACTACTTCAGAAGGTGAATTTGACACAAAAAATGTAACAAGAAACATTGTATTTAAAGTAAAGATTTATTAAAAAAATATATTATTTCTGTTAACGTTGCGCGTATTTTGACGTTTTTCCTCTGAAACCGCGGCAGGAATGTGCTCATTTCCCATATACTGGGGTTTCTTATGTTACGAAGACGATGCACTAAATTTCTAAGCTGGAATTGGATGACAACGTGGCTTAAACAAGATTTTCAACCCATCGACGGCCGCATTTATTCCCGTCCGGTCGCCATCGCTGAACTGCTGTCCGGTAAGTGCTGCCGTCTATCCAAAAAATATGAACTCGAGTAAGGGAGTACTCATTGCATCAAACACTGAACATAAACACAACTGATAATAAATATATAGCTCAGAACATCAGCAATGGTTGTCATGTTTTAAAAATCAGCGTGGAAGGAGGGGAACAATGAGCGCCAGAGCTCTGCCAACATGATGTACCCTGATTGGCTCTTTCCGGACTGAACACGCCCTCTTAGACCGTCAATTTGTGTCTGAAATCCAACGTACATATTAAAACACCCGAAAATAAGTTCCAATAGGCCTACGCCCAGATAACATCAAAGGATATAATCTGAAGGTCGGGGGAACCAGGGAATGGGTATGAGGTCATCCCTTCATTGCCCGGATTCTCTTCTTTCTTTGTTCTTCGAAGCGCGGTGTCCGACAATAATTCTGTACCTTGAATGCGTGTGTGTTAACTGTTCAAATTAAAGAGGTGTTCGATTGTCGGATGCACCCAAACAACTGCGTTCATTACATTAATTGTCAATTATCAACCGCCATCGTTACCTGTGTTGTGTCTTGCGTGTGTGGTCTTCAAATTAAAGCGTCCAGTGGTGTTCGATCGGCGGATGTGCGCTAAAAAGTGCCGTTCATTGAAATTTGCATTCAGATTCTCGGTCACCCTCCACTGCTCCTGTTCAGTCAAGGGCTAGGCCTATATCATGTTAAACTTGCCCCATCAGACCCAACCTTCCAGTCACACTGCAGGGATGCAATTTCCAGTCAGACTCGCATACTCGATGACCATAAACAAATCCCAGGGCCAAACATTTGACAAACTCGGAATATACCTCCCAGCCCCTGTGTTCTCCCATGGCCAACTATATGTTGCATTTTCATGTGCAAGAGGTTATCCTATATATCTATCAAAGTGGACAATAATTCCTCACAAGGACTATCAGCAAAAGACACTCACTCAAAATGTCATCTACAGGGAGGTCCTTTAGAAAACTAAGGACAGGTAACCACAGTGCATCACATCCCTAATGACACCCTGCTCAGATTCCCATAACATCAACTATTATGCCTCATCCACCTTTTGCCACCCATTCAACTCCGTGCCGAGCACGGGTATATGCGAGTATATATGTATATATATATATATA
>CM068953.1:27101573-27126140 GCA_035128595.1 Eptatretus atami | reverse complement strand
CAGAGAGAGATGTCTGGATTCTGGCTGCTGTTCCATTGTGGCAGCGACTGCGAGGGTAGGTGCAGGCCAAGGTATGGGAAACTGGTTGGTGGTGTACATAGTATGGAAGTTGGTGAGTCGGGAAGCAGGGCAAGCAGGGCTTTGGGGGTTCCTGGCAGGTGAAGGCTGTCAGAGGTGCCAGGGGAGCACCGTAGGTTCAGTGCCAGGAGAGCACGGTAGGTTCATTGCCAGGAGAGCCCAGTGTAGGTGCTATGAGAGCACAGTATGGGTGCTATGAGAGCACAGTATGGGGCTAGAGAGGACCCCTTCGTTAGGAGCGCCAGAAGCACGCTCAGGTGAACCCCGAGGTCGGTGGGTGTCCTCCACCCCCGATTGGAAGCAGGCAAAGAGGCCTAGTAGTAGTCACACTCCCCAGCCAGCGAGTTATGCCTGCGCACCACCAAATTGAAAAAGACAAAGAAGGGCCTTGCCAGGTTTAATAGAATGGAACAGTGTGCCAGGTCGGGAAAAAATGGGTCATTAGGATCATTCTAGCCATAGCAGGTTTGTTGCATTGTTAGAACTAAAAGTAATGGTTAGGTTCGATGGACTCTCCTCCGCACCATTCATGTGTGACACCTGGTACGAGTAGTGTTGATGGGAGAAATTGTTGGCAAGGCCAGGCTAGGTCACCCTCTCCAAGTGCCAGAGAGGCCACCAGTATGTCATGAGCACACATCCACGAAGATAACAGTTGAGTAAGAAACACACCGTCCTGTCTATAAAAGAAAAAAAAAAGAGAAAGAAAAAAAAGGGGAAGAACCTAACCAAAACAAGTCAGGCAAGGAAGGTTAAAGGTACACTCCATCCTCCCTAGTCTAAGGTCATCACACCATTTGCGTCCTCAAGAACACCTCCGAACTGCATTTGTTACCATCGATATCACCATGCCACCACTGCTGTGTCATCTGTCCAATGCAGGGCTTGTTGCCTGCTACTGCTTGTGAGTAGGCATATGGGCCGAAGCATTTTTGTGGGCCATTGAGGCCAAAGTGCTTTGTGGGCCGTTGCGGCCGAAGATTTATGCCATTTTGTGGGCTCAGTGAGCCGAAGGACTCTTTGTGAGATTAGGCCACTGGGCCGACTGAACTGACCTGGTGAGAGCAATAAGGCCACGAAGTGAGGAAACCCTCAGGGTGAATGGACAACATTGCGGGAGGGGGCATGAAGGAGCGAACACGTGAAAGAACTTTGAACCTTTGAATGTTCTGCTCCTATGCAAATGTGGTGTTAAAAGTAAAATTGGAATGGCCTCCCGTTCAAACCCATAATTAGAATGTTAAGTACTGTGCATAAAGTGTAAATTTGTTTTGTTAGATTGTGACCCGACACACTAGTATAGGGACATGCCAATCTTACTGTGACACTTTGATTTTTGGAGTTAAGTGCTTCCCATGTTGTGGGTTAGAGTAAATGGGAGATCTGTGCTGTACGTTAGACAGGCCATTGCCGTGGCTGCCGCAGATGGAGGCTCGGAGAGCTCGGAGAAAGGTGGGGTAGTGTTACGAAATGGCCCTTACGGGACTACTAAATATAGGATTAGCTCAGTTCCCCCATTAAATTCATGTATAGATAGGTTGTGTGGTATAAGGGACGATATGTGTGGTGTCGGGAGTGTAACAGACTGTTTTTGTGTTCGTGCTATGGTGGTGAAACGAGAGATCGCTATTATTCCTTCCTCATTCCGGAATAGGCCCCTCCCATTCGGCTGAGAGGAGTGGCCTAGAGCGAGGGGTGTGGCCTGGACAGGAAGTGACGTGAAGGGGGAGCCTTTGGTCAGGGAGTCGCCGAGACAGACGTTTGTCGAAGGAGCTCGCATGTCGAGGCGAGAGAGGAAAGAAAGGACCAAAAGGAGTGTTGTGTGTTGAAAAACAGCCGCTCTCGAGGCGCGACGCGTGTCGAAGGGAGAGACCTGAACCGACCTGCACGTCGGTGATTCGACGAGAGAGACACTGGGGCGAAGCGGGAGTCAGGCTTCGAGGCGGAAGGCCGGAGAGGAGACGCCGACCTTCGGACGGTCCCTGCTGACGACAACGGCGCGACACGTTTGTCGATCCGCCTGTGGAACTCGGACCTCGACTGGGGCTTTGTCTGGAGAACAGGCCAGGCCGGGATTTGTGTGCTGGACGTGAGAGGATCAGCTGAGCCTATCTTCGACCCTTCGCGAGTCAGCGCGCGCGGCTCCGCGCGCGCGGTGACTAAGGAGGCAACGGGAGTTGCTGTGCCACCTCCTGCCGCGCGCACGTTCGAGCGGGAGTTCGAATCCGTGGACCCCGCTTGGTTGTTACGAGCGACATTCGTGCTTTTTGGACACGGTCCTCTCGTCCATAGCCATCACCAAGTACTCTGTCTTGTCCTGCATGCATGTTTGTTTGCACGTGTTGTATAAGGCATATTTCGTAGTAATCCCCTCGAAACCCTTTAGCCGTGGTTCCCTAGTTAAGAACGGGTTGAGGTTTGTTAATGAAACCACTGTGTGTTGATTGCTTGTGCTGTGACCCCTGATGTCCCCAATAAATCTGGTTAATTCGTATGCAGTTGCCGCTATGGATATTTTGTGTCAGTCGAGGAACGATTCGTTCGATTGGCATATAAAACCAAAATGTTACAGACTGGTAGACTCCGCTCGGTCACTGACAAAGCCAGTCTGTAACTAGGGGTTCTATCTCCCCAACTGGTAAGTGCAGGATTACGTTGGTATCGCGATTGAAGACGCGTGACCCGAGCCTGTGCCGAACCGGCCGGCGTTATAGACTCCCGAGACGTGGTGGCGAGGGTGGCGCAGGGACCGGGTCAGATTCCCGCCACCCCGGATCCGCAACAATATATACATATATAAATCCTATATATACACACATATATAATATATATAAACACTATTTATACATTTATATATACATATATATATACACACATATATATATATATATATATATATATATATATATATATATATTACATGTCGGGACCCATGGAAATTCCACGTAATGGAAAATGTGACTTCAAGACCTCATCTCTTCCCTCCCTCCCCCTCTATCTGTTCTTCCACCTCCACTCTGTCCTCTCCCACCCACCCCCCTCCATCCCACTCTGTCTCTCCCCCTCCACTCTCCTCCGTTTTCTGTCTCTCCCCTCCCACTCTCTCTCCCCTCTCCTCTCCAACAATCCCTTCTACTTTCCCCATCACTCTCTCCCCTCCCTCCCCTCTCCTCCTGCTTCTGGAAGAGCATTCATAAAGGTCCGATATAGTACGTACTTCAAAAGCTTTCAAAGTAGTTACGGCGTAACTCCCCCTACCTTTTGCCCCGCTCTATCCTCTCCCCACCTCCTCTATAAACTCTCCTTTCCCTCCTGTCCCTCCCCCCCCCCAACCCTACGCCTTTCCCTGAAGCCAAGAAGAGCTTTCAAAAGTGTCCTATATTTTATGCATGCATTGGATTGCTCAAAGTCCCTCAAGGTGTTCCGAAATAAATCAAAATAAATTTGAGGAAAGACAGACAGCAAAAACCCAAAGGGTCGGTCCGAACCCTTCACCCTCGGTCAGGAAGACCTTTCAATGGGGCCTACATCGTATGCATGTATCTCACTAAACAGCAGCAGGGACCCGTTCATTTTTCCGCAGATTTTTTTTTTCTGTAATCATTCATTTCCCCAAGATTTCCCAAATTTCATTCAGAACACCTCGTGCCCTCTAAAAATGCAACACGCATCGAATAGACCTTACAAATGAGCAATCCACAAGGGGACAGGTCCGAAAGCCACACATTTATTTAGTTATTTTACATGAATTTTTTGTCTAAAAACATCTAACTTTGTCCGATTATCTCGGGATTTGTTTTCGTCATTCTTTAACTTGTCAGCAACAGTCAAAAATGACATACAAAAAAAAAATTACATCATAAAACATAAATCGTGAGATTGTCCGAAAGGGTTTAGCTTTTTGAGGCATCAAAGCGTGGGAAATGTATCAACATTATTAAAATCAAAACCTGAGGCCCCACTAACAATCCACTTACCTTATTGTTCTCAGGAAAATATCATCTCTCCAAACATGCACACACACCCACTCATGTAACCAGAGCACCTATGCTGCGGTTCATGAACACCAGAGGCCTGTGAGGCCTGAAAACCGACATGGAGCAAAAAAAAATGGTGTCGATTTGATTTTGAAGCCCCTCCCTGAATAAACAGACATCAGGACAGACAAACAGACTTGCGAAGAATATATAAGTAGATTTTGATCATGCTAAAGCAATCACTATAATGTGAATCAAGGATTTTATTTTTCTTTAAACGTGTTTTCCCAACTTTCTACAGCAGTCTCAAGTGCACTGAAGAGCTAGTACAAAGATCACTTATTGGACAAGGATGTTTGCAGACATTAGTGGACAACAGACACAGAAAAATTGTATCTGGGATTTTATCTTAGGATCCCAGAATCATGCCTAAGGGGTAATTCCAAACAAACCAATCTATTATCCTTGATGTGTAACACCGAAACTGATTTCACCATTCCAAGGATAATGTATGCACCACAAAATTTTTCACAACAATCTGTAGAGTTGCTTTATTGCTTCCTATTTCCAAAAATTGCTTGGACCTCTGTTTGTTCAAAAGCACTTTCTTGCTTTCTGAGAAATAATATTTTGAAGGCGGCACACCTTATATGTCTCAAGGAAGCTGATCTATAGTATTTTGTTGTGTCCTATGTCTTCTACCCTTTCCTATGTTATACTATCATATAAGATATTCTACCCTATGCTATCTCAGGTTGCTACTGGCATCACCATTTTCAGGATGTCCTGGTTACTTCCATTGTTCAGGAGCATCTTGTTTTCACATCAAGAACGTCCGTTTGAGTTTGGCTTTGGTTGAGATATGGGTGAAAATGACTGATACAGTGATGTCACTCGAGGCAGAAGACATGTCTTTTTCCTGGATCAACAGCAGAGTCCTCGTCTTGTTAAGGGAAGTAAGTGATCTCGGTGAAGTTGGACAGCAGAGGAAGCGCTGGAGTGCTTTATGTCATATCCCGTAGTTACGACGTGGTTCATAACTGCAATTACTTGCTACGTGCCATCGTGGGAGTACTTTGGCAGTTAAAAGAGGAAATATTTTCCATTATGAATGAATTATTACATTATGAATCAGTTCCATGCTTTCTAGGATCAAGGACATCCCTGAGAGGGCATCGCCTGTGGATAATGGGATTCCGAGGTTGATGGGTATTCCGCTTGAAAGAAGCACAATCGTTTTCCTTTTTCATAAAAACTATTGTCATCTTTCATTCTATTGTACTTTCGGTATTTTATAGTTGACAGTATTATGTTGTATTTTACTGTAGCCCATTAACACCCTCCTTGACCCTTTGTTCTAAAATATTCAAGACATCATGGAGGTTAAACGCATGATGATAGATCAATCCTGATCAACCAGTAGAACAACTTGCTCATCACGGTGAATCTTCGTACTTACTACGACAAGTCTTTTCACTTTCATTCTTCTATGCTTCAGTCACCAATTCTATTTTTATCTGTTTCTTTAGGTGGTTTCTTACTCTGCAGGATTTCATCAAATCCCATCCCACATGGTATTCAGCTGATGATCTGAGACTTGTTTGGTGTGTTTTGATGCAACGAAAGCCACGCAACCCGTGGGTAGGTGTCCAGTTTACGTAAAAACCTTGTCTTGTGGGTTTTTGGCACTTTTTCCTTTGCTTGCAAGGAAGTCTGCCGTTTATTGCGGGTTTCGAGCAGCTGCTTGGGATTATAATCCCAGCTGGCCTCCTTCATAAGGTGCAGACGCGGGCGCGCAGAGCAGGAGAATAAGGTGGCGATGACGAGTGTAAAGCTGGACACTGAAGCTAATTAGGACCTGTTCTGCTGTCGTCGTCCATGCGAGTCGTGTTCCATTCAATGATGTGTCAAAGTATCGCAGGTGCATCTTAATTGGACTCGGAACCCCGTGCCCGACCGCTCCGAGAAGCAAAAACACACTGATTCTTAAGTGGTAGACATGATGTAATGACCTTGTAGTATCCGGGACTTTTGCATTAAGCAACCACTGCGTACAATGGCACACAGGAACACAGTATGTAGTTTCTGCTGACGCATGAATGCAATTCGCGTTGGAAACACTGCCCCCCTTCGTAATTTACAAGCGCGCATTGCCTACGTCATTTGCACCCGCAGAAGTAATAACCCTTGTGTAATACAACGCAATAGCAATGTAATGTAAAATTCACACGCTTAAACGGCTCAGACGTAGTTCAAACGCACAAACACCTGCACTACATGGAATGCAGTGTCGACTTGTCGGCCAATTTATTAATTTTTCTAAAAACACAAACATCCATTGACCTAATCTGGTATCTGCAAGTCTGCAGCGAGCACGCGATACCTTTATTCAAATTAATTTTGATCTTCACCCAAGGTCCCCAAATGATGCTGACGGCACAGCTGAACAGCACAAGATAACAAGGCCAACATTTCAGTTAAACGGTTTATATTTTCCACATCCCGGAGGGAAGGCCTTCTCATAAAAGAGACGTTCCATGAGATCATCCGTTTCATCGAGCAACTGCAGGGGTTTGGTGTTGGGTTACGAGAAATATTCCCCATATTGGCAATGTCGACAGGGTACAGTGAAATACAATGTGAGCATTTGGTTAAGGTAAGGCCGAGATGAGAAGGCATTCTCACCTTTACATCCATAATTCTCTCTCTCTCTCTCTCTCTCTCTCTCTCTCTCTCACGCTCTCACGAACTCCCTGATTCCCCCAACATACTTGTTCCAAATTTCAATTTCATCTGTAATTCCTACCCACTCATGCTTGCTTTGACTGCCGTTGCCTCACAAACACCTGCCCTGTGCTCTTTCTCCACTTCAATTCTGAGAAGGTATATTCTGCACAGTATATATATGTATATATATATATATATATATCATATACAGGGGGCTGCAAAAGTAGGTATGTTTTTTCGCAGGTTTTGTTTTCATTACTGTATACCTACTTTTGCAGCCCCTGTATATATATATATATATATATATATACACAAAATTTTTGTGAAATGACTCAAAATGTACTCTGACCTTATTTCACACCTATTTCATTTTCCCTTGATTCAGTGAAATAATTGTGGGGATATCAGTGGTTAATCTGGTCCCCTGCTTATAAGAACCATGAAATATTTCTTTGCATGTGATGACGTCATCAGTGGCCAAAACCGAAAGATCATAAACAGGATGTTGGGCCACGGGATAACGACGACGTGCAGCATGTAAAGAGACCTGTGTAAAAGAGGTAAAGGAAAAGACTTTTTAAAATTCACTTTTGTTCCTCTTTATTATCCCGCCCCCCGGAGGGAGGGAGCGGGATATTGTAATCGTCCGGTTTGTTTGTCTGTTTGTTTGTTTGTCTGTCTGTCTGTTAGAAAATTTACGGCAAAACGGCTTTAGCAAACACTATCAAATTTAATCCACAGGTGGGCAATGAACCTTGGACCACCCCATTAACTTTTGGGTCCAATTGGATCAAAAGTCAAGGTCAAGGTCACAAAAAGATCAAAATCGTTTTATGGTCATAACTTCGTCAAAAATTGTTTAATTGACTTCAAACTAAGACTAAAATATTCCTTATAATCAACATTCAGGTTAAGGATGTATCAAATTTATATTTGATCCCCAAAATAACTTTATGCCTTAAATGGGTGGGATTTGTTGTGCCTGGTTATAATTATATTCTTAATACAGATGTCGAGGCTCATTGGGGAGATAAGTGTAGGAAAGGTGAAAGATTAACCATAACCTACTGCAATGGCCAGAGTGGTCCGTGCCAGGAATAAGGTTAGCCAGAGTAAAAGTTCGTGGGTATGTAAGAGGAATGACCTGAACTAGTCCTGAATTGATTTGAAAAAGAGGGAATTGAATGATTGAACGCAGAAAATAAGCAGCAGCGCAAATAAGTGGAGGTGAGTTGACAGCTTGAACTTCGAATTTGACAAATATTTGGTTCATTGATTTCAAGTTATCATTCATCGAACGACTGTTGTACAGACCAAGCCATTCGGACTTGTGGACAACGTTTGGTTCTGTACGACACCGCCTGGAGAGACTCAGACTTTACAAAGACTTCCTCCACCCCCTGAACCAGCTAAGCTACATCCCCTGCGGCTTCACCCATTGGCCAATGGTGTTGTTTACGGCGTTTACCCATTGGTCAAAGGCGCTGACAAGTTGTGGAAAGAGCTTGTGCTCAATTTTTCATGGCACGACATTTGCTACATGACACGCGGGGTGACATCCAGCTACAGTAGCCAACCGTGACCCATTTGATGAACAAACATGTTTTCATTGACAAATTCGTGTGCCTGCTTGCATCATTACTCTGCCGAAGCCATGCAGCACATGTGGGCAAGGAATTGTAATCAGGCACCGGCACACAACAACCTTCCCTTTTCGAAAGGCACTGTGGGATCTTTAACGTCCACCCCGAACAGATGGGCTTTTACTGGCTTAATGTCCCTTCCAAAGTGTGGTGCGTTCATTTGATGGAAGCCACCCGCAAAAGCACCAGGTTGGTTGACAATCGGTGCGGGAATCAAACCACACGAGATGGCACAAAGACAGGTTCCGGTGGATCTGAGGACAAAACAGCCGCCATTGGATTGGATGGTTCCTCTTCATCTGCTACTTGCACTACAATATTACCTGCCTCTGGGTGACAGGTGAGAAAGGCTTCCCGCTGGCTTGTTAAGTGAGAGTATAACGGGTGAACCTGTCGTGAAAGTGGTTTCTTTCGAGGAAGAATAGTTCAGGTTAAGCTGAGGACATTTATCTACGTCATTCAATCCAGAGAGAGGAGCATGCCAAGCACCAGGGGGCAGTTTATAGCTGGGTCGGGATTCAAACTCAGGCTCGATAGCTCAGAGGGGGGGGGGGTGAATACCTCCATCAGGGTATCATAACCAGCATGCAAAAGCAAAAGGACAATATAATTATACGGTGTACTCGTGTACACTGAACTCGAACGTGAACTCAAACAACACCTGGCAATGAAACAAGATTTAAATAAATAAACACTTGATCATTTTCACTGAGAATTAAAAGTTTAAAAGCAAATGGCTCAGGAGGACGTGAAGTCCGAAAGGGCAATCCGAGGGTGTTGAAGGACACTTGACTCAGTGCACGTGACATCTGCACAGGGTCTTCCTTGAGTGGTGCCCGGTCCGTGGTGCCGGTCCGTGGTGCAGTCCGATGGAGATCTCACAAGTGTGTGCTGATTACTCTACTGCTGATCCACTGCACACAAAGGACGAGGAGATTGATTTTGAACAAGAGACACGTTCCTTACCTTGATTTTCATGGGGAGGAGAGTCGGAATGTAGGGGGTGCGGTGGTGGTGGGGGGTAAGAGAGGGAGTGGGAATTGGGTGGGAGGGAAGGAGGGAGGGGTTAAGGGGAGGGGAGGGTGAGGCATTGCCCGGTGTTAATGATTGAATCGGTCCAAGGCACAGATTGACGTTCTACTGGTCCTCGGCATTTCCACAGCAACTTATTTTGAACACATTGATATGACGTGGTAAGAATCTCAAACATGTTAATATGATGTGGTAGAACCTCTAACTGAATAATATGACGTGGTTCGAATCTCTTACATATTGATATGATGTGGTTCGAATCTCTACACATGATATATGGTTTCGAACCTCCAACATATTGATATGATGTGGTTCGAATCTCTAACACATTGATATGATGTGGTTCGAATCTCTAACACATTGATATGATGTGGTTCGATCTCTAAACATTGATATGGGTTCGATCAACACATTGATTGATGTTTCGAACCTCCAACACATTGATATGATGTGGTTCGAATCTCTAACACATTGATATGATGTGGTTCGAATCTCTAACATGATAATATGATGTGGTATAACCTCTAACATATAAATATGACGTGGTTCGAATCTCTTACACATTGATATGATGTGGTTCGAATCTCTAACATGATAATATGACTGGTTAACCTCTAACATGATAATATGACTGGTTCGAATCTCTTACATATTGATATGATGTGGTTCGATCTCTTACAACATTGATATGATGTGTTTCGAACCTCCAACACATTGATATGATGTGGTTCGAATCTCTAACACATTGATATGATGTGGTTCGAATCTCTAACACATTGATATGATGTGGTTCGAATCTCTAACACATTGATATGATGTGGTTCGAACCTCAACACATTGATATGATGTGTTTCGAACCTCCAACACATTGATATGATGTGGTTCGAATCTCTAACACATTGATATGATGTGGTTCGAATCTCTAACATGATAATATGATGTTGTTCGAACCTCTACACATTGATATGATGTGGTTCGAATTCCTAACACATTGATATGATGTGGTTCGAATCTCTAACACATTGTATGATGTGGTTGAATCTCTAACAATTGATATATGTGGTCGAACCTCCAACACATTGATATGATGTGTTTTGAATCTCTAAACATGTTGATATGATGTGGTTCGAATCTCTAACATTTGATATGAATGTGGTTCGAATCCTTACACATTGATATGATGTGGTTCGAACCTACAACAGTTATATGACGTGGTTCGATCTCTAACACATTGATATGAGTGGTTCGAATCTCCAACATGTTGATATGATGTGGTTCGAATCTCTAACACATTGATATGATGTGGTTCGAATCTCTACACATTGATATTATGTGGTTCGAATCCCTTCACACATTGATATGATGTGGTTCGAATCTCTTACACATTGATATGATGTGGTTCGAATCTCTAACAATTGATATGATGTGGTTCGAATCTCTTACACATTGATATGATGTGGTTCGAATCTCTAACACATTGATATGTGGTTCGAACCTACAACATGTTAGTATGACGTGGTTCGAATCTCTAACACATTGATATGATGTGGTTCGAACCTACAACATTATATGACGTGGTTCGAATCTCTACACATTTGATATGATGTGGTTCGAATCTCAACATTTGAATATGATGTGGTTCCAATCTCTAACATGTTGATATGAATGTGGTCGAATCTCTAACACATTGATATATGTGGTTCGAATCCCTTAACACTTGATATGATGTGGTTCGAATTCTCTACACATTGATATGATGTGGTTCGAATCTCTAACACATTGATATGATGTGGTTCGAACTCTACAACATGTTATATGACGTGGTTTAATCTCTAACACATTGATATGATGTGGTTCGAATCTCCAACATGTTGATATGATGTGGTTTCGAATCTCTAACATGTTGATATGATGTGGTTCGAATCTCTAACATGATAATATGATGTGTTATAACCCTAACATGATAATATGCGTGGTTCGATCTCTTACATATTGATATGATGTGGTTCGAATCTCTTACACATTGATATGATGTGTTTCGAACCTCCAACACATTGATATGATGTGGTTCGAATCTCTAACACATTGATATGATTGTGGTTCGAATCTCTAACTAAATATGCATACTACATGATAATATGATGTTGTTCGAATCTAACACATTGATATGATGTGGTTCGAATGTCTAACCACATTGATATGAGTGGTTTTCGAATCCTAACACATTGATATGATGTGTTGAATCTTAACACATTGATATGATGTGGTTGAATCTCTTACACATTGATATGATGTGGTTGAATCTCTAACAAATTGATATGGTGGTTCGAATCACATGTGATGATGTTGAATCTAACATGATATGATGTGGTTCGAACCTACAACATGTTATATGACGTGTGTCGAATCTCTAACACATTGAATATGATGTGGTTCGAACCTACAACATGTTAATATGAGTGGTTCGAATCTCTAACATTGATATGATGTGGTTCGAATTCCAACACATTGATATGATGTGGTTGAATCTCCAACATGTTGATATGATGTGGTTCGAACTTCCAACAACATTGATATGATGTGGTTTGAATCTCTAACATGTTGATATGATGTGGTTCGAACAACAAACATTGATATGAGTGGTTCAATCTCTAACACATTGATATGATGTGGTTCAAATCTCAACACATTGACAATGATGTGTTTCGAAATCTCTAACACATTTGATATGATGTGGTTCGAATCTCTAACATGTTAAATGATGTGGTTGAACTTCAACACATTGATATGATGTGGTTAATCTCTTAAATGTGATATGATGTGGTTCGAACCTCCAACACATTGATATGATGTGGTTCGAACCTCCAACATTGATATGATGTGTTTCGAACTCCAACACATTGATTATGATGTGGTTCGAATCTCTAACACATTGATATGATGTGGTTCGAATCTCTAACATTGATGTGGTTATAACCTCTAACATGATAATATGATGTTGTTCGAACCTCTAACGCATTGATATATGTGGTTCAATCTCTAACACATTGATATGATGTGGTCGAATCTCAACACATTGATATGAGTGGTTCGAATCTCTAACACATGATATGATGTGGTTCGAATCTCTAACACATTGATATGATGTGGTTCGAACCTACAACATGTTAGTATGACGTGGTTCGAATCTCTAACACATTGAATGATTGTGGTTCGAACCTACAACATGTTAATATGAGTGGTTCGAATCTCTAACACATTTGATATTGATGTGGTTAAACCTACAACATGTTAATATGACGTGGTTCGAATCTCTAACACATTGATATGATGTGGTTCGAATCTCCAACATGTTGATATGATGTGGTTCGAATCTCTAACATGTTGATATATGTGGTTCGAATCTCTAACATATTGATATGATTGTTCGAATCTACAACATGTTAATATGACGTGGTTCGAATCTCTAACACATTGATATGATGTGGTTCGAATCTCAACATGTTGATATGATGTGTTCGAATCTCCAACATGTTGATATGATGGTCGATCTCTAACAATTGATATGATGTGGTTCGAATCTCTTACACATTGATATGATGTGGTTCGAATCTCTAACACATTGATATGATGTGGTTCGAACCTACAAACATGTTAATATGACGTGGTTCGAATCTCTAACACATTGATATGATGTGGTTCGAATCTCCAACATGTTGATATGATGTGGTTCGAATCTCCCAACATGTTGATATGATGTAGTTCGAATCTCCAACATTTGATATGATGTGGTTCGAACCTCCAACACATTGATATGATGTGGTTTGAATCTCTAACATGTTGATATGATGTTGGTTCGAACCTCCAACACATTGATATGATGTGGTTTGAATCTCTAACATGTTGATATGATGTGGTTCGACTTCCAACACATTGATATGATGTTGTTTGAATCTCTAACATGTTGATATGATGTGGTTCGAACCAACAACACTTGATATGATGTGGTTCAAATCTCTAAATGTTGATATGAGTGTGGTTCGAACCTCTACATGTTAATATGATGTGTTCGAATCTCTGAACAACATTGATATGAATGTGGTTCAAATCTCTACATGTTGATATGATGTGGTTCGAACCAACAACACATTGATATGATGTGGTTCGAATCTCTAACATGTTGATATGATGTGTTCGAACTCTAACATGTTGATTATGAATGTGTTAATCTCTGACAGGTTTATATGACGTGGTTAGAATCTGCAACTTGTTGATATGATGTGGTTCTTATCTCTGACATGTTTAATATGTGGTTCGAATCTCTGATACATTGATAGATGTGGTTATAATCTCTAACATGTTGATAATGATGTGTTCGAATCTCAACACATTGATATGATGTGGTTTGAATCTCTAACATGTTGATATGATGTGGTTCGAACCTCCACACACTTGATATGATGTGTTTGAATCTCTACATGTTGATATGATGTGGTTCGAACTTCCAACACATTGATATGATGTGGTTTGAATCTCTAACCATGTTGATATATGTGGTTCGAACAACACACATTGATATGGATGTTCAAATCTTAAATGTTGATATGGATGTTGGTTTCGAACTTCTAACATGTTATATGATGTGGTTCGAACTCCTGACACATTGAAATGATGTGGTTCAAATCTCTAACATGTTGATATGATGTGGTTCGAACCAACAACACATTGATATGATGTGGTTCGAATCTCTAACATGTTGATTATGATGTGGTTCGAACCCTAACATGTTGATATGATGTGGTTCGAATCTCTGACATGTTTATATGAGTGGTAGAATCTGCAACATGTTGATATGATGTGGTTCGAATCTCTGACATGTTTATATGATGTGTTCGAATCTCTGATACATTGATATGATGTGGTTAAGAATCTCTAACATGTTGATATGATGTGGTTCGAACCTCCAACGCATTGATATGATGTGGTTGAATCTCTAACATGTTGATATGATTGGTTCGAACCTCCAACACATTGATATGATGTGTTTGAATCTCTAACATGTTTAATATGATGTGGTTCGACTCCAACACCATTGATATGATGTGGTTTGATCTCTAACATGTTGATATGATGTGGTTCGAACCAACAACACATTGATATGATGTGGTTCAAATCTCTAACATGTTGATATGATGTGGTTCGAACCTCTAACATGTTAATATGATGTGGTTCGAATCTCTGACACATTGATATGATGTGGTTCAAATCTCTAACATGTTGATATGATGTGGTTCGAACCAACAACACATTGATATGATGTGGTTCGAATCTCTAACATGTTGATATGATGTGGTTAGAATCTCTAACATGTTGATATGATGTGGTTCGAACCTCTAACATGTTGATATGATGTGGTTCGAATCTCTGACAGGTTTATATGACGTGGTTAGAATCTGCAACATGTTGATATGATGTGGTTCGTATCTCTGACATGTTTATATGATGTGGTTCGAATCTCTGATACATTGATATGATGTGGTTAGAATCTCTAACATGTTGATATGATGTGGTTAGAATCTCTAACATGTTGATATGACGTGGTTCGTGAAAATTTCAGTTTCATTAATGTGTTCGAGTTTCTATTTTGCATCGAGTCGAGCACGCTGGAGAGTGGAGCTTAATGGGAGCTCCTTGGGTAAAAATAGCAACCCCAATGAGGAAGGGGCTCCTCCTGGGAAAATCTCTTTAAAATGGAACTCTCAGACCTCCTGCTGGGAATTCTTCAACTCTCCAAGCTGTTTGATGGGCTCACGGTGGGACGGGTGGTGACGTGTGCTTAATTATTCATATAATTTGTTCAAAGTGGACGTGAGCTGTCACATTGTGAGTTTAATATTCACTCCAGGCCGTGTTTCTACCCGTGCGCTGAAGTCACAATGGAGGAGAAAGGGAGCATTGAACGGACGCGCTGAGAGGTTCCAATAGGAGAGCAGACAGGACGAGTTACGTAATAAAAATTAAAATAAATAATACAGACAATGCAAATTCCATCAAGGCGAACCTGTCAATCTCGTATATCGGATCATCTATTTATTATGTACGTGAACGATTTGACTTCCCCTTGGATGCACCATGTTGCCTGCATGTACCGGTCCGAAGTCCCTCTCCTCCCCACATCTCTCCCAAACTTTCAAACCTCGCCCACAAGACCTTCACCCTCAACCTTCGCCCTCCACCTCTGCCCTCCAATCGCCAACCCTCCCCTCTGACCTCTGCCTCTCACCTTCCCACTCTGACCTCTGCCCTCCAACCGCCAACCTTCGCCCTCCGACCTTCTGCCTCCAACCTTCACCCTCCGACTCCTGCCCTCCAACCTTCGCCCTCCACCGCCAACCTTCGCCCTCCGACCTCTGACCTCTGCTCCCTCCACCTTCCCCTCTGACCTCTGCCCTCCAACCTTCCCCCTCTGACCGTCTGCCCTCCAACCTCCCCTCCGACCTCTGCGCTCCAACCGTTCGCCTCGCAAACGCCAACCTTCGCCCTCCGACACTCTGACTCCAATCGCGCAACCTTCGCCCTCTGACCTCTGCCCTCTCAACTTTCCCCTCTGACCACCGACCTCCCCCTCTGACCACCGACTTTTGCCCTCCAACTTCCATCCTCCAACCTTCGCACTCGAACCTCCATCCTCCAACCTTCGCCCTCCAACCGTTCTCACCCTCCCTCCTCTGCCTCCAGCCAACCTTCGCCCTCTGCACTCCATTCCAACTTCGCCCTCTGACCTCTGCCCTCCAACCTTCCCCCTCTGACCACCGACCTTTGCCCTCCAACTTCCATCCTCCAACCTTCGCACTCGAACCTCCATCCTCCAACTTCGCTCTCCCACCTCTGCCTCCAATCGCCACGACCTGCCTCCTGCTGCCCTCTGCCCTCCAACCTTCCCCTCTGACCACCAACTTTGCCCTCCAACTCCATCCCAACTTCACCCCCGAACCTCCATCCTCCAACCTTCGCCCTCCAACCTCCAACCTCTGACCTCTGCCCTCTAACCTCTGCCCTCTAACTTTCGCCCTCCAACCACCAACCTTCGCCCTCCAATCTCCATCCTCCAACCTTCACCCTCCAACTTTCGCCCTCGAACCTCCATCCTCAAAACTTACAGCCTCAACCTCCACACTCTACCACTGCCCTCTAACCTCCACCATCCAACCACTAACCTTCACCCTCCAACCTCCATCCTTAACTTTCGCCCTCTAACCTCCAACCTCCAACCTTCGCCCTCCAACCTCCAACCTTCAACCTTCAACTTTTTTCCTCCAACCTCCAACCTTCACACACTACCTTCACCCTCGAACCTCCAACCTTCACCCTCCAACCTTCGCCTCAAACCTCATCCTCAAACTTACAAACCCCAACCTCCGCACTCTAAACCTCTGCCCTCTAACCTCCACCCTCCAACCGCTAACCTTCGCCCTCCAACCCTCCATCCTCCAACCTTCGCCCTCTAACCTTCAACCTCCGCCCTCCAACTCTGCACTCCAACTTCAACCTTCGCCCTCAATCTCCAACCTCCAACCTTCGCCCTCCAACCTCCAACCTTCAACTTCTCCCTCCAACTCCAGCCTTCACCCTCTAAACCTCCACACTCTGCACTCCAACCTTCAACCTTCACCCTCCAAGCCTCCAACTTTCACCTTCTAACCTCCAACCTTCCAACCTCTGCACTCCAACCTTCAACATTCGCCCTCCAACCTCCAACTTCCAACCTTCACCCTCTCACCTCCAACCTCTGCACTCCAACCTTCAACCTTCGCCCTCAAACCTTGCCCTCCAACCTCTAACCTTCAACCTTCAACTTTCTCCCTCCAACCTCCAACCTTCACCCTCCAACCTCCAACCTTCACCCTCCAACCTTCAACCTTCGCCCTCCAGCCTCCAACTGCACGAAGTAAGCATTGTAACTTTATTTCTGTCGTTTATTTCACACTGCCAGTGCATCCTCAGAATTATTAAAACTTTGGACAAATGCAAGGTCATTGTTTCAAATGACAGAGCAGATTACTTCAAGCTTTTTATGGGGAAAATAATAAATGACACCATTCATTAATCAATTTGTAATTTAATAACTTCACATGCAAACTCCGCAAAAGTTGGAGCGATACCAAATAGTAATTTAAAATCCAAATCGTCAAAATCTCAGGCACAAGAGGATAAAAAAAAGAGGTAGCTTGTTCACCTGTCTGCTCGTCGCGTTGTCCCCCTATTGAGTCAAATCTCACTAAACTTCCCTCCTGGTGCAGAGACGACAAAGGGCGCTGCATCCCTCTTCGGAAGGGACTATAAGCCGGCTGTTCCGCACGAATCTCTGATATGGACGTAAAAGATCCCCGGTATCACTCGAAAAAAGTATGACATCGGCCGGTGCTCTGGCGAATTTTGACGTCGTGAGATATATTAAGGAGGTGTGGATGTTAAGGTAGATCAAGTTAGTGTTGGGAATTGGGTGAGTACATCGAATATAAGTAAATTGATCGATGAAATGAATGAGGTGGAGAGACATAATGGGCTAAATGGCCCACATCTGGTTTCCTCGATTCTTGCTTGGATGGTATGAGATCGCCGCCTGGTGGCTCTATATTACATTTGATGGAACAAATCGCAGGTACTGGCGATGCATAAGGCAGTGTTGGAACGGCAGGGAAGGAACAAAATGTCTCGTGACGTCATGACTTGCGTTTGCCTGGAAATTATTACAACTTGATTTTCAAAAAAACATAAATAAACTGTAGAAACTTCAAACTGCTGCTCTTGTGATGCAAAGTCCAACATGATAACAATTACTAGCAGGGACCCCTCAATGACTTCAACTTCAAGGCTCAACTTCAAGAAAATATGACTTCAAGTCTCCAACCCTCTCCCCTCTCAAAGCCCAATTGATCCCTCCCCCCACCCTTCCAAACCAAGTCATCAACTTACCCCCAACTCCAAAGCTTTCAAATCCCCTCTCCACCCACCCCCACTTAAAATCTTCAACTCCCCCCCCCCACGACGTAGAGTCTTCATCCCCCTCAACAACCAACACTCCCCTCTCAACTCTCCCATGGCATGGCCCATCACGGACACCTGTCCAATCACAATCCAACGATATAATGTGGAAACCCAGTAGAAATTGCAACTCTGAAGTGACAATGAGAACCGAAACCAATTATCTTCTTCATATATATATATATATATATGTATATCTATCTTAATCCAGCAGTGTGTTGGTGGTGTGTGTGTGTGTGTGACGCTGTTTCTCGACAACCACCGGTCCGATCTAATTGAAACTTGCCAGGTATATTGCTGGGGACCTGAGGATGTGCCTTTCAAGGTTTGATATTAATCGGACAAGTGCTTCCCAAGTTATGGCCATTTATTTACCAAACCAATGACAGGACACTTGCTGTGTAGGAGTGGCTGATGGAGAAGAGATCCTCAGCCGCGTTCCCATTAGGGTTACAACATACGGACTTCCGGATAGTGATGACTTGCTGTATTCGACTAATTTTCTCGATTTCTTATGCGCATTTATAGATAAACACAATGCCCCAATCCAGTCGTCGTTTACGAGAGTGAAGAAACGCCTGTGTGGTTGTTTGAAAGTTTTTTCTTTTTTTAAATTCTCTTCTCTTCTCTTTGTGTTTGTCCTTGCGATGACATTGCGAAAAGGCAAATACTGGGCACTAATTGAATAATTGGCCATTAAAACTAAATTGCGAATAATCGTGCGAACTTCTGGACACTGAGGACTTAACTTCCGGACTTCCGGATAGTGACGACTTATTTTTTCTCTTCGATTTTTTCTCGATTTCTCGACTTACTGTATTCTTTCTTTCTCGATTTCTGTACTTTCTCGATTTCTTTCTCGATTTCTTCTCGATAAATTATAGAGAGATAAACACAATGCCCAATCCAGTCGTCGTTTACGACAGCGAAGGAACGAAGCTGCGCGTCGTGCACTGGAATGGAATTTGAGGAGCACGAGCTGCTCGTTTGACAAGCGACGCAACGCGCGTGACAAGGGTCGTGCAGCTGAAATGGATGAACAACGAGCTGCTCGCTTGGCAGACAACACTGAACACGAGGCAAGGCGTCGTGCAGAAGAAACAGATGAAGAACGAGCTGCTCGCTTGGCAGACAACACTGAACGCGAGGCAAGGCGTTGTGCAGAAGAAACGGATGAAGAACGAGCTGCTCGCTTGGCAGACAACACTGGACGTGAGGCAAGGCGTCGTGCAGAAGAAATCCCTCACCAGAGAGAAGACCAGCAAGTAAGGATGCCCTGCGCCATCAGGACGTACACCGTGCGAGACTAGAGCAGGCTCACCGTGAGAATTGCAACTTGCTCGATACGATGATACCGATTTCTTCCGAGAGGAACTTCATGTTGAGCACAGGCACGCGTTGAACAGGACCTCATCTATCTATAATTCCAGCAATCTGTGTGTGTGTGTGTGTGTGTGTGTGTGTGTGACGCTGTTCCTCGACAACCACTGGTCCGATCTAATTGATACTTGCCAGGTATATTGCTGGGGACCTGAGGATGTGCCTTTCAAGGTTTGATATTAATCGGACAAGTGCTTCCCAAGTTATGGCCATTTATTTACAAACCAATGACAGGACACGTTGCTGCGTAGGCGTGGCCGATGGGGAAAGATCCTCAGCCGCGTTCCCCATTACGGGTTACAACATACGGACTTCCGGATGGTGATGACTTACTGTATTCGACTAATTCTCGATTTCTTATGCGCATTTATAGATAAACACAATGCCCCAATCCAGTCGTCGTTACGAGGTGAAGGAACGGCCTGTGTGGTTGTTTGAAAGTTTTTTTTTCGTTTTTTAAAAATTCTCTACTCTTCTCTTTGTGTTTTTCCTTGCGATGAACATTGCGAAAAGGCAAAATACGTAGGGCACTAATTGAATAATTGGCCATTAAAACTAAATTGCGAATAATCGTGCGAATTCTGGACACTGAGGACTTAACTCCGGACTTCCGGATAGTGACGACTTACTTATTCTTCTCGATTTTTCCGATTTCTCGCTTACTGTATTCTTTCTTTCTCGATTTCTGTACTTTCTCGATTTCTTTCTCGATTTCTTTCTCGATTTCTTTCTCGATAAATTATAGAGAGATAAACAAATCCCCAATCCAGTCGTCGTTTACGACAGCGAAGGAACGAAGCTGCGCGTCGTGACGCGCAATGGAATCTGAGAAGCATGAGCAGCTCGCTTGATACGCGACGCTACGCGCGTGACAAGGCGTCGTGCAGCTGAAACGGATGAACAACGAGCTGCTCGCTTGGCAGACAACACTGAACACGAGGCAAGGCGTCGTGCAGAAAGAAACGGATGAAGAACGAGCTGCTCGCTTGGCAGACAACACTGAACGCGAGGCAAGGGCGGCGTGCAGACGAAATCCCTCACCAGCGGAAGACCAGAAAGTAAGGGATGCCCTGCGCCACCAGGACGTATACCGTGCGAGACTAGAGAGGCTCACCGTGAGAAGCGCAACCTGCTCGATAAGAGATACCGGGATTTCTTCTGAGAGGAACTTCATGTTGAGTACAGGCACACGTTGAGCAGGACCTCATCTATCTATAATTCCAGCAACTCTGTGTGTGTGTGTTGTGTGTGTGTGTGTGTCTGTGTGTGTGTCTGTGTGTGTGTGTGTGTTTGTGACCGCTGTTTCTCGACAACCACTGTCCGATCTAATTGAAACTTGCCAGGTATATTGCTGGGACCTGAGTATGTGCCTTTTCAAGGTTTGATATTAATCGGACAAGTGTTCCCAAGTTATGGCCATTTATTTACCAAACAATGACAGGACACGTTGCTGCGTAGTCGTGGCCGTTGGGGAAGAGACCTCAGCCGCGTTCCCCATTAGGGTTACAAACGCACCACTTCCGGATAGTGATGACTTCTGTATTGTAATATTTCTCATTTACTTATGCACATTTATAGATAAACACAATGCCCCATCCAGTCGTCGTTTACGAGAGCGAGGACGGCCTGTGTAGTTTGAAATTTTTTTTTGCCATGTACGGCCACGCAACGTATAGTATATAAAATGGGCTTCTATAAATGGGGCTTCTTTATAATATGTTTATTATAAGCCTGGGTGTTGGCTTTGTTGTTGACGTGGCTGCTTGGGATCCCAGGGTCCTGAGTTCAAGCCCGTTGGCGCTGAATTAAAATACACAGGAGGTTGACTCAGCCTGTCATCCTTCCGAGGTCGGCAAAATGAGCACCAGTGTACTGGTAGGGGGACAACTGCATCAGGCATAGCCCCGCGTCCAACCAATGATGCAACCAGCAGCCACAGGCTGCAGCACACATATATATGTATTATATATAAATGATTATATATTATATATATTTACACTTTGTCGAGGCTCGGATGAAGCAACACACAATGCACAGCAAGGGGGGCATGAAGAAGAGGGGCGGGAGTGGAAGACAAACAGTTGGACAGAGACATTGGGGGATATGTGGAAGGAGAGGATGGGGCAGTAACACGGGGTATACAAATGGACATAAGGACTTTCAGGAAGGAAAGCAGGGAATTTGAAGGAGGTGAGTTTGGGGTGGATAAGGGGGTAGAAACGATCGAGGATTTGGATGGGGGGACGACAAGAGGTGTGGTGAACAGCTGTTTTGAAGGCCTGGAGGAAGAATAGGATTGAACAGAGTGATGGAGTTTATTCCAGGCAGGAAAAAAGAGAGAATGAAAGAGTGAAGGTGAGCATGATTCGTGATTTTGGTAGTTTACCAGAGAGGGTTGTTGCGGACCTTGAGGCACTGCGATATGATGGTGGGGACAAAATCGCAGACAGAGCAGGGGGGGGGCGAGCGGCCAGAGGAGGCAGAAGAAGATAGGAAGACACCGACCTGCCTGGGGTGAGAGAGTGAGAGCCCCAAAGACTCGTCTCATCGCGGGAGATGCCAATGATCGGAAATGCTTGGTTTCCACAGCGTGAAGCCCGAAGAAAGGTGGAAGGCAGGAGCAACCATCCCGAGCGGAGAGCAGTACTCCATCAGGCTGTGGACAAAAGCGTTGTATGTGGTCAGGAGCTCAGCTGGGCCGAGGAAGGACTTTCATGATGGAGATTCCCAGTCGGACTGCTTTGGAGGCCAGGTTAGAAATGTGTCATTCCAGGAAAGATCATGGCAGATAGTGACCCAGAAGCTTCAAAGAAAGGACTTCTTTCAGAGGATTTTGAGAAAGTAAGATGGGTGTGGGTGGGGGGTGGTGTTCCAAACGGTCCTTCAGAGAGACAAAGTGATAGTGTGAGATTTGTCCGGATTGAAGTCATGTTCCACGTGTTGGACGTTTGTGATTTTACCCAGATCTGCAGTGAGCGAAGAAGCTGCTGCTTGTGGTCGAGGGATGACCGATGGTACGGCAGAGGTGGACTCATCAGCAAAGAGATAAAGAGGATTTTCGAGAGAGTGGAGAGATCATTGATGAAAACCAGAAAAGAACAGGACCCGAACGCTGCTTGAGGAACTCCAGCCGGACAGGAAGAGGGATGAAGGAACTCCATTTAGGGCAACACGTTGACTGCACAGGAGAAGAAGTCTGCGAGCCATGAGTGGAGATGCCTTGGATACCATAGGACGAGAGTTTGGTGAGCAGGGCAGGGTGCCAGACCATGTCAATGCATCAGTATGTCTGGGGATATGGCTCTGATTTCATTTCCGGCATTGAGACCTCCATCATCGTTGGGAAGAGCAGAAGCAGCATATCCAGGGTAGAGTGACCTGTCTGAAACCAAATTGATGACGGAAATCAAGCCATTGGAGAACAGGAATGATTAATATCTGAAGCGATGATGGATTCCATAACCTTGCTGATGATTGGAGAAGGCTGATTGGTCTGTAGTTGAAGGGATCTGTTTTTCACCTTTTTTATGCAGGGCAGTAATGTTTGCCTGAATTTCCAAGCAGATGGCAGATGACCTTGAGCAACTGAGAGGGTGAATAGACAAAGAGAGGAGAGCAAGAGCAGAGGAGCAGGTTTTTAGGACACGTGGGCTGATGCCCGGCTGGACGTAGCTGATGCAGAAATCTGAGTCGAGGTTTGCAGCAAAGCTCTCCACCTTGTCAGGAGAAAAGACAGAGTCCAGGGACAGTTGGTGTGAATGGGTCAGCTGGTTACGAAAACGATGGGTTTGGACAAAGATTTCGATGCAAACACTGAGTTTAGGCATTCAGCTTTTCACATGCGGCATCAGCAGTGCTGCCATTTGAGGTAAGAGAGGGAATGGAGGGGGAACAATACACCAGAAAACAGATTTGATTAGACACCACCAGGATTTGGAGGAGAGAGAGTTTGAGAGTTCAGACTTGAGCTTGAAAAGATGTTGTTTTCTGGGCTCTCCTGAGGGTAGATACACCTTGTTCTGAGCTTTATGGAAGGAACTGAGATTACCCTGAGTTGGTTTGCTTTCCATGAGGCAAAGGCAAGTTGTTTCAGGCCAACTGCCTCGCCACAAGTTTCAGTGAACCATGGGCGGAGGAAGGGTAGGACAACTGAAGACAAGAGGGGATAATCTGTGCATGAGGGAGAGCAGTTTCTTTGAAAGAATTCCAGGATGGTTTGATGTTTGGAGAAAGTCACGATGGGAGACCAGTCCCGAGAAGTTTGATGGCTGCTTGGAGACCTTGCCAGTCGGCTTTAGTGTAATGCCAGACTCGACGGCGCGAGGTGGGTTCTCTGATAACAAGCCAAGAGATGTTTACTTTGACAAGCAGTGGGTCAAGAAGAACCGATTGGAGTGGAGGGAAATAGATATAATATCGGAGGAGATTGGGACCATACCTCCTGTGCAGAGCGTTGGTGCTGCTTAAGCAGTTTTCCTTGCTATTGGGCACAATCCTGGAACGGGTTCGCCCCCCGACACTGGATACCAGCAAGACTGGCACCTATTTTGCCGACCTCAGAAGGATTCGAACAGGCAGAGTCAACCCCACCCTGGTATTCATTCAACAACTGAGTGGGATTGAACTCAGGATCCGAGGATCCCAAGCCACACCCTGACCATTAAGCACACCAGGCATATCTCTGT
>CM068953.1:27045967-27068677 GCA_035128595.1 Eptatretus atami | reverse complement strand
AAATACTTTCTGGGTAAGAAATTGTTGTGGTATTGCGCAGGTATTGTTATGGATTTCATGCGAGGTATGTTTATGGATTTCAGGATCCGATCCGAGGATGCAATACCAAAATCCAGGTCTCAGATAGTTATTTCCTTAAATGCATGTCCAGGATAGACCCATCCCCATGTCTGGTGGGATGGTGGAGTGCCTTCAGACCCACTTCCTGATGTTGCCGGTGGGTGTCTGGAACTCACCACAGGGCAAGAAGAATTTGTGTCTAAGGGACACTGGATACCATTGACCAGAGTCACAGGGCCAGGCTGAATGGCAGAGCTGAGCTGTTCAGGGAGCTGAGGCGTAAAACTGTACGTGCGGTAAGGGTGGACAGGAGCCTATGTGCGAGAGTCTTGAGGGGGTAGAGCATCACTGTGGACAGGTGATTCTCATCCTGCTTACAGGTGAATTTGCACGTTGCGTTCATCCAAGCCCATCCTCGGTGCAGTGCAGTAAGAGCAGAGGGTGGTGGGCTCTTGAAAGAGGAGTCGAAGTGAAGGACCGCTGGCCGGTTACTGTTTGATTGGTTGTTACCAGGCTGATCCACCAGCTGTCGAGTTGGAACGTCAGGGGTGTTACCAATCCCTGTTGCTGACCTCCAATCAACTGTGGTCCCACCTTCGCTTGTGGAAACACGGGCTGCGGTGAACCGGTTGAAATGGATAGAGCTCCAGGGATCTGTGGCATCATGCTGAATTCTCAGGCTGGTGGAAATGCTGCACTCGTGTCATTGCATGCAGTTCTGTGCTCTGCCTGGACACAGGCATCATCCCAACTGATTGGAAAAGGGCCTTGTTGTCCCTCTCTGGAAAGGAAAAGGTGATGCCAAGACTGCAACCACTACGCGAGGGTTGACGCTGCTCTCAGTGCCTGGCAGGTCTTTGCTCGATAATTCTTGATAGGATTCGCCACATCTGCTTGAGCACCAGTGTCCAGAGCAGTCCAGGCTTTACACAACAAGAGGTCAACGATTGACCGTATCCTTGCTCTTGGGTCCTACCGAAACGCAGAGAGAGTTTCGGCAGGGGCTGCTTGCAGCTATGTTGATCTCTGAAGGCGTTCGATTCAGTGAATCGGGATGCCCTCTGGAGGATTCTTGGTCTTCGTGGGGTGCCACCAAAACGAATCGATCTGATATCTGAACTGTACTCTGGTACTGAGAGTGCTGTGAGATGTGGGGTACCATCTTCTGACTTATTTCCAGTTGTTACTGGTGTTCATCAGGGTGTGTACGGGCCCCCACACTTTTTCAGCACTTGTATGGACTGGATTCTAGGGAGGATGTCGGAGAGATAAAGCTGTGGTGCATGCGTTTGGGAATGTCAAGAATCTCTGAACTTGGATTTCGCGTAGATGATGCAAGTCATCTTTGCGGGGACTTTAGATATCCTTTTTGGGGCCCGAGGTGCTGAATGAGGAAGTCGATACTGAGTGGTCCCTTCACCCTGAAGAATCGGTCAATACATATTGGATGCTCTGTGTCTTTGTTCACCCCCCCCTTGGGGGGTCCAAACTTGAAGGATCCCCCGGCTTTTTATGGGTGCTCTTGTTGGCTTTTTGGGGGAAAGGAATAATTTGGGGAGGTCGTGGAAAGAGAATCATTAACCTGGCAGTGATATTCATGTCTCTGCTGCTGTGGAGTCAGAGGTCAATGTGTCTGGTCGGGCCTGGAGAGTCATGGATTCATTGGATCATGGGGTGTGGGCGCTGCCGGTACCTGTGGGAGGACGAAGTCCGAGTCTTCAGGTCCTTGGTGCTTCCAGTCTTGCTCGTATGGATAGCGAACTCTGGACTCTGACCAAGGATTAGACGGAGACTTAATTCCTTTTGGTACCAGGTCTCTTCGGAGAATCCACTGGCTTCGGTGGTGCGACTTTGTGTCCAACGAGCGGTTGCTGAGAAAGACTCGGTGAGATTTGTTAACTGCCTAGTCTGCTTGAGCGTCAGTTGCAGCTGTATGGACATGTGGCTTTGTTTTCCTGATGATGATCCTGCTCACCAGAACTTTCTCATCGATGGGACGGTGTCCGTGAGTGGAGGAGGCCAATGGCCGCACCAACGTGCCTCATAGGTTGCAGCAGGTTTGACCACATGCTCAGGAGATGGGGAATGGGCCTGACATCTGCTTGGGGGATGGTCCAGATCGGAAGGCCAAGCCTGGGTAACTGTGGAAATGGATGCAGCAGCGTTGCTTCTGGCGTAATGCTTCCCATACCTGTCCCTGAGTGTCTGACCGAGTGATGAGTGTGAAGTTGGAAATTGAAGGGGTGATGATGATATGTCATCATGCATATTGCCTCTGCCAAGTGGGATGTGAGATGGAGGAAGAAGAAGATTTCTGGAGGAGTTAGATGAAGTGGGGAGGAGTGTATCCAAGGAAGAAAGAGTGGTGCTGTGGAGTCGGATTTCAAATGGCATGCTGGGAAGGGAAGAGATGATGAGGAGGTATGGTAGGTTACGGTGTCAACGAGAGGATGTGGAAGGTCAGATCGGTGGTGGATTTGCCAAAATAATGGAATATCGTGGTAAATACGTATTTATAGAAGAAGAGAAGCACAGGGTGACATATAAGAAGTAGAGGAAGCAGGCAACACAGGTGACTTACGTCTTAAGCAGGAGATGCAACCTGAAAGAATTTTGAGACTTAAGGTGGGTGGCAGGGAGGTGCCAGCGAGACAGCATCGGGTGGTGGTTTTGTAGGATGATTTGGTGATGAGGTTGAGGAAGAGAGTGAGGGCTTAAACAAGGACAGATGACCAGAATCTTCCTGAACAAGGAGACTGTTGCATGAAATTCAGGAGAAGTGAGACAGTGTTGGATGGTGGTAAGATGGTGTGGGAATGACAGGACTACTGCAGAAGTGTGATGGAGATAGTTAGGCACGGGTACTTGCTGTGACATCTGAACAGAAGAAGGAAGACAGAGATCTTGGTGGTGAAACGAGGAAGATACAGGAAAGTATACAGGAGGAAGAGGTTGGCGAAAAAGAAATTGGGGATAGCAGAAGAGATTGAAGAAAGTAGACAGCGAGTACAAGGAGTGGTGGCGCAAGGCGAAGAGAGAGGTGGCGAATGCCTAAGGAAAAGGCATTTGGCGAGCTGTATGAGAAGTTTGGATCAAAGGAAGGGGGAAAAGGATTTTTAAATCCGATTGGCAGACAGAGGGACCGAGTTGGGAAGGATGTGCTGCAGGTTAGGTGATAAAGGATGCAGAAGAAAATGGTGCTGGACGAGCGAGGAGAGTGTGTTGAAAGGTGGATGGAGTACGTTTGAGGAGCCTGATGAATGAAGAAAATGAGAAGATTGAGAAGGTTGGAAGAGTGGAGGTAGTAAATCAGGAAGTGCGGTGGATTTAGTAAGGATGAAGTGAGGACAGCTATGAAGAGGATGGTGGAAAGGCAGTTTGGCCAGATGATATGCCAGTGGAGGCATGGGATGTTTAGGAGAGATGGGTCAGTGAGTTTTACGTCCAGATTGTTTTTAACAAAAATCTTGGAAAGTGGAGAAGATCCTGAGGAGTGGAGATCAACTGTACTGTACCGAGTTTTTAAGAATAAGGGTGATGTGTGGAGCTGTGGTACTATACAGAGGTATAAAGTTGTTAAGCCACACCATGAAGTTAATGGGAAAGAAATAGGCAAAGTAAGGTTTTGAGAGGAGAGGTGATTGATTTGTGAGCAGCAATGTGGTTTTATGCCAGAAGAGCACCCAATGATTGCGATGTTTGCTTTGAGAGTGTTGAATGGAGAAGTATGAGGGTAAGGCCAGAAGGGAGTTGCATGTTGTGTTTGTGGATTTAGAGAAAGCTTATGATAGGGTGCAAGAGAGGAGTTTTGTGTATTGTTGAGGAAGTGGGAGTGGTGGAGAAAGTATGTGAGGGTGTGCCATGGATATGTTATGGGACATATGTGACAGCGGTGAGGTGGTGCCGTAGGATGATGGAAGCGCGTTTAATTTGTAGAGGTGGGGATTGCATCAAGGATCAACTCTGAGCCCATTCCTGTTTGCAATGGTGAGGGACAGGTTGACGGCGAGATCAGACAGGAGTCTCCTGGACTATGATGTTTGGATGATCATCGTAGATCTGTATGAGAGTAGGGGCATGGCTGAGGCGAGCCAGAGAGGTGGAGGTATGCACTAGAGAGAAGGGAAATGAAGTCAGTCGGAGTAGACCGGAGTACAATGTGCGTAAATGAGAGGGAGGGTGGCGGAAGTGGGCGGGTTGCATAGGAGTTGAGGTGGTGAAGGTGATGGGTTTAAATACTTGGATCAACTGTCCAAAGTAACGGAAGTGTGGTAGAGAAGTGACAGAAGAGAGTGCAGAGCAGGATGGAGTGGGTGGAGAAGAGTTTCAGGAGTGATTTGTGATAGAAGGGTAATCTGAAGAGGTGAAAGGAAAGTATAATAAGAAGTGTGCAGACCATGCTTGTTGTATGGTTTTTGGAGGGGGTCTGACAAAAAGACAGGAGGCGGAGTTGGAGGTGGCAGAGTTTAAAATGCTGCGGATTCTCATTGGGAGTTGACGAGGATGGACAGGATTAGAAAATGAGTATATTAGAGTAAGCGAGGTAGGACGGTTTTGGAGACAAAGTGAGAGAGGTGAGATTGAGATGGTTTGGACATGTGCCAGGAGGGAAGCGGGTATATTGAGAAGGATGCTGAGGATGGAGCCGCCCCAGGGTTTTAAGGGAAGGAGGAAAAAACCGAGGATAAGCCAAAAAAGAGGAGGTTTAATGATGTTGGTGAGGCGGACATGCAGGTGGTTGGTGTTGACAAAATGGAAATTTGGAGGACAGAGCGAAATGGAGACGGATGTATACCGCTGTGGCAGATCCCTAACGGGAGCCAGGCAAGAGAAGAGAATAGAAGAATTATTCCCTTTGCTTAACGATCATTTTGAATGTGATTTGTGAATTTATTTATTTCTACTCTATGTAAATAAAAGTTCTTCTTTTTATTTACTTTCTTATTAATAAATTGCTTGTTTGACGTTCCAACCTGTCAGTGCTTGTCCTTTCCTTCCATTGATCAGCATTGTCCGACACGAGTAGACTGGGAGGTAATTACCAACAAAATTGGACCAATAACTAGCAGCACGCACTCAGTGGGTTTAAACGCTCGGACCAGCCCTAATTCATGATCTAGATCAAGATCAGATTGTGGTCTTTGCCGAGGGCGCGCTCCCCTTCAGGTAACCACTGTGACCTCTAGTTAAACTGAATAATTAGACGGTTGGACAGTGGAAATCGTGTTAATTGGGTGGCGTTTCGTGGTTAAAAGCATACCACTACCACAGACGTTAATTGTTGGAAGCGGTGGCTCCAGTCGGCTCTTCCGAGAACAACCGGGGATTAAACCCCCGAGTAACAAACTGGTGTCTCAGTACCCGTGCGTAAGCATATGATTGAGCAGGCCAAAAAAACATAGCGGCTTCAGACCTCATGGATGTAACACAGGAAACCACCTAAGACCCCAGACAGCGAGGTGGCCGGAGGATGCAGCTTGATACAAGGGATATAATTAATAACGACCTTTAATAAACTTAAAAGAGGGGGGGAGGGGTAATTATACCCAAAGCAACACCAATTTCACTCATACAGTACACTTCCTTGGAATTCTCCTAGTATGCCTCAACGTTTCAGGCTGCTACATTTCATGGTTTTGTAGTATGGAGGAAACCACACCGACATTTTTTTTGTACTACGAGCAATAGTACAACCATTGCTTCACACCAATGAGAATATAGAGCAGGGGAGGAGGGGCAACGGGGGGAAGAGAAGAGGGGAGGAGGAGGGAAGAGAGGAATGAAGGGAACAATAGAGGAGGGGAGAGAGGAGGAATGAAGGGGAGGAGAGAAGGATGGAAGGCAAAATGAAGGGGAAGGGTTGGAGAGAGGAGATGAGAGAGAGGAGAAGAGAGAGAGAGAGGAGAGAGAGAGAAGAGAGAGAGAGAGAGCAGGAGAGAGAGGGATAGGAGTGGAAGAGAAGGGTGAGAGAGAGGGGAGAGGGGTGTGGAAAAAGAGGGATATAAGGAGTTGAAGTAGAGCAGTGGGATAGGTGAGAGAGGCAAAAGAGGGTTGGAGAAGTGGGGAGAGGGGAGAGGGAGGGGAGGAGTGAGATGGAGGGGGAGAGTGTTGGAGGGAAAAGGAGAGTGGGGGATTCCGCAGATGTGACGCCCATTGAATGTTTCATGCCCAGGGAAGTAAATTCAACATTGGTGAACTCACCTGCCTGTGAAACCATGCCATGACAGTTTAGAGCTGGGTTGGAATTTGAACCCAAGGCGAGAATAGCTTAGAGCGAGCGTGCAATACCTCTCGTCTATCCTGGCCATGATACTAGTCGATTCGTTGCTTTATAAAAGACTGAATTGATCCCAAGCAATAGTTCTGACTGCTAAAAAATAGAAATAAACTTCATTTCCCAAGTCGCACAATTTTTGAAGCTTCTTCCTCAACCTTGGAGAGTTGTTTGTGGAAGAGGGGGTTTGGCAAGGAGGAAGTAATGAGGGTGAGGAAAGGGAAGGTAGTGCGAGGGGATGGCCCATCTCATTCCCTGTGGGCAGAGTAACTGCGTGGAGATTCTACAGAGTTGGCCTGGTGTTGGCTTAATGGTCAGGGTGTGGTTGGGATCCTCGGATCCGAGTTCAAATCCACTCATTGTTGAATGAATACCAGGTGGGGGTTGACTCTGCTGGTATCCCTTCTGAGGTCGGGCAAAATGAGTGCACTTGCTGTATCTCGTGTCGGGGTGCGACCCGGTCCAGGAATTGTGCCCAATAGCCAAGGAAACTGCTTAAGCAGCACAACGCTCTGCACAGAGTATGGTCCCAATCTCTCGCGATATATATTATTCTTCCTCCACTTCCAATCGGTTCTTCTGACCACGTGCCTTGTCAAAGTAAACATCTCTCTGGCTTGTTATCAGGAACCACCTCAGCGCCGTCCGAGTCTGGCATTAACTAAAAGCCGACTGGCAAGGTCTCCAAGCAGCCAATCAAACTCTCGACTGGTCTCCCATCGTGACTTTCTCCAAACATCAACTCATCCTGGGAATTCTTTCAAAGAAACTGCTCTCCTCATGCACAAGATTTTATCCCCTCTTGTCTTCAGTTTGTCCTAACCTGTCCTCTCCGCACCATGGTTACTGAAACTTGTGGCAGTCAGTTGGCTGAAACAACTTGCCTTTGCCTCATGGAAGCAAACCAACTCAGGGTAATCTCAGTTCCTTCGCATAAAGCTCAGAACAAGTGTGTATCTAACCTCGGCGGCGAGAGCCAGAAAGACAACATCTTTTCAAGCTCAATGTCCGAAACTCTCAACTCTCTCTCCTCCAAATCCTGGTGGTGTCTTAATCAAATCTGTTTCTGGTGTATGTTTCCCACCTCCATTCCCTCTCTACCTCAAATGCAGCACTGCTGATACCGCATGTGAAAAGGCTGAAATGCCTTAAAACTCATGTTTTTGCATCGAAATCTGTGTCCAAAACCCATCGTTTTCGTAAACCAGCTGACCCAGTTCAACCCACTGTCCCTGGACTCTCTGTGTCCTTTTCTCCTACACGGGTGGAAGCTGCTGTCAAACCTCGACTCAAGATTCTGCATCAGCTCACCGGTCCAGCCGGATTCAGCCCACGTGTCCTAAAAACCTGCTCCTCTGCTCTTGCTCTCCTCTTTCTGTTCTATTCACCTCTCAGTTCTCAAGGTCATCTGCCATTGATTTGGAATCAGCAACATTTACTTGCCTGCATTAAAAAAGGTGTAAAAACAGATCCTCAACTACAGACCATCAGCCTTCTCCAATCATCAAGCAAGGTTCTGGAATCCCCATCCATCGCTTCAGATATTAAATCCTTCCTGTTCTCGCAATGGCTTGAATTTCCGTTCATCAATTTGGTTTTCAGACCAGGTCATCTACCTGGAAATAGCTGCTTCTGCTCTCTGCCAACCGATGGATGGATGGTCTTAATGCCGGAAATGAAATCAGAGCATATCCCAGACATACTTGCATAGCCATTTTGATGACCATGTCTGGCACCTGCCCCTGCTCACCAATCTCTTCCTAGGCTATACAAGGCCATCTCCATCATGCTCGCAGACTTCTTTCTTCTCGCTGTCGAAGTCCAACGTGTTGCCCTAAATGGATTCCTTATCCCCTCTTCCTGTCCAGGCTGAGTTCCTGCAAGGCAGCGTTCTGGGACCTGTTCTTTTCTGTTTTCTATCAATGATCTCTCCGACTCTTCTAAGACAATATCCTCTTTATCTCTTTGCTGATGAGTCCACCCTCTGGCCGTCCATCGGTCATCCCTCAAGACCCAGCAAGCAGCAGCTTCTTCTTCGCTCACATGCAGATCTGGGTAAATCACAAACTTGGTCAACACGTGGAACATGAACTTCAATCCGGAAAATCTCACACTATCACTTTGTCTCTCTGAAGGCACCTTTGGAACCCACACCCCCCACAACCCTCTACTTTCTCAACAATCCTCTGAAAGAAGTCTTTCTTTGAAGCTTCTGGGTCTCAACTATCTGCCATGATTCTTTCTGGAAATGACACAATTTTAACCTGGCCTCCAAAGCCAGTCCGACTGGGAATCCTCCATCCATGCAAAGTCCTTCTCGGCCCAGCTGAGCTCCTGACCACATACCACGCTTTGTCGCACAGCCTGATGGAGTACTGCTCTCCCCGCTCTGGGATGAGTGCTCCTTGCCTTCACCTTTCTTCGGCTTCAAACGCTGTGGAAACCAAGGCATTTCCGATCATTGGCATTCTTCCGCGATGAGACTGAGTCTTTGGGCCTCTCACTCTCTCACCCCAAGGCAGGTTCGGTGGTCTTTTCTATCTTCTTCTGCCTCCTCTGCAGCCTCGCCCCCCCCCTCTGCTCTTGTCCTGCGGATTTGTCCCCACCATATATCCGAGTGCACTCAGGTCCGCCAAACAACCTCTTCTGGTAAACTACCAAAATCACGAAATCACTGCTCACCTTCACTCTTCATTATCTCTTTTTTCCTGCCTTTGGATAATCCATCATCTGTTCAATCCTATTCTTCCCTCCAGGCCTTCAAAAACAGCTGTCACCACCACCTCTTGTCGTCCCCAATCCAAATCCTAGATCGTTTTCTACCCCGTTTATCACCCCAACTCACCTCCTTCAAATTCCTGCTTTCCTTCCTGAAATCCCTTTATGTCCATCTTGGTATACCGCGTGTTCCCTGCCCATCCCTCTCCCTTCCACATATCCCCAATGTCTACATGTTCCCCAATGTTTTGTCTTCCACTCCCGCCTCTTCTCTCATGCCCCCTTTGCTGTGATTGTGTGTAGCTCTCATCTGGCCCGACAAAGTGTACAAATATATATAATATATATATATACATATATATATATATATAATATACTATATATATGTCTATCGAGTGCAGCCTTGGCTGCTGGTTGATCATTGGTTGGGCACGCGGCTATGCACTGATGCAGTGTCCCCTACCAGTACACTGGTGCTCATTTTGCGACCTCGGACGGATGACAGGCTGAGTCAACCTCCTGGTGTACTTTTTAAATTCAGCGGCCTTTTTTTCCCACTTTCTCACTCATATTATCGAATGCCTGTTAATCATAGCTATGAATCGCTGGGTCCATTGCAATGCTTATAAACGCCTGGAGATGCCAGCATTCATGGCTTTATTTTATTTCTGCACATGCCATAACCTCAAGAATCCCTTAAACTAAGCCGAATTACAAAATTTAAGCTGCAGAATTGAACTTATCAGCAGTTCCGACTGTGAAAAAGGGTTCATTTGTCTAATTTGAATATAGTTTGGACAGTCGGACATAGCTATCGTTTGCCAACCATTTAATTGGAGTGCTTCCTTGAGTGCTTAAGCCGCTTGCCGGGCACCCAACAGTGGGACGGCGGTACAGTTTGCTTCCCGATCGGGATGTACAGTTGGCAGTTGCTACAAGGTAGAGCTACATATATGGGTATATTTGGATCTGTAATTTAGAGACTCTCCGCAGATTGTGTGTGTGTGTGTGTGTGTGTGTGTGTGTGTGTGTGTGTGTGTATGTGTGTGTGTGTATATGTGTTCCTTGGTGTAATTTGCCGTGAGCAGACTTGGTGTAGGAGGAGCGGGGTCAGCATATTCGTTTGTGAGAAGAAACCGTATGAAGGGTTGTGGGCCCTTAACTATAGAGGACCACCCACGTGAATTATCACACACGCTTTCCGCCCAGAGAGCAGCTTGGCGCCATTTTGGATGCGGTTTCCCATGCAGGATGATGCGGTTCAATCCCCAAGCTCCTCAAAGATCATCTCTGGACACCCAGCTATGTGCCACAATAAACGAAGGGATTTTCTTTTATTTTATCTTTCCCCTTATCTGTATTACAGTGTGTGTGGAAATGTCTCAAAATTAGCTTTAATTTACTTGACATTTCATCAACTCATGCTTTGATTTATTTTTATTACGTCACATTTTGATTTTTTTTTTCCATTATAAATATTTGAATTATGTTCATTAAACCTTATGTATTAAGATTGCGTGTATCTGTTTATTCGTTGTGGGTTCGAGTATAAACCCTTGTCCTCCTTCCTGGTGAATGCATCTGGTACGTGCTTCACAGCCTCCCGTCCCACACGCACCATAATCTCCAGGGAACACAGCTGTTCGCCTCCAAGGGAAATCATTTGGTTATCCGTCCAGGTCGGACTTCACCAGCATGGACACGCCAATTCTTTAAAGATGTACTCGCATTCCAATTGTAATACTTTATAGACGTACTCACATACTAATTCTACATTCATGACAGATGTACTCATATTCTAATTGCACATACTCTATAGAATGTACTCACATCCTAATTGTGCATACTTTATAGACGTACTCACATTCTAATTGTACATACTTTCGAGAACGTACTCTCATTCTAATTGTACATACTTTATAGACATACTCACATTCTAATTCTACATATGTTTTCGACATACTCACATTCTAATTGCGCATACTTTATAGACGCTCACATTCCAATTCTACATACTTTATAGATGTACTCACATTCTAATTGTAACACTTTATAGATGTACTCACATTCTAATTCTACATACGTTACAAACGTACTCCCATTCTAATTCTACATACTTTATTGATGTACTCACATTCTAATTGTAATACTTTATAGACGTACTCACATTATAATTGTAATACTTTATTGATGTACTCACACATTCTGATTGTAATACTTTATTGATGTACTCACATTCTGATTGTAATACTTTATTGATGTACTCACATTCTAATTGTAATACTTTATTGATGTACTCACATTCTAATTGTAATACTTTATTGATGTACTGACATTCTAATTCTACATACATTATAGACGTACTCATATTCTAATTGTAATACTTCTTACATGTAGTCATATTCTAATTGTAATACTTTATACACGTACTCGCATTCTAATTGTAATACTTTATTGATGTACTGGACAGTGGTCTAATATTGTATATAACTTACTCGTACGTGTCTGACATTATTAATGTAATATACTTTCTAGTACAGGTTATCTCCAACATTATACTAATATTGTACTCACTTTACCACTTCAGAGTGTTGAGTGTAACATTCTATTGTAATACTTTATTGATGTACTCACATGTCTAATATTGTAATACTTTATTGATGTACTCACATTCTAATTGTAATACTTTATTGAAGTACTCAACATTCTAATTGTAATACTTTATCTGAGGTGTCTGACAATTTCTAAATATTCTCATTACATTATAGGACTACCATATCGTCTAGTTGTATAGCTTTTCGATACACTACTAGTGTAGGTCATATCGTGTCTCTATATCCTACCTTTTCTTATACAACAAGAATAGTCTCTTCTAATTATACTTTATAGATGTTACTCACATTCTAATTGGGAATTCAAACAATTTAATATGAGTTTAGTAGCTTCACACTCGTGATTGACATATCGCTTTGTTATTAGACGTCTTCACATTTATAATTGTAATATCGTGTGTGATTAGATTGTACTCACATTCTTTTGTAATAGCTTTATGATGTACTGACATTCTAATTCTACATACATTATAGACGTACTCATATTCTAATTGTAATACTTCATACATGTAGTGATATTCTAATTGTAATACTTTATACACGTACTCACATTCTAATTGTAATACTTTTTTGATGTACTCACATTCTAATTGTAATACTTTATTGATGCACTCACATTCTAATTGTAATACTTTATTGATGTACTCACATTCTAATTGTAATACTTTATAGAGGAACTCGGTTGAAAAAACGTGCACTACTGACTACCACCAGGTGGTGTTTCTGGCTTACTTTGGCACATTCTGATTGGACAACCAGGTAAACCGAGAAATGGACCCAAATGCAATACCCTCTCCTCTGGCGAATGTAATAATGGTAACAGCATAATATTAATATTATTACAAAACAACATCAACAAGAGCGAGAATTGCTTTACAATACATGCCCCCTTCTGTTCCTAATGAAGAAGAAGAAACCCTATAACCACCGTATTTTGGTGTATTCGGCAAAATAAAAGTAAAAGCAATTTTCATTTTCTGATATATTTTGCGGACGAGAAATGAATAAAGACAACTAGGATAACAAGCTGGAGAAATAAATAGTTTATTTTAACCAGTTTAACGCATGTTGAGCCGATACTGGAATGAAAATGACGAAGAACCTTTCTAATCCATCGTGTTTCCTTCGTGTCCAGCTTTTGCCAATTTCATATTAAAAATAATCCGATGTACATGCACAAGCATACCCAAGGAATTAGATGCAGGAGGAGGCCATTCGGCCCATCATGCCTGTGCCACATCAACAACAGATCAATTTATCAACATCAGATCAAAAAAAGAAAAATTGCAAAATGTTTTATTATGTGTTTTTTTCTGTAGGTTTTTGTATTTTTTGTAGTTTTTTTGTTGCTTTTTTTTGTGTTTTTTTTTAAACATTTTTTTTCTGTCAAAAAAAAAAAATGTAAATTTTTCTGCAGTTTTTCCGCAATTTTTTTGCTACGTTTAATGTAGTTAAAAAGTAGAATTATTTTCTGTATTGTTTTTGAATCTGTTGTAGTTTTTGTAGATTTTTGTATGTAAAAAAAACTTGTAGTTTCTCGTAGTTTTTTTTGTATTTTGTAGTATTTGTATTTTTTTGTAATTTTGTGTATTTTTTTGTAGATTTTTGTTGTTTATTTCTGTAGTTTTTGTAATTTTAGGAGTTTTTTTCAGAGAGTTTTATTTTGGAAGTTTTTTTGTATATTCTTTTTACTTTTGTTGGTTTTTTTCTGTAAAAAAAATTCTTTTCGATTTTTTCGGTTTTTCTGTCCTTTTTTGTATCTTGTTGTTTTTGTATTTTTTTGTATGTTATATTTGTAGATATTTTATTTATGTATTTTTTTGGAGTTTTTTTTTGTACTTTTAACCTCGCAAAAGGAGAGGGATGTGTATGGGTCCGTTTATTGTCTGTCTGTCTGTTTGTTCGGACAGCACTTTTGTGTTTTCTCCGCAACGGCTGTCCGATTGAGAAATTTTCACCATCGGTGTGCCGACTCATGTAGAATGTTTCAATTATAATGTTGATGTCATAGGTTATGTGGTGTGGCAGCAGATCAGGTCAGGTATGGGAGCATGCGCCGGAGCAGCGCTGCGTCCACTTTCCACCGGTACTCCAGGGGCCTCTGTCTGGCCATCCACCAGGCAGATGTCTGGCCCATCCCCATCTCCTTGAGATGCTGATCAATCTGCTGCAACCACAAGGAATGGGGTCAGCCCATTGGCCTCTTCCACTCATGAGGCTCCCTCACTGAGAGAATCTGGTGAGCAGGATCAGCGTCAGGAAAAAGAGCCACATGTCCATACAGCCACAGCTGACTCTCACGGACGATGTACGTCACAAATCTCATTTGAGTCTCTCTCAGCAACCACTTGTTGGACACAAAGTCTGACCAGCGATAGCCAAGGATTCTCCGAAGAGACCTGGTTCCAAAGGAATGAAGTCTACTTCTCAGATCCCTGGTCAGACTCCAAGTCTCACATCCACAGAGCAAGACTGGAGGCACCAAGGACCTGAAGACTCGGACTTTCGTCCTCCCGCACAGTTTCCGGCAGTGCCACACCCCATGATCCTGTGAATGTATGACTCCCCAGGCGTGACCCAGACGTCTGTTGACCTCTGGCTCAAAACCAGCAGTGACGTGAATATCACTGCCAAGGTAAGTGAATCACAGACAGGATAGCAGCATCCAAAATGTCACTGAAAGCTTGGATCCTAGTTCTGACCCAGGAAACCCGTAATCCCAGTGGCTCTGACTCCTCATTCAGCACCTCAAGGGCCCCCAAAACAACATCTCGAGTCTCCGCAAAGATGACTGCATCATCTGCGAAATCAAGGTCAGAGATCTTGACATTCCCAAACGACGCACCGTAGCTTATTCTCTCTGACATCCTCACCAGAATCCAGTCTTTCCAAGTGCTGAAAAGTGTGGGGGCCAGTACACACCCCTGACGAACTCCAGTAACAACTGGAAATATGTCAGAGATGGTATCACCACATCTCACAGCACTCTCAGTACCGGAGTATAATTCAGACATCAGATTGATCAGTTTTGGTGGCACCCCACGAAGACCAAGATCCTCCAGAGGGCATCGCGATTCACTGAATCAAACGCTTTACAGAGATCAACATAGGCTGCAAGCAGCCCCTGCCAAAACTCTCATCTGCTTTCGGTGAGGACCCGAAGAGCAAGGATACGGTCAATTGTTGACCTCTTTGGTGTAAAGGCTGACTGCTCTGGACGCTGGTGCGCAAGAGATGGTGGCGAACCCTATCAAGAATTATCCGAGCAAAAACCTCGCCCGGCACTGAGAGCAGTGTCACACTCGGTAGTTGTTGCAGTCTTGGTGATCACCCTTCCCTTTCCAGAGAGGCAACCCAACAATGGCCCTCTTTCCAGTCAGTTGGGATGATGCCTTTGTTCCAGGCAAGAGCACAGAACTGCATGCAATGACACAAGTACAGCATTTCCACCAGTCTTGAGAAGTTCAGCATGGATGACACCAGAACCCAGGAGCTTTACCCCATTTCAACCGGTTCACCGCAGCCTGTGTTTCACAAAGAAGGTGGACCACAGTTGATTGAAGGGTAGCAATAGGATAGTAACACCCTGACATCCATCATGACAGCTGATGGATCAGCCTGGACAAGTCGCTCAAAGTAACCGGCCCAGCGGGCCTTCACTTTGGACTCCTCTGTCAAGAGCCACCACCCTCTGCTCTCACTGCAGTACACCGAGGGATGGGCTTGGAGGAACGCAATGCACAAATTCCCCTTAAGCAGGACGAGATCACTTGACCACAGGTGATGCTCTACCCCTCACAGACTCCTCACACATAGGCCTCTCCTTGTCCACCCTTAGCGCACGTACAGTTTTACGCCTCAGCTCCCTGAACAGCTAAGCTCTGCCATTAAGCTCCAACCAGGAACTTCCTTCTGGTAAAAAAATTCAAGATCTCTTATATCTATCTCTATCTCTATCTCTCTCTACACGGCTATGCCACAGTGTCCCCCTTACCAGTACACTGGTACTCATTTTGCCGAACTTGGAAGGATGACAGGCTGAGTCAACCTCCTGGTGTATATTAATTCAGCGGCCAACAGGGCTTGAACTCAGGACCCTAGGATCCCAAGCCACCACCCTAACCACTAAGCCAACACCAGGCTTAGAATCACTGCTCACCAACACTCTTTCATTCCTCTTTTTTCCTCACCTTTGGAACAAACTCCCACACGGTCTTCAATCCCACTCCTCCCTTCAGGTCTTCAAAACAGCTGTTCACCACCATCTCTTATTTTCTCCCATCCAAAACCACGATCTTTTATACCCCTGTTATTCCACCCCAAACCCATCTCCTTCAAATTCCCTGCTTTCCTTCCTGAAAGTCCCTGTCGTGAAAGGACCTGAAAGTCCTTGTAGTGTCCATCATGTTTACCCCGTGTACCCCGCCTCATCCCTCTCCCTTACATAGATCTCCTAATGTCTCTGTTCCCCACCGTTTTGTATTTCCATCCCCCTCCTCTCTTGTTGTACATTTTGTGTTTTAGCTTCTCATACGAGCCTCGACATTGTATACAAAAAATAATAATAATGAAAAATCCCTCGATAAACCTCAAAAAGTTTCATACTGATCAGATGTAGCATTCAAATATGCAGTTGTGATGTCATAACAAAGGCACCTATGATGTCATTTTTAAAAATCTCATTCCCCAAGAGGAGTGCTTGCCGTGTGCCATTTCAATTTTCTCATGGTGTGGTTTCAGAGATGGAGGTGCAAAGTTTTTCCATTTTTCCAACATGGCTGCCACAATACGTGACCTCCGATGTCATAATTATCATTAAAGCATTTTCCATGAGTATTCGCACCTATGGTGAAAATTTTGTCTCAATCCGACAAGTGGTTGCGTAGAAAAACACGAAAGTTCTGTGCGGATAAACAAACAAACGGACCCAAATGCAACACCCTCTCCTTCGGCGAGAGTAAAAAGTAAATTGGTGAGTGGTGGCAGGACGAGGGCAGGGGTGTGGTCTGTGTCAAGCTCGAAGGTGGAGTGTTTGGATATGTAATGCCACGATCAAACAAATTTTTCACCTCCGCTCGATGCAATCTTTGACACCTTCACCAAGTCTGGTGTTGGCTTCGTGGTTCGGGTGGCTGGCTTGAGATCTTAGTGTCCTGAGTTTGAGCCCCGTTGGCTGCTGAATTAACACCAGGTGAGGTTGACTCAGCCTGTCATCCTTCCGAGGTCGGCGAAACGAGTACCAATGTACTGGTATAGGGGCACTGCATCAGCGGCACAGTCACGCCCCCAACAAAATGATAGCTACCTGGCAGCCAAGCTGCCATACACAAGAAGAAGAAAACATCCTCACCACCTCCAAGACCTACATACACCCACCCCCACGATCCCCTTCACCCAGCAACATGTGATGAACCTTGGGAAGGTGATGACAATTCCTTCAGTCACCCTGGCCGATAAGTTAGCCCTACCCTTCGAGATGATTTGGGTGGGAAGCTTGCACGTCCAAGGAGGTGAAATATGGATCATGCTCCATCTTAAGAGTTCTCTTTGGCCTTTTAAGACGTTTAGATGCCAATGTGTAGGGGACAACCATTGAATGCACAAGTGGTTTATTTCAGGAACTGCAAAAAAGTAAAATATTTCTCACATTAATAACTAAATTAACACAATAGGTATGTAGAATAGCTTTTCTGAGTTTCTTCTTCTTCATCATCATCATCATCATCATCATCATCATCATCATCATCATCATCATCATCATCATCACATTGTTGCTGGCGAAGCAGTGACGAGGCTCCAATCCTAGTCGGGTCACCGCTCCGACTCAGGAAGTTCGGGCAGGAATTAGGAATTAGTTCAGGGTGTCGTTGATAGCTCACCGACTTCTCGTGAAGGTCACGATGGGATCTTCAATGTGCACCAACTAATGCCAGCAGATGGGACACCCAGTTTAACGTCCTTCCGAGGGAATCACATTGATGAATCACCATACCTGTGAAACACTGGGATGACAGTTTATAGCTGGGTCAGGATTCAAACTCAGGCTGGAGAGCTTAGAGGCAAGTGTGCGTTCCTGTAGGCCATTCTCCCAGCCCCCAGAGTTCCTCACTACATACTCCAAAACCTCATTGGCAATGAGGATGAGAATGGTTGCAAAAATAGTATAATAAAGACTGCATGAGATACAGCAATCATGTGCAGCCTGTGGCTGCTCGTTGCATCATTTTCTCAGAGCACAGCTGTGCCACTGATGCAGTGCCCTCTATTACCAGTACACTCATAGTCATTTTGCTAACCTCAGAAGGATGATCGGCTGAGTCAACCCACCTGGTGTTAATTCAACATGAGACAGAGGCTTGAACTCAAGATCCTAACATATTAAGCCAGCTACCTTAACCCTGAAACCATCACCAGTCTTTTACTACATGAGGATATCTAGTGATACATCTGTTTCTGAATAGGTCTTCTTTTGCTTCAATGCCATAAAGTACACAAATGACAAAAACTGCCACTCTGGTGTGTACTCATAATCGCAATGCTAAGAGTCATCTGTTCAGTCTATAATCAAGTTCATGTGAAAGATCCTGTGATTTGTAATCTGGAATCATGGCTACGTAGAGCTTGCCCAGAGAGTAACATGAAATATACATCTTGTAGACCCCACACCATAGTGTACAGGAGGGAGCAAGGTTGGCAGAAAAGCTCAGAGGTCTCAAGATCACTCACCTTTCGTTGTCTCATCTGGGTTTGGTCCCCGACACGACGATAAACTGCCACCCTGGTATTTCACTCGCAGGGTGTTCCATGGCAGTCCGTCAGAGGAAGATTTGAACCAGGGATTCGTTTGTTCCATCGCATCGCTTGATCCTGGGGGACGTTAAAGATCCCACGGTCTCTTTTGCAAAGTGTAGGTGGTTGTGACCGACACCCTGACCAGAAACCAATTACTTTCCAGATCAACTCGTGCTGGGAAGGCAATGGCGAACTACGAAGTGTAATTACTTGGCCGGGAAGGTGTTTTGGCAGTCCCAAGCTTCCAATAAAAGGTGTGGGGTTCAATCAAATCCAAGGTGAGCACAAGGGGAGAAAGAAACACAATAAAGACAAATAAAGAGAAAACTAGAACGGCACTCGGGAGAGTGCACACCACCTCCACCAGACTGAACAGTTTATATTTTGTATCCCATTGATGGGCCAGATGTGGATCCGGACCTCCAAGATCCAATTGGCTCGTTCTTGTCATCTATCAAGTTTTGTCATAATCCGTCCACAACCTTTTGAAATATTGTGTTATATATCGTTTTTGGTCCTATATGTCCATCCATCCATCCATTGGGACCATGATCTATGCAGAGCATTGGTGCTGCCTTTTGGCACTCATTTTGCCGACCTCGGAAGGATGACAGGCAGAGTCAACCCCACCTGTTATTAATTCAACAGCCAAGGGGGGAATGGTGAAGAATCACTTTAAATATTAAAAAAGAAAATTCTTGGATCTGGATTTGGATCTTCACCAAAATCGAATCAATTCGTCCTTGTCACACACCAAACCTCTCCACCAAATTTTGTCCGAATCTGTCAATAATTATTTTTTGAGATATCCTGTTCACAGACAAGTTGAAACAGACAGACCGACAGTGGTGAAAACATAACCTCTGTCCACCTTCGGTAGCGGAGGTAATACGGATAAATTGAAAAGAAATCTGGGATAAGAACAAGTCGATTCGATTTTGGTTCAGGTCCGAATCCAGATCCGGCCCATCGGTGGGATACAAAACGTAAACTAATCAGCCTCGTGGAGGTACGTGCTCTACCGAGTGCGTTGAAGTTTGATAAGTGACTCATGTCCAAACAACATCGGGCTGCATATGGTGGCCTCACTACAGGGAGTTGAGCACACAGAGCACCTGAATGTTATCCTGATCAGTTAGAGACGGGGATCTGTTACCTTGTAACCGGCAGGTGTGTTCGTTAGCAAGCAGCTTGCTATCGCTTGCCAAGCGGCTCTCCAAGGGAACGGAGCGCTCGGTACCGTTTAACGACATGGCGGTCTCCGTGGAAACAATGCTCTCGTGGTACTCGAGGAATCGTCCGTCGGTTCCAGTTTTACTCGACGCTCTTGTGACAATTCCCCCCCAACGGATTGATTTCGTTCGCGCAGCTACAGAGGAGCACAAGGAAGAGGGAAAGAAAGATAAAACAAGCGCGAGAATTGCTCTACAGTGCAGGTCCTGAACCGATGTGAAATTTACGTTTGAAAAATGGCATCACTGAATAATTGAGGAAATGCCCTGAAACTCGAGAACTTATCATCTGAAACCACGTACCGAGTCTTAGCTGAATATGTTAAAGGGTGTGGGGGAAAAGTCGGAAAAAGACAGTGGGCGGACGGGACGGGGCCGGATGGACGGAGCGAGTGGACGGACAGATGCGCAGGAAGATGGAAGAACGGACGGATGATGGATGGGATGGGGACGGATGGACGGGACGGATGGACGACGGTGAGGATGATGAGATGAGCAGTGGATGGATGGAGGACGAGTGGACGGACAGATAGCAGAAGAAAGGAAGAAGCGGACGGATGCATGGATGGATGGATGGGACGGAATGGACGGACGGAGTGGAGGGTGATGGATGACTAGACGGGCGACGGATGGACGGGCGATGGTGGACGGGCGAATTGAACAGTGGATGGATGGACGGCAGATGAGATGGACAATGGATGGATGGTTGAGGGGCGGATGGATGGACGGGCGATGTTGGATGGGCAGACGGATGGATGGATAGACGGGCGGATGATGGACGGGCTGATGATGGATGGGCAGACGGATGGATGGATAGACGGGCGATGGATGGACGGGGATGGATGGATGCGGTGATGGATGGATGGGCGGATGGATGGATGGATAGATGGCGGATGGATGGACGGGCGGACAGATGGATGGATGGCGGATGGATGGATGGGCAGACGGATGACGGACGAAGGGATGGAGCAGATGGATGGACGGACGGATGGATGGATGGATGCACGGATGGACAACAACGTATAGTCCGTCTCGGTGAAACTGGTTGGGGATTAATAAATGTGAAGTCAGAAAGTGGATCCCCCCCCCCCACCTGCCAAGCCTAACGATGAACCAAACCACTGTGTATTTTTGAGGGTTGGGGTTCATGTTGAGGTTGGGGTTCATGTTGAGGGTGGGTTCATGTTTGAGGGGGTTCATGTTTGAGGGGTGGGGTTCATGTTTGAGGATTGGGTGTTATGTTTGAGGGCGTGGGTTCATGTTTGAGGGGGGGGTTCAATGTTTTGAGGTTGGTCATGTTGAGGGTGGGTTCATGTTTAGGGAGTGGGTTGTTTGAGGGTGGGTCGTTTGTTTAGGGTGGGGTTCAGTTTGAGGGGGGTCATGTTGGGGTGGGTTCAGTTTGGAGTGGGTAGTGTTTGAGGGGGTGGGTTCATGTTTGAGGGTGGGTTCATGTTAGGTGTGGGGTTCAGTTTAGGGGTTGGGTGCATGTTGAGGGTGGGGTTCATGTTTTTAGGTTGGTTCATGTTTGAGGGTTGGGTTCATGTTGAGGTTGGGTTCATGTTGAGGGTGGGGTCATGTTTGGGGGTGGGTTCATGTTGTGAGGGGTGGGTTCATGTTTGAGGTGGGTTCAGTTGAGGTGGTTCAGTTTGAGGGGTGGGGTTCATTTGTGGTGGGTCATGTTTGGGGGTGGGTTCAGTTTGAGGGTGGGTTCATGTTGAGGGTGGGTCAAGTTTGAGGGTGGGTCATGTTTGAGGTGGTTCAATTTGAGTGTGGGGTTCATGTTTGAGGGGTGGGGTCATGTGTTGAGGTTGTGGTGGTTCATGTTTTGGGGTGGGGTTCGTTTTAGGGGTGGGTTCATGTTTGAGGTTGTGGGGTTCATGTTGAGGTTGGGGTTCATGTTTGAGGGGTGGTGTTCGTTTGAGGGGTGGTGTTCATGTAGAGGTGTGGGGTTCATGTTTTAGGGTATGTATGTTTGAGTGTGGGTTCATGTTTGAGGGTTGGGTCATGTTTGAGGGGTGGGTTCATGTTGAGGTGGGTTATGTTGAGGGTGGTCAGTTGGTGGGTTCATGTTTGAGGTGTGGGGGTTCATGTTTTAGGGTGGGTTCATGTTTGAGTGTGTGTTCATGTTTGAGGGGTGGGGGTTCATTGTTGAGGTGGGGTATAGTTTGAGGGTTCATGTTGAGGGGTGGGTTCAGTTTGAGGGTTGGGGTTCATGTTTGAGGGGTGGGGTTCATGTTTGGGGGGGTTCATGTTTGTACATCTTGAAGAATTCCGATGTAAAGTAGAAGTAACAATGAAAGTATTAAACGCACGTTTCTATGTTATATGATGAATATATACATGACAGGGTATACGCCTCTGAACATTTCCTTGGTTGAAGTGTCGTGTTAAATCCGACTACGGCGGCCATTTTTTCCTCACGTGACGAAACACCTCTCCTTTTACCTCTTGGCGAGCGGCTTGCAAAGCGATTGATACGGAACGACTGGCTTGGAAAGCGATAGCAAGCCGCTTGCTTATGGAACACACGTCCAGGTAGGTGAGATGTGGATGCTGCACCACTTAGTTGTGGATCTCAGTAGAGGTATCAGGTATGGATAACCTTTGCTACCTGTAACCTGTGCGAACCATATTCCGATACACAACGGCTGGGACTTCATGACCAAGTTAACACGAGTCGACGGGATCACTCCCATCGGGAAGACGCGTCACGGAAAATGAAAAATACGCGGGAGTCCAAAGGACGTGTGAAGAAGAAGAAGAAGAAGAATCTCCATGGAGACAACAACTTCCCTGTGGGATAATCCCGGGTAGGGTTACCATGGCGCGTGGAGGCGCTCGAGCGCGCCACCTCGTGAAACCGCAGCTTGTATCGTCGGGTTCGAGGGAAGGTGGGAGGGACCGGGACGGGTAAAAACGGGATGAGAGTCACGGCGTGGAGGAGGGATTTGGGCACGAGGTGGGGCGGCGCGGGGAGGCGCATCGAGCCTGAGGAGAGAGCGGAGTGCGCGTCGCACGGGGA
>CM068953.1:27032623-27043792 GCA_035128595.1 Eptatretus atami | reverse complement strand
TATATATATATGTAACGGGCTCACTGATCCCTAGATAAACTCGAACCCGCAACCCGGTGGTGTTGAGCCTCGTCACCACAAAAACGAGATGTTTCTCAATTACCAAATTAATCTGTAACATCGATCAGTGCTTTGATTTACACAATCAGGTGCAATGCGGATAAATACTCCTTTGAGCGACCATCTCTTAATTCTGCGGGAATTCACCGATTGCAGATATAATAGTAATTAGTACACTGTACAGTATTTCAGGACCAGGTGAATCCGAATTAATTAATTACGGTACGAGAAAATAAATAAATCTGGTAGTCACCTTATGGAGGACATTTGGAATAATTCGATGGTTTTGGAGACGGTGTGCACGGTCCTTCCACAAGGATCACAGTGACGTCATACCGTGGACTGTCCCTCTGATTTACGACCCTTTGTTATGGGCACACTCGTGGAAAACGATACACTGTACGTGTGTGTGTGTGTGTGTGTGTGTATGTATGTATCAAAATAAAGACCAATTACTGCACCAGAGACCCAAGAAGGAAGCCAGACGTAACACACACACAAACACAGAAACACACACATATGATGTACTGGTAAGTACTTACAAAGGCCATTTATTTCAAGTTATAACCTTAACTTATAAACAATTGTTTGTGGGTGTGTATGTATGTATGTGTGTGTGTGTGTGTGTGTGTACATACGTGTGTGCATGTGTGTGCGTCTGTATGCATGTATATATGTGTGTGCATGTGTGCATGTGTATGCATGTGTGTGCATGTGTGCGAGTGTATGTATGTATGTGTGTGCATGTGTATGCATGTATATGTATATAGGATGTATATGTGTGTATGCATGTATATGTATATAGGATGTATATGTGTGTATGTGTATGCATGTATATAGTATGTATCCCGACGGACTATCCAATTGATTGAATCACCATACCTGTGAAACACTGGGAATGAACAGCTTTATAGCTGGTCAGGATTCAAACTCAGGCTGGGACGAGTTAGAGGCAAGTGTGCGTTTCCTGTAGGCATTCTCCCAGCCCAGAGTTCTATCTACAATACATCCAAAACTATTGGCAAGTGAGGATGAGAAATGGTTGCAAAAGATAGTATAATAAAGGACTGTGATGAGAATCAGCAATCATTTGTGAGCCCTTGTGCTGCTCGTTGCATCATTTCTAGAGCATCAGGCTGTGCACAGAGCAGTGGCCCTCTATTACCATATAACACTCATAGTCATTTTGTAACTCAGAAGGATGATGCGGCTGAGTCAACACACTGGTGTTAATACATGAGAGCGAGGCTTGAACTCAAGATCCTAAACATATTAAGCCAGGCTACCTTAACCTGAAACATACCAGTCTTTTACTACATGAGATATTAGTGATACATCTGTTTCTGAATAGGTTTTCTTTGCTTCATGCCATAAGTAACAATGACAAAACTGCACACTCTGGTGTGTACTCATAATGCAATGCTTAAGAGTCATCTGTTCAGTCTATATCAAGTTCATGTGAAAGATCCTGTGATTTGTAATCTGGAATCATGGCTACGTAGACTTGCCCGAGAGTAACTGTGAATATACACTGGTAGAAACCCATCCACCATAGTGTACAGGAGGGAGCAAGGTTTGGCAGAAAAGCTCAGAGGTCTCAAGATATCACCTTCGTTGTCTTTGGGGGTTTGGTCCGACAGACGATAAACTTGCCACCTGCGTATTTACTCGCGAGGGTGTTCATGGCAGTCGTCAGAGGAAGATTTGAACCAGGGATTCGTTTGTTTCCATCGCATTCGCTTGATCTGGGGACGTTTAAAGATCCCACGGTCTCTTTTGCAAAGTGTAGGTGGTTGTGACGGAAACCCTGAACGAGAAACAATTACTTTCCAGATAACTGTGCTGGAAGGCAATGGCGAACTACGAAGTGTAATTATTGGCGGGAAGGTGTTTTTGGGCAGGTCCCAAGGCTTTTCCAATAAAGGTGTGGGTTCAATCAAATCCAAGTGGCACAAGGGGAGAAAGAAACACAAATAAAGACAAATAAGAGAGAAAACTAGAAGGCACTCGGAGGTGCACACACTCCACCAGACTGAAAACAGTTATATTTTGTATCCCATTGATGGGCCAGATGTGGATCCGGACCTCCAAGATACAATTGGTCGTTCTTGTCATCTTCAAGTTTGTCATAATCCGTCACAAACTGTTGAAATATTGTGTTATTATCGTATTTGGTCCTATAATGTCCATAATCCATCATTGGAGCATGATCTATGCAGACATTGTGTGCCCTTTTGGCACTCATTTTGATGGCCGTTCGGAAGGATGACAGGGCAGAGTCAACCCCACCTGTTATTAATTCACAGCAAGGGGAGGTGAGAAGTCACTGATAATTGATATAAGGCATAGTAAAAAAGAAAATCTTGGATCTGGAATTTGGATCTTCACAAAATGAATCAATTCGTCCTTGCAACACCAAAACTCTCCAAAATTTTGTCCGAATCTGTCATATTATTTTTTGAGATATCTGTTCACAGACAGTTTTGAAAAGACAGACGACAGTGGTGAAAACTAACCTCTGTCCACCTTCGGTAGCGGAGGTAATACGGATAATTGAAAAGAAAATCTGGGATAAGAACAAGTCGTATTCGATTTTGGTTCACGTCCGAATCAATCCTGGCCATCCGGTGGGATAAAAACGTAAACTAATCAGCCTCGGTGAGGTACGTGCTCTACGAGTGCCGTTGAAGTTTGATAAGTGACTCATGTCAAACAACATGGGCTGATATGGTGGCCTCACTAAGGGAGTTGAGCCACAGAGCACCTGAATGTTATCCTGATCAGTTAGAGACGGGATTGTACTTGTACCGGCAGGTGTGTTCGTTAGCAAGCAAGCCTTTGCTATGCTTGCCAAAGCGGCTCTCAAGGGAACGGAGCGCTCGCACCGCTTAACGACAATGGGGTCGTCCGTGAACAATGCTCTCGTGGTACTCGAGTAATCGTCCGTCGGTTCCAGTTTTACTCGACGCTCTTGTGACATTCTCCTCCCCAAGGATTGATTTCGTCGCGCAGCTACAGAGAGTACAAGGAAGAGGAAGAAGATAAAACAAGGTGAGAATCTGCTCTACAGTGCAGGTCTGAACCGATGTGAAATTACGTTTGAAAAATGGCATCACTTGAATAATTGAGGAATTCCCTGAAATCGGAGAACTATCATTTGAAACCACGTACGAGTCTTAGCTGAATATCGTTTAAAGGGTGTGGGGGATAAAGTCGGAAACCACAGGTGGGCGGACGGCAAAGGTGTGGACGGATTGGACGACGAGTGGACGGACAGATGTGCGTCAGGAAGAATGGAAAGAACGGATCGATGCCTGGATGGATGGGGCTAGATGGACCGGGGGAATAGGAACGGACGGTCGGTGGGATGGATGATGGATCTGGACAGTGATGGATGGACGGACGAGTGGACGGAACTGATGAGCCACGGAAGAAAGGAAGAAGGACGGATGCATGGATCGGATGGATTATGGGGACGATGGACGGACGGATGTATTTGGAACGGGTGGATGGATGGATAGACGGGCGGAGGATGCGGGCGGAATGGAATGGACGGGCAGAATGAACAGGGGATGGATGGAGTGGCAGATGTGATGGACAGATGGATGGTTGGTGTGATGGGCGGATGGATGGACTGGCGGTGGATGGAGGCAGAGGTGGATGAATGACGGTCGAGTATGAGGGCTGATGGATGGACGGGCAGGATGTGTGGAAACGGGCTGATGGATGGACGGGCTGACGATGGCATGGATGAGGGCGGTATGACCCTGATCGGGGAAAATTGGGGGTATGGATGGATGGCGGAATGGATGGATGGATAGATGGGCGGATGGATGTGACTGGGCGTGACAGATGGATGATGGGGCGGATGGATGTATGGGCTAGACGGATGGATCGGAACGAATGGATGGCGGGATGCGATGGATTGGGACGGTTTAGATGGAATGGGTGCACGGATGGACAAAACGTAATAGTCCGCTCTGGTGAAACTGGTTGGGGATACATAATGTGAAGTCCAGAAAGTGGATCCCCCCCCCCCCCCAAACCTTGCCAAGCTAACGATGAACCCAACACGTGGTATTTTTGAGGGTTGCGGGTTCACTGTTGAGGGTTGGCGGTTCATCGTTTTGAAGGGGTGCGGTTCATGTTTGGGACTGGGTTGGGGGTTATGTTAGGGGTGGGGTTCATGTTTGAGAGATGGGGTTCATTATGTGTGTCAGTAGGGGTGGGTTTCTATGTTGTTGGTAGTGAGGTGGGGTTTCTGAGGTGTTATGTTGAGGGTGTGGGGTTCATGTTTGAGGGGTGGGGTTCAAATGTTTGAGGGTGGGGTTCATGTTTGTGAGGGGTGGGGTTCATGGTTTGAAGGGGTGGGTTCATGTTTGTGGGGTGGGGTTCATTTTTGAGGGGTGGGGTTAGTTTGAGGGGTGGGGTTCGATGTTTTGTGTGGGGTTATGTTAGGGTTTGTTAAATGTTTGAGGGGGGGTTTCATGTTTGTAAGGGGTGGGTTTCAATGTTTGAGGGTTGGGGTTATGTTTTGAGGGTTGAGGTTCATGTTTGAGGGGTGGGGTTCATGTTAGTGGGTGTATGTGGTTGGTCATGTATTTGAGGTGGGGTTCATGTTTGAGGGTGGGGTTATGTTTGTGGGGTGGGGTTTATGTTTGAGGGGTTGGGTTCATGTTTGATGGGGTGGGTTCATGTTTTGAGGTGGTGGGGTTCATGTTTGAGGGGTGGGGTTCATGTTGATTGGTAGTTAGGGGTGGGGTCATGTTTTGAGGGTGTGGGGTTCATATTTGAGGGGTGTGGGTTCATGTTTGGGGTTGGGGTTCATGTTTTAGGGGTGGGGTTCATGTTTTGAGGTGTGGGTTCATGTTTGAGGGGTTGGGGTTCATGTTTGAGGGTGGGGTTTATGTTTGAGGGTGGGGTTCATGTTTGGGGGTGGTGTTTCATGTTTTAGGGGTGGGTTTCATGTTTGAGGTGTGGTTATGTTTAGGGTGCAGTTTGGTGTGGGGTTCATTGTTGAGGGGGGTACGTGGTGGGTTCATGTTTTGAGGGGTGGGTTCATTTTGAGGTGTTTCATGTGGGGTGGGTCGTGTAGGTGTGGGGTCATGTTTTAGGGGTTGGGATATATGATATAGAGGGTGTGGGGTAGTTAGTTATGAGAAGGGTTTATGGGGTGTCAATGTTTGAGGGGTGGGTTCATGTTTGAGGAGGTTGGGTTCATGTTTGAGGAGAATTCTGAGGGTTCAATGATTATGATTGAGAGAGGGGTATAATTGTGCATTTTGGGTGTGCATGGGAGGTGGTTCTAGTGGGGTGGGTTATGTTTGGTGTTCATAATACCGAGGAGTGTCATATATGAAGGATTAGTAGGTGGATTTAGGGGTGTACTTGCATTGAATCCGTGAAAAAGTAGAAGTAACAATGAAGGTATAAACGCCGTTTTCTATGTTATATGAATGAATATACACTGAAGGTATACGCCTCTGCAACATTCCTTGTTTGAAGTGTCGTGTTATCCGACTGACGGGGCATTTTTTCCTCAGCTGATCGAAACACCGCTCCTTTTTACTTCTTGGCGAGCGCTTGCAAAGCGATTGATACGGAACGACTGGCTTGGAAAGGATAGCAAAGCGGCTTGCTTATGGAACACACGTCCAGGTAGGTGAGATGTGGATGCATGCACCACTTAGTTGTGGATTCTAGATAAAGGTATCAGGTATGGATAACCTTTGCTACTGTAACTGTGCGAACGATATTCCGATACACAACGCGTGGGACTTCATGACCAAGTTACACGAGTCGACGGGGATCATCCCATCGGGAAAGACGCGTCACGGAAAATGAAAATACGCGGAGTCCAAAGGACGTGTGAAGAAGAAGAAGAAGAAGAAGAATCTCCATGGAGACAACAACTTCCCTGTGGGATAATCCCGGGTAGGGTTTACCATGGGCGCGTGGAGGCGCTCGAGGCGCGCCACCTCGTGAAACCGCAGCTTTGTATCGTCGGTTTCGAGGGAAGGTGGAGGGACCGGGACGGGTAAAACGGGATGAGAGTCACGGCGTGGAGGAGGGATTTGGGCACGAGGTGGGGCGGCGCGGGAGGCGCATCGAGCCTGAGGAGAGAGCGGAGTGCGCGTCGCACGGGGAAGCGCGCTGCTGCGACGAATGTGAACAGCGGAGATGGGGAACTACGGCGGGGCGGGATTCTGGCCCGGCCAGAGGACGAGGAGTCCGAGCAGGCTCGGGGAAACGGCCGTACGGCCGTACGGGAGAAGCAGCCGTGCTCCCGGGTCCCCGGCGATCCGTTCCACGTCGTGCTGGTTACGGTGGGGGGGGTGTGTGTGTGGTGAGGGGGGGGAGGGTTCCATCGGTATCGAAATGTACCACCCCCCATTTGGACCCCTCTCCTCGACTCGCTGAACATGGTCGGTGCGCCTCGACCGCCGTTGATGATCTTCATCAATCCTGACTGGATGCGCTCCGAGAAGCACGTCGTGACAATGAAGAAACGAGCGAATGGATGCAGCACGGCACGTCGTCGTTTGTCGTCATTAACAAGGAACGTCATTTAATTCCCACTTGTAGTCCAATTAACTGATCACAGCCTAGGGTTCTTCTTCTTCTTCTTCTTCTTCTTCGTACGATGCACTCTGATGAACGCGTCATCACTGGTTTGAAAGAGATCATGAACACACACACACACACACACACACACACACACACAGTACGAGGCTACATACCTCCAGAAAGCGAAATGGATGGCGTTTTGGTTGCAGCGGTTCTTCCAGTGGACCGTTATTTTAAAATGCCGCGAATCGGACGGGTTCGGCTCGCCAGCGCACTGAACCCGCGCACCCTCATAAAGCGAGCCGAGCTGTGACGTCATCACACATGGAGTCCGGACTGCAGGTCGGCAGAAACTATATTTATGTGCTCCCCGAGGGCGATGCGGACCGGCTTGCTGAGGTCCATTCTCCTTATCACTGCAACCTCATAATGCCTTCCCTTCACGACCCCCCCCATCTCCACCGACACCACCCCTTTCTTCTCCCGCACCACGAAGCGTTTCAGGCTAAACAATCGGCATCGAACTTGTTTGTGTGTAACGAAGAAATAACCTTCCGATACCTGACCGTGTGCGAGCCTCGCGCTTTCAGTACCAAGGACAGCGCCAATGTCCTCCCGACCTCTTACTCGTCCACCTCGTCCAATTTGGCGTTAAAAATAAAACGAGACGTTCATACAATGACGTCACAATGAGAACCATAAAACACTTGTCATAAATGGATGGGTCGGGAGGCACGTTTGAGGTCGTGCGGTGTAGATAACCAACACGATATGAAAAACCGTGTTGTGAACATGAAAAACTTAAACAATACAAGGGCAGTCGGTAGCGCAGGACCCCCCCCAACCCCTGCTCCCGCTGCCAGGCTAACTAAACAGGTTACGTTTTGTAAACCCACGAGGGTCCGGATTCAGAGCTGAACCAAAATCGAATCGATTCGTCCTGATCACACACCCACCTGTCCACCACGTTTCATCGCAAATCCGTGCACAACTGCTGAGATTCTCGTGCTCGCAGACAACACAAACAGCGGTTAAACTTAACCTCCGTCACAGGGTATGATCTTCGCGATGGCGGACGAAAGTGGAGTCACTATAACAGGGAGCGATTCTTATAGTGTAAAATATAATATATAATGTATATGTGTTTCTATCGACGCAGAGGAGGCCATGGAAAACCCATCAAAGGCTGCACTATGGCTGCGAACCTATGGTTTGTTTGTTCGTGCCTTTCTTTTAAAGGCTGAACTTTAAACAAGGAATCAGTACGAACCGTTTGGATTCAGTTGGGATTCAAACCACCGACCAGCAGACTCGGAGGGGACGCTTCAACCATGACACACCGAGTCTCGGTCGGGATTCAACCACCGACCAAGCAGACTCGGAGGGGACGCTCCAACCATGACACCACCGAGTTCGGTCGGGATTCAAAACGACCTCGCAGATCCAGAAGGGATCTTCACAAATGACAACCGAGTTCGCTTGGGATTCAACCACCGACTCGCAGACTCAGAGGGGACGCTCCAACCATGACACACCACATTCTCAGTGAAATCGTTGAGTTGATGACTTTCATCAAGAGATTATATTATATAGTGTATATATATATATAATATATATATGTAACGGGCTCACTGATCCCTAGATAAACTCGAACCCGCAACCGGTGGTGTTGAGCTCCGTCACCACAAAACACGAGATGTTTCTCAATTACACAATTAATCTGTAACATCGATCAGTGCTTTGATTTACACAATCAGGTGCAATGCGGATAAATACTCCTTTGAGCGACCATCTCTTAATTCTGCGGGAATTCACCGATTGCAGATATAATAGTAATTAGTACACTGTAGAGTATTTCAGGACCAGTGAATCGCGAATTAATTAATTTACGGGTAGAGAAAATAATAAATCTGGTATCACCTTATGGAGGACATTTGGAATAATTCGATGGTTTTGGAGACGGTGTGCACGTCCTTCCACAAGGCTCACAGTGAGTTCATTACCGTGGACTGTCCCTCTGATTTACGACCCTTTGTTATGGGCACACTCGTGGAAAACGATACACTGTACGTGTGTGTGTGTGTGTGTGTGTGTGTGTGGTGTGTGTGTGTATGTTATCAAATAAAGACAATTACTGACACAGAGACCAAGAAGGAAGCCAGACGTAACACACACACAAACACAAGAAACACACATATGATGTACTGGTAAGTACTTACAAAGGCCATTTATTTCAAGTTAATAACCTTAACTTATAAACAATTGTTTGTGGGTGTGTATGTATGTATGTATGTATGATATGTGTGTGTGTGTGTGTGTACATACGTGTGTGCATGTGTGCGTGTGTATGTGGTGTGCGCGTCTGTATGCATGTATATATGTGTGTGCATGTGTGCATGTGTATGCATGTGTGTGTGCATTGTGCGAGTGTATGTATGTATGTGTGTGCATGTGTATGCATGTATAGTATATAGGATGTATATGTGTGTATGCATGTTATATGTATTAGGATGTATATGTGTGGTATGTGTATGCATGTATATAGTATGTAAATGTGTATGTGTAATGCATGTATATAGTATGTATATGTTGTGGTTCGTGTATATGCATATATGTATAGTATGTATATGTGTGTATGTGTGTGCAATGTATAGTATGTATATGTGTGTTATGTGTATGCATGTATATAGTGTTATGTGTGTATGTGTGATGTATATGTGGTATGTGTATGCATTTAGTATGTATATTGTGTTGGTGCATGTATGATAGTAGGTATATGTGTGTATGTGTATTCATGTATATAGTATGTATATGTGTGTATGTGGGTGCATGTGTGTGTATGCATGTTATGTTGGTGTGTGCGTGTGTATGCATGTATGTATGTGTGTGCATGTGTATCATGTATGTATGTGTGTGCATGTGTATGCTGTACAGTGGGGAGAACAAGTATTTGATACACTGCCGATTTTGCAGGTTTCCCCACTTACAAAGCATGTAGAGGTCTGTAATTTTTATCATAGGTACATTTCAACTGTGAAAGACGGAATTAAAACAAAATCCTGAAAATCACATTGTATGATTTTTAAATAATTAATTGGCATTTTTATTGCATGAAATAAGTATTTGATACATCAGAAAAACAGACTTGATATTTGGTACAGAACACTTTGTTTGCATTTACAGAGATCAGACGTTTCCTGTTAGTTCTTCAGCAAGGTTGCACAGACTGCAGCAGGGATTTTTTGGCCACTGCCTTCCATACAGATCTTCTCCAGAATCCTTCAGGTTCGGGGCTGTCGCTGGGCAACACAGACTTTCAGCTCCCTCCAAAGATTTTCTCTATTGGGTTCAGGTCTGGAGACTGCTAGGCACTCCAGGATTGGAGATGCTTCTTACGGAGCCACTCCTTAGTTGCCCTGGCTGTGTTTTCGGGTCGTTGTCATGCTGGAAGACCAGCCACGCCCATCTTCAATGCTCTTGTTGAGGAAGGAGGTTGTTGGCCAGATCTCGGATACATGGCCAATCCATTCCTCCTCAAAACGGTGCAGTCGTCCTTCCCTTTTGCAGAAAAGCATCCCCAAAGAATGATGTTTTCACTCCAATGCTTCACGGTTGGGGATGGTGTTCTTGGGGTTGTACTCATCTCTTCTCTTCTCAACAACAGGCGAGTGGAGTTTTAAACCAAAAAGCTCTAATTTTGGTCTCAATCAGAACACATGACCTTCTCCATTCCTCTCTGGATCATCCAGGATGGTCATTAGCAACTTCAGACGGGCCTGGACATGCGCTGGCTTGAGGAAGAGGAAAAGGCTTGCGTTGCGTGCGCTGCAGGATTTTAATCCATGATGGCGTAGTGTGTTACTTATGGTTTTCTTTGATACTGTAGTCCCAGCTCTCTTCAGGTCAATTTGACCAGGTCCTGCCGTGTAGTTCTGGGCTGATGCCTCACCTTCTCATGATCATTGAGGCTCCACGGGGTGAGATCTTGCATGGAGCCCCAGACGGAGGGAGATTGACTGTTATCATTGAACTTCTTCATTTTATAATAATTGCACAACAGTTGTTGCCTTCTCACCAGCTGTTGCCTATTGTCCTGTAGCCCATCCCAGCTTGTGCAAGTCTACAATTTTGTCCTGATTGTCCTTTAGATCAGCTTCTCTGGTCTTGCCATTGTGGAGAGTTGGAGGTCTGATTGATTGAGTGTGGACAGCTGTCTTTTATGCAGATAACGAGTTCAAACAGGTGGCAGTTAATACAGGTAATGAGTGGAGAATGGGAGGGCTTCTTAAAGACAAAAACTAACAGGTCCGTGAGAGCCAGAATTCTTCCTGGTTGGAAGGTTTGATCAAATACTTTATTTCATGCAATAAAAATGCAAATTAATTATTTAAAAATCGTACATGTGATTTTCAGGATTTTTGTTTTAGATTCCGTCTTTCACAGTTGATTGTACCTATGATAAAAATATACAGACCTCTACGTGCTTTGTAAGTGGGAAAACCTGCAAAATCGCAGTGTATCAAATACTTGTTCTCCCCCACT
>CM068953.1:27006305-27018987 GCA_035128595.1 Eptatretus atami | reverse complement strand
TGTGTGTATATATGTGTATTATGTATGTATATGTGTGTATGTATGTGTTGTGCGTGTGTCATGTATGTATGCATGTGTGCATGTCTTGTATGTGTGCATGAGTGTGTGAATGCATGTATGGTGTGTGTGTTGTGTGTGTGTGTGCACGATTGTGCACGAGAGTGTGTGTGTATGCATGTATGTGTGTGCATGTGTATGCATGTGCGGATATAAGTATGTATATCTGTGTATGTGTATGCATGTTATATAGTATGTGTGTGCATGTATATAGTATGTATATGTGTATGCATGTATATAAGTATGTATTTTGTATGCATGATATATAATATGTATATGTGTGCATGTGTATAGTATGTTTGCATGTATATAGTATTTATATGTATGTATGATGTATAGTATGTATAAGTGTGTATGTGTATGCATGTATATAGTATGTGTATGTGTATGCATGTATATAGTATGTATATGTGTATGCATGTATTGTAATGTATTGTGTAGCATGTATATAGTATGTATATGTATATGTGTATGCATGTATATAGTATGTTATGTATGTAAGTATGCATGTATATTGTATATGTGTGCATGTGTTATAGTATGTATATGCATGTATACATGAATATAGTATGTATATTGTATGTATGATGTATATAGTATGATTTATGTATGTGTGTATATAGTATATAGTATATATATGTGTGCTTGTGTATAGCATGTATACATATGTATGCATGTATATAGGTGTATATGTGTGTATGTATGTATATAGTATGCATAAGTGTGCATGTGTATGCATGTATATGCATGTATGTATGTATATGTGTGTAGTGTGTGCATGTGTATGCTTTATGTGTGTGCATGTTCATGTATAGAGTAGGTGTATGCGTGTATATAGTATGTATGTGTATGCATGTATATAATATGTATGTATGTATTGTTGTATGTATGTATGTGAGTGCAAGTGTGCAGTGTATGCTTAATGTGTGTGCATGTGTGTTCATGTATATAGTATGTATATGTGTGTATGTGTATGCATGTATATTAGTATGTATATTTATGCATGTGTATAGTATGTATGTATGTATGTTGTGTGTGCATGTTGTATGCTTTATGAGTGTGCATGTGTATGCATATATATATGTATTAGTGTGTATGTATGTATGTGTGTTATGTTTGTAGTATGTGTGTGCTTGTGGATGCATGTATATAGTATGTATGTGTGCATGTATGTATGTGTGTGCATTTGTGCATGTGTATGCATGTATATAGTATGTATGTGTGTGCATGTGTGTATGTGTATGCATGTATATTGTATGTATGTTTCTGTGTTTGTATGTTGTGTATAAATGTATGTATGTATGTATTATGTGTGTGGCATGTGTATGCATGTATATAGTGTGTGCATGTGTGCGTGTGTATGCATGTATGTATGTGTGTGCAGTGTATGCATGTATATTGTATGTGTATGTATGTATGTATGTGTGTGCATGTGTATGCATGTATATAGTACGTGTGTATGTATGTGTGTGCATGGTTGTATGCATGTATATCGTATGTATATGTGTGTGTATGCATGTATAGAGTATGTATGTATGTGTGCATGTGTATGCATGTATATCGTATGTATATGTGTGTGTATGCATGTATAGAGTATGTATGTATGTGTGCATGTGTATGTATGTGTGTATGGATGTATGTGTGTATGTTTGTATGTATATGCATGTATATCGTATGTACATGTGTGTGTGTATGTATGTACGCATGTATGTTGAATGCATGTATGTATGTGTGTGCATGTGTGCGTGTGTATGTATGGATGCATGGTGCGTGTGTATATATGTATGTGTGTATGTGTGTATGTATATGTATCTATGTGTGTGCATATGTGTATGTGTATGCATGTATATAGTATGTATGTGTGTATGTATGTGTGTGCATGTATGTGTACGAACGGCCACGTAGCTCGAATCGGGCACTCGCCCACCGGACGGACAATTACGTTGTGACCCTCTCGGAACAACGCGGGTAGCTAGTCACGGGTGGGGGTTTAACCCACGACGACCGTGTATATAGTATGTATATGTGTGTGTATGCATGTATTTCGTATGTATATGTGTGTGTGTGTATGTATGTATGTGTGTATGTATATGTATCTATGTGTGTGCATATGTGTATGTGTATGCATGTATATAGTATGTATGTATGTATTGTGTGTATGTGTGTATGTATGTGTGTGCATGTGTGCGTGTGTATGTATGTATGTATGTGTGTGCATGTGCACATTGTATGCATGTATGTGTATGTAGTATGTGTGTGAATGTTGTGTGTATGTATAGTGTGTGTGTGTGCACGATTGTGCACGAGAGTGTGTGTGTATGCATGTATGTGTGTGCGTGTGTATGCATGTATGTATGTATGTATGTGCATGTGTGTATGTATGTGCATGAGTGCGTGTGTGTGTATGTAGGTACATGTGTATGTATGTATGTGTGTGTGCAAGTGTGCGTGTATGTATGTATGTATGTATGTGTGCATGTCTGCTTGTGTGCATGTGTGTGTATGCATGTATGTATGTGTGTGCATGTGTATGTATGTATGTATGTACGTGTATGCATGTGTATGTATGTATGTATGCATGTGTGTGTTAATGCGCATGTGTGTGCATGTATGTGTGTATGTATGTGCATGTATGTATATATGTGCATGTGTATATGTGTATGTATATATGTATGTATGTGCTTGTGTACGCATGTATGTAAGTGTATGCATGTGTATGCATTTATCTATGTATGTATGTGTGTATGTGTGTGCACGTGTGTATGTGTGTATGAGTGTGCATGTGTGTGTATATGTATGTATGCATCTGTGTGTATGTATGTTAGTATGTATGTGTATGTATGTGTGTTTATGTGTGTTTATGTATGTATGTTTGTGTGTATATGTATGTGTGTGTGTTTATGTATGTATGTATATGTATGTGTGTGCATGTGTATGTATGTATGTATGTATGTGCATGGGTACGCATGTATGTATGTGTGTGCATGTGTATGCATGTATCTATGTATGTATGTGTGTATGTTTGTGCACGTGTGTATGTATGTGTGTGCGTGTGTGTATATTTATGTATGTATCTGTGTGTGTGTATCTATGTTAGTATGTATGTGTGTGTGTATGTATGTGTGTATATGTATGTGTGCATGTTTATGTATGTATGTATATGTATCAATGTGTGTTTATGTATGCATGTATGTATGTGTGTGTGTGTATGTATATGTGTATGTGTGTATGTATGTGTATGTATGTATATGTATGCATGTGTGTTTATGTATGCATGTATGTATATAAATGTGTGTATGTATGTATGTATGTGTGTAGTATTATATTTTTATGGTATATGTTTTATTTTGTTATGGTGTAATGGTTTTTGTGGTGTGGTTTAATTTATTAAATGTAATATGTATGTACGTAATGTTAAGTGTTTTGGTGTGTGTGTGTGTGGTGTGTGTGTGTATAATATATATATATATATATATATATATATATATATATATATATTATAAATATATATATGTATGTATATGTATGGTTTTGTGTGTATATGTGTGTATGTATGTATGTACATGTGTTGTGTGTCAGTATGCATGTGTAACATGTGTGCGTGTGTGGTAGTAGTGTGTGCATGTGTGCGTGTGTGCATGTACATTGTATGTGTGTGCATGTGTGCGAATGTATGCATGTATGTATGTGTGTGCATAAGTGTGTGTATGAATGTATGTGTGTGCATGTGTATGTATGTATGTATGTATGTGTGTTCATGATTGTGTGTATGAATGTGTGTGTGCATGCATGTATGTGTGTGTGCATGAGTGTGTGTGTGTGTATGCATGCATGTATGTATGTGTGTATGCATGTATGTGCGTGTGTGCATGAGTGTGTGTATGTGAATGAGTGTGTGTGTATGTGTGTATATTTGCATGTTTTGTGTATGTATGCATGTGCATGTGCATGTGTATGTATGTATGTATGTGCATGTGTATGCATGTATGTATGTGTGTGCATGAGTGTGTGCGTATGCCTGCATGTATGTATGTATGTGAATGAGTGTGTTTGTATGAGTGTATATTTGCATGTGTGTGTATGTATGCATGTGCATGTGTGTGCATGCATGTATGTATGTATGTGTGCATGTGTGCATGTATGTATGTATGCATGTATGTGTGTGCATGTACATTGTATGTTTGTGCGTGTGTATGCATGTATGTATGTGTGTGCATAAGTGTGTATGTATGTGTGTGCATGAGTGTGTGTATGAGTGTATGTGTGTGCGTGTGTATGTATGTATGTGTGTGCATGAGTGTGTGTATGAATGTATGTGTGCATGAGTGTGTATACATGTATGTGTGTGTGCATGAGTGTTTGTGTGTATGCATGCATGTATGTATGTGAATGAGTGCATGTGTGTATGTGTGTATATTTGCATCTGTGTGTGTATGCATGTATGTATGTGCATGAGTGCGTGTGTGTAAATGTGCATATGTGTGCATGTATGCATGTGAGTGTGTGTGTATGTATGTATGTATGTACTCATCCTGGTTACTCATCCTAATTTGAAGCTGATTGCTCACCATTCCTTCAGTCATCCTATTCTCTTCATGTTGGAAATTTATTCCCTGTATCTGTTGTCTTGTGACCCCCCCCCCCAATCAGGTCCTTCCAAGAGTGCTGCCCATCGGTTGCACCTCCTGCTTCCGCAACTCTTCGACTTTTGCTGAATTACTCACTCACTCTCCATCCCCACTCCAACCCCTTCCTTTCTGTCACTCCTCCACTTCATTCCCACTCATATGCGGCGTCTCTCCCTGTTCCCGTTTAATCTCCTACTAATCTATATGAACATTGCTGCTCTCTGTCGTTTGGCCTCCTCCTGAATCAAAACTTCCTGTATCTACACAATGAGAGCCCTCTGTCTTGTTTGTTCACCATTTTTCTCAAGAGATGCTGCAATGGATCTATCGTCCAATCGTTCAGAGGTTCAGGTTGGACCCCAAGCAGTGTTGTGGCAAGAAAAGTTGAAAATAATAAAAAAAAGAGGTCTTTTTCAGGTTTATTTATTTATGAATTCTCTCCCTAATGCGCTTAACCTTGTAGCAATGTTGAAAGTAATATTAATGATAACTGATAACATTCCTTAGTAGCTGAGGTACATAATTTAGGTCCCATCTAAAAAAAATAGACTTCGCTGCTAGAAAGACTTAAATCAAGATATCTTTCCAGCTCTTCACACAATTTTACTCAATGGATGCTTATTAATTAGTCGATGATTCTAAAACTCCTCTTCACATTCTCTCACTTTAAATAACCTTCCCACATTCATCCCGTTAAAACTCCTCCAACCAAGATGGACAAATACCAGCAGTTCAAAACGTCTTTTTTTAAACCACATTTATACGTGGTTAAAATGCACCGATGTATATCATTGTTATGTACACACACAAACACGGCCAATAAAACTCATTTAACCCGACCATGACACTGAATAAACCGATGCGAACTGGAGAACAACAAACAACACGCTTAGAAAAAACAAGCTTGTTTCGACGTGAAATAGGGACAACGAAAGATAATGTTTGGTGATTTTACACTTTGATGGCACACTTAGTCCACAACATTATTTACAAAACATACAACACCACATACACACATGTCTTGGCCAAAATATTGGCACCCCTAGATTTTTTCCAGAATAATGCACCATTTCTTCAGAAAATTGTTGAATTTAAAAAAAATATTTTGGGTCAACATATTGGTATATTCTTTGGTTCTGCAGCTGGAGGCAAAAACAAAACAAGAAAAAGAGCAATCGAGATTGCAGATCCTCACCAGGACTTGTTTTGTTAGTTTTGTGTACTGTGTGTTACATAATTAATAGAACATAATATAGCAACTGCCAACTTTTGAACTCCAGCAGTGAATGACGGGACCAAGAGTCCCGCCTTTGATGCAACCCGCTTTGATTGGGACACCTGATCCTGACCAGTACATTTATTATGTATTATTTATTCAATTGAATTTAGAATGGATAAAAATAAATTTCAAGTCAATCAAATGAAGACCAATAGGTACAATCAAACTGCATGGCGTGCTCAGAATGAACCCAAAACAAGCAAAAAAGCAAAAGATGAAATCACAGGAGGAACCTGAATAGGATTTCACATTTCAGCTGCTACTTCCTCTACCTCGAAACCCATTCAGGAACAGCCAAGTGAGCCTTATTCAAAAAAAAAAAAAAAATGACAACCAGATCAAAAAACAATAAATATATTTCTGCTGCCAGATCATGTGTCCAATCAAGTTGAAATTTAAAAAACATGTATTCCAACATCACTACTCAGATTTATAATCTTATGAAGTTTTCATGTCGATTGATGAAGCGGGATTCCAGAGAAAACATTAATATTTCTTCAACCCAATATGGCTTGCCAAAACCATGTGACATATTGATTCATATGTGTGTTGAAACTTTTGTTCCTATGATAGAGTGTCATAGTATAAAGTTTTCTGCCTCGATCTATTCACCACTTCAGAGAGATTTTTTGAAGGTTTTTAAGAAAAAATACAATATGGCTGCCGAATCACATAGACAATGATGTCATCAATTTTTATTTTTTTTGTTATACATTGTCAAGAGCTTGTGTGTGTGTGTGTTGTGTGTGTTGTGTGTGTGTGTGTGTGTGTGTGTGTGTGTACCATTTTATCCCAAGATACCCTCAAATTTTCATATGATCTGGATGTAGCGTGTCATACATATACAATTATTGAGTCATAAAGGCACTATGACATCATAAAAAAATAAAAACACTTATTCCCATGAGGAGAACTTGCTGTGTGCCAAGTTTCAATTCTTCTTTAGTTGGTTCCAGGATACAGAGGTCCAAATTTGTTCCGTTTTATTCCAACGTGGCTGCCACACCAAGTGATCTATGACGTTTCATAATTATCAATGAAAACATTCTACACGATATCATCCTATGGTGACAATTTCATCTCAATCTGCAAGCGGGGGGAGAAAACACTCAAAGTTCTTGGTGGTCAAAACAGACAAGCAAACAGACAAATGGATCCCAATGCAATACCCTCTCCCTCGCGCAGGGTAAAACTGAAAAAAATTACTAAATACTTTGCTTATTTTCATATAGAAATCATATAAATCGGCCCGACCAATATTATTAGCACCTTTTAGAAGTTGTTAGAAATAACTAGAATTTTAAGCAGGTGATTCTCCTGTACTTTGGAATTGAATCACTGTGGTTGAGTTGCAGTACCTAAATATAAAAATGCACATCATTCACCAGTTTGAATCGACAAAAAGGAAGTCATTTCTGCTGTTTGTCACTGTGTGTACCACCAAGGAGCATGGAGAAAAGGAAAAGAAAACCGAGTTGTCTGAGGAGGTCCAAACACAAGATTGTAGCCAAGCATGGACAATCTCATGGCTACAAGTCTATCCCAGAAGACCTTGATGTTCCTGCGTTCACCGTACCACAATGTATCAGGAAGTTTAAGCCCACAACACTGCAAAGCCAACCTCCCTGGACGTGGGCCACAAGAAGAAAAACTTTGATCGAAGATGATGCAGCTCGGATTGTTCGAATTGGTGGATGAAAGCACCTCGTATGAAACTGCCAAACCACAGTCAATCTAGACATTCAGACACAAGTACGACAGTTCAATCGCACCTCAGTCGCCAACTCAATTGAAGAGGTTCTATGGTAGAGGACCCCACTGCGAGAGAAGAGGAGAGAACAGAAAAAGCCTGACAGATTTGCCAAAACACACTCTGAAACGAGCCAATCCTTCTGGTGAGAATCCTGCTGCAAGATGAGACCAAATTAGAGGCTTTTTTGTCGCACATCATCTCTGTGTTTGCATAAAACAAAAACTGAAGAAGGGCACTCGGTTGAGCGCATACCTCCGCCATGTAATGCCTGAGCCACAAGATATATCAGCAAATTGAATACATTTTGAAATATCAGACTATGTTTTTTTCGCCCCTATCTCTAATGGTGAGAATCACTTTAAAATTTTCAAATTAATTCTCGCACCAGATCCGACATTCAATCTTCACCAAAATCGAATCAATTCGTCCTTGTCACACACACCAAATGTCCACCAAGTTTCGTCCGAATCCGTCTACAAACTTTTTGAAGATATCGTGCTATAAATCGTTTTTGGCTCTCTCTCATGGTAAAAGAATCACTTAAAAATTATAGTAGTCGATCCGGAGTCTAATCTTTCAAAACCACAATCTAAATCATTCGTCCTTGTCCACACACCGAACTTGTCCACAAAAATTTCATCCATATCCAGTATCTCAAATTTCAACTTTTTTGAGATATTCTGTACACAGACAGACAAGAGACAGAATGGGTGAAAAACATACTCCTTCACCTTCGGTGGCGGAGTAATGAAGCCTTCAAAAGAAAAAGAACACCATTCCCATACAGTCATAACATGGAGGAGGTTCATGATTTTTGAGTTGCTGTGCTCTCTACACTGTAATACCTTGAATGTGTGCATGGCATCATGAAATCAGTAGATTCCCAAGGCATTTTGGAGGAACAATGTTCAACCGAATAATCAAAGCTGATCTCCATCGAAGGTCATGGTCTTGCAGCAAGACAAGACCCAAATGCACTCCAATATGCATCAGGAAATGGTTAAAGACAAATACGCTGGCTTTCTGAAGTGAGGCAGCAATGATCCAGATCTAATCCCATCTGAACAACCCTGGTGGGAGATCTGAAAACAGCAGTTAGGAGAAGGTACCCTTCAAACCGAGAGAACTGGAGCATTTGCACAACAGCAGTGGGAACAAAGTGTCAGTCGAGCACGTGAAGGAAGCTCATTCAATGGCTCGCGGAAGCGCTTGACTACAGTTATGTGTCCAAGGCTGGACGTACCAAATATTAAGTTGACGGTGTAAAATAATTGGTTTCAAGATATTTCTTTTTATTTTCTGATTTAAAAGGATATATAAAGTTCCTGAACCAAAAAAACAAATGTTCTGTAATATTTAACCATTGAAAATTAAAAAGAATTGTGGAGCCAAAAATAGTTTTGGTTCAAATTCAACTTCTTCAGAGAAAATTGTTGTGTTAGTAATTTGAAATAAAAATTGCAAAGGGTGCCAAAACTTTTTGCCACGACGGTACAAATCTAAACACAGTACACACATACATAAGTCCATGCATATTGTTACGGCTGTGGAAATTCCATTACACCATTAAAGGGCCCGTAGGGTGAGAATATCTTGATAGTGCTGTGTAGTTAGCCCAACCCGTTGTATAGAGGGAAATTGTATGTGATTCATCGGCTGCGACGCTTTGAAGTTAGGCCAATTTTTTCTGTTATATCTTTATTTTGAGCCAACCACCGTCTCAACGCCATCACAACAACCAACGCCACGCGCACCCATCTAGCTCCCACATCATCGCATCAGCCGCCATTCCAAACGGCACCATAACCATCAAAACCACCACCGAAAACCCTCCACCACCTCACCTCTCTCCTTAACCGGCCATTCCCGCACCACTGTGAACACTAACGTCGGCTGTCTCGGGCCCGTTTCGGCGTTTTGGTGCCGAACGCACCGACAGCAGCGAGCGTAAAGTGCGCCTTATTCCGAGGGAGAAAACTCGGAATTCGAAACGCTTCACGCCCCCACTTACTCCTTCGTCCAATAGCGAGCGCGGGCGGCTTTTGGCCCCGCCCTCCAACGTGTGTAATGTTAAGTCCGTATATGCAAATTTTAGGATCAGGAGATGGTTCACGCCCCATTTTTGCCCGACAGCTGACCGCGAGGGGGGCGGCGTGCCCCGCCTCCAATCGCGTTCTGATCCTAAAATTGCATATAGCTGCTCCTGCCCAGCCTATAAAAAGGCGAGCGCAAGCGGAAGAAGAGAGTCGGCTGTGAAGAGAGTGTCATCAGAAGAAGTCGCCAGGAGAGTGCAGAACTGAAAGTCTGGCTGAGGAGAGTCGGAACTGAAAAGAGAGTTCGGGTCCAAGAGTAGTACGGGCATGAGAGCGGTGGAACTGCAGGCCAAGGGAGCTCGGGGTCCGAGGCGGTCGGCGACAGGGTTCGGTGGTGGGATCGCTCGTCTCGCCGCGGACCCCCAGCAGCCAGCCACTCCCCTCCCCCAGGCATCAACAATCTCCTGCTTTCCCCCGCGCTAGATAGTGCAAAAAGGGCCCCCGTTCCCACCCCACCCCACACGTGGTTTCCAACGAAACCCCGCAAGGAGCACGGAAGTGGGCACAGCCGCCGGGCCAACATTTGCGGCTGGCCCGCCCAACGGTTCACGAGACGGCGGTAACACCCACCGGTTCTCGCGACCTGGCCGCCTCTAGGTCCCGCGCACATTTGGCCTACGGGCCTTCTGCCTCCTTGGTTCTATGAGGGTGGCTTCTTCCTTTGCTTTTTGTGTAATGTGTTTGCCGCCGCTGGTAAGTAAAGCTGTATAAAGTTGCCGTTGATGCTCGTATCGGTATTAACTCTCTGCGTTCGTGTTGCTTTATGTTTTTGGTTGGCTTGTATGTGCATTTTGACTGTAGCTGTACTATACGTGCTTCCCGTGCGCGGGAATAAATGTCCATTGTGTGGGGGAACTGTTTCCCGTTTCGCTTTGTCTCTTTCTTTGTTGACTCTCCCATCCCTTGCTTCACTAAGGGGTTCGTAGTGGGCTTAATACGCCCGGAATATATCGGACCGTCGTAGGCCGAACGATACACCTGCTCGGTTAATCACTGCTAGACACGGAAGGGACCGCTTAAGCGGTTCGTGTCGGAGTCGGCCTGGCGTGGATACGATCGCCCGGTCGGACCATCCACGCAGTACTTAGTAGATCATATTTCGGCGAGCAACCTAACCTGCGCGGGTGGGCAAAGGGACGGTCGTGGTGGGTTAAACCCCCACCCGTGACTAGTACCTGCGTTGTTCCGAGAGGGTCACGACGGAAAATTGTCCGTCCGCGTCCGCGACGCTGCCGCAAATTCGAGCCTACGTGGCCGTTTCGCACGCCAGCGGGCCGCAATTCGCAAACAAAGTTTTATATAATTTTATTATATATATATACAATATATATATTATATATTACATATATTGTACGGATCTGGAAACCTATGCATTCAAACATACAGATGTTCCCAAAGCGTCAAGTTATTTCCGTTAAGTACATTGTGAGACAGGTACCTTCCTTTTGTCATAGTAGGAGAACAAAGGTGTGCGTTGCATGTTTTTTAGTTAGGTTATTAAAAGCCAACAAAACCAATCCAACAAACCAGCTAAACGACCATCCAAAAAATCATCCAACAACCATTCAATGATAATCCAACAGACCATCCAACAAACAAAACCACAACACAAACTGAAAAGCGCTTACGATCGCCTAAACCTTCTTTTTGACGAGTATGGGCACGGGTGAGTGGGGCGCAGGTTTATTTCCCTAGGCATGGCTCCGAAACCCTGCCCAGAAAGCGGACCCAACGGAGCCCCGTCCAATCAGGGCGACAGTGAACGTCTGTTCCAACCGAGGCCCCCGCCCCGTTCGGGAGGTCCATCAAAAGTTATGAACCGCCATCACTCAAGCGAGGAGTTCTGAGGGGTTCGGTCGTTGGGTTCTGAGGAAGTCTCTGGAGGAGTAAACGAGAGTTCTTTTGGACGGAGCAAGTTAGTTGGTGTGCGCTCTATATTTTGCTGGCGTTCGCTGCAGTTTTCCTGGGTCCGTACGCGACCTGATCTCCCGCCCTGGAACTCGACTGCCGCGCTCGGTTTCCCTCCATGGGCACAACGAGCCCTCACCGCGTGTGACTGTGGCGACCTGCACGAACAATAGCAGGTGCCGCAACCGCGGAAGGCACTCCCTCCATTCAACGTGCAGGTAAACCACCGTGAACTGCGACCCCAGACTCGCTTCCCCTCTCGGCTGCGGGGATCATTCAGATAAATCGTCGAGTGGCGTCTGAGTGTGTAGCCGTCGTATAAATAGAACTGTTAAGTGTTTTCCATCATTGTATTCATTGTTGCATATCCGCAGATAGTCTTGCCTTGTGTCTTTTTTAATTTGTGAATAAAACAATTGTAGAAATGTTCCAAAGTTCGTTTCCATCCTTCTTCATTGGTCCAGCATGGTTCGGATCTTTTGAGTTTAGCCGGGTTTTTATTACCCGGAAGTCGGGTCATCCGACCAGCACGCTTTGGAGTTCCGCTCGAGCTGCACGCGAACCGGATTGCGTAGTCGGTTGGAAACTCTACCGCAGTCGTTAGAGTGACCCGGTTCAAGCAAGACGTCCTGAGGGCATGGTTCCGCGGTAAGTCGATATCGCGTCGTTATTAGATAACATTGGTCCAGACAAAAAACCCTACGCTACGCGGCTTGAGATAATTGGCATCCCGGTCCGCGTTCACGACCCGCCGGCTCACGATTATCCGGAAAAGCGACGGCATACAATTACGGGCGTCTGCGCAGGGAGACGCACGTAACCTCCCCCACCTAGTGTCGTTCTCGCCACCAACCCCCGGCCCGCATACTATTATATATATATATATATATTAATATATTAATATATATATATATATATATATATATATTATACATACACATTCACGCATATATACACACACAAT
>CM068953.1:26977456-26992801 GCA_035128595.1 Eptatretus atami | reverse complement strand
ACCCTTGCCAAGCAGCCAAGGACCTGACTTCAGGCAAAGCACACAATCAATCAATCAAATCAAACTCTTTTTCCTTTTTTCATTCGCAATTATGATATTTTTCTCTTCTGTACTCTCTTGAAGGTGTGTGTATCTGGCATGAATGATGTGCCTCCATTTCTCTCTTTCACTTTCCTTCTTCCAATTCTTTCAAATTTCTGCATTCTGTCACGATCTATGTATTTCTTCTACTCGCACACTCTGTACACCTTGAATTAGGCACTCATCAGTGTGAACCTTTACTCACGCATTACACTTCAATTTGCCATGGTTTCTGTGATATGTTTGAAGGTTAAATCAATCCTGTCTGATGCGTAGAATTACCATATTTGAACTTTCAAAAAAAGAGGACACTCCGGAGAGGAACACTGAAAAAAGAGTACACTCCGGAGAGGGACACTCCAAAAAAAAGAGGACACTCTGGAGAGGGGCAATGAAAAAAGAGGACACTCCGGAGAGACAAATGAAAAAGAAGACACTCGCGGAGAGGAACACTGAAAAAAGAGAACACTCGGAGAGGGACACTCCAAAAAAAAAGAGGACACTCTGGAGAGGGGCAATGAAAAAAGAGGACACTCCGGAGAGGGACAATGAAAAAAGAGGACACTCCGGAGAGGGACACTCCACAAAAAGAGAGACACTCTGGAGAGGGGCAATGAAAAAAGACGACACTCCGGAGAGACAAATGAAAAAAGAGACACTCCGGAGAGGAACACTGGAAAAAAGAGGACACTCCGGAGAGGGACACTCCCAAAAAAAAGAGGACACTTACTTGGAGAGGGGCAATGAAAAAAGAGGACACTCCGGAGAGGGACAATGAAAAAAGAGGACACTTCGGAGAGGGACATTCCAACAAAAAGAGGACACTCTGGAGAGCGACACTCCAACAAAAGGAGGACACTTCAAACAAAGAAGACACTCCAGAGAGGGACACTTCAAAAAAAGAGGACACTCCAGAGAGAGACACTCCAAAACTAGAGGATACTCTTGAAAAGAGTTTCCTTTACACATTGAGAAATCATATCATCATCCTCATTTGGTGTGTTCTGGACCTCGATTAATTTTGATTGCAAACCACCGTTCTTCCAGTCGAAATACTGAATTATTACTGGAAATATTGTGCTTGTCCAAATCCACATGAGATTGTTAATCAATAACACCTTTATTTGCCGCAGAGACGTACATATACCAGCTCCACATACCAAGCACTCGGATTCCAATTCTTCTCGACCACTTCAAAAACACGGGGATTTTGTCTTTAGTTCTGCAGTGAATTCACTCTTTCGTTTTGGCATTGTAAAGAGCTCTTGAAGAAAATCGAATAGGGTGTACGGTACGGACTCAGAAAAGACACCGAATCGTGGACTGAGCACACCACTGGACTCTCTCTCTCTCTCACTGCGAGGTTGGACAGGAAGAGGACGCGTGAGTGTCAATGGTGGAACATGTCCATTACCCCATGACGGAGTAGTACAGACTTGTACCATACTGTTCTAGTCCAAACATTATATAACTGCATTTTATCACTGTAAGAAAATGTACAAAAATGGTTGAACAGTTTAAATAAGGTAAAAAAAAGTATCCCAAATCTTAAAATTTATTCCTTTGAAAATACAAAAGCAAAAAAATGGCAAAACCCTGGACATTTTTAGATGTTTAAAAAACCCAGCCGGACAGCGATTTAAGAACCAAAAAGGAGGACATATCTGGGAAAAACCGAACGTGTGGTGCCCCTGGCTGGTATGCTTCTTCAGACTTGTTGGAAGAACAAAAATATATTAATAAGAAATATAATCTTCCTTTTGGGTGCAGAGAAAGACGGTTCAATTAGGAAACGGACAAATTATGCTTCACACACAATGGGCACACATTCGGTGTGCTGCACTCGATGGAAACAAAATGCTTATAATTGTAAGTTTTCGCTATACTCTTAGTATATAGGGACTCTACTCTGAACCAATCAGCTCCAAATCAAGTATGTTACCTATTGAAATAACATACAGTAAGTATATCCAGTGAGCGTTTTGAAAGATCCTCGGTGCAACCACAACGCTAAGGGATGAGTTGGGGACATGGAGTCGGGGAGCTAAGGGACATGGACATCTCCCTTGAGGAATCGCTGTGATCTTGAAAGCACAGATTTTATATGGGTTTTTTTTTCTTCATTTAGATTCGTGTATTGAAGAAATAATCGACCCAACTATTATTTGTTTTGTTCCCAGCTTCCACCTTTTCCCATAGCCCTCTCACACTCGTCTTTACCTTATCTCAAATTACTTGTTCGAAATTCTCCCCAAACCACCCCATTTATATGGTCCCAAAGTTTCCATGATGAATGACGAGGCATCGTTTTCCATGTATGTATGCAGCCCAGAGAAATGGGATGTAGTGTTTGAATTGCCTGCATACATCGTTAGAACGGAACTGGAGCGGTTCAAAATTTCCATCAAAATTTGGGCAAGTAATAAATATATGGATCCAAAATCAGACACCACCCCATAAATAGGATAGAAAACTTATGAGCGAGACGTTATCCGAGAACCTCACAATGAAGACTAACCACAGATAGAGGGATGAATGTGCCGGTTCTCGACCAGGAAGGTCGACAAGTGCGTTATAGACTAAGAAGGCTCTCAAATTAGGAGTAAAAGTGATCAATCTTTCGCTCACGCTGAAGGTACTGTGGGAATTATTTTTCTTGGTAAATTATGTATAAACATCATGACGTCATAGAAAAATCGAGTTGTCAACTTCGACTCACTGCTAAAGGTTCATGACCGTCCAGTCCGAGCGGTGTCCAGGGGCGTATCTACGGAAAATAGCGTCTATGGGAAGCACTGAAATTGCGCCCCTGTCCAAACATCTGACACCCATCTTTTAGATAACTTTACCAATAATATAAGCTCAAAATACACCCAAGCTCGTTAATCTTTTAATTAACAAATTATGGCACTACATGAAAATTACAACTGCACCTTCCTTACTTTCACTGATGTAAACTGGTCTATGATGTGCTCAAAGTCAGTTTTTTTCAGTTTCTCTCTTTCTACACTCAGCAGAGCAAGATCACAGAGTCTGCCTTGACCCATGGAGGCTCTCAAATACGAAAGTATTCGTTTTAACTTGCTGAATGATCTCTCATAGCTGGCGATTGGAAACTGCGATGGTGAGCATTATCTGAATAGCAATCCGAAGATCGGGGAAGATGCTCTCATCTCCATACTGAACAATAAATTTGAGAAGCTCTTCAGCTCTTGATATTTACATGTTGGCCCGACTTGATAGCAACATTCTGCAATCCAAAATTTCTTCATATAGCTGCTGTCCATCAACAGCAGAGCTGTACAATTGGCCCAAATTTTCGCACTTCTTCTTTAGGTCGTTACTGTCGGCGCCGTAACATAGTCCCTCGACATTGAGAAGGAACCCAAACTTGGCGTCAGTTTCATGCAAACGAGCGAAACTTTCATCCATTTCTCTGTGAAGACGGTCGAGTGTTCCCTTCATGACTCTTTCCATTTCTTCATTGGCTGTTAACCCAGTGTCTCTTGAGTTCTCATCAGCCATTCGTTTCTTTTACCTCTGACGTCTTTCAACTTCAATATTCCATTCTTGATAGAGACCGAGTCCTGCTCAGTGGCGCCCCCCCCCTTCAAGTGGTGCCCAGGGCATGTGCCATTCCTGCCATACTTTAGGTACGCCACTGGTGGTGTCCTATGTGCTGATAAGCTGTTAAGCTTGAGTGCGGGTGAACACAGTCACAAGTTCAATAAAAAGCAAGAAATGGCATATCACCAGTGGATCAATTTGGCGTCATGTCCACGAAATAATATGATCGACTCGGTGACTCGGATGTCCTTAAATGGCCTGTGCCCATGGGAACAAGCTTCTCACCAAAAGGGGTTCGACGATAGTCGTCCCATGGTTGAAAGAAGAAAAAAACCCACTGAAGATAGAGCCGTGACATGGCATATGGCATGAAGCTGCAGGTGCAGAGAGCAAAGTGCTGCGGGAGGATAGGGCCGCGAACGTGGTTCAACTCCAGTGAACTTTAGTTTAACTCCAGTGAAACTCAAGTCCATGAGTCATTTCCACGACAGTGTAAATAGTAAGCTGCCAGGCAGGGAAGCGTCGTCACACTTCCGTTAAAGCTTTCCTCACTGCTCGTCCCTCGAGGGGGAGGTACTCGAGCCTGGTAGTAGTGTCGGGCAAAATGATTGGTTAGAATTCAGATAAAAACGATGCCTACACTACTGCCATTGGTTGGACAAATAAATGTAACAAAGTTCATGATGGAAAAGTACAAAGAAGTTGGCACCGATGAAAAGTACACCACAACTTCGTTGAAAATGTTTACTCACAACAATTACATTTTGAGCAAAAAACAGCAATTAGACAATGAGTGTGTGATGCTTTGCATTGCTTTACATCGAGGTACAAGGTTTTCATACTGATTTCAGACATGTGTTCCAAGTGCGTTTCTTTCCAAAATAGATTTCTGAATGGCTGCTGTGTTTTTAGAATGCCCTCCTTCTGGAGATGAACCATTTGTTTCAAAGCTTCTCTCATCATCACTATGTTTACGAGCAACTCAGTATACAGAATACATCAATGGAAGAGGATTCTGTTGCCCTTGAACTTCCAATTATAGATCTGGTGTTTCACATGCAGAGTGAAGCATCAATGTGCAGGCCGTCCCTCAAAGGACGTTACACTCCAGGACCCGTATGTCAGCACAGGTAGTTGGTGGACTACACAGATGCCACTGTGTATTTTGTGAAGAGTAAGCGAGTTTTCACCGGCACGCTGAGCAAATTCCAAACTCCTGTAGGCTGCATCTTCAGTAAAGTATCCTGGTTGGAGAGGGGACCCATCTGGGAGTGTGTTCCAATACCAATCAGCTTGTAGAGAGCTCGTTAAGTGGCTGAAGCACTCGAGCAAGCACTTCAACGAACCGATTGATAATGAACGGCTGGCTTGGCAAGCAATAGCAAGCTGATTGGTATTGGAACACAACACTGGATTGTTTCTACCTGAAAGACGTTTCTTTATGAAGAGTACGTGCCTCTAACTATTGATTAACCTGCGGATACACCCAACAAGGACAGGTGTTGGGACAGAATGGCATTTTATAGGATGGGACGGCCGTTGAACAACAAGAACACCAAGAATAACACCAGCAATAACAACAACAACAACAACAACAACAACAACAACTAGAGAGTTCATAGAACACTTTACCCTGGGAAGTCTTGAGATAAAAGGACATGGGAAGAGTCTTTTAAACTCTTGCTTTGCGTTTCCGAGCACATATATATTCGTTTTGTTCATGAACCTTACATAACAGGTGTGATGGTAACCATACGAAGCGATGGGTTAAACGGAACAGCCCAGAGCTGACGATGCTCCGCTGAGATGAGGTTTTCATCGCCATCGAGGTTTATCCATGCATTTGCGCAATTACAAACCTTCTGCCAACTCAGAGAAAATGACGATTTTGCAACAATATTTGAGAAAAATATGCAGCAAACAAACAGTACTAGGTGTCACCATATTTGTCTGTTACTCTGCAGAATCCATCCATTGGGACCACACTCTGTGCAGAGCGTTGGTGCTGCCTAAGCAGTCTCCTTGGCTATTGGACACAATCCTGGATGGGTCGCCACTCCAACATAGGATATCAGCAAGCTGGCACTCATTTTGCCGACCTCGGAAGGATGACAGGCAGAGTCAACCCCACCTGATATTAATTCAACAACCGAGTGGGATTTGAACTCAGGATCCGAGGATCCCAAGCCCACCACCCTAACCATTAAGCCAACACCAGGCATACTCTGTAGAATCTCACGCAGTTACTCTGCCCCCCAGGGCATGAGATGGCATGAATGCTGAATATCATACTTGCTCTGCCCTATGTGCTGTGGGTGAACAGCACATATGGCATGTTCAAGTATATAATTCAATTTAAATAAAATGAAGATTTTAAATGTATAATTTTTTTTCAAAGGTTTTCCGCCATTGATGCAGCGTCTTTTACAGCACCTTATTTAACGCGTTACTTTAATTCTTCGTGCTTGTTGTTTGTGTCCTTTATAAAGCCCCTAAAAACAGTAAGTTTCCTGTTTGAAATGATTTTCCATTCATTTTGACTGACAGACAGGCAGAAGCAATTGCTTTACTCATGCACACACGAATGTGTGCGAATGCACACACGCACTTGGTGCAAGACTCCATCCAATTTACAAAACTCAGAGGCAAAAAAGTATGACTAAACTGTCGTTTCATGTTCCAATTCATGTTCCAATTTGTGTTCTCATGTTCTCATGTTCAAAATATAGAATTCAATTGAAATTAAATAAATCTTCAATTATCCCTGACGTTTGCCAGACAAACAAATTAACCAATTGCTTTACCCCGCTTTGTGCTGCATGCACAGGGTAATTATGCTTACAAAGTTTGGCGGTGATGCGCCAAGTGGTGAAAGATGACACGGCACCCATGACTGACTACTGTTACATATATATATTCACATAATACATAATATATACATATTCTCTATTATAATTACCAAGCTTGCACAAAAAGACCGGCTCGCCGTCACCACTAGATCCCTATGAAAATTGCGGTGTGGCACTAGTGGACATTTGACCGCCAAATGATTTGGGAAGTCTTGGCGTTTCCATCAGTACCACTTGCATTTTCTTGCCACAATGGTATTTTGTCATTCCCCGGTGATCAACGGTTCTGTCGTGTCTGCTTACCAGCTATGTTTTTGTACTGATCTCCGTGCATGTCCAAAGAACGGGATCGCTCAGTATATATATATATATATAATTATATATATATATAGTAATATATTATATATATAATATATATATATATATATTTATGTAATATATATATAATAATTAACATATATAATTACATATATATATAAAACATATATATATATATATTTGTTGCGGAGCCGGGGGTCAAGGGGTGCGCGGGAGCATGAGAACGACCACGAGGTGGGGAAAAGCTACGTCGTTCTCCACCAGACTCCCCGGAATTTGAGAGGCCATCGCTCGGATAACTCCGCGAGCCGGCGGGTGTTTGAACTGACCATGGTCGCCAAATATTTCAACCGTAGCGTCGGGTCCATTTTTCGATAACCAATTACCTAATAACTACGCCGATTTGACTACCAGGAAACCACGCCCTCGGCACTCTTGCTCGAACAGGTCACCCACTGACTGCGGGTAGATGTTCAACTACCGACTACAACTCACCCGGTTCGGTGATCGTTGCCAGCAAGCGGAAACTGCCAAAAGCCGTGCCCGCTGGGAAATGAACGGATTATCGGGCATAAAAAACCCGGCTAAACTCAGATCCGAACCATGCTGGACCTGATAGCCATGGGAGGTGTGGGAGCAGTGGGTGGAGGAGAGAGAGAGGAATGGGGAGAGATAGAGATGAGGAGAAGAGAGAGAGGAGTGCAGTAAGAAGGTGGGAGAGAGGAGAGGGCAGTGAGAGGGGGCGAGAGAGAGAGAGAGGTGCAGGGGCGGGAGAGAGAGAGGAGAGAGAGAGAAGAGAGAAGGAGAGAGGGAGGAGGGAGAGAGAGAGGAGGGTCGAGGGAGAGAGAGAGAGAGAGGTGGAGAGAGAGAGAGATGGGGAGGAGAGAGAGAGGTGGGGGAGAGAGAGAGAGAGAGGGTGCAGGGATGAGAGAGAGAGAGAGAGAGGGCAGTGAGGAGGAGGGGAGAGAGGAGGGGGGGAGACAGGAAAGGGGAAGACGGAGAGGGGAAGAGAGAGAGAGAGAGGATGGGGTGGGGGGTGGGGGAGAAGAGAGAGAGAGAGAGGAGAGAGAGAGGAGAGTGAGAGAGAGAGAGAGAAGAGAGAGAGAGAAGAGAGAGAAGATGGGGGAGAAGAGAGAGAGAGAGGTGGAGAGGAGGGAGAGAGGAGGGTGCAGTGTGGAGAGAGAAGAGGCAGTGAGGAGGGGGGAGAGGGAGAGAGAAGAGAGGCAGGGGAGAGAGAGAGAAGAGGGCAGGGGGGAGAGAGAGAGAGAGAGAGAGAGGAGATCAGAGAGTAGAGAGAGAGAGAGAAGAGGTGGGGGAGAGAGAGAGTGGGGGAGTGAGGGAGAGAGGTGGGGAGTGAGAGGAGAACGTGGTGAGAGAGGAGGGGGAGGAGGGGCAGTGGGTTGATGGAGAGAGAGGGGAGACAGAGGAGAGAGAAACGAGCAGTGAGAAGAGGAGAAGAGAGAGAGGGCAGGGGGAGAAGAGGAGGGAGAGAGAGAGTGGGAGAGAGAGAGGTTGGAAGAGAGAGAGACGAGAGATAGAGAAGAGAGAGAGATGGGGGGAGAGAGAGGAGGGTGGGAGAGAGAGAGAGAAGAGAGAGTGCAGTGTGAAGAGAGAGGGCCAGTGAGGAGGGGGGAGAGAGAGAGGGCAGGGGGGGAGAGAGAGAGAGAGAGAGAGAGAGATAGGGGGAGAGAGAGAGAGGTGGGGGAGAGAGAGATGGGAGGAGAGAGAGAGAGAGCGGATGGGGAGAGAGAGAGAGGTGGGAGAGAGAGAGGGTGCAGTGTGGGAGGAGAGAGAGGGCAGTGAGGAGGGGATGAGAGAGAGAGAGAGGCAGGGAGAGAGAGAGAGAGAGGCAGGGGGGGAGAGAGAGAGAGAGAGAGAGAGAGAGTGGGGAGAGAGAGAGGTTGGGGGAGTGAGAGAGAGAGTGGGGAGTGAGAGAGAGAGGTGGGGAGAGAGAGAGGGGGGGCAGTGTGGGAGAGAGAGGAGGGGCAGTGGAGAGGGGGAGAGAGAAGGGGGCAGGGGCGGGAGAGAGAGAGAGAGAGAGACGGAGAGAGAGAGAGAGAGAGAGAGAGAGAGAGAGAGAGGAGAAGAGAGGGAAAGAGATAGAGAGGTAGAGAGAGAGAGATAGAGAGGTGGGAGAGAGAGAGAGGTGGGGGAGGAGAGAGATGGGAGAGAGAGAGAGAGAGAGAGAGAGAGAGAGAGAGAGAGAGATTGGGAGAGAGAGAGAGAGGTGGGAGAGAGAGAGGGTGCAGTGTGGAGAGAGAGAGGGCAGTGAGGAGGGGGGAGAGAGAGAGGGGCGATGAGGAGGGGAGAGAGAGAGAGAGAGCAGGAGAAGAGAGAGAGAGGCAGGGGAGAGAGAAGAGAGAGAGAGAGAGGTGGGGAGAGAGAGAGGTTGGAGTGAGAGAGAAGAGGTGGGGAGTGAGAGAGAGAGTGGGGGAGAGAGAGGGGGGGAGTGGGAGAGAGAGAGAGGGAGACAGAGAGAGAGAAAAGCAGTGAGGGAGGGAGAGAGAGAGAGAGAGGGGTGGGGAGAGAGAGATAGGTGGGGAGAGAGGAGAGGTGGGGAAGGAGAGAGAGAGAGAGGTGGGGGGGAGAGAGAGAGAGAGAGAGAGAGAGGTGGGGGGGGGAGAATCGAGAGAGAGGTGGGGGGAGAGAGAGAGATCGAGAGATAGGTGGGGGAGAGAGAGAGAGAGGTGGGGAGAGAGAGAGAGAGAGAGAGATTGGGGAGAGAGAGAGTGGGAGAGATAGAAGATGGAGAGAGAGAGAGAGAGAGAGAGAGGTGGGGAGAGAGAGAGAGATGGGAGAGAGAAGAGAGAGAGATAGGTGGGAAGAGAGAGAGGGGGGGCAGTGGGGGGGGGGGGAAGAAATATATATAGATAGATAGATAGAAAAGTGAATGAATCTCAGTTTGTGTTTACACTTTATTTTTAATTTAATTGCAGAAATGCTCTTGTATGATTTCTTGCAATGAGATAAACAAACATTGTACTTTTGATTATTGCATACAAACACCCTCAAGATAAATATGTTTAACACATGAGGTTATCATGTTTACAAAATGATGATGAATGCATATTCGTGGCTTGCTTTGTACAAACTCTGCACTTACCTGTGCTGCTGCAATTACTATTCCACACTCCTGCCTACGTTGCAGTGACTTGTTATTTCTTCCCTCCTCACTGCAACTTTTGGACCATCGTTCGAGTAATCGATGAGATGTCATTCTCCTCATCTTCAGTATCATCAATCAGACTTGTTATAATGATATACCTGCCATATAGTGCTGCATCGTGGTATGTGGGACCCACACGACTGGTCAAAACCCAGAATCCTTTACCAAACCCTTCATCCCTTTATAGCATCTCACCCCTTCAAATCCCCCCCCCCCCACTTTCCCAACCTCTCAACCTTAGTGTCACAATTAGTCCAAGTTCTGAGATCGATGCTCAGCTGTCGGCATCACACTCATGCCATTGTGTGCAGCGTGCTGATGAGTGTGCCAAGTTGGAGCTCGTCGCGTATTGCACCTGCCGCGTTTCCATTGTCCCTTCATTGCAGAAGAAGCGAGTCACATGGAAACGTCACGCATGTCTCAACCCTCGTCCACCCTCCCTTCCTCCAGAAGGCAACTTGGCCCGAATAGTATGCGTTGCTGAACGCCTTGCATTCCGGCATCACTTGAGACCAAAGGGCTTCGGCATGGATCTCATGGTGTGACAGTTAGAGTGAAAAGGTCCTTTACCAGCACCAGTGTTTCACATCTATTCGAACCATGCTCGAAATGCAAGAAGTGAAACGACAGAAGAGTTATTGTTATAAAGCCTGAATAATGTATATGGGCCATCTTATAGGAACAGACTGGGATAGGAGACATTCAGCTTGGTGAACCCTGTTATACACTTATCTAGACTCTGATACTATCGGTACTTCAAACCTCATGGTTAAACTCTCAAATCCAGGCTTTCCCGCAACCCCCACACCATTGTACCACTTTTTATCCCGTTTGTGGAACTGCCTTCCGGGGACATTCAATCCGACTCTCCCTCCAGGACTTCAAGTAGGTGGTGGACTACCATTTCATTCACCCCCAACCCTATTCACAATATTTTCTACCCCCATTAACCCTATCTAACCTAACCATCTCATTACAGGTTACAGTATTTCCTCACCTCTCCCTCTTCCTCTTTTCCTGTTCGTTCATTCCCTTGCCTGTTGCATCCCCCATATGTCAGTTTGTTGTCTTTTTACCCTCTGTCACTTTGCTCTTCCAGGGAGCCTCAATTATGTATAAAGAATATTCCCTTTCCTCTCCATTCAGAGCACACGTAATAAATAGATAACTTCTCATGCAGTTTAAAAATGCGTTTCCTCAAACAACAAAATTTCTGGAGATACTGTTACCACAATTACTCCTGTACTCTTACTAAACAACACCAGGAAATGCCTCAGACACCACCTACAGGACGAGCATTGGAGTTCATAATACTTGGCATAACCACGACAATGTTCAAAAAAATTTTTTAAAAGCCGTAATGTATTGCAGACAAAACCAGAAGGGCACTCGGTAGAGCGCATACCTCCGCCACATAATGCCTGATCCACGACAACATATCGGGCCCAATACATTTTTCAAATATGCTGACAGCACTATTTCGTTTTTGGCCCAATCTCTCAATGGTGAGGAATCATTTCGAAAATTAAATAATTCTCGTATCCAGATTCGGATTCGGATCTTCACCAAAATAGAATCAATTCGTCCTTGCCAAACACCCAAGCTGTCCACCAAGTTCATCCGAATCCGTCAACAACTTTTTGAGATATCGTGCTACACATCGTTTTTGGCATAATCTCTCAATGGTGAGGAATTACTGAAACAATTATCAGATCCAGATCTGGATTCGGATCGTCACCAAAATTGAACCAATTCTTCCTTGTCACACACCCACCGTGTCCACAAATTTCGTCTGAATCGGTCCAAAACTTTTTGAGATATCGTGCTATATATCGTTTTTGGCCCTATCTCTCAATGGTGAAGAATTACTTTAAAAATTCTCGTAGTCGGATCCGGATCCGGATCTTCACCAAAATCTAATCAGTTAGTCCCTGTCACACCCAGCCTGTCCACAAAATTTCATCCCGATCCGTCAACACCTTTTGAGATATCCTGCACACAAACAAGAGACAAACAGACAAACAAACAAGAAAAAGACATCGTGCAGAGCATGATACTTGCAAAATCCACCTCCCTCTCCAAAGGTTTCCAGGATACATGAAATTGTCCATTTCATTAAGATTAAAATTCACAATCTTAATTAAAGTTCAGGTCAATCGGATAAAATTGACGATTTTTCAGTTGAAAATTGATGATTTTAGAAGTTTGACCTTGAGTTGACCTTTTGACCTCAAAAGTAGTTGGTTATCCATATTCATTGATGCAACATGCAAATCTTGTTCAAATTTCAAGTCAATCAGATGAAAATTGATGATTTTTCAAATAAATTTGATGATTTTAAAAGTTTGACCTTGAGTTGACCTTTGACTTTTTGACCTCAAAAATAGTTGGTTTTCTAATTCAGTGATGCAATGTGCAAATCTGTTGAAATTTCAAGTCAATCGGATGAAAAATGACGATTTCAGAAATTTGACCTAAAGATGACCTTTGACCTTTGACCTCAAAATCAATAGGCTTCTCAGTTGAGACTACTTCTTACAACTTAGTAAAGTTTCATGACGATCGGTTTGGAATTGTGACCTGTAGGCGAGAACAGACAGACAAACAGACACAGACAGAATAACAAAAATCGACTAACCAATATACTTGAAAAATCTTCGATTTTGCAAGTAACCAGAAAAAGACAAACAGACAGAAAGGGGTGAAGATGTAACGTCCTTCACCTTCCATAGCAGAGGTAATAATGTTGTTATCGTTCTTTTCAACATGTCTCGTCGAGTGCAATACATTCCAATAACGAAATATTTCAGAGAAAAAATCCCCCGCGCTGTCTTCAGAAACAACGATATTGGTAGGGTCTACGAGAGGCAAATTTGATGGGTCTGATGACATAAAATGCCACAATATTTTGTCCAAGTACTGCTCAACGGAAGGTTTTGAAAGTGCTAAAAAGGTGATTTGTGTTCTTACAGTGTTAAAGTATATAATTAAATTGAAATGAAATTGAGATTTCAAAGGTTGTAGAAAAAAATTCTGAGGTTTCCCGCCGTTGCTGCATCGTCTTTTACACCACCTTGTCTAACATGTTACATAAGTTATTCGTGCCTGTTGTTTGTGTCCTTTATAACATCATTAAAAACAGTATGTTTCCTGTTTGGAATGATTTTCAATAATGTTTGATCGCCAGGCAGACAGAGTAAAAATATTTCACTGCTCTCTGCACATGTTCGATCAAGACGAATTCAGAGCCAAAGTACTGCGAAACTACAGTTTCTTTTTCCAATTCATGTTCCGTTTCGTGTTCAAAATAAAACATTCAATTGAAATTAAGTTGTATTGTTCCTCGATCATAAACTGACGTCTGTAGACAGACGGACAAAGTTAACCAATTGCTTCACCCCGCTTTGTACTACACCGCTATGGGTAATGATTGGCAACAATAATAAGGATAACAAGTCTGGAGACGGCAATGGTTCACAAGCGGTATTTGACGATGTAGATTGTTTCAGAAGTCAAGGATGAGACAATGTGATAATTTTTGACCAAGTTATAAAAATGATCAACATGATGTGGTACGAGTGACAGGTTATTAGCTGCAAAATGTCGAAAACCCGGTTTCGTTCAACAACTTTCAACATTTGACCTTTGCATAACCTTTAAAGATCACAAATCAATGTTGTGGACATGAAAATAAGGAAACAGGATAAGTGATATAGCTTATTGGAGTTAGTTCGTCGAAGAAGGTCAAAAACCCGGTTCGATTCCACAACTTTGAAAATTTGACCTTTGTGAACTTTATAAGGTCAAAGGTCAAGGATTATGACCTTTGGTGCAAAACTTCCTCTGGAACATTCCAGGAACAATATAGCGTCATATAGGCTATATGGCATTTCGCACAACTCGGATTATCCATACTTTGATAAATCAGCGTAAAAAACAACTTGAAGGGGCACCACGGGCAAGGTGTTCGAGATAGAGCAAAATGGTTTCAAGACTTTAGGTGGGAATGACCTCAAGATTATGCATAAAAAATATTGTCATCCTAGCTCTCAAAGTTTGGGCGGTCGTATGATTTTTACGTCAAAATTCGCAATTTTTTAAGTTCGTGACCTTGTGACCTTGACCTTGGGACGAAAATGAAATATCGAGCTCCGTGGGGCTACGCAGGTGCCATTGGGCTAACCAAATACTGAAACCCCTGCCAGATTCGACAAACCCCCTCGGAGAAGATGTAACTTGAAATCGGCTACCCCCTAAAAACACATGTTTTTTGGGCGTGGCTCCACCCATAATGGGTGCACCATGCCCATTCTCAGGAAAACGCAACCAGATCATGATATAAACCTCCCACTAAAATTTTATCAGGATCGGATCAAAACCCACAGAGCTATGCTCGGGACAGACAGACAGACAAGCCGGTAGGCGGACATGGGTAGTCGACTACCCAATAGAACCTGACGCGATGGGCCCGTTCGATGGGGAATGACCTGAGGATTAAGCACAAGAAAATTCATGATTCTTGCTTCAAGGGTTAATGCTGCAGATTGTTTTTTCGTTAAAATACCCCCACATTTAGAGGTTTTTCGGCCGTTGCTAGGCAACGGAGGGGTCCATAGCAACGGTTCTTTCTCACACATAACTAGGACATACATGAACCTACCATACCAGTTTCATGTATATCTGACTCATAGTCTCTGAGATATAACGAACTTCGTTTTTTTTATTGTTTTCGACCAGGGTTCATTCAAAGTCTATCTTCTCGACAGTTTTTCATAGGATCCGACTGGAAATTTTGACAATATGGCTGAATGTACTGCCCACAGTCGTCGTGGCCCGATTTTTGATTTTCGAAAAAATTAATTTTTTATGGTTTTTCAAAAATTTCAAAGTCCCGTTGCTAGGCAACCAGAGGGGCGTTAGCAACCAGTACCTACGCGGCACAACGAGGTCATAAGCTGGTCCTACCACCCAAATTTCATCAAAATCGAACAACTGCAAGGGGGTCAAAACCCCCCGACAAAAACACACACACAGACAGACCGACACCACGACCAACAAATAAGGGTAATATAGTAGATCAAAAAAAATTTAATCGACAAAAAAAAAATTTTCGAAATTTTTTTTTCGACTCGATCGACTACCAACAGACCGACACCACGACAACAAATAAGGGTAGATCTAAAAAAACATTTTTTCACATTTTTTTTTGGGACTCGATCGACTACCAACAGACAGACAGACACACACCAATAACGAATATAGTGGTCACTTACTGACTCATAAACCAATATAATGAACCCCCCCCCCACCCCGCTGCTTCCAACATTTGAAGCGGGTGTTCTAGTTTATTTAAATATGACTGTT
>CM068953.1:26938193-26951789 GCA_035128595.1 Eptatretus atami | reverse complement strand
TTAATGTTGCAGTCCTGGCGATCACCCTTCCCTATCCGAGAGGGACAACAAGGCCCCTCTTCCAGTCAGTTGGGATGTTGCCTGTGTTCCAGACAAAGCACAGAACTGCATGCAATGGCACGAGTACAGCATTTCCACCAGCCTTGAGAAGTTCAGCATGGATGCCACAGATCCCAGGAGCTTTACCCCATTTCCACCGGTTCACCACAGTTTGTCTTGCCACAAATGAAGGTGGTTCATAGTTGATTAGACCCCACTATATATAATTATGTTTTTTGTACCCACTATATATAATTATGTTTTTTGTACCCCACTATATATAATTATGTTTGTACTCCACTTTTTATAATTATTTTTTTTGTACGCCACAAAATATAATTATGTCTTTTGTACCCACTATAAATATAATTATGTTTTTTGTACCCCACTGTATATAATTATGTTTTTTGTACACCACTGCATATAATTATGTTTTTTGTACCCCACTGTTTATAATTATGTTTTTTGTACCCCACTATATATAATTATGTTTTTGTATACCACTGCATATAATTATGTTTTTTGTACACCACTGTATACAATTATGTTTTTTGTACCCACTGTATATAATTATGTTTTTTGTACACCACTGCATATAATTATGTTTTTTGGGCCACTGTTTATAATGTTTTTTTGTACCCACTATATATAATTATGTTTTTTGTGAGCCCACTGTATGTTATTGTTTTTTGTGCCCCACTGTATATAATTTGTTTTTTTTACCCTACTGTATATAATCTGTTTTTTGTACCCTACTGAATATAATTATGTTTTTTGTAAACCACTGCATATAATTATGTTTTTTGTTCTCCACTGTTATAATTATATATCTATTGTACCCCACTGTATATATTATGTATTTTGTACCCCACTGTAATAATTATGTTTTGTACCCACTGTTATAATTATTTTTTTGTAGCCCACTGTATATTAATTATGTGTTTTTGTACCTCATTGTCTATAATTTTTTTATACCCCATTGTATATATTTTTTATACTCCACTGTATATAATTATGTTTTTTGTAGCCCACTGTATATAATTATTTTTTTGTAGCCTACTGTATATTATTGTTTTTTTGTACCCCATTGTATATAAAAAAAAATTGTACCCCACTTTTGTAATTATGTTTTTTGTACCCCACTGTATATAATTATGCTTTTTGTACCCCACTGTATATAATTGTTTTTTGTACCCCACTGTATATAATTGTTTTTTTGTACCCCCTGTATATAATTATGTTTTTTGTACCTCACTGTATTATAATTATGCTTTTTGTACCCCACTGTATATATTATGCTTTTTGTACTCCACTGTGTATAATTATTTTTTTTGTACCCCACTGTATATAATTATGTTTTTTGTACCCCACTGTATATAATTATGCTTTTTGTACCCCACTGTATATAATTATGCTTTTTGTACCCACTGTATATAATTATGCTTTTTGTACCCCCACTGTATATAATTATGCTTTTTGTACCCCACTGTGTATAATTATGTTTTTTGTACCCCATGTGTATAATTATGTTTTTTCTGCCCACTGTACATAATTATGGTTTGTACCCACTGTATATAATTATGGGTTTGTACCCCACTGTATATAATTATGGGTTTGTACCCCACTGTATATAATTATGGTTTTGTACCCCACTGCATATAATTATGGTTTTTTGTCCTCTACTGCAGTGTTCTCAAACTATCTGATGTGGCGGACCGGCAGGTTTTTTTCCAATGTGCCAGGCCACGGTACCATATTTGTGCCATATTATTATTTGTTTATGATCCGAGAAAATATTGTTTGAACATCAGAATTAATATTAATTTATACCGGAAAAATATAAAAATATAATGAATATAACAAAGGTTGACATTTTTAAATATATATTTTGTAAACGAGTAATACCGTATTACAATATTTAAAAAATATATAAAAAATCAAACTAGCAAAGCCTTCAAACATAGTTATTATAAACATATGTATACCAGTATATAAGTAAAAAAAATGAAAATTATAATGATAAGGTAGGTTGAAAAAATTATATATTTTAGTTATCTTAAACTCCAGTGAATAAGACATTAAAAGAAATATTGAAAGGAAATTGGTAACATTACATTGAAGACAACTTTGAAAATGTCGTAATGTTAAAATATGAAATTGATGATATAGGCATGTTAAATCCTTAACTTTTACTAATGTGAAAGGTGAGCCTGCTTCTTCTTTGTCAGCTTATCCAATCGTGGTTCAATTGAGGACAGTGCTACGCACAATGGAGAATGAAGGTCCACACTATTCCTGCACTTTGTCTTCATGATGCTCAGGTTGAGAAGCCAGTCTCGCAGAGGTAGGTTGAAGGAAATGGGAGAAGAGTTTTCAGAGCAATTTCAGTAAGCTCAGGATATTCGCTTTCACTTTTATCCAAAAAGAAGGATGTGCTGTTTGTAGTTTCGAAACTCCTCTTCAATCCTTCATCAGCAGACAGCTCCAACAAATATCTTCCATAGTGACACTTAAGTCATCTCTCAATGGCATAAACTGGATTTCGGATCCATTCATTCCCTTTCCGTGGATCTTCTTCTTCTGGAAAGTAATGCTGAAAACGTTCTGCCAAATTCGTCAAGTGTTCTCTGATGACATTTCGTAGAGATGTAACATTAAGTCTTCTCCTGCATCAGCGATGACTGCCGCTAATTGGGAAACATGTCATAACAATCTCTGACACTCGACTCTTCCATGCTTCTAGCTTTCGTTTTTGTCCGTCGATCTTGTCTGCCATTGTAAAACACGAAGCCATCCTTCCCTGCATGGAGGTGTTGAGATCATTAAAGATGACAAATATATCAGCCAAATAAGCCAGCTGGCGAGCCAATTCACATCTCGGAACAATTGTGACCAGTTTGGTTTTTTGTCCTGAAGAAACTCGCCAGTTCGTTTCGTAGTTCAAATACTCTTGACAGGACTTGATAACCCTTGATAACAACGTACATCGGCATGCAATAGGAGCTGTTTATGATGAGCTCCATATCATCATATAATGCAGCGAATAGTCTCGAATTTAGAGCATTTGCCTTTACATGATTCACAATTTTTACAACCTCGCTGAGCACACTGTTTAGTTCTGTTGACATTTTTTTTGTTGCAAGACTTTCTCGGTGAAGGAAGCAGTGCATTGACTTGCATTCTGGGGCAAGCGCCTTGATCTGGTAACCACACCTGAATGCCGTCCTATCATTGCGGCAGTGCCATCAGAACATACTCTACCGGTCAAAAGTTTAAGAACACCCCACATTTTTCCAGTTTTCACTGGAATTTAAGCAGTTTAATGTTTCAATGTACTATGAAATTAAAGCAGAGAACAAATAACAACTGCAGATAAAAAAGAAACATGGAATCGTTTTGTTGAACAAAATTTAATCGAAATTTTTGACTCATAAAAGTAGCCACCTTTTGCAGATAAAACAGCTGAACATACTCGTGGCATTCTTTCTCCAATGGAAATCAAATATTGTTCGGAAAGTTCTTCCCAACACTGTTGCAGAAGTTCGACAAATGTGTTGCACTTGTAGGTTGCTTTGCTTTCACCCTTTGTCCAGTTCATCCCAAACCAGCTCGATGGGTTTAAGTCTGGAGACTGTGCTGGCCATTCCATTCATTCACTCCCCATCTTGTTCTTTTTCGAAGGTAGTTCTGACATAGCCTGGAGGTATGTTTTGGGTCGTTATCTTGCTGTAGTATGAACCCCTGACCAACTAGGCAAAGACCAGAGGGTATTGCATGGCGCTGCAAAATCCTGTGGTAGCCCTTTTGGTTCAGGGTGCCAGTCACTCTGTGCAAGTCGTGGACTCTGGATCCAGCAAAAGAGCCCCAGATCATCACGCATCCTCCATGTTGACAGTTGGTGTCACACACTGAGGAACCATCCTTTCGTCTACTCGACAGCGTACAAAAACCCTGCAAGATGACCAAAGATTTCAAATTTTGATTCAATGATCCAGAAGACCTTCTTCCATTTTTCAGTAGTCCACTGGCGGTGCTTCATGCCGCAGGCAAGCCTCTTTTTCTTATTTTGCCATCTTGCAAAGGCTTTCTTACTGACACTCGACCTGTCAAATCTGCAGCTCAAAATCTTCTCTTCACAGTTGAAACTGAGACTTCCTTACTTCGACCAATGTTAAGCTGTGCTGAAGCTGCTGTCCTGTGAGCCGCCTATCACGCAAGCTGTTGACTCTCAAAAACGTATCTTCTGATTGTGTTGTAGCTTTGGTCTGCCAGACCTCTTCCTGTCAGAGTTTCCTCCAGTTTCCAAGTGCCTTTTGATGGTGTAGGAAACTGTACTCACTGACACCTTGGCTTACTTTGCAATTTCTCTAAAGGGAAGACCTACACTTTTAAGTGTTAATAATGGTCTGTCTGTCTTCCTTTGTTAATTGTCTTTTTCTCGCCATTATGATAGCAATATACTTCTTCCTGCAGTGCAATATTGTCCAAATATAAACTTCAGAGGGTGTTGCAACACAGTCTGTTCCAACACTGTTTTTATACAGACAGAGGGTTTAACTAAACAAAAGTTGGGACACCTGTGGAATTGTTTGCATCAACTTTCAAGGCTTAATTTACTTCCATTGCTGCAGAACAGCTGCAGTTGCTAACCCATTACTTGTTCCTTGAAAAGGGCCTTTTTTAACAACTCTGAATTTACATTATTTTTCAGTTTTTGGTAACCTAAACTTTTGTTTTTAAACTCTGGCAATTTACCCGCTGAGCTTTGTACCATTTCAGGTTATTCACTGGAATTGAACTGCTTAAATTTCAGTAAAAACTGAAAATATGGGTGTTCTAAAACTTTGACCGTTGAGTACACCTAGGCAAAACTTCATATCCAACCCACATTGTTAACGATGTAGTCGCTCACAGTCTTGAACACTTCAGAACTAGTTGTTTTGTTGGTAGTGAAGCAGAGGAAAAAAAACCTCTTCCTTCAAATCACCCTCATGTTCAAAGCGCACATACACCATCAGAATTGCCATATTAGCAACGTCGTACATTCATCAAGCTGTAAGAAAAGTACTTTGCTAACTTAGTCTGTCCTATGAGTTGATCTTCCATATCCCTGATAGATCGTGAATTTGTCGAGCTATAGTGTCATTTGAAAGTGGCACCTGAGCCACTTTCCTTGCAGCTGCCTCACCCAGCATTTCCATGCAGACATCTTTAATACAGCCTATCACTAGCGTCTCACCGATTGTGTATGGTTTTTTAGCCTTAGCAACTCTAAGTGCTACATTATAAGAAGCCCGCAAAGCACAAGTATTTATGTGTGACACTTCAAAGATCTGTTTCTGATGGGCTTTTAAATCAACATGCTTTCTTTCAATGAATTATTTGACTTTGAACTCATTTATTTATGTTTTGTATTTAAATGCCTCTTGAGGTTTGACGGCTTCATTGAGTCGTGAGCCAACCTCCACAAATAACACACTGCGGTTTGGCAGCTCCCCCATCATTCTGGCTACAAACCAAATTGAATGTATGAGGAGTCATATTTCCGAGTAAAGCTAGTACGAATTTTTTTCCGGTAATACTTCAGCTTCATTTACATCGCCGTCATCTGATTCAGAATTACTTGTGTGGTCAGCAACCGGATTTCTCGGCTTGATAAACATGTCCATTGGGCTCGCTTCGCATCTGTAAATTAGAGATAAAAAATAACTAATACAAATCCATAACCTGGAATGATGACTGAAATAATGCTTATTTGTAATATTTGAGCTAATATTTGAACTGTATAAGTAGAATCAGTGAAATAGAAATAAATAACCAGAGTTGGTATCAAAGCCACCAATGCTCGCCTGTTTATAAATTTATCATTTTTAAAAGACTCGTCTAATAATTAATATATTTTTTATAAAGCATTGCAGTGAAGTCTGATCCAAATAATTTTAAAGCAATATATGTATTTGTATATTGTAATCAGTAACAAGAGCGCAAGTGAGCACAATATACGCCGAACAAGAAGGTATATACAGAATTGTGTACTACATGGAAAAAGCATCCTGGTTGCCATGGCAACCACTTTAGATGACGAACGTATGTCGCGACACACCGTCTCCACAGTCTGTACCTATGTACCAAAATATGAAACGTGAAAGTTGAAAACTTTGGGAGTTAGAGTGAGGAAAGGAACTGATGAAAAACAGCATCCTGGTTGCCATGGCAACCACTTTAGATGACGATCGTATGTCGTGACACACCGTCTCCACAGTCTGTACCTATGTACAAATATGAAACGTGAAAGTTGAAAACTTTGGAGTTAGAGTGCGGACAGGAACGGACGGAGGACAGACAGACAGACAGACAGACAGACAGACAGCAGACAGACAGACAGACAGACAGGACAGACAGACGACGGACGGACGACGGTATCACATAATACGCCCCGATATATATATATATAATAATATATAATATATAATATATATATATATATATAATATATAATATCGGGCGTATAAAAAATAGTGTGGTAGATAAAAACATTAGAAAGGAAAAATAACTGCACCAAAAACTTTAACATTTTCACGCTCAGCCGGGGGTATCGCTATAGCTCTCTGTTCTTCGAACAGGCGAGCTAAAAATGAACAATACAATAAAATTCTAAACAAAAGATAATTAAACAAGCTCTAGTGATAGCTTAAAAAAAAATCAATATTCCATTAATCCGCGTACCACCACTTTGAGTAGCAGTGCTCGACTGTATATGTGTATTTTACTCATTTTATTATAATCGTTGTGTTGATTGATTTTTTTTTTTGAACATGCCACAACATGTAGCTTAGGAATGTAGTTTAGTATCATGTGAGTTGTTTTCTTCATTAGATAATTGGTGTGGTGGGTGTAGTGGAGCTCACTTTTAGTGTGTGCCTTGGCTATTGGGCGTAACACCCTGTTTCTTTCCAACTTTGATGTCTGGCACAAAAACGTATCTGATGTCGATTTGTGTAAATAATTATTCCTGTTATAAAATAATTTTATATAAGACAAAAAAACTGCTGTTAGATCTGATTTGAGTGTGCCGTCCTTTGGAAGCGACGTAAGGCCAGCTTTCACATCATGAGGTTGTCCTGAGATATCGTGAGGATATTTACATGAAAGATCCCATGCTAAGTTAAATGAGTAAGTCATTGTATGCTGGTGCCTTGGTCAAATTCCATTCTTAGGGCTTAAAACATTTCCTCTATATATTTTAAAATTCGAGATCATTATAAGGTTCAGGGTAGTTGGCAAAACTTCTCATTTTTCTCAAGGTATCCCCCTGACACCTGTTCACATTTGTTATATTCCTGTGTCTGTGCCTTGATTCCATCTGGTAAAAATTTTTGTGATGGGTACACAGCCATTTCAATGCATGTGCTTTGACATCTTCATCATTCGTAAATTTCACGTCACTCAGATGTTCTTTGAGTGGTCTAAAGATGTGAAAATCACCAATGTGACAAGTTTGGACTCTATGGGAGATGATTTAAGAGTATTCAATTCATCTCAAGTCAAGTAGTAGTGGTCACATTTGTCATGTGATGGTGAGCAATATTATGCAGCAAAGTTATGGCCTGAGATCACATATGTACCTGGTAATCGTCTGAACACTGCTTATCTCACTTAATTGTGTAATAAGTCACAGGCACTGAGCATTGATGATTTTCCTGCGTTTAAAAAATTCCACATAAATAAAATCGTAAATGTCCCAAAACACTATTGTCATACATTTTAAGGTTGATGACTGAATCGTTTTTTTGGTGGTAGAGACCAAGAATGTCTCCTCTCCACAGTAGAGAATAAGGATGTCTCCACTCCATGGTGGAGAACAAGGATGTCTTCACTTCACGGTGGAGAACAAGGATATCTCCACTCCATGATTGCGAACAAGGATGTGTCCACTCCACAGTGAAGAACAACACTGCCTCCACTCCACGATGGAGAACAAGGATGTCTCCACTCCATGATTGCGAACAAGGATGTGTCCACTCCACAGAAATTCAACATTAAAAAGACGAAGGAAAACAGCGACTGCTGGAGCGGACTGAAGTTGGGTGTTGCCAGAAACAACGATTTATCTATATTTTTCTGAAATTGAATGAAAGTAATTGAGAAGGCACTTTCTTTCACATTAAGTGTACTTGTGTGTCATTATATGTATAGTTTGTACATTTTATGTCAATGTAAGTCTGATTTTGAATTTTAAAAAATGCTAATTAAAAAAACAAAAATTTTGATTATTTTTTTTCCTTAAAATAGAATGCATAAAAACTTGACCTGATTGAGCGAAATTAGATAATTTCTGAATTTAGCATGCAAAAACATATAGGAACCGTTGAGAAAACCTAGACTCTGAAAAAAATATTTCATGCAGCCCAGTGTTATCGATCAAGATTTGTTACACCAGTACTATTCAGCAACATCTAGTACCACTCATTACAGCATTCAGCAACATAAAACACCACTCATAGCACCCAAGCTAAAACGCTGTCCCTTTCCAAGTATGTATCAGCTTCCGAGCACGAGTTAGCAGAGAGATGCACCGCCGAGAGACACAGTTCAGACAGCTGCAAGGTGTAGCGACAGCTTAGGCAGGTGTCGAACGAATAAGCCTTACTATATTTAGACTTAACAGCTAACAATATGCAACTGTTTCATAACAGAACATTATCGGAGACTTTTAGTTTTGAATTTGCTTGGAATATACATGAGGCAGGCAGGGTGGCCTACTCCAATAGTTTAGGGACTACATGAAGGCTTTGAGTGAATCTACATATTACATACACAAAAGGACAGGCAATCATCAGCTTCCATCGCCTCTTCAACCTGCCCTCGTTCCCTTACAATTCCATCTATCCTTCTTCCCTCCTCTCATCTTCCCTCCAACCTTATTTTCTACCTTTTCACCACTCTCCTTCTCTTTTCACCACATTTAGCTATATAATTTCCTCTCTTTTGCACAAATATGCAATATGTACAGAGGCTTTGTACATCTTTTATAATTCGTCTAATTTTTGTGCAATTAGTAAACAAGGCAGCATTTGATGTCAGGTAGTAAAGACCCTGAAGCTTCCGCCTGATCCAAATTCCTCTGACACGGGGAACTCCATCGTAGATTCTTTAGAATGTGTTTTGATTTGTACGAGGGCAGGGCAAAGTTCACGTGAACATTTTACTGCAGAAAATAATAGCTCAATGCTGAAATTTTGTACAACGACATTTTCTACCCTGGACTAGTTACATGGGAAGTGGCATTATGTTGGTCAAAGCATTCTAAGTAAAACCAACATGGTGCCAATTTAAGTCACGTGTGCTGTAGAGTCGAGGTGTATCATTAAGTCCAGTGAAGGAGAGTGTCCAACCAGTTTAAATTCAGAGGAGACTGCAATTTGATCATCTATGGAGGTTTTGCATCGTTGTGTTTGAATGACATGTTAAAATGGCCGTTATATTGTTTGTGGCCGGGATCGGCGGCGAGCCCGACCGCTAGATGGAGCAGTAGAGTCGGCTCCACCGAACACCCGGAATTTATAGGTCGTCACCCCGGATAACTCCGGGCCGATGGGTCCCTTATCGGACCGAAGATCGCCAATAGGTCGACCGCGTGGATAGCGTCGATTGCCAATTTCAAATTACCTAAATACCCACGTCGTTCCAAACTTCTGGGAAATTCACCCTCGGCGGAGCTCGAGCGGAACGAGCCGTTAGCGTACTCGAACCGTGCATAACCCGAGCGGATGGTTACCAAGGTCAGTCGGTCCAAATGCACAATTTGCCGCTTCCAAATTTCCCAACACGCACCGTGCTAAACCAATAAAGAAAACACAGAAACGAGCTGAAACATTTAACAAGGATGTATTTATAATTGGGGGGGGGGGGGGGGAAGGAACACACAAAGAGCAGGGTTTAAACCGACTAAGCAATGCAAACAATGTACAGCAAGAGCACTTAACAATTCCTACTTACAGACGGGCCCACAGACACACACACGTACACACAAATACCCAAAAGAAGTGATGGCCACGTCCTTTATTGAAGGTTCCAGCTCAAGGGAAGATGAGCTGGAACCAGAGCTATCTCGGACCTTCCCGCCTCGTGCGGTTCTCGATGATCCGGTTCGGCGGGACTCGAACCTGCAACACGATGCAATGACGGATGCCAGCCGGGCGAAGGTGGACCGGACAGAACGCCGGCAGACAAGACGAGACGACCAGGCGACGAGACCTTCACGTTCCAGCCAGAACGCCCCGAACACGAACTGGCCAACGCTCCTGCCACGAGCACACCGTCTCTCTACTCGCTGGTCAGACAACCACACTTTTTCCTCAGGCGGAGGGGTTTCTTTTTCTGGCCACTCACCTCCTGATTGGACGGTTGCGTCGTGCATTCGCTCGTCGCCCGTGATTGGCCGAAAGGGCGCCAAGTCCACTGATTTGACCAGGGGGGGGGGGGGGTGTGCGGCCGTCGTGGCAGACTGCCCTTCAAACAAGAGAGTAACATTGTCCTGCGTGGGCTGCGCTTATTGGCCAACCATCGGCAACCTCGCTCACATCCCCCGGATTGGGCAAGAGGAGACGTCAGGTCCTCGTGAACTCCGCCCACGTACGTGCTGACACGCACGCGTGCAATGGTGCCGGTGGAGGATGTGGAAGGAAGCGAAGGCAGGTGTCGTCGTTAAAACGTTGTGATATAAAATGTAAAAGAAAACCCTGACTATCAAATAACTCCGCAGCGCATGAACATTAAATTCCCATTAGACTAGGGACGGGTCCTAACTAGAAACACGCACTTACCGATATAACTGTTCTATAGGGACCTGAATGTTGAGTGCAGTAAGCTTCCAGATTCATAACAATATGTCGACGATCTTCTGTGCATCATCACATGCAACCAACTGCTGTCACTTAAGTTATTAGTAGATGTGTGGAACAGATAATTTTGGAGAATCGGCGCTTACTACGCTCAAAATTGTACAAAAATTGGATGTCCGTGTTTAAAGGCCCAGTCACACCTTGACGTTTTAGCCAACGTATGCGCGATTTTTGAAAAAATTGTCTAAAACGCTGGTACACGTCGAATACGTTATGGGTAAGTTTTGATAACATTGAGAGCACGCTGAAAAACACTGCCATACGTCGTTGCACGCTGGCTTTAAACGTTGACTTTTCGGTTGTCCTCAAAGCTTTCCATGCTTGAAATTTTACGACTATGCCAGCGTATGACTCACACGTTCCACATAACGCTCGCCATAAGTTGTTAGGCACGTCACGCGATCGTTGACACACGTACTTGTAAGTTACTCATAATCGAAACACGTCGAAGTAATGTTTAGCGTACCCGAAACTTATTTCTAAGCTATGAGTTACGTGTTGTACTAACGTTACGCGATCGTTGACACACATCGACAACACGTTACTTGTAAGGTGCTCATAAGTCGAAACACGTCAAGGTAATGGTTAGCGTCAGTGTTCCAGACTCCCTGGTTTTATTTTTTTTTTAATTTTTTTTTCTTCCTTCCTTCGGTATGATGGTGATGTTGACACTTCGATTTCTAGTGCGGTTGTAATATAATATAATTAATAGACTGCCGCTCAACGATTTAAATCATAACCGCACTGTACACGTCATACCGAAGAAAAAAAAAAAACCGGGAGTCTGGAACACTGACGCTAACATTACCTGACGTGTTTCGACTTATGAGCACCTTACAAGTAACGTGTGTCGATGTGTGTCAAACGATCGCATATCGTGCGTACAACTTATTCCCATCAATACGGAACGTGTGTCATACGGCAAGTACGTCGTAAAATTTTCAACATGCTTAAAATTACAAGACACTCCACTTAATAGGACGTATGATAGCGTACTTTAGCGTTCTATTCACGCATATCAAACTTACCCATACCGTATTCGACTCGTGCGCCAGCGTTTTAGACGCATTTTCAGAGGTCGGCATACGCTGGCAAGATCGCCAAGGGTGTGACTGCGATGTTGACACTTCCATTTCTGCGGCGGTTATGATTGAATCGTTGTGGGCAGCCTTTTCATAACCTTCGCCACGTCATCGTCGGCGATGCGTGCAGCGTGCTATGCATGAGTTAGACTATCGTTGGGCATAGGTTGTGAAGGCCGACAACAGGTTCAGCATTCGTTGGTATAAGTTATCTATAACACAACGAAACGTTCTGTGTCCGTTACTAATACGTTATGCATAAGACCAAGTCGTTATGAATACGTCCGAATCTTAAAAAAACATCAAAAGTTCAACGTAAGCCAGCGTTTTACATACATTTTAATACGTTGCCATCGCTGGCTAAAACGTCAAAGTGTGACTGGGCCTTAAGATATGAAGAAATCACTCATTGTCTTTTGAAATTCAACGTTTAGCAGAAAATGGGGACAAAAGGAACTTATGTTTGATCAAAAGGAAAGCTCTCAGAAATCTAAAAGAGTTATATTGTTATAATTGTTATAATATAATATAACATGAATTGGGTGGCCATTGCATTGAGCTCTTAGATATCTAACAGAGGGAGGGAAATGATAGTGTTCGGATTGTGACATTTGATGCAACCTGGGTCCATCATTCAGGCCAAAGCCAAAGAGACCATACAGTGAGACATTGTTGTTTCCATGTGAGTGAGAGAAGTTGTTCTCCATGTGAAGTGGAGATCCTTGTCTCCACGATGATGTCTCCACCGTAAGTGGAGCATCCTTGTTCTCCACCGTGAAGTGGAACATCCTGTTCTCCACCGTGAAGTGGAGACACTTGTTCTCCACCGTGAAGTAGACATCCTTGTTTCCACCGTGAAGTGGAGACATCCTCGTCTCTATCGAGATTGTGAGGGACATTGTTCTTCTCTACTGTGGAGTGGAGTCATTGTCCTCCATTGTAAGTGGAGACATCCTTGTGTCTCCACCGTTGAAGTGGAACATCCTTGTTCTCCACCGTGAAGTGGAGACATCCTTGTTCTCCACCGTGAAGTGGAGACATCCTTGTTCTCCACCGTGAAGTGGAGACATCCTTGTTCTCCACCGTGAAGTGGAGACATCCTTGTTCTCCACCGTGAAGTGGAACGTCCTTGTTCTCCACCGTGAAGTGGAGACGTCCTTGTTCTCCACCGTGAAGTGGAGACGTCCTTGTTCTCCACCGTGAAGTGAGACTCCTTGTTCTCCACCGTGAAGTGAGACGTCCTTGTTCTCCACCGTTGAATGGAGACGTCCTTGTTCTCCACCGTGAAGTGGAGACGTCCTTGTTCTCCATCGTGGAGTGAAGGCAGTGTTGTTCTTCACTGTGGAGTGGACACATCCTTGTTCGCAATCATGGAGTGGAGACATCCTTGTTCTCCTCGTGGAGTGGAGACATCCTTGTTCTCCACCGTGAAGTGGAGACATTCCTTGTTCTCCACCGTGAAGTGGGGACATCCTTGTTCTCCACCGTGAAGTGGAGACGTCCTTGTTCTCACCGTGAAGTGGAGACATCCTTGTTCTCCATCGTGGAGTGAAGGCAGTGTTGTTCTTCAC
>CM068953.1:26908743-26922458 GCA_035128595.1 Eptatretus atami | reverse complement strand
TGTGTTTAGGAAGTAGATGGGAGGGATTGTCAGATGGTCCTTTCGGAGAGACAGGGTGAGTGTGTGTGTGTGTGCGAATTTGTCAGGCTTGAAAGACTTATTACGAGTGTTGGAGCAGCTCCTGATTCTATCTTTGGGGTTGAAAGACATATTCCGTGTGTTGGACTAGCTCCTGATTCTATCTTCGGGGTTGAAAGACATATTTCGAGTGTTGGACTAGCTCCTGATTCTCTCAAGGTCTGCAGAGGGACGAGGCCACTGCCTGCCTGTCTGAAGGATAACAGATGATACGACAGAGCGTGGAATCATCAGAAAAGAGGTGAAGAGGATTTTCTAGGAAATCACATCATTGATGAAGATGAGGAACAAGACTGGGCTCAAAACATTGCCTTGGGACACTCCAGCCTTGACTGAGAAAGGAGATGACAGGATCCTGTTAAGAGCTACACTTTCTTTTTGATCATAAACAACAAGTTGTAGTCAATAAAGAGAATCAACTTACAAGATGGAAGAGTACTTTGAAAGATCATGAGGAGAGAGAAGGATTTGGGAATTTACCTTCTTAGCATGACTGCCCAGAGTGCCAGCAATGACCCCTGACAAGCAGCCAGGAGCCAAAGGCCCTTTGGGGAAAAGCCATCTGGCTGGACATAACCAGAAATGCCCAACAATGATTGGAAACCATTACCAAAGTCAATAAAGGGACACAGACTCCTCTGAGGCTGAGACTATGTCTGTGCGGCCACTCTGAGCAGCCGGAATGTGTGCCAAAAAAAAAAAATATAGACTGCAATTTCTCCAGTGATGAAGAAGATCCCAACTTCACTATGAGACAGAGTTCTGCACCCAAGCAAAAAGCTGAGGAGGTGTCACCTTCCCCAAAATTAACAAGAAGATGAATGGAAAGAGGCGAACTGGAGCACAGAGGAGGAGAAGGAGGAGACTCTATGACAAAGTGGCTTCTGTGCACGAGGCATGTCAGAACGTTTCGTGGATCAACTTAGTCCTCGAAACGTGACCCTATACCGAAATGGAGGTGTGGATACTTTGAGTCCTGGGAGGGCTCTGTTCCATCTCCTGAAATCCAAAAATGGAGATTGCAACCAAAGAGAGAAAGACTCGGGTGTTATCACTGTAGACAGCCTCAAACCACCTGAACAGTGCGCAAACATCAAGATGGCAGTTTGTAGCTCGGATCCAGATTCGAACTAAGGATTAACAGCTCAGTAAGTGAGTGCATACCTGTACGTTATCCTGCCAAATCTGAATTACCTGTACTATACCGCTATACGTATAGAATACCGTACAAAAATGAAAACCCTGAACGTTCCTTGGACTGTTGAGTAATTGTCCTTCCGAGAACTTTTTGAACGGCTATTGCATATCGACGTCAGATGTTTCCGCTTCGTACCTGGATAGTGCACGACACCGTCTGTCCATGGATACAGGTACGCATTGTGCAGTTTAAATAATTAAATATACCGTCTCACCGTTGATTAATTGTTTATAAATCCGTGTTGGCGGACGCAGTGTTGCGGATGACAGACCTGTACGCACAAAAGGACACACGCTCACCACCTGGAGTCACCTGTTTCGGCCAAATGGCAGGTGCTGTCGGCACAAACTGTTCACGGAAACCCGCCTCGGGTTTAGTACCTGCCGACGGACAATCTCATTAACCTTTTAAACATCTGGAACATCGGACAACTTTTCAAAAGTGTGTATAAAAGTGACGCTGGCTCGATTCGTTTGCATCGCACGAGACGGCAGAGTGAAGAAGATCGTCGTGGCCTCGATTTGGGTATCAGAGGCGGAGTCACGGAGTCGTGGGGGAGGGGGAGGGGGAGGGGCGGATTATAGCAAATGCAAACAGTGGACTTAATACCGCGCAGCGTCGGTGGGACCCGAGTGTTCGATTTGGGGTCCTTGTCAAGCCGCACGCGCTCTCTGCCATTCTGGGTTGTTAATGCGTGTCCTGTGACCCCGTACGACGTGTGGACCGTACACGGATGAAGCATGGGGGGAAAGCCCGGGAAGCGGAGACGACACGGTAAGTGAATCGGATTCAGGATCATGGATTGGTGGCATTTTGGATTGGATGATTCGGGATCATGGATTCATGGCATTTTGGATTAGATGATTCGGGATCATGGATTGATGGCATTTTGATTGGATGATTGGATTCATGGGTTGATGGCATTTTGGATTGGATGATTTGGGATCATGGATTGATGGCATTTTGGATTGGATGATTTGGGATCATGGATTCATGGCATTTTGGATTGGATGATTCGGGATCATGGTTGATGGCATTTTGGATTGGATGATTCGGGATCATGGATTGATGGCATTTTGGATTGGATGATTTGGATCATGGATTCATGGCATTTTGGATTGGATGATTCGGGATCATTGATTCATTATGTGTTGGATGATCGGGATCATGGATTGATGGCATTTTGGATTGGATGATTGGGATCATGGATTCATGGCATTTTGGATTGGAGATCGGGATCATGGATTGATGGCATTTTGGATTGGATGATCGGGATCATGGATCATGGCATTTTGGATTGGATGATTCGGGATCATGGATTCATGGCATTTTGGATTGGATGATTCGGGATCATGGATTCATGGCATTTTGGATTGATGATTCGGGATCATGATTCATTCAATGCATTGATGATTCGGGATCAGGATTGATGGCATTTTGGATTGGATGATTCGGGATCATGGATTGATGGCATTTTGGATGGATGATTCGGGATCATGGATTGATGGCATTTTTGTATTGGATGATTTGGGATCATGGATTGATGGCATTTTGATTGGATGATTCGGGAATAATGGATTCATGGCATTTTGGATTGGATGATTCGCGATCATGGATTCATTCAATGCATGGATGATTCAGGATCATGGATTGATGGCATTTTGGATTGGATGATTCGGGATAATGGATTCATGGCATTTTGATTGGATGATTCGCGATCATGGATTCATTCAATGCATTGGATGATTCGGGATCATGGATTCATGGCATTTTGATTGGATGATTCGGGATCATGGATTCATGGCATTTTGGATGGATGATTCGGGATAAGGGATTCATGGCATTTTGGATTGGATGATTCGCGATCATGGATTCATTCAATGCATTGGATGATTCGAGATCATGGATTCATGGCATTTTGGATTGGATGTATTCGGGATCATGGATTCATGGCATTTTGGATGGATGATTCGGGATCATGGATTGAATGGCATTTTGGATTGGATGAGTTTCGATCAAACTGGATATCTGAAGATGATATTCGTGTCTGAAGTGCTGTGCATTGATTTAAAGGGTTAATTGATAGGTGTGGATGATTATATAATATTTTTTAATTATATAAGGCTCGTGGATGACATTGTACAATTATTACATGCCGGACAAGTTATGAATGTACTTTTAACACCTGATCACGGGAATGGAACTTCAACGGTATCTTGAGATATATTAAACCTAAAACAGGTAAAATGTCGAACAGGTAAAATCAGTTTTCTCACCCCACTACACAAAACAATGTGAAACCGAAAAACATCTTTTTCTTGCTGGATTACAATCCGCGTCATCGTTAATTATGCGCGTCGGTCATTGGTCAGCTTCATTATGACGTCACACACGCCGTTATTCAATTGATGCTCAGACTCGCACGCTGCCCCTATACCTGGCGTGCGTGTGACGAACTGTAAACCGATAACCAGAGATAATATTTTCCACCACGAAAGGAAAGGTCGACCGTGGCTACGAGCCCAACTGGGACCTTTCTACAATTCCAACGGGGCTTTCATCGGCGGAGCAGCTGCCTTGGTCGTGACTCCATGTTATGCTTGTCGGGGCTTGTCGGACTCGCGTCCAAACCGACTTTCGCTTTTACTTTTATTCCTTTTAAATTCCCACTGGAATAACGGCATAAAGTAAGTGGAACACAAAGGCGAATGTTTGAACGATTAAAACGAAAGCAAACTGACAGTGGGTGCGATGGGTCTTCCATGGTCGAGGGAGGATGGTGGCCGTTGTCTCGCCCTTGGGTCTAATTTATTTACTTTCGCTTTTGACCAGGTAAAGCAAACAGCACTTGGCCTATCGATACCTGGCCCAACAGAACACCTTTGTCTGATACAGGTGTGCAGGATATACAACGTACTGACAACCGAACATCGAAAAGCAAGGCACTCGAACAGTGGTGCCCTGTTGTCATTTCGCTGCCTCTTTCGTCGTGTCGCTCTTCCGTGAGCCTCGACCTTGTGAAAGTTGTGCAGAGAGAGTAAGAGAAAGAAAGAAACAATTTTTTTTTTTTAAAAAACAAGACAAATAATGGCTGAAATCAAACGTATGGGGAAATTATACAGGAAGGTAAAGTAAGAAAAGGGGAAATTTAAATAAAGACGTTGGAGGAGGGAAGGTGGAACACTCATCTAATCTGGGGAGGATTTGAGTGTTTGTCATAAACGGTTTAATATCAGTAATTAGTAATTAGTAGTAAAGCCAAGTCAGTTGATGACACAAACGCATGAATCACAGCTCACGGTACAACAAAAGGATATTTAAGTAACGGCTTGATAACGGGACAATGGGACAGCAGTGAACACACATTGACAAAGCGACGTCATCAAGGGGCTGTGATGCGACCTATTGGAATACATTTATTACGTACGAACATTATCGGATCTTTAGATCTTCAGCAAAATCTTCAGCTTCGGATTCGAATTCGAAAATCTGGATTCGGATGTTCAGCAAAATCGAATCGATTCGTCCTAATGACACACACACACAACGTGTCCACCAAGTTTCATCCGAATCGGTCCACAAGCTGTAAAGATATATCCTGCTCACAGACAAACAAACAATCAGACGGGTGTAAACGATGTCCGCGCACCTTCTTCGCTGGCAACAGGTAAACGTCACTCGAATAGAATAAAAAAACGAAATGACGTAACAATTCAATTTCAGCGCCGTTCATCACAATCCCAGAGCGTTTGTCTCACGATCGTTTGAAACTCACGTCGCTCAGTAAGAGTGGACCAGAGTTACGAGACGTACAAAGTTCCGGACAAAGTTCGTCGGTTTGGAAAGTGCGTGTTCGTCACGAGCGCTCGTACCTGTGACTGCACACGACTCGTATTATAATCACACGTATCGAATCGACGTGTCATTACCATTCGATCGGAGGTAAGCATTTCAGTAAATCGAGGGATTAAAGGAAATAAATAACCAGTTGAGTAAACAGCGAGTGGAATGGAGATAACACTGAAGGCACGACGAGTCGTCGTGCGGCCTCGTCCTCTATCGAAGGATCAAACGAACGATCTGAATCGAATAATCACATCGCCATTTGTCTCGATTCTTTGCTCGAACTGACGTTAAATCAACCGATCAAAGGACGCGGATGATGACGTAGCCGCAGGATGACGTAGCACGAGAGGTATGCACGCTCCATTGAGCGTTCTGACCCGGTGTAAGGACTTCAAGCTACCCCCCCCCCCCCCCTTTCAAGTTACCTCCGGTAATCTGAAATCGATTTCAAGTTACCCGGGGTAGCCTGAACCCGATTTCATATTACCCCCCCCGCACTTTGACATTACGCCCCCCCCCTTTCAAGTTACCTCCCGGTAATCTGAAATCGATTTCAAGTTACCCCGGGGTAGCCTGAACCCGATTTCATATTACCCCCCCGCACTTGACATTACCCCCCACCTCCACAAGTTCCCTCCCGTAATATCGAAATCGATTTCAAGTTACCCCGGGGGTAGCTGAACCCGATTTCATATTACCCCCCCCCCCGCACTTTGACATTACCCCCCCCCCTTTCAAGTTACCTCCGGTAATCTGAAATCGATTTCAAGTTACCCCCGGGGAAGCCTGAACCCGATTTCATATACCTCCCCCCCCCCGCACTTTGACATTACCCCTCCTTGATTTCGCTGAAATGATAAATTATTATGCCACAACTCATGATACGTTTATTGAATAGAACACGTAAAACATACAAGATTGAAAGCTCGTCTCAAGTCTGGAAACATAAAAAATGTAACAAAAATGTTAATTGTATTGGTGGTGTGGTGGTCATGGCAGCTTAGCTACCGGGTAGCTATCATTTCTTGAAGCGCGACTGTGTCGCTGATGCAGTGCCCCTCTACCAGTAACACACTGGAACTGGAACTCATTTCGCCGACCTCGGAAGGATGACAGGCTGAGTCAACCCCCTGGTGTATTAATTCAGCGGCCGACGGGCTTGAACTCAGGACCCAAGGATCCCAAGTCGTCACCCTAACACCTGAGCAACACAGGCTGCGCACTCAGCCCTTAGGATCCCAAGTCGCCACCCTAACCACTGAGCCAACACCAGGCTGCGCACTCAGCCTGTTAGGACCCCAAGTCGCCAACCCTAACCACTGAGCCAACACCCAAGACCTGCGCACTCAGCTGTTAGGATCCCAAGTCGTCACCTAACCACTGAGCCAACACCAGGCTGCGCACTCAGCCTGTTAGGATCCAGTCGTCACCCTAACCACTGAGCCAACACCGAGCCTGCGCACCTCAGCCTGTTTAGGATCCAAGTCGTCACCCTAACCACTGAGCCAAACCAGGCTGCGCACTCAGCCTGTTAGGATCCCAAAGTCGTCACCCCTAACCACTGAGCCAACACCGAGGCTGCGCACTCAGCCTGTTAGGAATCCCAAGTCGCACCCTAACCATGAGCCAACACCAGGCTGCGCAACTCAGCCTGTTAGGATCCCAAGTCGCCACCCTAACCACTGAGCGACACACCAGGCTGCGCACTCAGCCTGTTAGGATCCCAAGTCGTACCCCCTAACCACTGAGCCAACACCAGGCTGCGCACTCAGCCTGTTAGGATCAAGTCGTCACCCTAACCATGAGCCCAACACCAAGGTCTGCGCACTCAGCTGTCATCCTTCCGAGTGACGAAATTACCAGTTCAGTGTGTGTACTGGTAGAGGGCACTGCATCAGCGACACAGTCGCGCTTCAAGAAATGATACTACCCCGGCAGCTAAGCTGCCATAAACGACCACCACACCCCAAACGAAATTGTGAATTAAAAATAAGCTGTTTTCATTGCCTTCTATAACATTGATTTTATGCGTTGTTTCCATGTAAGTATAGTCTGGTTGGTTATAAAGAATACCAGTATGTCTATTGGATCAACTATATCGAAGAAGGATTTCAAAAAAAATGTGGCAAAAACTATAACTGTATGAGAAATACTGATTTCAATATAACAATATTAAAATAAAATCATTCATAATAAAATCAAATTCATTGCAAACTCTTTAAAGGCTGTCACATGGTCAATGGTTTTTTCCCTAATTAGTTTCAATATCAATTAAATTACTAATTTGTAAATAAACAACATAAATAATATGTTTGAGGGGGTCATCTGAAATCGAAGGGGAAGGATGAAATCGATTTCAGATTACGGGAGGTAACTTGAAAGGGGGGGGGGGGGTAGCTTGAGAGGTCTTTACACCGGGCTCGAATGACGACCCAACGACGAACTGCCGTCCTGGTGTTTCACATCAGAGAGATAATGAAGATGATATGAATGAGTGAATGAATGAATGAATGAGTGCATAGTCCCAAAGATTGGACGTTAAGCCGGATGTCTGCCCTGCTTTTATAATTGGTGGATGCCGGAGATCCACGGTGCCCTTCACGAAGAATAGGAGATTATCTCTGGCATCACGAACAATGACTTGACTCCCGCCGAATCACTTCCAGAGGACGTCAACCCTGGCCAGCCGTCGTGAAAGATGGGTCAAAAACGTCCTTGGCCTGACGTCAACAAGAAGGTGGGAATATAATTGGACGGTGTATTATTAGTCGTCGTGTAGTTGTAGTTTGTCCGAATTTTTTGTTACATTAAATTCATTGTAAATCTGATGCAATTCAACACAAACTGAGTACTTCTTTCCCAGGACACGTCAATCCATATTTTATTTTTTTTCTTGATTTAAAGTTAAAAAAAATAATTCCGAAAAAAATTTAAATGGGTCAAGAAAAAAAAGTGATTTATTGAAACGATGTAAAAAGTAAACGAGTCATTGAAACGCAAACACAACAGTGAGTTCCTCAATCGGGATATTGCAATCATGAACGCCCCTCTTATAGTGAATCCCTCGGAAAACCAAACAATCACAACAAATCACAAACAATCACAAACAATCACAACTCGAACGTTTCTCGGCATTACCTCAAAAGTGGGGCAGAAGGAATGTTTCCCTTGAGCCCTTTCATGACAGTCAGCGTTTCTGTTTGGTGTAGATTTTGTGTAGATTATGTTGGTAGATTTGTGTGATGAGTGAATGTTTGAGGGTGAGATGAAAAGGGAGGACTGGGGTGAAAGAGGACAGGTGCTGGGGCTCCAAGGGGACTGGATTCCCTCAATTTCAAAATTAAAAATAAAAATATATATTATCGATCTAATGAAACAATTTACATTCGTGTTACATGTACCCAGACTTAAAACAGCCCATTGGGTGGTACCAACAACCACAAACAGCAACCCGGCAAATCAGTTTATGCATCGTTGGTTTGGTGATGTTATACGTGGTTTGGTTTACGTTGGGTGGTTTTGGGTAATGTTATACTTGGTTTTGGTTATACGTTGGCGTGGTTTGGTGATGTTATACGTGGTTTGGTTACTCACGTTGGGTGTTTGGTGGATGTTATACGTTGTTGCGTTACACGTTGGGGGGTTTGGTTCGATGTTATACGTGGTTTGGTTACACGTTGGGGATGTTGGTGATGTTATACGTGGTTTGGGTATTACGTTGGGTGGTTTGGGTGATGTTATTCATCGTCGGTTTGGTTATTATGTTGGGTGTTGCTGATGATTATACGTGGCTTGGGTTACACGTTGGGGGGTTTGGTGATGTTTATACCGTGGTTTTTTATATCGTGGGTGTGGTCTTGGTGATGTTTACGTGTTTGGTTATACGTTGGGGGTTTGGTGATGTTATATCGTGGTTTGGTTATACGTTTTGGGGGGTTTGGTGATGTTATACGTGGTTTGGTTATACATTGGGTGGTTTGGTGATGTTGTATGTTGTTGGTTACACGTTGGGTGATTTTGTGATGTTATACGCTGGTTTGGTTATATCTTGGGTGGTTTGGCTGTGTTAGTATGTGTTTGGTTACACGTTTGGGGGGTTTGGTGATGTTTACGTGGTTTGCTTATACGCTGGGTGGTTTGGTGATGTTAACGCTGGTTTGGTTATACGTTGGGGGGGTGTTTTGGTTGATGTTATACGTGGTTTGGTTATACCGTTGGGCTGATTTGGTGATGTTATGACGTGGTTTGGTTATAACGTTGGGTGGTTTGTGATGTTATACGTGGTTTGGTGATACGTTGGGTGGGTTGGTGTTATACGTTGGTGTGTTTGTGATCATTGGGTGATTGGTGATACGTTGGGTGGTTTGGTTGATACATTGGGTGTTGGTGATGTTATACGTGGTTTGGTTATACTTTGGTGGTTTGTTGATGTTATACGTGGTTTGGTTATACGTTGGGTGGTTTTGGTGATAGTGATACGTTGGGTGTTTGGTGATGTTATAACGTGGTTTGGTTTATACGTTAGGTGGTTTTGGTTGATGTTATACGTGGTTTGTTATACGTTGGGTGGTTTGGTGATGTTATATGGTTGGTTATACGTTGGGTGGTTTGGTGATGTTATACGTGTTTGGTTATACGTGGGTTGTTGGTGATGTTATACGTGGTTTGGTTATACGTTGGGTGGTTTGGTGAATGTTATATGTGGTTTGGTTATATCGTTGGGTGGTTTGGTGATGTTATAAAACTGTGGTTTGTTATACGTGTTTGGGGTCTGGTGATGTTATACGTGGTTGGTTACACGTTGGGTGGTTGGTGATGTAACGTGGTTTGGTTATACGTTGGGTTTTGGTGATGTTATACGTGGTTTGGTTACTACGTTGGGTGGTTTGGTGATGTTATATGTGTTTGTTTACACGTTGGGGGTTTGGTGATGTTATACGTGGTTTGTTTATCACGTTGGGGGTTTTGGTGATGTTATACGTGTTTGGTTCGACATTGGGTGGTTTGGTGATGTTATACGTGGTTTGTTTATACTTGGGGGTTTGGTGATGTTATATGTGGTTTGGTTATACGTTGGGTGGTTTGGTGATGTTATACGTTGGTTGGGTTATATTTGGGTGGAGTTTGCCTGATGTTATATGTGGTTTGGTTACACATTGGGGTTTGGTATGTTATAAGTGGTTTGGTTATACGTTGGGTGGTTTGGTGATGTTATACGTGGTTTGGGTATACGTTTGGGTGTTTGGTGATGTTATAACGTGGTTTGGTTATATGTTGGGTGGTTTGCTGTGTTTATGTGTTTGGTTACACGTTGGGTGATTTGGTGATGTTATACGTGGTTTGGTTATACGTTGGGTGGTTTGGTGATGTTATAGTGGTTTGGTTCAAGTGGGTGGGTTTGTGATGTTTTCGTGTGTTTGGTTATACGTGGGTAGTTTGTGTGATGTTATACGTGGTTTGGTTTACGTTGGGTGGTTTGGTGATGTTTATCGTGGTTCTGGTTATACGTTGAGGTGGTTTGGTGATGTTATAGTGTGGTTTGGTTACACGTTGGGTGATTGGTGATGTTTATACGTGGTTTGGTTATAACGTTGGGTGGTTTGGTGATGTTATTACGTGGTTTGGTAATACGTTGGGTGGTTTGTGATGTTTACGTTGTTGGTTATACGTTGGGTGGTTTGGTGATGTTATACGTGGTTTGGTTATACGTTGGGTGGTTTGGTGATTGTTATACGTTGTTTGGTTATACGTTGGGTGTTTGGTGATGTTATACGTGGGTTGGTTATACGTTGGGTGGTTTGGTGATATGTTATATGTGGTTTGGTATACGTGGGTGGTTTTGGTGATGTTATCTGTGGTTGGTTATACGTTTGGTGGTTTGGTGATGTTATAACGTGGTTGGTTATCACGTTGGGTGGTTTGGTGATATTATACATGGTTTGGTTATACGTTGGTGGTTTGGTGTTTTCGTTTGGTGGTTTGGTTGATGTTATACGTGGTTTGGTTATACGTTGGGTGGTTTGGTGATGTTGTACATGGTTTTGGTTACCGTTGGGTGGTTTGGTGAATGTTTTTTTTTTATTTAACGTGGTTTGCTTGATACGTTGCGGTGGTTTGGTGATGTTATACCTGGTTTGTTTACACGTTGGGGGTTTGGTGATGTTATACGTGGTTGGTTATTCGCTGGGTGGTTTGGTGATGTGTTATACATGGTTTGGTTACACGTTGGGGTGGTTGTGATGTTATCGTGGTTTGGTTACACGTTGGGGTTGTTTGGTGATGTTACACGTGGCTTGGTTAACGTTGGGGGTTTTTGGTGATGTTATACGTGGTTTGGTTATACGCTGGGTGGTTTGTTGATGTTATACGTGGTTTGGTTATACGTTGGGGGGTTTGGTGATGTATACGTGGTTTGGTTATACGTGGTTTGGTTATATGTGGTTTGGTTATACGTTGGGTGTTTGGTGACTGTTATACGTGGTTTGGTTATACATTGGGTGGTGTTTGGGTGGAGTTTGTATGTCGGTTTGGTTAACGTGGGGCTGATTGGTGATGTTATACGTGGTTGGTTATACGTTGGGTGGTTTGGTGATGTATACGGTTTGGTTATATGTGGGTGGTTTGGTGATGTTTTCCGTTGGGTGGTTTGGTGTGTATATGTGGTTTGGTTATACGTTGGGTGGTTGTTGATGTTTTCCGTTGGGGGTGTTTGGTGATGTTATATGTGGTTTGTTATGTTTGTGTTTTGGTGATGTTATACGTGGTTTGGTTATACGTTGGGTGGTTTTGGTGATGTATATGTGGTTGGTTACACGTTGGGTGATTGGTGATGTTATACGTTGGTTTGGTTATCACGTTGGGTGGTTTGGTGATGTTACGTGGTTTGGTTATACGTTGGGTGGTTGGTGATGTATACGTGTTTGGTTATACATTTGGGTGTGTTTGGTGATGTTATACGTTAGTTTGTTTATACGTTGGGTGTTTGGTGATATTATACTTGGTTTGTTTATATGGTGGTGGTTTGGTTATAACATTGGGTAGTTTGGTGATGTTATGCGTGGTTTGAGTAAGCTGGGTGGTTTGGTTATATGTTGGGTGGTTTGGATATTCTGGATGATTTGGTTGTGCTGGGTGGTTTGGTTATACATTGGGTAGTTTGGTGATGTTATGCGTGGTTTGAGTAACTGGGGCTTTGGTTTACTTTGGCGTTGATAAACGGATGAGTTGCTGGTGGTTTGGTTGATTTGGCTTGTGGTGAAGTTTTGGACCACCGCAGATTGGGGTGGGGGGGGGGTCAACAATCTCAACCAACCGGGAGGGGGGATGAAAAAACATACGCACCAAAATCCATAAAAGGCAATAATAATTAAAAAATTTAAAAAAAAAACTAACACACTCAAGCCCGCGAGGCTTGTGCGATAGCCAGAGAAGAATAGAAGGGAACAAAAATGGCAAGGAGGAAATACTAACAGCAGAAAAGAAGTGAGAGTGAGATCAAGGGGAGAGAGAAAAGGATACATGGGGGTGAACAAGCTGCACACAGGCTGAATTACAACGCTACTCGATGGAGCGCATACCTCCACCGAGCTGAGCAGTTTATGTTTTGTATCACACCAATAACCCAGATCTGCATCCGGACCTGAATCAAAATCGAATCGGCTTGTTCTCGTCACCTAACCAACTCATCCCCTAAGTTTTGTCACAACTCGTCCCCAACTTTTGGAAATATTGTGCTATATATCGTTTTTGCCCCTGTCTCTTAATTGTGAAGTATCAGTTGATAAATAAATAAAAATTCACATATCCGGATTCGGATCTTCACCAAAATCAATCAAATCAATTCATCCTTTTCACACACCCAACCCATCCACAACGTTTTGAGATATCCTGCTCGATATCGTTTTTAGCTCCAACTCTCAATGGTGAAGATTCTCCTCCTTTCACTTCCCCAGTACTTCCTGCCCCAGAACACCCATCCTGTTTACCTTCCTCTTTATTAGCTACATCACCTTGATAAACACAAGTGGGTTGAGAACGCTTCCCTTCCTCTAACAAATGTTCACGCTGAACTAATCAGACATCCCAGGACCAACCAAAACTCTTCCCTTCGGTCCCTTATGCATCCCTTCCACCAACCTAACTTCTGCTTCCAGAACTCCCACCCATCCCAGTGCCGCCATCACCATCCCTCTCCGGACAATGTTGTACGCCTTCTCCAGGTCCCAAAATCCCAATGTCATCTCACCTTGTACCTCCAACCTCTTCTCCACCAGCTGTCTCAGCCTGAACATCCCATCCGTCATCCCCCTATCATTTCCAAACTCCTGCTGCTCTTCTCCGATCTCAATCTCCACACCCTTCCTTATCCTCCCGTTCAGAATCCTCTCCAGCACCTTCATGATGTGACTAAGGAGTGTAATGCCCTTGCACTTCCCCAGATCTTGAACATCACTCTTCCCCTTCCATATCAGCACAATCAACCATGTCCTCCAATCCTCTGGAATTAAACACCGTCTCATACAGATGTTCAACAGCCTCTTCGTCCAACTGACTCTGACCTCTCCCACTGCAATTATCATCTCTCTGTGTACAC
>CM068953.1:26888922-26904209 GCA_035128595.1 Eptatretus atami | reverse complement strand
ATAAATTTTAATAAAAAATAGAAAATAAAAAAATAAAATAATTAATAAATAATATTTAATATATTATAATAATTTCTTTTTTTATTTTATTATAATTATTAATTTAAAAAAATTTAAAAAATAAAATAAAAATAAAATTAAATTATTAATTGTGCTTTAAAATTATAATAAAATAAATATTAAATATTTAATTTATATTAAAAATAAATAATTAAAATAATATATAATAAAAAATTAAAAATATAAATTTAAATAAAAATATTGTTTAAATTAAATTTTATTAATAAATTTAATTAAAATAAATTATTTAAATTACGTAATATTAAAAATTATAATTTTTTAAATTAATTTTATAATTATTTAAATAATTAAATTATATTTATAAAAAATATAAATATAAATAAATTAATTAAAATTTAAAAAAAAAAAAAAATTAAAAATATAAAAATTTTAATAAAAATTTTTAATTTAATATATAAAATATATTTTTAAAATAATATATATGTAATTATAATAAATAATATATAAAAAAAATTAAATTATATATATATATAAATAAAATATATAAATTTATTTTTAAAATTATATTTTATTATTATATATAAATAAAATAATAAAATATTTAAAAAAATAATTAAAATAAAAAATTTTATATATTAATAATTAATATAATATATAATAAAATAAAAATTAATAATTATTAAAAATATTATAATAATAAAATCATTTATTAAAAAAAATTAATAATAATTTAAATCTTTTAAATATAATAAATTACATAAAACATTGTATAAATTTTATAATATAAAAATAATTATAAATTAAATTTTTATTATAATAAAAAAAAATAATAAAAATTAAAAAAAAAAAAAATATATATAATTATATTAAAAAAAATATAAAAAAAAATAAAATATAAAATAATAATTTCAAAAAATTATATTAAAAAATTAATTATATCTATAAATTTTATAAATAATATAAAAATTTTAAAAAGTCAAAATAAAATTATTTATAAAATAATAATTAAATATAATTTTAAAATAAATAAAAAAAAAATATTAATAAATATGAAAAAAAAATATTATTTAATAATAATAAATATATTAATATAATATTTAATTAAAAAAAAAAAATAAAAAAAAAAAATTAAAAAATATATTTAAATAAATTTAATAAATATAAAAATAATAAATAAATTATAATAAAAATTAAATATAAAATATAAAATTTGTTATTAAATAAAAAAAATTTAAAATAAATATTAATTTATAATAAAATATTATAAATAAAATTATATTTAAAAAAAATACCAATATTAAATAAAATCAAAAATTAATTGTTATTTAAATTTATTAAAAAATTAAAATTATTTATAATATAAAAAATTTATAAATTATTATATTTAATTAAAATAATTAAAAAATAAAATAAAATATAATATTATAAAAAAATTAAAATTATTAATTAAAAAAATTAATAAAAAAAAAAAATTTATAAATTAAATTTATTTAAAAAATAAATAAATATTGATTAATAAAAAAAAAAAATATTTATATAATTAATAAAAAAAAAAAAAAATAAAATATAAATTAAAAAAAAAAATAAAAAAAATATATTAATAAAAATAATAAAATTTATATATAAAAAATTTAAATTTTAAAAAATAAAAATATTTTAAATAAAATTTTATAATAATTAAAATATAATTAAAAATAATTTATTATAATATTTTAAAATATTAAAAATATAAAATTTAATTATTAAAATTTATTCATAAATTTATAATTAATTATTATATAAATTATATAATAAAAATATAAAAATAAAAATTAAAATTATTAATATAAATATAATATATAAAAAAAAATTTTTTAAATTTTAAAAAAATTATTAATATATACAAATATTAAGTTAAAATTTTATTAAAAAAATATTATAATATATAAAAAAAATTAATAATAAAAATATAATAAATTTAATAAAAAGTAAAAATTATAATATAAATAAATATATTTATAAATTATTAAATAATTAAATTAAATATTAAAATAATTAAAATTAATATATATTATAATTAATAAAATTTATAAAATATTAAAAAATAATATTATAAAAAAAATATCGTTAAAAATAAATTTAAAATAAAAATAAATTAAATATAAATTAAAAAATAATTATAAAAATTAATAAAATTTTTTTATGATAATAATAAGTTTAATAATTTAAAATAATAAAAAATATTTAAATAAAATTTAAAATTTAAATAAAAAATAAATTATAAAAAAAATTTTTAATATAAAAAATTAATAAAAAAAAAAAAATATTTAATTATTTAATATAAAAATAATTAATTAAAATATAATATATAAAAAAAAAAAATAATAATAAAAAAAATAATATTAAAATCTATTATAATGTAAAAATATTTGAAAAACAAATAGTTTTTAAAATTAATAATATAAAATATAAATTATAAATATATTATTTTAATATCTTTAAAAATTTATAATTAAAAAATTTCTATAATTAATTATTTAAATATTATAAATAATTAAAAAAATTTTAACAAAATATATAATTAAAAATTAATTAAAAAATAATTCTACTGGTGGTATACGTTGGGTGGTTTGTGTGTGATATTGTGTTATACGTTTGTGATGTTTTGGTTACACGTTGGGTGATTTGGTGATGTTATACGTGGTGGTTATACGTTGGGTGGTTTGGTGATGTTATACGTGGTTTGGTTATACGTTGGGGTGGTTTTCGATGTTATATTGTTGTGGTTTATATTGTTGGGTGGTTTGGTGATGTTATACGTGGTTTGGTTATACGTTGGGTGGTTTGGTGATGTTATACGTGTTTGGTTATACGTTGGGTGGTTTGGTGATGTTATATGTGGTTTGGTACACGTTGGGTGATTGGTGATGTTATACGTGGTTGGTTATACGTTGGGTGGTTTGGTGATGTTATACGTTGGTTTGGTTATACGTTGGGTGGTTTGGTGATGTTTATACGTTGTTGGTTATACGTTGGTGTTTGGGTGATGTTATACGTGGTTTGGTTATACGTTGGGTTGGTGGGTGATGTTATACCTTGTTTGGTGTTATACGTTGGGTGGTTTGGTGATGTTATACGTGTGTTTGGTTATACATTGGGTTGGTTTGGTGATGTTATACTGCGTTTTGTTTAATACGTTGGGTGGTTTGGTGATGTTATACGTGGTTTGGTTTATACTTTGGTGGTTTGGTGATGTTATACGTGGTTTGTTATACGTTGGTGGTTTGGTGATGTTATACGTTGTTGTTATACGTTGGGTTGGTTTGTATGTTAACGTGGTTGGTTATACGTTTGGGTGGTGTGGTGATATTATACATGGTTTGGTTTATACGTTGGGTGGTTTGGTGATGTTTTCCGTTGGGTTGTATGGTGATGTTATACGTGGTTTTGTTATACGTTGGGTGGTTTGGTGATGTATACATGGTTGGTTACACGTTGTGGTTTGGTGATGTTTATACGTGGTTGGTGATACATTGGTGGTTTGGTGATGTTATACGTGGTTTGTTATACATTGGGTGTTTGGTGATGTGATACGTTTGGTGTTTGGTGATGTTATACATGGTTTGGTTATACGTTAGGTGGTTGGTTGATGTTATACGTGGTTGGTTATACCTTGGTGGTTTGGTGATGTTATACGTGGTTTGGTTATACGTTGGGTGGTTTGGTATGTTATACGTTGGGTGGTTTGGTCATGTGTATACCTGGTTGGTTATACGTTGGGTGGTTTGGTGATGTTATACGTGTTGTTATACGTGGTGGTTTGGTTGATGTTATATTGTGGTTTGGTTATACGTTGGGTGGTTTGGTGATGTTATACGTGGTTTGGTTATACGTTTGGGGTCTGTGATGTTATATTGTGTTTGGTTATACGTTTGGGGTCTGGTTGATGTTATACGTGGTTTGGTTATACGTTTGGGGGTCTGGTGATGTTTATACGTGTGTTGGTTATTACGTTGGTGGGTTGTGATGTTATATGTGGTTTGGTTATACGTGGGGTGGTTTGTGATGTTATACTTTGGTTTGTTATACGTTGGGTGGTTTGGTGATGTTATATGTGGTTTTGGTTATACGTTGGTGTTTGTTGATGTTATACGTCGTTTGGTTATACGTTTGGGGGTCTGGTGATTTGTTATACGTGGTTGGTGTATACGTTGGGTGTTTGGTGATGTTATACGTGGTTTGGTTATATGTGGGTGGTTTGGTGATGTTTTCGTTGGGTGGTTTGGTGATGTTTTCCGTTGGGTGGTTTTGGTGATGTTATATGTGGTGGTTTTATACGTTGGGTGGTGGTGAGTTCCGTTGGGTGCGTGTTGGTGATGTTTACGTGGTTTTGTTATGTTTGGTGGTTTGGTGATGTTATACGTGGTTGGTTATACGTTGGGTGGTTTGGTGATGTTATACGTGGGTTTGTTACACGTTGGGTGATTTGGTGATGTTATACGTGGTTGCTTATTACGTTGGGTGGTTTGGTGATGTTATACCTGGTTTGGTTATACGTTGGTGGTTGTGAGTTATACGTGGTTTGGTTATACGTTGGTGTTCTTGGTGATGTTATACGTGGTTTGGTTATACGTTGGGTGGTTGGTGATATTATACTTGGTTTGTTTATATTGGTGGGTGGTTTGGTTATACATTAGGGTAGTTTGGTATGTTATGCGTGGTTTTGAGTAAGCTGGGTGGTTTGGTTTATATGTTTGGGTGGTTTGGATATTCTGGATGATTTGGTTGTGCTGGGTGGTTTGGTTATACACTGGGTAGTTTGTGATGTTATGCGTGGTTTGAGTAAGCTGGGTTGGTTTGGTTATATGTTGGTGGTTTGGATATTCTGGATGATTTGGTTGTGCTGGGTGTTTGGTTATACATTGGGTAGTTTGGTGATGTTATGCGTGGTTTGAGTAAAGCTGGGTGTGTTTGGTTATATGTTGGGTCGTTTGGATATTACGGATGATTGGTTGTGCTGGGTGTTTTGGTTTGATTTGGCTTGTGGTGAAGTTGTGTTGGATGCATCCGCAGATTGGGGGTGGGGGGGGGGGGGGTCAAATGAGTCTCAACCACCCTTTGGGGGGGGGGGAGTGAAAAAAACATGACGACCAAATTCATAAAGGCAATAATAATAAAAAAAACCTATACATACATAAGCGAGGCTTGTGCGATAGCAGAGAAGAATAGAAGGGAACAAAAATGGCAAGGAGGAAATACTAACAGCAGAAAATAAGTGAGAGTGAGATCAAGGAGAGAGAAAAAGGATACATGGGGTGGAACAAGCTGCACACAGGCTGAATTACAACGCTACTCGATGGAGCGCATACCTCCACCGAGCTGAGCAGTTTATGTTTTGTATCACACCAATAACCCAGATCTGCATCCGGACCTGAACAAAATCGAATCGGCTTGTTCTCGTCACCTAACCAACTCATCCCCTAAGTTTTGTCACAACTCGTCCCAACTTTTGGAAATATTGTGCTATATATCGTTTTTGCCCCCGTCTCTTAATTGTGAAGTATCAGTGATAAATAAATAAAAAATTCACAATCCGGATTCGGATCTTCACCAAAATCAATCAAATCAATTCATCTTTTCACACACCCAACCCATCCACAACGTTTTGAGATATCCTGCTCGATATCGTTTTTAGCTCCAACTCTCAATGGTGAAGATTCTCCTCCTTTCTCTTCCCTTTACAAGGGGCGAGGCCACAGCACCAAGCTTCTGCCCTGCTTTGACCATGATACCTCCACTTCTCTCTGTCCTCAGCCAACTCTCACCACTCTCCAAACATCCCCACCCTACTGATATCCCTCCTTACACATCCTCCATCTCAAATGTGGTCTACCTCTTTTCCTTCTACCTTACTCCCTCAACCTATCCGCTGTCTTTGCCATTCCTTCTTCTCCCATCTACACCAAGTGTCCAGCCCATCTCAGCTGGCATTTCATAAATTTCCCCATCAAGCTCATTTGCACACAAATCTCCTCCCTCAGTTCATCCATCCTCCTTCTATCACCCTCTTCATTCCCACATTCCTGCCGACCCACTTGTTCTCGTAAACCTGCAGCCTCTGTTTTGTCTCTCCATTCAGTGCTACCGTCTTCAGACCGTAAAGTAAGTCGGCGTTACACACGACATCAGAACCTTCCCTTTTAATTTTCTTGACACCATTCTGGTGTGTCATTACCCCTCAACCCTCCTCCACGCATTCACACCCACGTGAATCCTCCTTCGCACCTCTGTCTTCGACTTACCCTCCCGGTCACTGTTCCCCAGAAACTCAAACCTATTTTCCTGCCTGATCTCCTTCCCTCTAACCTGATCTGACATTCATTAATTTCTTTGCTGCCAACCCACATCACATCAGTTTTCTCCATACTCATCTTCAGCCCATGCTTTCCAAATGCCTCCTTTCACTTCCCAGTACTTCCTGCCCAGAACACCCATCCTGTTTACCTTCCTCTTTATTAGCTACATCACCTGATAAACACAAGTGGGTTGAGAACGCTTCCCTTCTCTAACAAATGTTCACGCTGAACTAATCAGACATCCAGGACCAACCAAAACTCTTCCTTCGGTCCCTTATGCATCCCTTCCACCAACCTAACTTCTGCTTCCAGAACTCCCACCCATCCCAGTGCCGCCATCACCATCCCTCTCCGGACAATGTTGTACGCCTTCTCCAGGTCCCAAAATCCCCAATGTCATCTCACCTTGTACCTCCAACCTCTTCTCCACCAGCTGTCTCAGCCTGAACATCCCATCCATCATCCGCCTATCCTTTCCAAACTCCTGCTGCTCTTCTCCGATCTCAATCTCCACACGCTTCCTTATCCTCCCGTTCAGAATCCTCTCCAGCACCTTCATGATGTACTAAGGAGTGTAATGCCCCTTGCACTTCCCCAGATCTTGAACATCACTCTTCCCCTTCCATATCAGCACAATTAACCATGTCCTCCAATCCTCTGGAATTAAACATCGTCTCATACAGATGTTCAACAGCCTCTTCGTCCAAACTGACTCTGACTCTCCCACTGCAATTATCATCTCTCTGTGTACACAACTCATCAATGCCTGGTGTTCTTCCTTCATTCCTCTTCAATGCCGTCCACACCTCCTCCTGCAAGATCAACACAAGCTCCACATTCCCTCCACATAACACGCAGTCCCAGATCATTTGCCGCCCCCCCTCCCAGTTCAACAGCTCCTCAAAATATCCTTCCCACACCTTCAAAACTACCCCCGTCTCTGTCACTTGCTCCTGCCCCATCCTTAATCACTGCCCCTCTCCTTTATGTCCTTACTTATCCTCAACACCGTCACGAACCAGCCTATCAATCATGTTCTTCCCCACTATCCTCTTTCAACTTGTTGGACACCTCCTCTTCCATATATTCCTCACCTTATCCACAGCTCTCCTTGCTGCCTTCTTTCTTTTGCCCAAACAGGTGCATCAACCCTGCATCCGGTTGCCTCCCCCTTCCTTGATCTTCTCCATCCTCTTCCAAACCTCTTTCTTTTCACCAACTGCCTTTGTTACTTCCGCCGTCCACCATACCTAGTCTCTATCCCTTGATGATGCACCCTTCCCTCACGTCCTTCCACACAAAACTTCTGCAATTCCCATAAATGCTCTACGTACTTCACTCCTCCAAACCTTCTGCTTCTTCGCTAAGTTGCTCAAACCTGGCCCTCACCCTCTCCTTTTACTCTACGACTACATTGCCCTGATACTTCAGGTCAGGTCAGGTTAGGTCAGGTATGGGAGCATGCGCCAAGCAGCGCGTTGCTGCGTCCACTTTCCGCCGGTACTCCAGGGCCTTTGTCTGGCCATCCCCCAGGCAGATGCCTGGCCCATCCCCATCTCCTTGAGATGCCGATCAACCTGCTGCAACCACGAGGCATGTGGTCGGCCCATTGGCCTCCTCCACTCATGAGACTCCCTTGCTGAGAGAATCTGGTGAGCAGGTCAGCATCAGGAAAACGAGCCACATGTCCACACAGCCACAGCTGACGCTCACGGACGATGCAAGGTAACAATCTCATTTAAGTCTCTCTCAGCAACCGCTCGCTGGACACAAAGTCCGACCAGCGATAGCCGAGGATTCTCGAAGAGACCTGGTACCAAAGGAATTAAGTCTCCATCTTAGATCTTAATGTCAGAGTCCAAGTCTCACATCCATAGAGCAAGACTGGAAGCACCAAGGACCTGAGACTCGGACTTTGTCCTCCCGTACAGGTACCGCAGCGCCACACCCCATTAGCCAGTGAATCCAGGACTCCCCAGGCCCGACCAGACGTCTATTGACCTCTGACTCACAGCCAGCAGAAGACATGAATATCACTGCCAAGGGAAGTGAATCTCTCCACGACCTCAACATCCTTCACCACAAACAGGAACAGACAGGACAGCAACATCCAAGATGTCATTGAAAGCCTGGATCTTAGTTTTGACCCAGGAAACCCGTAATCCCAGCAGCTCCGACTCCTCATTCAGCCCCTCAAGGGCCCCAAAGGGATATCTAAAGTCTCCGCAAAGATGACTGCATCATCTGCAAAATCAAGGTCAGAGATCTGACATTCCCAAACGATGCACAGTAGCTTGATCTCTCCGACATCCTCCCTAGAATCCAGTCCATACAAGTGCTGAAAAGTGTGGGGGCCAGTACACACCCTGATGAACTCCAGTAACAACTGGAATAAATCATAGATGATACCACTACATCTAACAGCACTCTCAGTACCAGAGTAGAGTTCAGACATCTGATCGATCAGTTTTGGTGGCACTCCACGAAGACCAAGAATCCTCCAGAGGCATCCCGATTCACTGAATCAAATGCTTTGCAGAGATCAACGTAAGCTGCAAGCAGCCTCTGCCGAAACTCTTGTCTGCGTTTGGTGAGGACCCGAAGAGCAAGGATACGGTCAAACGTTGACCTCTTTGGTGTAAAGCCTGACTGCTCTGGATGGCTGGTGCTCAAGCAGGTGGTGGCGAACCCTATCAAGAATTATCCGAGAAAGACCTTGCCCGACACTGAGAGCAGCGTCACCCCTCGGTAGTTATTGCAGTCTTGGCGATCACCCTTCTCTTTCCAGAGAGGGACAACAAGGCCCCTCTTCCAGTCAGTTGGGATGATGCCTGCGTCCCAGGCAGAGCACAACTGCATGCAATGCCACGAGTGCAGCATTTCCACCAGCCTTTCCAGCATTCACCAGCATTTCCAGAAGTTCAGCATGGATGCCACAGATCCCTGGAGCTTTACCCATTTCAACCAGTTCACCGCAGCCTGTGTTTCCACAACGAAGCTGACCACAGTGATTGGAGGGTCAGCAATAGTTATTGTAACACCCTGATGTCTAACTCGACAGCTGGTGGATCAGCTGGTACAACCGCTTAAGGTAACCGCCCAGCGGCCTTCACTTTGGACTCCTCTGTCAAGAGCCCACCACCCTCTGCTCTAACTGCAGTACACCGAGGGATGAGCTTGGATGAACGCAATGCATGAATTCCCTGTAAGCAGGACGAAATCACTTGAACACAGGTGATGCTCTACCCCCTCACAGATTCCTCGCCACATAGGCCCCTTGTCCCTCACATGCGCCTCAGCTCCCTGAACAGCTCAGCTCTGCCATTCAGCCTGGCCCTGCGACTCTGGTCAATGGTATCCAGTGTCCCTTGAGACACAAAATTCTTCTTTGTCCCATGGTGAGTTCCAAGACATCCACCGGAAACATCAAGGACGGTGTCTTGAAGGCACTCCACAACTCTTCAGACCTCCCAAAGCACCCAGACCCCCCAAATCTCCACTCAGCTTGTTCGCAAACTCCTCAGCTACCCTCTCATCCTTGAGCTTGCCAACATCCAGCCGAGGCTGGGAGGTACCATTCTCCTGGATTTAAGGTGCAACTTAAGAGTGCGACAACAAGCCGGTGGTCAGTATTGAGGAATTGTGCACTCCGGTAGACCCTGCAGTTCTGGATCATCATCCAGCGACCATCAACGAGGACATGGTCAATCTCCTTTGCCACACCGCAAGCATTGGAATACCAAGTCCAGCGATGATGTCGTGGGCGCTGAAACCATAAACCGGCCACCCTAAGTCTATACTTCTTGCAAAGTCAAGGAACTTTGTGCTATTCTGGTTCACAGTTCCTGATCCATGGGGACCAACACACATCTCATTAACCATCCCTATCAGTTCCAGTCGATGCATTGAAATCCCCCAAGACTAGAAGTGTATCTCGTCTGGGGGCACTGATCAACCACAGACTCGAGCGTGGCATGGAATGCATCCTTCACGGTGAGATCACTCGCCTCAGCGGAGCATAAACAGAGACCAGGAAATGACACCCAAGGAGTGACAAATCCTTTGTCTTCATATCGCTCGTTGACCAGTGTCACCTCAATTTTATCATTGGAGTCAGCTTATTGGACACAGCACAGCAACTCCTTGGGCATGGTAACCATCAGAGCGACCAGACCAATAGTAGGTGTAACCACCTACCATGATCTCGCCGCAATCCGGTCTCTGAACCTCAGAGAGTGCTGCAATACCGATGTCCAAACGCTTGAGTTCAGATGATACCAGAGACAGGTGATCATCCTCTCTTTGGGATAGGACATTCCAGGCATCCACCCGAAGGGACGACCTCAGGTTAACCCAAGGAGACCGCCGTCTGTGGACGACACCTCAGCACCACTCCGACACACTCTCCCGCATCTGACCCGGGAATGTTACCCGTGGTTCCCTCCTATCATCAAAGATTGGGGGTCCTGAAGGCTTTGCCCCAATCCTGTCATCCGGTGAGCTGCCCTGTGAAGGGAAGCTGCACAGGAGGTACTCCCACGGAGTGGGTTTCCAGATTTCTTTGCGTTTTTGTGTTTTATGGAATGAAGGGTTTTACGGTAGCCGGAGTGCAAATCCTGCCACCAGCCTCCTAATAAGAAGTAACCCAACTGCAGGAGGACGTCCACAGACACAGTTGGGCACTAGATATGGATGGCCGTTGGCTCACAAGGAGCTCCTCCGCCCTTTGACAGGTTTTGTTTTTAATCCTGCTGGGTGTCCATATCCAAACACCCTCCTCACCAAAAAACCTTGTGGGGAGACGGTTTAGTCGCCGAGAACCATGGTACAGGTTAGTACAGGTTTACATGATACCTGTAGCAAGTCACGGATCTAATCTGGCCTGACCTGATACTTCCCCCACCTAATATTCTTCTGACCCCTGCTCTTCACCTCCCTCCTTTTCGTCATCCATACCACAAACATCACAGGCTTGTGCTCGGTGGTAACAATATCTTCCGCTACTGCCTTACAATCATTAACCCCTCACAACTGTCGTTTCCTTATCACTACCAAATCCAGTTCTGTTCTATGTTGCCCACTCCTATCGGTAATCTTGTGGCTTTCCCACTGTTTAAACAATGAACCAGCTATGGCTATCCCATTCCTCACCTCCAGCTCTCAACCCTCTCTATTCCTTCCTCCCCAACTAAATTTACCAAAGCATTCCTCTTCACCCAGCTCCGCTAAGTTCCCAGATGCACGTTAAAGTCCCCTGCAGTGCACAGCATCACCTACAGCTCGACCATTCCCATCATGCATCCCTGAATTCCTGCTTCTCTGCCACAGTTCTTCCCGTATGTGGCCCATATACTGACATAACACAAACTATTTGCCTCTGCATCACCACTCATACCATAACTATCCATCCCTCCCATCTTTCCACTCTGACCACCTGCTTGCTGATCTCTTCCGATACTATTATTCCCACACCATTAGTCCTTCCATCCCCACCCGCGTGCAACAGCTTGTACTCTCCTACCAACCTCCTCGTGCTGTCTCCTTTCCATTTGGTCTCCTGCACACACAACACTTCCAACCTCCTACTGCTGCACACCTGGCAGAGCTTTACCTTCTTGAATAATATGGGTCATTTAGGTCATCAATCAGCAGCGTTGCCCCAGCTGACCTGCTGAAATTACTCCACTAGCTTTCAGTCCCCATCCTGTGTGCACACACTCCCACCTCTTTCGCTGCTCGCCTCTTTTGGGTAACTCAAGATGTTAGAGATGTGTGAGGGTGAGTAAAGAAATGATGCATCCTTGCGGAAGGCTTTCTGAAAATTCAAGTTTCTGAATCAATCACGAACGGAAATCAGAGATTGGGACGTTACAAGCCACACCTACCTAGAAGGTGCCACACCTCCTTAGAAAGTCACCACACCTACCCAGAAGTCCATATTTAACAATTAATTTAAATGTCTTGGTTCCTTTCCTGACCCGACTATAAACTGTTGTCATGGTGCTTCGCAGGCAATGTGTATGCACCAATGGGTTCATCGCATGGAGCATTAAGCCAGGTATCCTGTCTGGCAGCCTGTGCCATTGGTGAACCGAAGAAAAAACAATCCCAAAGTATCTTGCAGAATAGGCTAAATACCAAAATCCTGCCCTGACAACAGCTGGGAAGGCAATGGCAAACCACCCAGTGTAATACTTATCATGAAACCACTTCAGCAATGTCAATTCCAAGATAAAACAATACGGACCCAGTCATAATCATATTTGCTGCTTCATGGAGCTTTTATTTAATATCTAAGGATATCACATGACACCTCGGAAAAATATCCAACCTTAGGTTTTGAACTTTCAGAAAAGCATCCCAATTATTATTTAGTTATCAATAAATCCAATAGTTTTGCGTATCTATAACTAAGATGATACACTTCTCCTGCAATCCGTTGTAACCATCGCTCTAAACAGTATTTAATGGAAATCCTTCAACATAACCGGCTCATTTTGAGACTTCTATTTTATAAAGTACCTTTTGATTCTTGCAGGAAACTTTCCGAAGCAGTTCACCTAGAAATTAACATTCTGGGAAAATGCAGTATATCAAACAAGTTGTCGCAACTATTTCTGCTCAGAAGCAGTATGGAATAGATTCTGAGTAATGCAGTAAAAATAAAGGTAATGATTTATGAAATGTTGCTCACTCTTTTTCTGATTCTTTCACAGAATCAGTCTCTGTGGATCACCGCTGCCCAGACACCGGGGCACGAAAAGCTTCAGCCTCCCGTGGAACATCCCAGCCCAGTACCTCACAGTTGTTGTTCCATGGCCGTGCCAAGGGGCGCAACGTGACGCTCGATGTTGGGCGCAAACGAGCAACTCGTCGCCACAGTTTTTGCCATGGCGTCACTTTTGGTCATCGTGCAGTGCGCACAAATGAGCACGTGCGCCTTAGTTTTACAGGTACTGCGCCTGGCTGGAGTGGTGCCCTTCGTTTTGGCTTCACGAGCAATGATCCTACGGATATGGAGCCTGCCAGGATACCACGGTACGCCTGCCCGGATTTGGCGTCACGTCCGGGCTACTGGGCTAAGGCCTTGCCCGAGGGATATGCGACGTGGGGCACCGTCCTGGAGTTCTGGGTTGAAACAGATGGCCGAGCTTTCTACCAGGCCGCAAGCAATGAACCTCAAATTTTCTTGCGTGGTGTCGACATCACCAATCCATTGTGGGTGCTCATCGACATCTATGGAGTGTCACAGCAAGTGACTTTGCTCGGTAAGTGTTAATTGTAGATAGATGGTTAAGTGGCAGAGCTGATTTGAGCTGCATTTTCTGAGTTCTGATTCGGCTAAATTGTCATCAGCAGGTAATGATGGTTGGCACAGGATGAATGCAAACTTAGCAAACTGCAATGTTGAAACCTCCGACCCATTGTGTCATTAAAGGCTACCAACCTGAATCATACAAGGAGGTAGATCGTAGTGAGTGAGATGCCATAAAGACTGCAATCTTGTTGGGGTTATTATGTTATTTTGAGTCAATACGACATCCTAAACAATCATAGAATGGAGCAAGATAGCAAACCTGTTGACATAATTTGTAACTTGGAATTCTGCCAGGACACACGACAAAAAATACTTCTTGGAATTAATACAATCACTCAATATTCTGTTTGTTTGCATCCGTGAAAAATAACTTCCCAGACCTCAAGGTAAAGCTATTTAGTTTTGCAGAACCATGGGGAATTTTGAAGAAAGGCAAAGTATAAATAGTTTATCTCTTTTTTAGTGTGCACGAACTTTCATAATGTCAGTCAATTTGTCTTTACCTTTTACCTTCCTTATACATTCCACATGATTCTGCAATGTGAAAAAGCTGTATGTGTGTATATATATATATATATAATACATATATATACATATATATATATATATCTATAATATAATATATATCATATATCTAATTATTCTATCTATATATCATATATATCTATATATATATATATCTATCTATAATCTATCTATATATCTATAATATAATATATATATATCTATATCTATATATATAATTATATATTATATATATATAATATATATATATCTATTATAATCTATCTATCTATATCTATATATATATCATCTATAAATATATCTATCTATATATCTATATATATATATATCTATATAATATATTCTATCTATATATATATTATATATATAAATATATTTTATATATTATATAATATATATATTATATATATATATATATATATATATATATACTAGCATATACCAGTGCTCCGCACGGAGTTGAATGGGTGGCAAAAGGTGGATGAGGCATAATAGTTGATGTTATGGGAAGCTGGGAGGGTGTCATAGGGATGTGATGCACTATGGTTACCTTTCCTTAGTTTTCTAAAGGACCTCCTGTAGATGACATTTTGGGTGAGTGTTTTGTTGCTGATATAGTCCTTGTGAGGAATTATTGTCCACTTTGATAGATATATAGGAATAACCTCTTGCACGTGAAAATGCAACATAAAGTTGGCCATGGGAGAACACAGGGGCTGGGAGGTATATTCCGATTTTGTCAAAGTTTGGCCCTGGGATTTGTTTATGGTCATCGAGTATGCGAGTCTGACTGGAAATTGCATCCTCTGCAGTGTGACTGGAAGGTTGGCATCTGATGGGGCAAGTTTAACATGATATAGGCCTCGCCCGAGACTGAACAGGAGCAGTAATATTTTTTTAAAATAAATCTTTACTTTAAATACAATGTTTCTTGTTACATTTTTTGTGTCAAATTCACCTTTCTGAGGTAGTCAGCATGTGCAGAAGAGGGTTTTACATTGCAGACGCTGTTTTCAAGGAGTGGCATTATGCCTCTCGGCGGTGATGGCTGTCGACGCAGACGTAATGACGTCAGCGAATGACCGATG
>CM068953.1:26870955-26883833 GCA_035128595.1 Eptatretus atami | reverse complement strand
TCTATATTTAGATATATATATATATATATATCTATATATACAATATATATATTATATTGTACATATATGTACATTATATATATACATATACAGTGGGGCTGCAAAAGTAGGTATTACAGTAATGAAAACAAGTACAGTCCTTACTGGTTACCTACTTTTGCAGCCCCCCTGTATATACATATTATACATAATATTATACATATATATATTTACTATACATTATATATACATATATATATACATATACTATATATTTATACATATACATTATATATATATACATTACATATATATATACATATACATTATATATATATATATATATACATTTGATATATATATATATATATATTACAATATATCTGCTTCTTCTTTCGGACTGCTCCCGTTGGGGGTCGCCACAGCGGATCATCCGTTATGATCCGCATAATGATTTCGGCACAGGCTGTTACGCCGGATGCCCTTCCTGACGCACCTGGGCGCCTCTTACGACACAGGTAATATATATATATATATACATTATATATTATATATATTATATATATATATAATATATATATATATATATACTCAAGCCGGTAGGCGACATGGGTGGTCGATAGACTAAGGCCGAATTTGAAATTATTTAATAAGAGGAACACATTTTCAGATGCATTTTTGCCGTTTCGTTTGTTCCACATTAGGAACATGGACGAGCAACTGTACCTCATCATTTGTGTCGATTCCCTAACCCTACTTTAGGAATCCCAACGCGAATGTTGGGGTGCAAGCATATCGTAATATTAATTGGCATATAGTCATACAGTTTTTGACGGACGGGCTTGAAAAATTTTGACAAAGATGTTGTTATAGTGCGATAAGCGCAGAAGGACCGATTTGGATTTTCGATGTTTTTTTTAGGATTTTCCAAATAATTTCAAAGTCCCGTGCGACGGGGGGGACAACGTGGGTCCATAGCAACGGTGCTCAAAGCATGTACAACTAGATTCCTGCGTGTGAACCTTACCAGTCAAGTTTCATCAAAATCGGTGACTCCTCTGGCCTCCAGAAGCTGTCTCCATTACATACATACAGACAGACGGCAAACCTGAGAAATAACGGTAAGTTCAGCGACCACCCAATATATTAAATATATAAAATATATATACTCTAGATATAAATATAAATATATATACTGTTATATAAATATAAATATATATACTGTATATATAAATGATAAATATATATTCTGTATATATATATATATATATATATAAATATAATACTGTATATACTATATATATAGAATTAAATACTGTATATATTATTTAAATATATATTATACTTATATATACAATAATATATATTACTGTAGAAATATATAATATATATCATACATGTATATATAAATATATATACTGTATATATATATATAATATACTGTATATATATATTATATAGTAATAGATATATACACAGGTGTGTTCAAAAGTATCCAACCTTAATTTTTCGTGCGAAAACAAATGAAGCTAGGAGGCGTGTTGGTGCATGTATGTAGGCTGATCCTAATGCCGTGTATGCGTGAATATTTTCCCGCTGTAGAGCTGTCAAGTCGCGACAGACCGCCGATGAGTGAGGAAGTGTTAGCGAGCCCGTCGGATTTCGGTTTTTGACAATAGTGACGGATCACTGTGGTTCATCGCCAGTGATCACTGTGTTGAAGAAGTTGGGATCGCTAGTTCACAGTCTCCAGCTGTCCTGTGCGATCTCCATAACGGAGTATGCTCTGCTTTGACGTTAGCAGCTTTGGCACGAATTCGCTGAGTTCGGCCGGTAAGCCCAAAATCTCTCAGTCACAATGGAATGAAATCAATGCTACGCCCGCCTCGTCTGCCAAGGTCTCTGCATCGTGATGGCGACGAGTCCTCGTGGCGAGTCCTCACTTGGTCAATGACTATCTCATTTCAGGATGTTGAGGCCGACCAGAGATGCGGTGGCGCTTTCCACTGATGTGCGGACCATCTTTTGAAGCGGTTGTACCACTCTTTTTATCTGTGTGGTGCCATTGCTTCATTCCCGAAGGCCTGTTGAATCTTGCGGTCGTTTCCACTTGGGAATCGCCAAGCTTTACACAAAATTGATGCAGTAGCGGTTTAAGTTTTTCAGTCATTTGTTCAAAAACGAAATCCGCGTGGTGCTCCCAACCACTCGCGACGTCGTCGGCGGTTCTGTCGGCGACTGACAGCTTCTGCAGCGGGAAAATTATTTCACGCGTACGGTGATAGGATCACCTACATACGTGCACCAAACCACGCCTCCTGTGATTACGGCACGAAAATTTAGGTTGGATACTTTTCGAACACACCTCGATATTATTATAATATATATTATATGTGTAAAGATGTAATAACTAAAGGAAGATAGAGGGATATATATATTATTACTATATATGAATACTATATACGAGGGCAAAAGGACCCGGCAAAAAAATACTCGTATCCAGATACCAACAAACTTACTCACAATCTCCTTCAAAGTAGTCCCCTTGGTCTGGGGGCCCACACACTTCTCCCAAACGGTTCTGCCACTTGCGAAGCAGCGCTGGACCCTCTTTTGGATGGCGTGCAGCTGGTTCCGTTGATTCCGCGGGATTAGATTCTTTCTGGGACTGAAATTCTTGGTCCCTTTCAGGGGACAATTTTCAGCTTGGGGAAAAGCAAAGTACACACGGAGCCATGTCGGGAGAGTAGGCGAGCGTTAGCACAGGTGTTTTGTGTTTGCGCCAGGGAAAACTATATCAATGTTGAAGAATGGCGGCGTTAGCAGATCGCAAGTACGCGCGGCCACAGGCGGCGCGGCACAGATCACGAAGCGACGCGAGTACTCTTGGTAGTATTCTTGGTGAATGGTTGTGCCGTGTGGTGCATACTCGTGGATGAAACACGCCACTGGCAGTCAAAGAAGACGTCAGCATGACTTTGACAATTGCTGCGGACCTCCTTGCTTTTTGGCCTCGGGGATGTTGGATGCTCGAGACTGTAACTGGTCTGGGTCGTTACCCAAAACCCAGGTCTCATCGCCAGTGATCACTGTTTGAGAAGGGATCGCTTTCACAGTCTCCAGCATGTCCTGTGCGATCTCCAAACGGAGTTGCTTCTGCTCGATTGTTAGCAGCTTTGGCACGAACTTCGCCTGAGATTCTCCTTAAGCCCAATCCTCAGTCACAAATGGAATGAAATGGATCAATGCTGACGCCCACCTCGTGCCTCCAGTCGTCGATCTGAGTTCGACGATCCTGCATTAGCAGGGTCCTCACTTGGTCAATGACGATCTCATTTCGGATGTTGAGGCCTACCAAGAACGTGCTTCACTTTTTGTGTGGTTCCACTGATGTCGCCATCTGTTGAAGCGGTTGTACCACTCTTTATCTGTGTGGTGCCCATTGGCTTTCATCCCCGAAGGCCTGTTGAATTCTTGCGGATCATTTCCACTTGGGAATCGCCAAGCTTTACACAAAATTTGATTGCTAGTAGCTGTTTCAAGTTTTTCCGCAATTTTGTCATAGGACGAAATAGTGCTCGACGGCACTCACTTACACTTCCTTCACTTTGATCGCGGTTCTGTCGGCGACTGACAGCTCTTTTTTCTTTCTCTACTTTTTCTGTCGGTGGTCCTTTTTCTTTTTTTCCTTTTTGTTTTTTTTCCTTCTCCCTTTTCTTCTTTCTCTTTTATTTTTTCTCTCCCTTTCCTTTTTTTTTTTCCTTCTCCTTTCCCTTCCTTCTTTTCTCTCCTTTTTCGCTTTTTCTTTTTTTCCTCCTTTTCCTCTTTTTTTCTCTTTTTTTTTTTTTTTTCCTTTTTTTTTCCTCCCTTCTTTTTTTTTCTTCTCCTTCTTTTCTTACTTCTTTTGTGGTGTTTTTTTTTCTTTTTCTTTTTTTGTTTTTTTTCTCCCTTTTTTTTTCTTTTTCTTTTCCTCTCTCCCTTTTTTTTTTTTTTTTTCCTTTTCTTTTTTTTTTTTTTTTTTCCGGGTGGCCTTTTTCCCTTCCTTTTTTTCTTTCTTTTTTTTTCTTTTTTTTTTTTTTTTCCTCTCTTTTTTTTTTTTTTTTCTTTTTCCTTTTTTTCTTCCTTTCTTTTTTCTTTCTTTCCTTTTCTTTTTTTTTTTTTTCTCTTTCTTTTTTTTTCTTTTTTTTCTTTTTTCTTGTGTGCTGGTTGGTGTGGTTTTTTCTGCGGTTTTTTTTTTTGTTTGCGCCCCTTTTTTTTTTTTTCTCTTTTCTCTGTTTTCCCTTTTTCTTTTTTTTCTTGTGCTGTCCGTTTTGTTTCTTTTTTCTTTCCTCCTTTCTTTTTTTCTTGTCCCTTTTTTTTTTTTCTTTTTTTTCTTTCCTTCTCTTTTTTTTCTTTTTTTTTTTGCCTTTTTTGTTTTTTTTTTTCTTTCTATGCAGGCAGGGAAAATATTCCACGCATACGAATTAGGACGCCTACATACGTGCCACCAACCACGCCCCCTAGCTTTCATTTGTTTAGCACGAAAATTTAAGTGGATCTTTTGGAAACACCACCTTCGTATATACTGGTATATATATATATATATATATAATATATATATATAATATAATATAATATAATGTGTCAAAAAACGAAAACCCAAAGCAAAACAATGCGGGCGGTATCGGCTTCGAGAACACGGACCGCTAGATGGGCGAGTAGGTCGGTCGACCGATCGCCCGGAATTAGATCGTATCTTTTCGGAAAGTCCGAAAAGTAGGGTCCCTTATCGGACCGCAAGTTCGCCAATGGACAGACCACGCTGGGGATAGGGTCGTCGATGTGCGAATTTCAATTTACCTAAATACCCACGTGCGTCCAAACTACGGGGGAAATTCACCCTCGACGATGCTCGTATGGAACGAGTCGCTTGCGTACTCGAACGTGATGCGACGAGCGGATTGTCACCGAGGCCTTTCGTCGGTCCAAATGTCCCTTTTACAGCGGCAAAAGCCTGGCTAATTCTCCACACGCAAGCACGCTAGCCAAATGGAGGAAAGACACGAACGAGGCGGATACATTTCACAAATGGGCTGTTTAATTAACAATAGGCAGGGAGGGGAACACATGCAAGAGCAGAGTTATCCGATTTAATATGCAACGTATGCTACAGCAAGGGCACTTAACAATTCATTACTTATGGACTGGCACCACCAAAACACGCAACACACACACCACACAAAAAGAATCGGACCAAATGGTCCTTTATTTGAGGCCTCCAGCTCGGATGAAAGGACGAGCTGAAAAACCAGATTTCTGCCTCGGAGCTGTTCCCACCTTGTGTGGTTCTTCGCGTTGCGTCGGCCCGGGCCCAGCGAGAGGCGAGCCGAACGCGATCACCTGGCGAGCTGCAATTCAGCCTCCGCTCGGCGTCCTTCTGCAGTTCAAAACCTTCCCTCCGTTATCCCTCCGAGAGACGGAGACACCTTGCAGCTCCGAGTGGTGGATGGTGTCTCTGAAAAACCCAAGTCTGATAATCGGGAGGGGAAGAGGAAGGAGGAGGAGGAAGAAAGCGCTCCTGGCGGAGGTTCTCTGTCCTTTTTATCCTCTCCAGTGCGCTGTTCAGGCAGTTGATTCGTTCTTTCAGCGTGGCTCACTCAGGCGTGATCGTTCTCAGACGTGGCTCACTCAGGCGTGATTCGTTCTCAGGCGTGGGCTCACTCAGCGGATTCGTTTCTTCAGGCGTGGCTCACTCAGGCGTGTATTCGTTCTCAGGCGTGCTCATTCAGGCATGGATCATTCTTCGGGCAGGCTCCTCAGGGCGTGATTCATTCATCGGGCGCGGCTTACCTTTCCCTACTTGGACGCCCTGCAAGCGAAATCGGTGTGGGTGGGGGCATAACCCTTTTCCCCTAGTGAGCGCAACGGGAGAATGCCGGGAGGCAGAGGGTTTCTCGGCGCGGCTCGACCTTTCCTTCTACTTGGCGCCCACCGCCAGCTAATCGGTGGGTGGGGGCATGACCCTTCCCCTAGTGAGAGCACGCGAGAATGCCGGAGCAGAGGGGTTTCTCGTCGTTTATCTGAGCTGGAGTGGTCCGCAGCTGTGGTTGTAGTTCATGTTCGTGAAAAATGCTATAAAGGAAAAATCCTAACTGTCAAAATAACTCCACAGCGGCATGACATTTAATACCCATTAGACCAGGGACGGGCCCTAACTGGCAACACGTACCTTACCGATATAACTGATCTATAGGACCTGATGTTGAGTGCAGTAAACTTCCACATCCGTAAACAATATAACCTTTGAAAGCCAAACCAATACCAAATGCCTTTAGTAAACAGGCTTAGACAAAGGAAACGTGAAAGAACCTCCATAAGATACGGGATGAAACTTTTGCCACCACGGACACCGCGTAAACAGGCATGGCATGTCCACACCCCCTCGGGGAGTCCGTACAGATGCCAAATCTTCCTATATGTACCACGTCCGTGTGTGCTGTATGACGTTCCTTCTACCTTGAGTAAACTGTCTTACTGTACATCCCGATCAGGACACAAACTAAACTGTACAGCTCGGGAAGTGGCTTAAGCACTCCAACGGAACGCCTTGGTTTGGCAAGTGATTAGAAATGCCTGATACAACTGTGTTGTTCGTCTTTCGGCTGCTCCTTTAGGGGTCGCCACAGGGATCATCCGTTATATCTGCGCATACTGATTTTGGCATAGGTTTACGCCGGATGCCCTTCCTGACGCAACCCTTGGTCGCCCTTTACTGGCACACAGGATAAGGATTGGGTTTCGCCGTTGAATTCCGGGCTTGCCCTTACACCCTCTCATAGCGTGGCCAGTGCAGAGCTCACCGTTCCTTCCAAGCCGATTCCTCCACCCAAGGCCTCGAGTAGCCGGAATTACAGGCGCACGCCACTGACGCCGGGTGCCCTTGAATACAACTAGTGCACCCAGAAATGGCCCGTACAATGCCCGACTTGGACAAATCCAACACTTTTTGGGGAGTCTGCATTTGCTGATGCTTTCAAATCTGGACCTTACATCCGGTCCCAGAAAACATGGCGACTTCAGACCCCAGCGAAGGGTTACCCAGGGAGCTGGGACTGGGAGGCATGTGCAGGTTGCTGTGAGAAGCTGTGAGGGTGCATGTGGGCTGTCAATCATCGATCAGAGCTGCAAGGCTGCAAGGCCATCACCAAACTGTGACAAACTCAAACTGTCGCCAGCTCACCAACTGTCTGACTTGGAACCAACTTGGGAGCTGAAAATAGCCGTTACCCAGCTGTCACCAACTGTGACAAAACTTTCAGAACTGTAGAAAGCCACAACCAGCTTCACCAACTCACAAAAACAGTCGTCTCGGCCTTTTTATAGGGTCGGCCAGTTCTGGGCGAGCTCCAAGCAGACTTCAACCAATCCCACCTTGCCTATTGGTGCATCGTTGCACGTGACAAACCCGCCGAATCTCGCGATCATTGTAACGGCCACTGTAACGGTGACTGCGAACGAACGGCAGAAAAAGCAGCCATTTGCAGAATTACGAGCGAAACGTGGAAGCGCTCATAAACTCAACAACACCAGTGCCACAGAGCTGCCAAACGGGGCGTCAAACGGTCGATGCGAAAAGTCGTGGGTGAGATAAATGCATCGAGCCATATTTGACACCAGATATTAACTGCGGTCAGAAAAGCCGTGGTGTGCTTTAATCCAAATGTCGCGAAGTTCAAGGTGTAAAATGAAACGTCCACCTCCAAAGCCAATGTGTCTGAGGAAAGGGGTAGACGAGCCTCCGCTTGGGCTTAACGGCTATCTCACATGCAATGAATGTGTCTGTGGAAAGAGAAAAAAGGCCATCCCAAAGAAAGGGAATCGTATCTATACCCTTCTCAACGCATCAAAGTTTGAATCCCACCAAGACATGGGGTTGGGTCTATCTGTGCGACATGCATTTTGGGAATAAACTGTCTGAGGACGTGGATGTTTGTATGCTATCGGAATCCGATTCTGAAATTTCATAAACAATATAAGATATGTACACACACATATATATATAATTGTTAAAGATTCAGCGGGTGGCGGGATTCGCACCCGACTCTTTGATCCCAGTGTAAGGATTCGGACGTCACTTTAACAGCAACCGCCCCGTCTCCTGGGGTTATAAGGCCGGCTGGTTCGGCACAATTCTCGGGTTACGCGCCTCAGCTCACGATACCAAAATACACCCTGTGCCTTGCCAGCTGGGGAATAGACCCCGGTTACAGGACTGGTTTTGTCAGAGGACCGAGCGAATTCTGCCAGTCTGTAACCATTTTGGTTTTATATACCAATCGAGCGAATTGTTTTCAGCACGGCTGAATAATTCAGGCGGCAAATCTCGTATCAACTCAGCCAGATTATTGGGGACACATCGGGGAAAACAAACAACAAGCAAAGCATTCACGACAATGTTAAATTTAATCTTAAACCCGTTCCTTAACTTAGGAGCTACGGATTACGGGTTCGAAGGACCCTAGCGAGATTAACCTTAGACAACATGCAGACAATTCACGAGACAGGCATGCAGACAAGACACAGATACTTGGTGATGCTTTCATTGGACGAGAGGAAAAGTGTCAAAAGCACGAATGCGGCTCGTGACAAGCGATGGTCGACGGATTCGAGCACCCAGCTCGACACGCCGCCGTGGCAAAATGGCGGCGTCGTTCTCCTTTGTCGCAGCCGCCCACGCACGCAGCCTTCAGCGCGTTCAGCCCCCGTAAGGTCGACAGCACAAGATGAAAGAATCTATGGTATGCTCCAGCTGGCTTTTCACAAAGGTCCAGATATGCAAGTCCGGGCCTGGCCTGTTCACCAGTCAGGTTGGCCAAATCGGGGTGTTGGCTCCGCCAGCCAGATCGATGGGACCACAAGACGTGTCGAGATATGCGCGGCCGTGCCTTGAGTAAGGACAGAGGCTCCGTGGCTTAGGCGCAGTTGAAACCTGTCGATGACCCCTCATTAAAGTCCGGCCGACTTCACACAGCAGCCAGTTCCTTTCGAAGCAGATTGCAGCCTCGGACTCTAGCAGTCCCTTCCTTGCCTTTCTTTTCGGCTCGCTCTCACGAAAACCGATCGCCCAAACTCGAGGCTCATGGCGAGATCCTCTCCCAGCCGGATGGCAGACAGAACCTCATGCAGTCCCTTTCCCTTGCCTTTCTTTTTGGCTCGCTCCTCACGAAAAACCATCGCCCATCGCAAAACAGACACAGCCGTCCCCTGTACAGCCGATCGGCGCACCTCGGCGCTCTCAGTCCCACCTTCGCCTTCTTTCGGCGTCGCTTCTCTAGGCCACTCCACTCTCAGAGCGCCTGGGGGGGCCTTTGTCCAGAGAGTGGCGAACGAAAGAAGAAGAACTCTCGGTTACACCACCACTGCACGAACAAACTAGAACGGGCACTCAGTAGAGCCGCATACCTTCGCCAACGCTACATTTTTGCCCCCCCCCCCCCCCCCCCCCCAAAACCGTTGATTGTAGGGTATTTAATCCCATACCACATCTGCCATCTCATATGTGTGTATGATGTCTTAAAACATTAAATTCCTGCTGTTTGACACTGATTCACGTACATTGTACAATTTCTGTATGAACTCCCTGACCTTTTGGGGGTGTCGGTGTCAAGTCAAGTCTTTGGATGACAACTGGTCACATTATAAGGAAATTATTTTCTGGCATTTTAGGGGCAATTTTAAGCACACCGAGTTTCTGTTTTTCTAATAAGTTTTATTGTGAACAAACAACATTCATTGTACAAAAATGACGAGTTTTGACCTTTTCATGACCTCGACCTTGACCTTTGTACTCTTAATTTTGTTAATTGGTATTAGAGTGTGGGGAACAGAACAAGTCAAAACATTTTGTGTGTTGCGTCATGCAAATCGGAATTAAGAATTGCCGTGTTATGACTAAAACCGCACATTGCAATGTCGTGACCCCCCCCTGACCTTTGACTCCCAACCGCTAATTAGGGTTTATTACGTCATATGTGTCATGCACATATCACAAGATGGGCATTGAATTCTGAACAATTTTCGCATTAGTTGTCATGCAATTGGATACAAATTGACCGCGCTATGGTAAAAAAGACGATTTTGACCTTTTATGACCTTGCCTTGACCTTTATCTCTTCTCGGCTCGACCGATCGCCCGGAATTTAGATCGTATCTTTTCGGAAAAGTCCGAAAAGTAGGGGTCCCTTATCGGACCGAAGTTCGCCAATGGACAGACCACGTGGGGTAGGGTCGGTCGATTGCGAATTTCAATTTACCTAAATACCCACGTGGTCCAAACTACGGGGGAAATTCACCCTCGACGATGCTCGTATGGAACGAGTCGCTTGCGTACTCGAACCGTGTGCGACCCGAGCGGATTGTCACCGAGCTTTCGTCGGTCCAAATGTCCCTTTTACAGCGGCAAAAGCCTGGCTAATTCTCCAACACGCAGCACGCTAAGCCAATGGAGGAAAGGACACGAACGAGCGGATACATTTCACAAATGGGGCTGTTTATTTAACAATAGGCAGGGAGGGGAACACAGAAGAGCAGAGTTATCCGAATATTAATATGCACGTATGTACAGCAAGGCACTTAACAATTCATTACTTATGGACTGGCACCACAAACACGCACACACACACACACCCAAAAGAATCGGACCAAAATGGTCCTTATTGAGGCCTCCAGCTCGGATGGAAAGGACGAGCTGAAAACCAGATTCTGCCTCGGAGCTGTCCACCTTGTGTGGTCTTCGCGTTGCGTCGGCCCGGGCCCCAGCGAGAGGCGAGCCGAACGCAGACACCGGCGAGCTGCAATCAGCCTCCGCTCGGCGCTCCTTCTGGCAGTCAAAACCTTCCCTCCGTATCCCTCCGAGAGACGGAGCACACCCTTGCAGCTCCGGTGGTGGATGGTGTCTCTGAAACCCAAGCTCTTGATAATCGGGAGGAGGAGGAGGAGGAGGAGGAGGAAGAAGACGCTCCTGGCGAGGATTCTCTGTTCCTTTTTATCCTCTCCAGTGCGCTCGTTCAGGCGTGATTCGTTCTCAGGCGTGGCTCACTCAGGCGTGATTCGTTCTCAGGCGTGGCTCACTCAGGCGTGTATTCGTTCTCAGGCGTGCTCATTCAGGCATGGATCATTCTTCGGGCAGGCTCCTCAGGGCGTGATTCATTCATCGGGCGCGGCTTACCTTTCCCTACTTGGACGCCCTGAAAGCGAAATCGGTGGGTGGGGGGCCATAACCCTTTTCCCCTAGTGAGCGCACGGAGAATGCCGGGAGGCAGAGGGTTTCTCGGCCGCGGCTCGACCTTCCTTCTACTTGGCGCCCCGCCAAGCTAATGGTGGGTGGGGGCATGACCTTCCCCTAGTGAGAGCACGCGAGAATGCCGGGAGCAGAGGGTTTCTCGTCGTTTTATTCTGAGCTGGAGTGGTCCGCAGCTGTTGTTGTAGTTCATGTTGGTGGAAAAATGTAAAGGAAAAATCCTAACTGTCAAAATAACTCCACAGCGCATGAACATTTAATTACCCATTAGACCAGGGACGGGACCCTAACTGGCAACACGTACTTACCGATATAACTGATCTATAGGACCTGTATGTTGAGTGCAGTAAACTTCCAAATCCGTAACAATATAACCTTTGAAAGCCAAACCAATAACCAAATGCTTTATAAACAGGCTTGAGGACAAAGGAAAGCGTGAAAGAACCTCCATAAGATACGGGATGAAACTTTGCCACCACGACACCCGTAACAGGCATGGCATGTCCACCACACCCTCAGAAGTCCGTACAGATCCAAATCTTCCATAGTACCAACGTCCGTAGTGCGCTCGTAATACCGTCCTCTACCTTGGAGTAAACTGTCTACTGTACATCCCGATCAGGACACAAACTAAACTGTACAGCTCGGGAAGTGGCTTAAGCACTCCAACGGAACGCCTGGTTTGGCAAGTGATTAGAAATGCCCTTGATACAACTGTGTTGTTCGTCTTTCGGCTGCTCCCTTTAGGGGTCGCCACAGCGGATCATCCGTTATGATCTGCATACTGATCTGGCAACGTTTACGCCGGATGCCCTTCCTGACGCAACCCTGGTCGCCTCTTATGACACAGGATAAGGATGGGTTTCGCCGTGATTCCGGGCTGCCCTACACCCTCTCATAGCGGGCCCAGTGCAGAGCTTCCCGTCCTCAAGCGATCCTCCAACCCAAGCCTCCAGGAGCCGATTACAACGTGCACGCCAGAACGATGCCCGCTGCCCTGATAACAACGATGCACCCAGAAATGCCCGTACAATGCCCGACTTGGACAAATCAACACTTTTTGGGGGAGTCGGAATTGCTGATGCTTTCACATCTGGACCTTACATCCAGGTCAGAAAACATGGCGACTTCAGACCCCAGCGAGGTTACCCAGGGACTGGGACTGGGAGGCACTGTGAGGTGCTGTGAGAAGCTGTGAGGTGCTGTGAGGCTGTCATCAGCGATCAGAGCTGCAAGGCTGCAAGGCCATCACCAACTGTGACAAACTCAACTGTCGCCAGCTCACCAACTGTCTGACTGGAACCAACTGGAGCTGAAAATAGCCGTTACCCAGCTGTCACCAACTGTGACAAAACTTTCAGAACTGTAAGAAGCCACAACCAGCTGTCACCAACTCACAAAAACAGTCGTCTCGGCCTTTTTATAGGCGGCCAGTCTGGGCGGAGCCTCAAGCAGACTTCAACCAAATCCACCTTGCCTATTGGTGCATCGTTGCACGTGACAAACCGCGAATCTCGCGATCATTGTAACGGCACTGTAACGGTGACTGGACGAACGGCAGAAAGCAGCCATTTGGCAGAATTACCGAGCGAAAACGTGAAGCGCTCATAAAACGTCAACA
>CM068953.1:26849040-26860717 GCA_035128595.1 Eptatretus atami | reverse complement strand
ATATATATATATATATATATATATACATATACATATATATACTATATAGTTGCGGTTCTGCAAAACTGCATGCCTCTATGGCAATGGCACCCAACATACAGTGATTCCCAGGCAGTTATTTCATTAGTATTCGTGTAGCTAGTCCTCCCCTCATGTCGAGTGTGTTAACGGGACGAAGTGCTTTGCGTGGATCTCGTAGTGAGGTCTAATAAATATCCGATTCTTACTCTGACCCCTTACTCTAACCCTTTCCTTTTAGTCATAGTGCATGACAAACATGCAAGAACACACGCCATTCAATAGGCAATTGTTTAAAAGCACACCGCGATGCCTCCCATGGCTCGGATCATCCCCGCTGCACACAAAGCAACCCGCACACGGGAATTTGCACGCCATTATATCATTCAAATCTGTGCGCCAATTCCCAACTGGCACCTCACTTTACTCCGCACATCGCTCACCAAATCTCACCACTTTGACCACAAACGCCTCCCGCACACAGGAAAAATACGCCTGCACCCCCTCGTACCTCTGCATCGCTACAATTCGCCACTCTATTTCAAGGAGCACCTGGCGGCATCAGATTGTCCTCCATACCGCGTGATGCTCGACCACGCAACAGACGCTAATAGCTCCACAGCATTTCACTGGGAACGTCCCGGGTGAGCACACGGAATTGCTGCAACCCTCATCCAGTCGTCAGACCATGGCAAGACCCAAAGCAATGAGGAGGGGTCGTGGGAAGGATAATCCAGGAGTTTGGTTAGGGTCCCGGGTGTGCATTTTGGCTCGTGAAGGAGCCCGTGGGTGGCGTAGAAAGTCCGCAGCCATCCGACATACAGACTACACTCGGTGCACATTCAGGGCCGGGGTGCCGGCTTAGGGAGCATGCCCCCATGTTAAGTTAAGTCAGGAGCTCCGAGCCGTGCTGAAGCTGGTAGGCATCTGAGCCGGTTTCTGGTCCCAGAGCCTGGCGGGGCGTGGCCATAACCGCTGTGGCCCAATGGAGGAGCAGAATTTGGGCCACAGCATGTCGCTCTCCAGTCCTCGGACAATCCTTCGCCTGGGACTCATAAAGGGGGTAGCGTGGAGCTGTTTGAGCACGCTTCTTCTTTGAGAATGTGATTTGAGGCGACTGCCGTCCTTCGAGACTCCCTGCCATGCTGTCAACATCCCGCCACCACCGCGCAGCCAGACGGACCAATGTGGAGCGCACATTGCCACGAGCCCCGGCAAATAAATAAGGAGGAGATAACACGCCATATCACGAGGTGGGGAACGCTCAGGCGGAGCGTCCCACAGAGGTACACGCTACACATACAGACCTTTACACGGCTAGGTTCGGGATCTTTCTCCTCACGCATCTATTCTCCGCTCTCTATCCACCCCATCTTCTGTGGATGCATAAAGAAGAATTTTACTTTTAACGCAATCCCATTTTCCTCTGGCACAACGCCGCACCCCTCACGTCGCCAACATAGCACCTCCTGACTTCCACACCGGAGACACCAGTATCTTTCCAACTACCCCTCCCTCAGTGTCCTGGGACGCGTTGGTCAGCCAACCACACCAGGTATTTTGAGGGAGCTCATCCTCACCTTTCTCTTTCTTTCTTGGCTTTCTAACTTTCCTCGGGTGTGTGTGTGTGATGGTGCCTGTCCGAGAGTCCTGCTCTGTCTTCTTTTGTAAGTTGCCTTTTGCCGCAACCCACAAATTCCTTGCTCTCCCCTGCTGTGCAGAAAATAAAACCCCATTCTCTGTGCCACATACTTTTCCTCACTTGGTTGGAAATAAATGCATTGTACAGAAATGTTCCCAGCTCATTTTCATGTTTTCTTCCATTGGTCCAACATCGCCCGCGTCCCGGCTATTTTAGCCGGGACGTTATTCTCCAAAAATCTGTTTCCTTGCCGGTACGCGCTTGGCAGTTCCGCTCAGCTGCATTTGATCTGGTAAGGTGATCTGGTTTGAGGAAGTGCGTACCGAGGGAGTGTTCCCGGGTATTTAGATCACGTGACCTTTCGGTAAATGGTATTAATTAGACAGAGGACCCTAAGTCACATGTTCGAGTTATTGGCGTTCGCGGTCAATTAGCGACCCGCCGTGTCATGAAGTTATTCGTGTGCGGTGGCCTGCGATTCCTGAGAGTCTGGTGGGAACCCGAGGTATTTCACCTCGTGGTTTCGCCCCCAATCCCAGGTCCACAACACACACACACACACACACACACACACACACACACCACACACACACACACACACACACACACACACACACACACACACACACCTTCCTCTGTAGTGGGTCGATTCTGGCTCTGGACCCACCGAGGTCAATTATTTATTATAAGAAATTACAAAAAGGTATTGCCTATGATTTTGAAGTTGATCAATGATCCTTTCAAAAAATAATTTGTTATTATGCGGGTGTAATAGGCAAGAGAGATCGTCGCTTCCTTCTGCAGGAATCATTGTAATTGCTTCAGCTGTTATTGTGCTCGGCGCGATGACGTTTATGAACATTTTGAGGATGAACAAATCGGTGATTTTGTGATCTCTCGATCTGGTAGTTGAGCGATGTATTTTGGCATATTTTTCATTCTTGTTAGTTATGAAACTATTGGAGAATAAAACGTATGCCTTTTAAATGCTTATGACTTCACTCTTATCATAGTTTTTAGGGGTATTCTTTTGTACACATTTGAATGGGCGGCTATTTTTTTTCCCATGCCATCCCGACATATGGAGTATGATCATATTCTGTGATAATCTACAACTTCAACATAATCTTCCTCTCCCTATAATCTCCTTTTCCTGAATTGTCCTCTGTCTGCACTGTCACCAAATGATTATTTTTGTACAGAGTTGGCTTTCTTGGCTCCCTCGAGATCCATGGCAAGCCGATTGACATTCTCTTCGGCAGCTGTTCTGAGAGTTGTTACTTTGCACGGTCTATGACTGTTGGGGTGGCCCCATGATGCTTCAGAGTTGAATAATCAAAAGACATGACAGAAATTTTATATGCAATGTCAAGGATCATATAAGAGCGAACACAGAACTTATAACAAGGGGAGCAGGAGACAAGAGGGGTGGGAGAGGGAAGCACAAAAGTGGGGAATTGACACATGAGGAGATCTGTGGAAGGGAGAGGGATGGGGCGGGTTACACAGGGTAAACAAGATGGACACTACAGGAACTTTCAGGTCCTTACACGACAGGGACTTTCAGGAAGGAAAGCAGGGAATTGAAGGAGGTGGGTTTGGGGTTGATTAGCGCGGGTAGAAAAGATCGTGGTTTTGGATGGGGGAAGATAAGACGTGGTGGTGAACAGCTGTTTTGATGACCTGGAGGGAAGAGTGGGATTGAAGGAATGTGGAGTTTGTTCCAAAGGTGGGAAAAAGAGGAATGAAGAGTGAAGGTGAGCAGTGATTCTTGATTTTGGGAGTTTACCAGAATGGGGTTGCTGGCAGACCTTGAGCGCCCTGCAGAAACATGGGGGGGGGGGGGGACATATCTCAGACAGAGCAAGGAGGTGGGGCATGCCGGATGAGAGGAATGATGAGGAAACGAACGAAGACAACCCATTCTCTGGCACACAGCTATTCTTAGGATATAAAAATAACCAACTAGTTATCCCACTCCTGGGGCCATTTTCTTTACAGTAAGTTTGTCTCATGCATTTGACAACCAATCAAGGGCCTCTAATAGCAAGATATGTTGATCTACTCAGAAATTACGTGTACTGGGAAGATCACTTAGTTATATTTTCTGTTTGATGATGCATGATTCATACAATGATGCAAAGTGAAAAATTTTATAATGTTCAAACATAATCATTTGTGTAGATTGAAGTTACAGTTCACATTTCACTTTAAGTACTCAGCAGCAAGAGCAAGTGCTTGATAGACAACAGAAACAAATTGAGCCAACAGCTCGGATGACAGATATAGAGCCATTACAACAAACTGTTATCTCAGTCTTGAAAGCTTGACTTGAACATATCCTTTTTCTTTTTTGCACCACGTCCCCCCCCCCGTCATGGACAGAGACGATGTTTGTGAAACCTTCCAGACGACTTTCCCCATTTCCGCTCTGTCCTCGCCTGCCCTCCCCGCACGAGCCAGCCCAGGACCATAACAGTGAGGGACCGGTTGGTGATGTGGTGGCATCACTTCGAGAAACCCATATCGAATCACCACAGGCTACACCATCGGCTTTGTCTGCACAAATTCTCTGCACCATTCCAGACTCACTTGCCCAGGACCTATTGTTCCATCCATTGCATGGACCACTTGTTAGTCTTTCAGAGGACCGTACCCAGGCCGAAGGAAAGCCAACAGACCAACCTGGTGTCGATGGACCTGGCCATGCTGTTGTTTTCAGTGGACGACCTATTACCATAGGTGAGACGGTGTACATCCTAGTCCGTGGGTTATCACGGCCAGGAGAGCCCCTGACGTTTGGTTTGACATCATGTGATCCAGCAACCCTGAGTCCTACTGACCTGCCCAATGATCCCCACTCACTGGTGGATCGGCGTGAGTACTGGGTTGTGGTGTCCGTCTGCCCTCTACCGGCTGCATTCCAGAGAAACAATGGCCAAGGTATTCACCATTCAAAATTGACATTTACAGCTTAGCAACAGGAGATCTACTTCCCGAGTTACAGTTCTATCGTCCTGCCTATAAAATGTCATGAGCGGTTGCTTGATGACAATGTTGGAATATTAAAGTGGTAGCTGTTCTCGGGTCAGATCTTTTTTGTATAAATATGACTGCGGACCATGTATTTATTGTGTACGCACCGAGTGGAACTAAATTGGGAAATCCTAATTGAGAAAGGGAGAGGATGGTCAGAGAATTTGGAGGGGGGCGGGGAAGTATGAAGAGAAGGGAAACAAGTTTGGGAGGAAGTGAGAGTAAAGAGAGGGAAACAAAGGAAGGGGGCATTTATAAAGCATGTACATAAGGGTGGGTGTGTGGGGGCAAGGGGGGGGGGGTGGTTAAATATTCTGCCATATTAGCATATGCAATAAATATACAGCCTCTTGGAGTTGCTTGGTAATTCGAATATCCGGTGACATGACGTAAATACGTAGTAAAAGATGCTTGCACACTACAGTGTCATGGCGTGGTCGTGGAGGCGAGGTCGTTCTGGGTTTTGCCCTCATGCCTGATGGTGAGGTGCACCTGAGCGTAAACGGAACACAGGAGGGCATGCTGGTCTGCGTCGACCCTTCTCAGCTGCTCTGGTTGCTGTTCGGACTTCAGGGCGTTAAGAACACACTGAAAATTCTCGGTGAGGAGTTGGCATTCGGAGCAATCCATTATATTCCAAAATGACTTCATCGATCTTGTGTCACCTCAAGTCATGTGATTACTTACCATTGTGCGCATTCGTATGAATAGTTGCTTTACGAGTACAGTCACTCCTTGCCCAAATCGTCTCTGACCTTGACGGAGTTCTACACCTGCTTTATCATCATACTTTCCTAGAGAGCAGATGTGTGTGTGTGTGAGAAGTGCCATCAATTACCAAAACATCCTGTTATTGTTTACTAAGCAATATATTTACAACTTCACAGCTTGGCACTCCATTAACGGACACAATATGAGTGAGGAACCACCGTTATTACCAAAAGGCACCAACGTAGAACGTTATTACTGAAGCAAGTGGAATTATAAAGAACAAAACTTCTCTTTCAACAAAGTAGCAATAAGATCGACACTGATTGCCCTTGGATAGTTGACAAGAGGGACAACATGGTGCCGCTTGAATGGTGTGTTGATCCATTCCTCTTATATACAGGCTTCCTCCTCCTCTGGTGCCAATTCATCCATACAGCTGCTTGTTCTGAATCCACCTGTCCCCCTCCTCCCTGCTGTCAGTATCATTACCTTCCATCCTTTCTTGTCTTGTTCTTCCATGAACCTATACCTTGTATTACAAAATGAAGACTTCTCATTGTTCTTCTGGAGATCTCATTTTAATTGTCCTTTCCAGGGTCACATAAACCGGGTTCTGCAGCACCTCTACCACCCGTCAGATGTGGTCTTCCTTCACCAGATACTCTGGCTGACTGTTCCGAAAGCTCGGCCAGCCACAGAAGCTCACTTCTTTCATCGTCGTCCTCCTCTCTCGGTAAGCAGCACCTTAGGACAACCTTGTTTCTCAATTTTAAAATGTTAAAACAGATGGAAAACCCCAGAGGCAGAAAAATGGAGCAAGACTTAATGATGGAGGGAATGACAGAATATACCTTCGAGATTGGGGAGCAAAGACTTTAAAGAATAACCTCTTGTGTTCAAAACAGTTACAGCACCCGGGTCTCCAGATGATGAAGAACAGTCGTTGCTGCCACTTCCACCTACGACTCAACGATCCGAGGAAACAGTTGCACTGGGAAACCGTGGAGAGTGCACCATCTGCTTTGAGCGCCTTGCTGACTCGGTGATTTACACGTGTGGTCACATGTGCTTATGCTTCGAATGTGGGGAGCGCCTACGCCGTCAGATACACCCAGCCTGTCCTATCTGCCGGCGGGTCATTAAGGACATTATAAGGACATACCCTATATAAAGGACCAACCGTCGAGGCTCCCATCGGCCTCCTCAGTTTGTCTTTCTTTCCTCATTCTTACCCTTAACCCCCAATCAGTTAGAACGTGTGGGGTCATACCCGATGGTCACCTATTTACACCATGACCATTCTGGCTCCTACACTGCATCGATTCTTCCCACGGATCCTGCCAAGTTTATGCTAATTCCTCGTTTCCTCAGATTGTGGTTTCCTGTTTCATACAAAATCTTGACAACTGCTATTGGGTTCTGATTATTCTTCCAGCCTTTACGAGGATAGAAATAGTCACGTGTTTTTATTATTTATTTCTTTAATATCAGGGTTTGATTTTGTGGAACAACCTCCATTTTACTTCTCTGCTCTACATCGTTTTGTTCCCATGAGGCGCAGGTCCTCTTATCCTCTCCTGGAAGCTAGTTTTCAATTTGGGTTCAAGTTGAGGTCATGTTGAGGATTACGTTTCCATGAACTACACGTCGGCCTGAAATTTGGGATCACAAATTGGTGTTGTTGAAAAAGGCATGAGGACACAAACAAACCCAAATCAAACATAAACAAAAATTTCTTACTTTGCCTTTTGATACCATTCCAATGTTTTATGTGGTTTAGGACCCATGGGTTAGTAAAAGCAAAATGATCCCACTGTGGGTTAGATATTTGTCTCGTTCAAATCCACACTGACGCCAGTGCCATTTTTCTACTTTCAGGGTCTCTTTAAGAATAGCCAGTTTGCTTATGTTAGAATCAAGGTTGAGCTTTGAGTCAAAGTAGAGCAGAAGGCTGAGTGATGAAACAGCACGAGGAAACCTTTAACAATTATTTTTGTTGATACCTGCAGGAACTCCTGGTCTCAGGGCGGGAGTACCCTTCCTGGCCCACCTTCTGTTAAACATCACAAGATAAAAGGAAGATAATGTGTAATACCGGCTATCACCAAAGGTGGCACTATTTCTGCCACATGCCAATTTCTGAGTTTCCGTGACATCCACATTTGCTCCATTATCGTAAGATTGATGGGGCTTTCAAAAAGAGGGGTTACCAAGAAACAATAAATTAAGGTCAGAAAAGAATGGAAAGTGCACAAGATAGAGGATACTAGTCTTAAAAATATCTGTAGATCTGATGACCAAACCTCCAAAGTTGGCGAAAGTCAAACTTCCATCAGTTCAAATAATATCAGATCATACAATGATGTCTCACAGAGTACAAATCCTGCTCAAGTAGCCACTCGTCTACTGTATTTCTCCAGATATACTATTTATTTACGATTCACCAATAATGTTGCACGTGAATGCAATCCTAGACCGACCATGACAGGAAAGACAAAAAAAATGGTGAGGCCTTATCAAACTTGAGCGGGTCAAAGGTGATGATGATGCTCATTGGTGGATTGCTTGGAGGATGGGACAATACGATTAACTGCTCTGAGCCTTAACATTCCCCACAAGCTTTCCATATGGGCTACCAAAGTCAAGATTCTAGATCCTCGATCACATTTGAATGTTTACAGGTTCTCAGACACATGAACATACATCATAATCTGGAATTAAACGGTAAAGGCCCATCAATTTTTTTTTTCTTATCCCCTATTGGTCAACTACCTTGAACTAGTAAGAAAACTGTACAATCATAGTTTTGCATTTTGTTGTGTTTATTTTCTCCGGTCCTTGTCATTCGTATCCAGAAAAACAAAATGTCTGACAAAAACAAAATGGCCACCATCACCGATGCTTGATTCTTACCTCAAACCTGCTGATAAATGCTGGCTCCTTGAAATAAAGAAATGTCCCTAATGAGAGTCGAGCAAGGGTGAAAAAGGCCAATTAGAGATTGATTATTATTGGGGCACTGCAGGAGAGTCAGGCGAAGTATTACATTACACTTGGGCCAAGATCCTTGCAATGGAAGGGGAGATGGGAGTTTATATTGAGGGTTTGAACATGAGAAGGTATTGTTGAAGCCGGAGTCTACAATTATACGTACATATCCTATCGGAGAACATCATGTATACAGGTCCTGGTTCTCCAATCAGGGACCACAGCTGAAACTACCAGAATCATTGGCTCGGCAGCCTACCCCGCGAGCCATTAAATACGGTGAGGTTTGATCGATGATCACTGCTAAAATTGGCTTTTTTCGAACAGCTCTATTAGTTGAGTATAAGGAGGTCATGTAAGTACTTGGCAACCATTACATCAGAGTTTTAAAAATCATTTTAAGTTATTGAAATGCAACAAGAAGAAAGAACTCTATCTTTATCAGCATTTGGTCCGTTGTGTGAGGATTCGTGCCAAAACCCACACACGATGCCTCCGGCACACTCTGCGCAGGCGTTTTAAAGGAGTAACAGAAGGGTCTCCAAGAATGCATGACAGAAGATTGTTTGCACACAGTGAAAAAATCTAGGCTAACTCACCATCTTACGATGAGCTAGTTCCGGGGTGAGTACTGATACAAAATTAGAAGTGAGAGTTTCGCTTTGTGGCATCTACGAGGTTTGAATCCACCAACTGAAGTGTAATAATGCTGATTATGCTAATCAGCTAATGCGATGTCATAATGCTGATTATGCTAATGCTATGATGTCATAATGCTGATTATGCTAATGCTATGATGGCATAATGCTGATTGCATATTACAGGTTGAGAGTTTGGGGGTTGACCTTAGCGTCTGAGACTACCCGTATTGTCTGCTTTGTTATATAATGATTACACCGCACATCCATGAAGTGGATTCCATACTTGAGGGTTGAGGTTGAGGATTAAGGATGCAGTTTATTTATTTTTGAAAATGGCATTTGGTAAGTGGACAAGCCAAAGGATTAACACATAGTCCAGACTCCACTCCAACTTAAAAAATGCCTGTGAGCAGATGCATGAAGAGATATTGGGGGGAGGGGGAGGAAGAGGTGGGAAGGAAGGAAGGGGGGGGGGAAGAGGTGGTAGTGAAGAAAGGAGGGAGGAGAAGAGGTGGTAGTGAGGGAGGGGGAAGAGGTGGTAGTGAAGAAAGGAGGGGGGAGAAGAGTGGTAGTGAGGAGGAGGGGAAGAGATGGAAGTGAGAGAAGAAGGGGAGAGGTGGTAGTGAGGAGAGGAGGAAAGAGATTGTAGTGAGGTGTGGTGGGGGAAGAGGTGTAGGAAGGAGAGAGGGGAAGAGTGTTAGGGAAAGAGAAGGAGAGGGGGAGAGTGGTAGGGAAAGGAAGAGAGGGGAAGAGGTGGTGGGAAGGAGAAGGAAGGGGAAGGAGGTGTAGGGAAGGAGAAGGAGAGGAGTAGTGTGGTAGGAGAAGGAGAGGAGGGGGAAGTGGAGAAAGAGTGGTATGGAGGGAGAGGGGAAGAAAAGAGGTGGGAGAGGAGAGGGAGAGAGAGTGGGGAAGAGTGGTAACTGGTAGGGAGGGGGGGGAGGTGAAGTGGAGAGAGGGGTAAAGAGATGTTAGGGACAATGGAAAGAGATGTAGTAGGGATGGAGAGGTAGTAGGAAGGAAGAACAAGTAGTGGGGAGGTTATGGTGGTGGGCGGGTAGGGGAAGAGCTGGTGGGGGTGGGGAGGGGAAGAGCAGGGCAGTGGGAGCATGCTTGTCCTGCTCATGGAATCAAAGACTTGTTAATATAATTTGAGGCATATCAGGTTATATGAAGCAGTTATCCATCACGACGTAGGTCATGTTTTTCAAGACATATTTCTCTATTTGTAAAAACTCCCTGATGTTTTATTACTGTTGCCGTTGTGCAGTTAATCGCGCGTTGCTCTTATGTCATCGAAAAAATGGCAGTTTTAAGGACAATTCGTAGAAACAGACAAGCTGGTGCAGCCCCATCACCAAAACTTCCCTTTGTGTTCGTGTCTGTCGTGCCAGTGGCGCTGTGGATGTCGTTAAACATGGAAATAAATATTTATTCCTAAAATGGCTCAGAAGTTTGTTTGTTGTTTGACTGATCATCATTGCTTTTTTATGCAAGCAAAATGGAGTTGTTTTTACTTAGTGCGGTCATGTTCAGGTTCTACCATTGACTGGGTCAGGTGGATGCCAAAGCCAGATCTCGGGATATGGGCTTTGTTGGAAGAGCTAGTGAGGTAGGAATTCGGAATTTCCCCCAGGATGGCGGGTTCAACTCACCTCCCACTCTGTCCAAAGACACAGTGGGATTTTAACATCCACTGGCTATTGCTAGCAGACGGGTAACCAGCTTCACATCCCACCTCATGGATGGCAGACTTTTAGATGTAATGCTCCACCTACAAAGGACCAATCCAACAGTCTGGTCAGGTTGGGAATTAAACCCACACTAGACAACTCAAAGGGATGTGATGCCTCTGAATCATCCTCTCAAACCTTAAATATTAGAGTATATACATGTTGCAGGTACGTCTTGCTGGCTCAAAGTGTACTATTCACAAACCACTGAAAAATTACACAAATACTACATTTTACCAAATGTCATAGGACACCTCGTCCAAGGTGCAGGAATTGCCCATACATTCCTACAAGCTCCATAACTGAACAAGAGCGAGAATTGCTTTGCGATACGTCCCCTATCGGTCCCAATGAATGTTCGGGAGATAAAAATTTGTTTGCGTTTAATGCACGTTCGAACCGATACCAGAACCAAAATGAAGAAGAAGAAACTCTCTAATGCACCGTGTTTGGGTCCATTCGGCAAAATAAAAGGAAAAGCAATTTTCATTTACTGATATACACTACTGGTCAAAAGTTTTACAACACCCACATTTTTCCAGTTTTTAGTGCAATTTTAGCAGTTTAATGTTTCAATGTACTCTGAAGTTAAAGCAAAGAACAAATAAACAATTGCAGATAAAAAAAGAAATCATGGAATCGTTTTGTTGAACAAAATTTAATCTAAATTTTTGACTCATCAAAGTAGCCACCTTTTGCAGATATAACAGCCGAACATACTCGTGGCATTCTTTCTACAATGGAAATCAAATATTGTTTGGAAAGTTCTTCCCAACACTGTTGCAGAAGTTCCCACAGATGTGTTGCACTTGTAAGTTGCTTTGCTTTCACCCTTCTATCCAGTTCATCCCAAACCAGGTCGATGGGGTTTAAGTCTGGAGACTATGCTGGCCATTCCATGATTTGAAGCC
>CM068953.1:26833091-26848764 GCA_035128595.1 Eptatretus atami | reverse complement strand
AATTTTGATTCATCGGTCCATAAGACCTTCTTCCAATTTTCAGTAGTCCACTGGTGGTGCTTCATGGCCCGGACAAGCCTGTTTTTCTTATTTTGCCATCTTAGCAATTGCTTTCTTACTGCCACTCGACCTGTCAAACCTGCAGCTCGAAGTCTTCTCTTCACAGTTGAAACTGAGACTTCCTTACTTCGACCAGTGTTAAACTGTGCTTGAAGCTGCTGTCCAGTGAGCCACCCATCACGCGAGCTGTTGACTCTCAGAAACTTGTCTTCTGATTGTGTTGTGGCTTTGGGTCTGCCAGACCTCTTCCTGTCAGATTTCTTCCATTTCCAAGTGCCTTTTGATGGTGTAGGAAACTGTACTCACTGACACCTTGGCTACCTTTGCAATTTCTCCGAAGGAAAGGCCTACACTTTTAAGGTTATAATGGTCTGTCTGTCTTCCTTTGTTAATTGTTTTCCCATTATGATGGCAATATACTACTTCCTGCAGTGCAATATTGTCCACATAATGCTTCAGAGGGTGTAGCAACAGTCTGTTCCAACACTGCTTTTATACAGACAGAGGGTTTGTAACCAATCAACAAAAGTTGAGACACCTGTAGGAATTGTTTGCATCAACTTTCAAGGCTTAATTTACCTCCATTGCTGCAGAACAGCTGCAGTTGCTAACCATTACTTGTTCCCTGAAAAGGGTTCTTTTTAACAACTCTGAAATTTACATTATTTTTCAGTTTTTGGTAACCTAAACTTTTTTTTAAACCTCTGGCAATTTACCGCTTAGTTTTGTACCATTTCAGGTTTTCACTGGACTTGAACTGCTTAAATTTTAGTAAAAACTGGAAAAATGGGGGTGTTCTAAAACTTTTGACCGGTAGTGTATTTTGTAGACTAAAACCAATAAAGCCAACTGGGATAACAAACTGGAGATAAAAATTAATTTACTTTAACGAACGCTCGAGCCGATACCGTAACCAAAATGAAGAACACCCTTTTAAACCCACCGTGTGTCATTCGTTTCTTGGCTTTTCCCACTTCATATTAAAAATGACCCCATGTACATACAAGAAGCAAAAACATGCGAACGGCTTATGTTATATACCTGGTATCATTCCAATTGCACTGGGCCATGGACTAACAACCATACCTCAGACCTGGCAATCTGTGATTTAATTGGGGTGGACTCGGACCAACTGTCCAGCCAATGGGTGTGAAGTAGTGGAGTAGAGTCAGGGCAGCTGAACACTGACCCATTTATAATATGTGATATTTTCTTATTTTAAAAAGATAACTTTGTAAAAACCAAGATAGATGAAACACCTAGAAATTCGAACTTGTTCTGTAACTTATCACAATAAAGCCATGTACCAAGTTTCAGTTAAATAAGTTAAAGGCTTTGGGGGGGGGGGGTCTGAAAAAACCACAGGTAGGACAAACGGATGGATGGATAGATAGATGAAGAGCAAACCTAAAGTCCCCTCCGGTGCAACCAGTAGGGGACTAATAAAATATAACGGCACTCGGTGGCACACATACCTCCACCAGGCTGAACAAGTCATGTTTTTCATCCCACTGATGGGACCGATCTGCATCCGGACCCGAACCCAAATCTAATCGGCTTGTTCTCATCACCTATCCAACCAATCCACCGAGTTTTGTCATAATCTTCCCACAACCTTTTGAAATATCGTGCTACACTGCACGTATATCGTTTTTGCCCCATCTCTCAATGATGATCAAGAATCAATTAAAAAGTCAAGAATCAATTAAAAAGTTCTCGGATCCGGGTTTTCACCAAAATCTAATCAATTCGTCCTTGTCACACACCGAACCTGTCCAAGTTTCATCCCAATCCGTCCCCAATTTTTTGTCGTCGCAGGTGATAGCGCAATGGTTGAGTCGGTATGATAGTTCAGGGGTATGCTCGCTCGCATTGGAGCTGTCTAACCTGGGTTCGAATCTCAGCTCAGTTATCAACCCTCATCCTGATGTTTCGCAGGTAGGGTGAGGCATCAATGTGTGCGTCATCTGTCGGTAGGATATTAAGCTAGAGGACCAATGTACCAGGATAGTGGACATTCAAGATCTCACCGTGTCTTTCACAAAGAGTAGACGAGTTATCACCAGCATCCTGGACACATTACAAATCCCTGTCCCGACTGACTGCTGGGAAAGCAATGACAAAACACCCAGCATAACCACACCACCTCGCTTATCTATATATTACTAAAACTCTCATCTTGTATGTATGTATGTATGTATGTTCCCGAAATACAGCCAAAACTGTACATGATAGCGCAAAATTTTTAGGGCCACCTTACTCACCATTCTCCTATGGTGTGCAGTATCAAGTTTCGTTCAAATCGGGCAACGAAAAAAATTATTAAAAATCAATTCCCGGTTCAGTCAAGTTCTCTTCGGGAGTATTTGATCAATGAAAACAACCTCAGCGGTATAGTTCGCTGGAGCTATCTTTTTTTCTTTCTTGAAATGATTTTTTTCATCAACCGCTGTCACAACGGGAACCCAACAGGATCACGGGTCACCTATTTTATATGAACCACAAGGCTGCAGGTTAGCATCATTGGATGGATGTGCAGGTGTGTAGCTTATGCAGTGCCCCCTGTAGGTTAGAGTAGAAATTTGTTCAGGGTGCCGGTAATAGCTCACCAATTCTTCGCAAAGGACACCGTGGGATCTTTAACGTCCACCAACTAATTCTGGTGGACGGAACACCCAGCTCAATGTCCATCTGAGGGACGGCACACACATTGATGAAGTGCCCCTCCTGCCAAGCACCAGGAAGACACTTTATAGCTGGTTGGGGGATTCAAACGCAGGCTAGACAGCTCAGAGGGGGAGTGTACTGCACACAACTAGGCTCCCCTGCCAGTCCAAACCACCCAACACAACCCTTACCAAGAGACTACTGCGGGAGCATCTCCATCGAATCAATTCGTCCGTGAGAGCAGAATGCGGAAAATCACATCGTATCATGCATACAATCGCCCCAAGCTCGTGATTCGAAAACTATAGCACTTACAAAAGCGATGTATAAAGGGAAGGTATGGAGATCAGGCATTCGATGATATGAGTGAGGAAAATGAAAAAAAACATCCGAGCGCTTTATCGGGAAGAAACTGTTGCGGCCTGTTCCAAGTCGAGGTATTGGTGAGCATGCCAAAAATAAAGGTGAATTAAGATCCCAGTGAGGGACAGTAAGGTGACCAAGTATGAGCCTTCATAAGGGGTAATCCAATAATGCCGTTATCTTCAAAAGGAGTGTTTTAATTAACCCAAACACCCAATTTTCATCCATGCACTCCCTTGGAGTTCCCTTCGTATGCGGGCAAAGTTTCAGGCCGCAAGGTTTCATGGTTTTGGAGTTATGGATGAAGACACACACTGACGTTTATTATTATAGACTAGCAAATACAGTCCGTGGCTTTGCTGACGAGGATATTAAGGAGGAGAGGGGTGAAGAGAGGGAGGGGAGAGGAGAACAGGACAGAGGAGAGGGAGGGGAAGAGGAGGGAGGGAGGACGGGAGGGAGGAGGGAGGGAGAGGACGGGACAGAGGAGGGGAGGGAGGGGAGAGGACGGACAGAGGGAGGGGAGGGGAGGGAGAGGACGGGACAGAGGGAGGAGGGGAGAGGAGAGGAACGGGAAGAGGGAGGGGAGAGGAGAGGACGGGACAGAGGGAGGGGAGAGGAGAGGACGGGACAAGGAGGGGAGAGAGCGAGGAGAGGACGGGACAGAGGGAGGGGAGGGAAGAGGAGGGAGAGAGGAGAGGGGAGAGGAAGAGGACGGAGGGAAGGCAGAGGAGAGACGGAGGGAAGGGCAGAGGAGAGGACGGAGGGAAGGGGAGAGGAGAGGACGGATGGAAGGGCAGTGGGAGAGGACGGAGGGGAGAGGATGGAGGAGGAAGAGTAAGGTAGGGGAGAGGTTGGAGAGAGAGGGAGAAGTCGGGGTCAGAAAGAGGGAGTAGGGATGGAAGGGAAAGACAGGGGTGGGATAGGGGTGAGAGAGCAGATGGGTGAGAGAGGGGAGAGGGGAAGAGGGAGAGGGGTGAGAGAGGGGAGGGGGTGGGGGAAGAGGGAGAGGGGTGAGGGAGGCAGAGGTGCAAGGGATCCCGACAGATGTGACGCCCAGTTTATCGTCCATCCCAGAGACGGCACACACATTGATGAATCACCCTGCCCGTGAAACATGACCTGCCCTGCCCGTATGAGTTTATTTTTGAACTTTTGAAGTTCACACTTTTGAAGCTGGGTCGGGATTCGAATCCAGGCTACACATACGTAGGCTACAATCCAGGCTACAACCCCTCGGCTTTCCTGCCGCATGGTGATTCATGATTTCATAACGGAATTTATTTTTAAACTCATTGTGATCAAATCATTTATTTTGCCTTCCTACGTTCGGTATAGAACCACGGTTTCACCATTGGAGCTTAATCACATACCAAGCGGCTTCACCAAGCAAAACGGTTGAAGAAACATTTAAAATGAAGCGTTTAATTTCTATTTGTATTAATCTCTGCCAAAGTGAGGGGTCGTAAAATGGAAGATCGTCCAAAAAGGGGAAACGTCGTGGAAAATAAAATTTCACAGTTTCAGTGAGCCAGCCACGGCATGTTTCACCGCAGAACAACACGTGGCCAACAACACATGCGAGTGACCCCTGAACTTTGTCCAAGTCGATCGACATGCAGGAATCGGTGACAGCACAAAGATTGTAGAGGACTCGCCAAGTGGCTTAAGCACTCCAACGAAACGGCTCGCTTGGCACGTGATTAGCAATCACCAAACCGTCATATTAAACATACACCTCTTGGAGATGCCTGAAATGTCAAATATGTCTGAATTGGACAAACGAGCACTTTTCTTCGGAGTCGGAACTGCTTGTAAGTTCGATTCTGGAGATTAAATTTTGTAATTGTGATTAGTTTAACAGATTCTTGTAGTGACCGCATGTGCGAAAATGAAATAAAGCCACGAACGCTGGCATCTCCGGGTGTTTATAAGCATTACAATGTACCCAGGGATTCATAGCTAAGATGAACAGGCATTCGATAATATGAATGAGGAAAGTGAAAAAAAACAACAAACTATCGTTGAGGCGTGGTTGAGCAGGCCAAAAAACATGGTGGCTTCAGACCTCAGAGAGGTTACCAACGATACACCTCAAGACCCCATCGAGAGCAGTGACCGAGGATGCCCCCGATAACAGATAATATTAAATAAGGCCGTTAATTATCTTCAAAAGGGGTGTTTTAATTAACCCAAAGTCTCAATTTTCAGTCATTCACTTCCTTGGAGTTTTTTTTAATTTGCATGCAAAGTTTCAGGCTGCTATGTTTCATGGTTTTGGAGTTATGGAGGACACACACACACACACACACACGGTATGTTAATTGCACCAGATGATGGAAAGCACTGCACTAGGAAGTACATGTCTTTCCCCATTACAGCACCAAATGACTGCAGAGCACTTGCTTGTGCATGATATATAGGTGCCAAAAGAAGAGTATTGAGGTGGTATGGGCAGTGCAGTTGGAGCTCAGTTAAAGTTCCACACATTGCATGCCATACCCACCCAAGTCAAGAGCTGAATCGATGTGCAGGCGCTGCGCTCAGGTGTCATTACGACTGAGACACTCAGAGAAGAAGTGCAACAGGTAATGAATGGGGCTGCCTTGGAGGTCGGTGGTGGAGGCCGGAAGGAAAAGTTAGCGAGAAGTATACAGTTTCAAAATTTTCACCATTTGTTGCCTTCTAACCTGGTATTAAATTGCATTAAAATCAGACTTTTCCCACCCTTATTTACACATCGTAACCCACAACTTCCAAGTGAAAAAAAAAATTCCACAAATTTCAGAAAATTAATTAAAAACACAAAACCAGAATATCTTGGTTGGATAAGTGTCCGCCCCCATATAATAGCAATTGCAAATTAGCTCAGGTGTAACCAATCACCTTCAAAATCACAAACCAAGTTAATTGGCCTCCACCTGTGTTAAATTGTAGTGATTCTGATTATTTCAGAATAAAATCAGTTGTTCCTGTCGGTTTCCTCTGCTGGGTAGTGAATTTCACAGCAAAGACTCAACCATGAGTTCAAGGAGCTTTAAAAAGACCTCTGGGATAAAGTTGTGGAAAGGCACAAACCAGGGGATGGGTATAAAAATATTTCATAGGCTTGAATATCCCTTTGAGCACAGTCAAGACAATCATTAAGAAGTGGAAGGTGTATGGTACCACTAAGACCCTGCCTAGATCAGGCCATCCCTCCAAACTGGATGACCAAGTAAGGAGGAGACTGATCAGAGAGGCCACCGATAGGCCAATGGAAACTTTGAAAGAGCTACAGGTCTTTATGTCAAAGACTGGTCACTGTGTGCATGTGACAACAATATCCCAAGCACTCCAGAAGTCTGGCCTGCATGGTGGGGTGGCAATAAGGAAGCCATTACTCAAAGAAGCCCACATGGAGTCCTGTTTGAGGTATGCAAAGAGCCACTCTAGAGGTTCTGAAGCCATGTGGCAAAAAGTTTTGTTGTCTGATGAAACCAAGATGGAACTTTTTTGTTCCACATTACATTCGGTGCAAACTCAACAGGGCACATCACCCAAAGAACACCATCCCCACTGTGAAGCTTGGTGGCGGCAGCATCATGTTACGGTGGGGTAGGATTTACAGGGATGTTTCTCATCAGCAGGGACTGGGGCACTTGTCAGCATAGAAGGGAAAATGGATGGAGCAAAACAAAGAAAAATCCTGGAGGAAAACCTGCTGCCCTCTGCAAGAAAGTAGAAATTGGGACGGAAGTTCACCTTTCAGCATGACAACGACCTGAAGCACACAGCTAAAGCTACACTGGAGTGGTGAAGGAACAAAAAGATAAATGTCCTTGAGTTGCCCAGTCAGAGCCCCGACCTAAATCCAATCGAAAATCTGTGGCATGACAGGAAGATTGCTGTCGATCAACACTCCCCATGAAACTTGACTGAGCTTGAACAGTTTTGTGCAGAAGAATGGGCAAATATTGTCCAATCAAGGTGTGCAAAGTTGGTAGAGACCTATCCCAACAAACTCACAGCTTTAGTTGCTGTCAAAGGTGCTTCCACCAAATGTTAACTCAGGGGGGTGGACACTTATCGAACCAAGATATTCTAGTTTTGTATTTTTAATAAATTTTCTGATATTTGTAGAATTTGTTTTTCACTTGGAAGTTGTGGGTTAAAGTGTAAATGAAGGTGGAAAGGTCTGATTTAATACAATTTAATTCCAGGCTATAAGGCAACAATAGGTGAAATTTTGAAAGGGGGTGTAGACTTTGTATACGCACTGTACGTGTGTGACCTTCCCAACCTAAGGCTGCATATGGGTCATGACTCAGGCCCCAGGAGTCACCAAGGCTCTCAATCCTACTGATCCCTTTATCTCCTCATTCCTTTGCTGCCCTAACCTCATTTATTTTCATCTTCCCGAGCTTCGTCTATTATTTTGCTATCCCCAAATCCTACCCCACTTTGTACGTTTGGGAAGAGGGCGAGCAGCACATCAAACTATGTTTCTGGTTACACGTTTTATGTTCCGGCTTGTGCGTCACATCCCTCATACCAGTGCTCCATCAAATTTGTGCTCAAGGGAGTTAGAATCTACTCCGTCAAATATTTATTTGTTATGTACACAGTGTTTAATAACCATTTCCAATTTGTATTATACTGTATATTAGTTTAAAAACAAACAAACTGAAGACATCTTCTTTCCCGCCATTGCAGTGCTTTAAAAAGAAAGACAAGACGCAGATGAGCGCTCCGGGTTGCGATACCTAGCCCAACCGCTAGAGACATCTGGGACAACCTGCGTTTGGATGCTGAGCTTAGCTGGCTTGAGCCTATAGTGGATCCAGGAACACAATACTTTCAACCAGATTCCAAAAATTTACTCCATATTAAAGCACATTCTGTGTCAGAGAACAGGTAGGACAAAGGAATGAATCACCAGAACATCGACCGAAGTGTGCTATCCGCCGAAGGAAGGACAACAGGTAACGAATTGCCCCCACGAAGGGGGCAACCCGATGAAGGGTTAACAGACAAAATGTACAAAAAAATGGTACTTCCCATGATGGTATAATTCTGTGGATTTCAACCATTGAACTAACTCAATAAGTGCTCATGTGAAAGTTCTTGAACATGCACACGGTTGCTCTTACGCTCTTTATTATTCAAACTCGTTAAGGACATGACAGCATGTGCACAGCGCAGCGGAGACACGAAACACGGCTGTGCGTGCTCATATAGAAAAAGACAAAAATAGCGTTTCCTTATTATTATTATTATAATTTTTTTTTCTATATGAATTTACGGCATTCCTCCTCGAACAACAAAACAAACAATATAATCATTCCAATGAAAAGGCAAGTAATTCGTTATTAAAACAGCACACTGACTGCGTGCCATGCGACTGAACTTGGTGTCGAGGGAACTTGCAGGTCTTCAGTGAGAATAACAGTTGACAAAACAAACATTACCTGTAATCTCATTGAAAAAATAAACAAAAACCAGTGAGCCCTCTCCCAAGCCCAAAACCACCCTCACCCTTAAAAAAAACACAAACAAACAAAAAAACAACAACAGAAACAAACCAACTACACAACATTGTTATTGTATAGCTATATGGCTTTTGACACAAATTTGGTAAACAACAGTCCATAATGCTTTGACAAGAAAAAAATATTCATATTTATATTTTTATATATATATATATATATATATATATATATATATATATATATATATAATTATGTAAGTGCACACTGGGTATACAAAAGAAAGAAATCTTCACCAAGTAAGTGTTCCAGGGTTTAAACCTGTGGTGCAACGAGCAATCTTGCAAGTTCGCCTCTGAATTGAGGCCCCGGGGATGCGATCATGACATCACAAGCAAAATTGACGTCACCATGGCGATCAATTGCATCACAGTTGTAACGAACAGGATTCGGGCCCGTGTGGCCCATGTTGGAGAGCCGTATTGCAATATTGCTCCAGACTCATCAAAACGACCACAAGGAGAAAGTGCTGTGAACAAATCAGAAGCCAGGATCGGTGCGTACGAGTGTTCAGCAACAATTTTTGTTTATTCCGTCATCCTGGAAAATTTATCCGTCAAAGGATATCGACTCACTACCATTCGAGGCAAACGGAAGACGCTCTTGAAACAGATGGTACTTTGTGCAAACGTTGGTGAAGTAACTTCAACAACTTGCAAGTCTCTTGTTCCATATTCTTCCCCCAACCAGAAGCACCTTGTGACCCTCGTCCGTCGCTTTTTCCTCTCGATCTGACCTGATGCTGACCTTAGAGATAGTAAAATGCTGCACCGTCACTGATGATAATAAAAAGGTGATACAGGGACCGACCGAGATAAGTGCACCTTATGCAAAAAAAAAAAATAGTTACCTGGATTTCTGACAGCAGAAATGATCACTTCCTGTTTATACCTCACCTGAGAGGCAAACTCGTTTCATAATGCAGTGCAAAACACATGCACAATTTACCTGCAGCAAATTTTACCATTTTTTATGAGCATGTGTGCCATTACTTCCGACATTTTCCAAAAAGCACTGCGTGTGTTATCACCTCCTTTGCACCAAACGTGCGTTCATAGACAATCCTTCCTTAGTGCTCACAAGGACCCTTCCATACTCACAGATTCCAGCTCTGGAGCCAGCCATCTCATTAAAACATGCCGACAAGGAAAAGAACAAAGATCCATGGCACAAAAATAAGTTAGCTCCCCGTGAAATGTTCATCGATAGTCGTCCATCTCACAAAAGCTTTTGGCCGTTACATTTACTCCTTCTTTGAGTCTTCACCGTATCGTGTATGTATGGAGCATCCACCTAGTAGCACCTTCCTCTCAAGGTAATTAGACGGTGCCCAACCCTCACTGTCTTCACAACGTCCATCTAAAAGTTTGCAATACCACCAGCCATTTGGATGCCTCTCAATTACTTCCAACGAGACACCTTCATCGAATCCTAGGGTTTCGTCATCTCCGGCATAATCTGCAATCGCGACATACACGTCTCCAGAATGTGGCATGGGCCGGGAAATAAGCTCGGCTCGCAATGCTTGGCCCAGGAATGTCTGTGACTGCAAACGATCGGATCGAGACCTTCCCAAGCTCAATGTCCCGTTCTCCATAGTGCTGACGTCTGACCTCTCCCTTGGGCTCGAACCACCCGAAGAGGTTTGATGCATCTGCGTGGCTCTGCGCGTTCCAGCAACCACCTCACGGGGATCGCGGCGACTTAAACGTGGGGAAGAACGTTGTGCACCATTCATATCTGTAGAGCTGGAAGCTCGATTATTTGCAGCAGGTAGTGTCTTCACCTTCTCAAGGATTCTTGAAGAGGGTGATGCATGGCAACGAGCCCCCGAGTACGATTCCAAATTCTCCATGCGAATTGATTTTTCAATCGGGGCTGGCAGTCTTCTTCCACCATGTCGTCCCATGCTCGGACTCAGCTTCGGAGGTGGCGGTCGTTTTGGTGGCAAGCTGTTGTCCTGTGAATGCCAGCGGTCTGAATCTGTACCATTGATGTTAGTCTTTTGCACCTGAGACCCCAAACCTATCCTAGAAATGCTTCCAGTAGATGTGATGGACATTCTGGTTTCGAGGTACGATGCAGGAACCCAACCTTCATCAACACCTGACCTGACAAACCACCAGCCACCATCTTTCTTTTCCAACACATCTACCATATCACCTTCATTCAACGAAAGCTCTGAGTTTTGCACTTTTTCAAAGCGTGCAACAGCACGGTATGGCTCACCCTTTCCACTCAGCTCTAAATGCCTTGTGCCATTTTTCCCACCACTGGCCTGACAACTTTGTGCAGATGTTCTTGACCCAATCTCCCCCAGAGTTCGAATACCATTAACAATTTCCTCAGATACTCCCTCTTTCTTCTCAGAGCCTGGCCCAGCTTCATTTATGCCTCGAGAAACAGTCCCAACATCCAAACGTCCTGGAGACCCTCCAGGATTTGAGGTGATATAGTTTGTCACTGGTTTCGGTCGAAGAGAGGGTTTCACGCCACGTCCTTGCGTCAAACAAGCACTGCCCTCGTACATCTCTTCACTCACCGATTGCGCATTCGATCGTGGCAAGGTAGCTCGACCAGTAACGTCACGACAGCCGTCTCGTCCAATGTCTTCTCGAGTCTCAGAACCATCGCTGTCCAGCCGTGGCCGTACGCTCGCTCTTGGCGTACTCCTTGGTGACAGTAGCACTGGGTTACCTCTGGTGAGAGTTGTTCGACTCTGAGCACTAATTACAGAGGGGGAGACTGTTGCTGTTACAGGCCGTGGACTCCCTGGACTTTCTGAACGTGCAGTGCAGGCAGTGTGCTTTGTTACTGCTCGAGGGCTCCCATTCCCTCGTGTGCTTCGTATTGTGGTAATTACGTCAGGGCAATCAACTGCAGGTACATCGTAAATATGCTCCCGTACTGTACTTGGTGAACGACCATTTGCCTCGGTCTCTCGGCCTCTTGCTCTATCATTACTGTGTCGACCATCAGCACTGCTTGCCCGCGTGCGGCCAGGAGGTGCTGGGGGAGGGACTTTGGGTCGCGTTACATTGCTGGTCCTTCGCACAAGGTTGACCTTCTTCCTCTTCTCAATATACGATGCTGGTGCCCAACCTTCATCATGTCCAATTTGTACATACCACCAGCCGCTCACACACTTCTCAATAACCTGTTTCCCATGGGTGGTAGGTAGTAAATATAAAGAAGAAAAGGGAAAGAGAAAAATTCAGGATAACACAAAAGCTTTCATATAACACCATTTACATACATAAGGACAATGAACTGGTGCAGGAGGAAGTCATTTGGCCCATCAAGCCTGCACTACATCAATTCAATGTAAGAGTATATCAACGGGGATGAGAACAGCAGGGCAGGCACAGCCATCACCAGGTTGGTTTATAAACATAATCTGGAATATTGTGTCCAGCTTTGATTGCCACATCCGAGGAAGGACGTACCTGCCAATAGAGAGGGTTGAGTGTGGAACAACTGGACTGATTCCGACTCTAGCGAGACTAAGCAAGGAGTGGCGGCCGAAGGAGACAGGACTTTTTACATTAGAAAGGAGTTGATGATGAGATTTGAGAGAGATGTTTAAGATATTGAAGGGTATAAACAAAAGAGAAGTTTTTCTTTTTTCAGCAGAATGGACAGTGAGGACCGGGGCCATAGCATGAGAATAACGTAGAGGAGTGTTAAGACGACATTAAGGCAAGGGTCTTTCACTCAGTGAGTAGTTAATGCATAGAATGGTCTCCCTGGAAAGGTGGAGGAATCAGCCACAGTGGATGGCTTTAAACAAGAATTGGATAGGTACACAAAACCAATGGGGATGGAGGAGGACATTAATATTGGCAGGATGGTACAGGCTTGATTAGGCTTGAATATCTTCATCCTGTGTTGAAGTTCCTTGTGAGATTCCTTGTTAATAGAATCAACTCTTGAATTATTAGCACCGCAGTCATAGCAAAGGGGCAAACTTCAGGCAATATTACTCATAGCAAATTTCACACTGATGGTCAAATCCTTCTCCCATTGGTCAGACATTGTGCACTCCCACTTCCTCTTACGGGCAATAAACTGACTACCGTTACAGTGCAGGTGATGAGTCATCAACATATTTAGTAGTCATCATTATATTTGGTTCATCAGTGATGAACGACCATTATTTACAAAACATTCACGATTGCTATACTCCCTGTGAAATTACATGGACATTACCGAAGCAAGTTAATACTGTCAGCCAATGAACACAAACCTTAGGGCCTTTTGATTCGATATTCACGACAGGTCGTTGGTTATCCAATTATTAATACAAGAATGGAAATCGGTAGAGCGCATATCTCCACCAGGTTGAACAGTTTACGTTTTGTATCCCCACCGATATGTCGGATCTGCATCCGGACCTGAACCTGAACCAAAATTTAAACCACTTGTTCTCGTCACCTACCCAACTCAACCACCAAGTTTTGGTCATAACCCGTCCACATTTATTTTTTTTGAAATATCGTGCTGTCCATCGTTTTGGGCCCTATCTCCCAATGGTGACAAACCACATAAATTTTTTTTAATTTTTTTCAATTCTTGTATCTGGATCCAGATCTTCACCAAAATCTAATCAATTTATCCTCATCACATACCCAACCTGAACACCAAGTTTTGTCAGAATCTGTCCATAACCTTTAAAGATATCCTGCTCACAGCCAAACAGGCAGACAGCAATGCAGAGGTGAAAACATAATCTCTATCCACCTTTGGTGACGGAGGCAACTTGTTATGTGTACAGATTGGATTGCACGGTATTTGGATCAAACATCACAGGACATTTTAAATTAAAAATGGCAATATGATAGGAGATTGGAAGTTCCAGATCACTGTCCAAGTTTTGGGTGATTGAAAAAAAAAATTCCGTGGGAAAATTGATGGAGTGAATCAGCAATGTGATCATTTCATGAGGTTGCTCAAAAAAAATTAAAAATTAACATTATGACATGACCGAGTTGGCTACTCTTCATCGATGTTAATCAGCGAGTCTCTATATCCATTGGTGCACAGATTTATAAGCATATTGCAAGCATAATGGGCTTGTTAAGCATCACGGCTTAACTGCATTGCGTGCAATTATGAAAGAGCACTTTGGATAAAACCATTAATTAGCAAACTTGATGCCCATGCCGCCAGAATAAAGATCGCCATAAATAATATAGCATAAAAGGAAGCTGGAACTATGGATGATAAAACTCATAACTTCAGAGAACTAGAGTGTTCATAGAACATGATACCCCACATAGCGTTCAAGTATATACAGTACTAATTTTAACAAAATAATGATTTTAAATGATCGTTAAATTTTTATATATATATATATTTTTAAATCCAAAGTTTAGTGCTATTGAAGCAGTCCAGAAACAGTCCTGAATAACACCCTCATACACCACTCATTGAACCTTTATTAACATTGAAGTACTCCAAAACTGGAGGTTCTTGGAAGTGTAAAGAAGGCGATTTGTGTTCCACAGTGTTCAAGTACATAATTAAATTTAAATAAAATAAAGATTATAAAAGTCGTAAAAATAAATTAATTCGGGTTTTACCACCGTTTTCCATAGTGTCTATGAAATCACCCCATTTAACACATTACATTAGTTCTTCGTGCCTGTTTATGTTCTTTATGACATCCTTAAAACAGCAAGTTTCCTGTTTGGAATGTTTTTCAATTTTGTTTGACTGCTAGGCGGGCAGACCGAGTAAAAAATAAAAATAAAAAAAACTCTCACTCCTCTCTGCACATGTGCGATGAGGACGAATTCTGAGTCAAGGTGTGTAAAAACGGCAAACTTGTCTTCCTGTTCATGTTCTGATTAGTGTTCAAAATATAACAATTTAAACAAGTTGTTCCTCAATCATAAATTGACAAGACAGACAGACAGATGGACAGATGGACATGAACCAATTGCTTAACCTCGCTTTTCGCTTCGTGTGCGCGGGGTAATAAAGGATTGCGAAAAATTGTTGAAGAAGGAACACTGTTAAGAGATTTAAAATTCTAACATGCCATTCTCAATGGGTCATTTTGTTTATAATCTAGCATTATTTGAAACGCAAGCAATAGACTGGAAGAAGTACAAATATGCCTCCCAGAGAGAGGGTGTCCTGATATTTGTGTATTGTGTGGGTTGAGGGGAGGGACGGACACATCAGGGTTCACAGGTCAAAGGGAGAAGTTAGAAAGAGTTAAAAAACAAAAACAAGAAGCAAGAGTAAAAAAGAAAAAAAAGAAAAAAAGCAAGAGTTAACAAAAATAAAAATAAAAATGAAGTCCATGAGCCAGACCTGGTAATTTTTGGCCACCACTACCATCCGAGGGGAATAATGCTCATCATAATTTTTGGCAGGGTATACATCTCTACAGTCAGAAACTATGTGAAAGCATTGCATTGGTGGTAGCCTTTTGTGTGTTATTAGCCGTTTAGTAACCCCATCCCAAAATAAACTTTTCTGAAACCGGCGTAAGACAGAAGAAGACATTCTATTTTAAACTAATGGTTCTCTCTTATTATTATTATAAGCTATATCTTCTTGAAAATTGTGAGGCACGTAGCTCATGTTATTTGCTTTTCAAAACAGTTGTTGAAACTATCCTAGCATTTAGTGTTTGCAATTACAGGCACTGATAGTCCAGTACTGATACATTGCAGAACATATCCATCTTTGAGTCAGACGATGGGGAAAGTTTAGATGAGGATATTGAAGAACTGGATAATGATTATGATTTTAAAGTTCATCTTGAACATTTTATATCACTTACAATCAGTGCATAGATGGACAGATGGACGGACAGAGATGTCTTAGAAACTATAAAGGACCCGTCTTTGGTTCATAAGACAATATGTTTACCAGCAACACATTTGGCCGAGGTAATGGCCTTGTTTGTGTGGAACACCACATTTGTGTTTCTATTCTGTAATTTTATGCCCTACAACAGAATATTGTGTTTCATTTTCACGTTTGGCTCATTCATCAGATTGCACATGACTAACCATCTTGCTACTGTCTTATTGGTTTAT
>CM068953.1:26811897-26832991 GCA_035128595.1 Eptatretus atami | reverse complement strand
TCTTGTTCATGAACATGCTATCATTTACCTTTGTATGATTCTTGGAAAGTATCCTTCAATAACAACATGGACAAGCCGGTAGGCGACATGGGTGGTCGCTAGACTAAGACAAATTTGAAATATGTAGATAAGAGAACACATCAGATGGCATTTTTGCCGTTCGTTGCTCCATCATAGGTAACATGGCGAGCAACTGTCCATTCATCATTTGTGTTCGATTCCCTAACCCTACGTTAGGGAATCCCAATGCGAACGTTGGGGTGAAAGCATATAGTATATAATTGCATACTAGTCAATTTTTGACGGATCGGGCTGAAATTTTTTGACAAAGAGGTTGATTATAGTGCGCATAAAAGCGCGAAGCCGATTTTTGATTTTCGAAATTTTTTTCGGATTTTTTCAAAAATTAAAAGTCCCGTTGCTAGGCAACGGTGGCATCCATAGCAACGGTGCTCAAAAGCATACAACTAGATCCTGGTATGAACCTACCAGTCAAGTTTCATCAAAATTGGTTGACTCCTCTGGCCTCCAGAGCTGTCCATTACGTACAAACAAACAGACAGACATACAGACAGACGGAAAACCTGAGAATAAGGGTAGTCTAGCGACCACTCAAAAATATCATAGCATTGACCAAACTACATAAATCCGTCCAATTAGGTATTTTTTCATTTGGGGTGGGGGGGGGGGGGTGAGGTAACTGTCTGCTATACTGATCTTAATATACAACATACAAAAAAGAAATTTAGATTTTTGGATTTCTTAATAAATTTGCTAAATACCCATGTAATTATTTTGTTCCAGAACTTGTATTTACTTTCCACAGTAAATGATAGACAAATCCTTTTGTAAAGGCGGTAGAATTTATCCCACACGAAATATACACTGATATAATGTGTCACCAATGACATACCTTTCAACCTCGGCATGTTTAGCACTTTTTGTTGAAAATCAAATTATCCTAGCAAAAGGTGAGACAAATTTCAATGTTAATGTTTGAGTGATAAAAAAAACATGTTGTTAAGTTGAAGTAGGATGTCTTACCTTGTACTGGCCATTGCACAAAAGCTTAAAGGTAGGCATATAAATAGGTGGATAACACACAAAAAGCTACCAAAGATGCAATGCTATCACATATTTTCTAACTTTAGGGTTGTATACCTTGCAAAAAATCACTGTGAGAATTATTCCCCCAGATGGTACTGACCAACCCTACTGCTCATGGACTAGCAAGAGTCGAAAAAAAGAATAAAAAAAAAAAGCGAGAGTTAACAAACAAAAAAGCAAAAAAAAAAAGCAAGAGTTAAAAAAAAATAAGAAAAATAAAAAACAGAAGCAAGAGTTAAAAAAAACTAAAGAAGCAAGAGTTGAGAGAACAGGATGAGGGGTCAAGGGTCAGAAGCACAAAGGAAACATACCAAAGGAAGGGAAACATTTTTGAAAGAAAAAAGTAATTAACAAAAAAGAAAAAGAAAAAAGGAATCTTCAGTTTAGAATAAGGTGAAAAGTAATTAATAGAAAAAAAAGGGAGAATAGAGAGAAAAAAAAGGAAAACAAAATGGAAAGGGAAAGAAAGTAAATAAAAAGGAGAAAAAAGAAAAGAAAATGCAATTACACAACTGGATTGAATTGTAAATCAGAATAATCATTGCACATGTGTGGAGCATGGGGGGAGGTGGGTCAAATAATTGGAGCAAGTTGGATGAGGCTTTTGACATTGGTAGGGGGGAGCGGGGTGCAGATGAGGATAGTGGTGACCAAACCATTCTCCGTTCTCTTTGATGGAACCATTCATGTCGAGAAAGTAACTTGAGACCAACCCGACCCAAGTGAACTCAAGGGGGCATGGAATGAATACACAAAGTCGATAAAGCTGATGAGTTCAGGTCTACGTAAAGATGTTACATTGATGTAGTCATCAATGGGACAGGGAACGAATTCAGGCATTGGGACTAAAACTGGATTATGAATTTGATCCAAGCAGCCAACTAAAAAAAAAAAACCAAAGGCTCTATCCATAAAAATCCATTGAATGTCATCTATATATTACTAAAACTCTCATCTTGTTGTATATATATATAATATATATATATATATATATGTGTATGATATACCCAAAATACAGCCAAAATGGTACACGATAGCCAAAAAATTTAGGACATTACTCACCATTCACCTGCGGTGTGCAGTATCAATTTCGTTCAAATCGGGCAACAACAAAATATTAAAAAATCAATTCCCGATTCAGTCAAGTTTTGGTATGACGATCCCTAAAGCGCACGGACAAACCATGGAGAATGTGTTGATATACCTGGAGAAACCGGTTGGCCGAACGATGACACCTGAGGTAAATGCTCAAATTTTCTTCAAGTTAAAGTTTGATCACTAAATAATATTAAAATTGTCTATTTTTTCTTTTCTTTTTTTCATCAACCGCTGTCACAACGGGAACCCAACGGGTTCACGGGTTGTCTAGTAAATATTAATAATGATGATGATGATGATGATAATAGTAACTGTAAAAGCCTCTCAAACTACCATTTGAAAGTAGAATGAAGGACTAGTCTTTCGAGTGAAGGCTCGTGTCAATCTGCATCGGCGGACAGGTAGGACAATGGACAAAATCAACAGGACGTTGATTGAGGTATGCTAACCACCATGGGAAGTAAGGAGAAGCTGACATTTTGAGTGTTAACCCTTCGTCAGGGAGTGGGGTGGGAGAGGGCGAGCCTCTTCTAACTATCAAATTTCATTTCATCCATTGTTTGACCAACCAGAAAGACTTGGAAATTTTTAGTGGGAATTCTTTTTTCTTCTGAACTTTCACAGCATCATATGAACAATTAGCAAGTGTCCTCACCTCAACTTTCTGCCCTCCACGGAAGCTAATCCCATCCGAGATGGTTGTTTGGAACTCTGCAATGGTGTAGTACTCCATCTCCACGGATGGAGGTGCAGGAGGCTTCGGCAACCGTAAACCACGGGCCTGCTGGGACAGGGATTTACACACATAGTACACACGGTACACTGAATACTGTCCGTTTACGTGCACGAGATTCTCAAGTGACCTTGCAAAAAGAACAGTCGACATATTACGCATGGATGGGCAGGGAGAGGAGGAGTTAAATGAGGAAAATGTATTCTTACAATAATTCACGGATCATTGATCGTTTGTCGCACTTCTCCAACAGTTGTGGGCTGATTACGTCCACACTTGTGACATATGATCAGCATGACCCCAATAAATGTATTGGGGTGTTTTTATCTTTGCTGTTGGTCTTGGGGTGGGGGAGGGGGTAAGGGAGAGATGCAAATTCTCGAGGAGTCAAGACGAGGATGAAGATGGGGGGGGGGGGGGGGGAGAAGAAAACGAGGATGAGGGTCTGAGGAGACGAAGAACAGCCCCTATGTTCTTTTACTGCACATTTTACAGGTGAACATGGTGACCTCTCATTCACGCTTTTCGTTTACTGCACATTTCCTCTACGTAGAACAAATAAATTGTACAAAAAAGTTGATGGGGAAAATTTTCAAAACGAGCATGTAGATTGAGCAGATGACTTTCACCAAGTGGTGGTCCAGTTTTAATCATGAGTGAAGCACATGGTATTCAGTTGTAGAAGAGGTAACGAAAGAGGGAACAAAAGACGCATGCAGACCACATTGTGACAAAGCCAATAGAAATCGGATGATGTTCGACAAAATTACCACTGAAACGGCGTTAGGGAGGCACGTACCGTGCGTGCTCAGGCTTGATTAAACCTTACTAATATTTTTTATTCGACATATGATTAGATTTTTGGGGTTCCCTCATCGTGAGCAACACTTGACTGAAACAAAGCCAATGGAAATCTGATGCAATAAACCCAGGCAGTGTATAAAGAGGTCTACAGGCCTGATGTCTAAAGTCCTTAGGACCACCAGAAAACCAAGATGGCAGCCATATTTTGTCTGGGTGCTATGGTGGGTGTAGTCAAGCGATAAATGTGGGTGGGGTCTGGCAGCTGTCCGACCAATGGGTGCACATTTCAAAAATCGACCCCCGACAAGAACAACAACAACAACAATAACCATGCGGAGCTCTTGTACACCTGTTGTGACACGTGGCAGGTAAAAACACAAGGAGATGAACCAATATAAAGAACTTTTAAAAGCTTCAGTTATTGTTTCACCTCCTGGGATAGTGGCTAGTCCAGTATTGCCACCTAGTTTGTAAAGCATCCAACAATTCTGGTTCCTTTTGCACCATTCTCACAATGCCCATTTTCACCGATTGGTGTCACATGCATGCAGGTACTACCAAAGGTGAGATTATACAGTTTTTTGTAAGGCAGGTGATGCCAACAACTCCTTTAAGAAATCAACGACTGCCTCGTGTGCAATGAAGTATTGAATGAGGAGGTACTGTATGACATACACCAAGCAATCCTTGACCGTTTTATAAATCTGATCACGTAAACCACGTGTTTGCCACTAGATGGCAGGAGTCAAACGCATCATCTCTGAACCTGGGATGCTTGAGCTCCAGGAAGGGTTTTGTGGCAAGGAATTTCACACTCTCCTTTGGGTTAGGTGGTCTGTGATCGACCAGATGGGAACTATGGGTTTAATACCGTTAAATATAATTGATGTCATTATCTACGCAGTTGTGGCACTGTCGATGTTCCCATTAATAAATAAATTAATAATAATAATAAAAAAATCTTCAGCCAAGAATAGTTTCATCACAAGATTGGTCCTCAAAAGCTTCATCGCACGAGCTCGAGTTTTAGATCTCATGAGGTTAACCCTCATTTCACCCTCAATTCACGACATCCAATTGCAGAGCAGATTCGAAACGTGAAGGCCACAAAACGAGTATAGCTGCCCAGAAAGCTGCACTGGACCTCAGCCTTGCTTGATGAACAGTTCGACTTAATGGTGTGGCCTTCTCTATTAATAATGACCTCCTCAATGACAAGCAGTTCATTTTTTGGGAAAGGTGCACATTAATTAATTTTGTATGCAGCCTGTTGCATCATTGCTGGTGGAGTGGCTGTGCCATTGATGCAGTTCCCCCTGCAGTTTTAAGGCAGGAATTTGGAATCTGTATGGGGTGCTTGCGATAGTTCGCCTACTCTTTGCGAAGGACACCATGGGATCTTCAGCATCCACCAACTTAGCCTCGAGGTGAGTGTGTGTACCTATAGGCCAACCTGCCTGCATGTTAAACTGCGGTTCGTTTGCCGGCATGTGATCTCACCTGGGTTTGAATCCCGACTCAGCTACAAACTGTCATCCCGGCGTTTTACAGGCAGGGCGTTCATCAAGGTGTGTGCCGTCTCTCGGATGGACATGAAACAGGCGTCCAGTCTGCCAGCATTCGTCGGTGGATGTTAAAGGCCACGGTGTCCTTTGCGAAGAGTCGGTGAGCTATCGCCTGCACCGTGAACAAATTACAAATTCCTGTCTTAACCAGCAGAGCATTGCATCGGTGGCACAGCTGCACCTTCAGCCAGTGATGCTACCCCATAGCCTTGTGCTGCAGACGAACGAAGAAGAAGAAGAACAAGAATAATAATAATAATAATAATAATAATAATAATAATAATATCCAATCTCTCACCCCAAGCTCTCCCTATCTGTGCTCTGTGCCACAAGGCCATATGGTGCTCTCATAATATGTTGTTCTGTCCTGGTCCAAGATATCTGTGGTCTGGTGCTCTGAAGGCAACATGTGGCATCATGATGAAGTATGTTGTCATTCAAGAAAAGACATCAAGACAGCACTGTCCCTTCAGATAGTTCTATTGCTGATTGAAGTTAAAGACCCCATCAGTGTATTTCCAAAAGTGTATGTATTTAAAGAAGGAAGTGGCAAACCACCCAAAGTTTTTTTTCTGCTTTGAAAATCGAGTAAAGTGGTTTTCAAAGTTCAGGAATGTATCAAACAGGTTTCTGGATTGGTACATCTGCCATGTTGGAACAATTCAGATATCATGCAACTGAATGATATCCGAGCATGCACACTACTATGTCAGAAATGAATAGGTTACACAGTTTATAAAAATCAATAAAGCATGATATGCAATCACCAAAAGAGTGACCCATGATTAGCCAAGCTTTTCCACAGTACGGAGTGTGACTGACTGACTGACTACATGCAGAGACAGGACACACAGACACACACACACACACACACCTGCCCTTTTAAGTTGCTGCCCCTGCCTCGCACCTTGCCCTTCTTGGCTTGTGGAACGTAAGGCCCTCAAAATCATTGGGGTTTCCCTCAATGAAGCCGAGAGTGTAGGTTGGTTACTTTTGCAGAGCAGACAGGTTGGCAGCCTCTGTACTCCACCGCCTCCTTTTTGGTCTTGCATACTCTGCCCTGCCTTGCTCGTCCCTTCCAGGTGCACATGGTCTGTCAATAACACTCTTCTTGTTAAACTCCAAAAATCCAGGCTAACCGTTCACCTCCACTCAGTTGTTCTTCTTTTCTGTCCCTTGTTGGACCACCTTCTCCAGTGTTTCAGTCCCATTCTTCCTCCAGGGCCTCAAGTGAGCTGTTCGCCACTACCTCAGGTCACCCCCCCACCACACACATGATCTATTATACCCTAAATGACCCCATTCCCAAGCAATCCCCTTTTTCCAGGTTATTATGAAGGAACCCCTTCTTCTGAGGCACTGTCGATGGTCCCCCCTCCTTATGATCTGTACCTCTTTTCATTTGTTAGTTGTCAGTGGGTTTGTTGCTTTTCCGTTTCATCCCCACTTTCCCCTTCCTCTTGTTGTCTGCGTTTCATTCAGCTCGTGCGCAGCTTCTTCACCCCCCATGTGTCCTTCTCCCCCTCCCCTTGATCTCACTCTCACTTCTACTCTGCTGTTGGTGTTTCCCCCTTTCCATCTTGTTCCCTTCCATTCTGTTCTAGCTCTTGCACGATTGCCTCGATCATGCACACACAAACATGATATTTAAATATATATCACAAAAATATTCTTCTCCTTCAACAGTCCCAAATATTTCCACAATGTTGTATGGCCAGTCACAGGGAACCATTCTGGATCAAGTCCTTCTGGAAAAGACGGGACAGGCCAGATGTCAAGCACAGATTTGTAATTTGTTTCGGGTGACGGCGATAACTCGCCGACTCTTCGCCAAAAGAACAGTGGGATTGCAAACATCCACAAACACCCCCAGTGCTGGAAGATGGGTTTTCTTCTGGCTTAATGTCCATCCAAGGAACTGCAAACATACTGATGCCTCACCCTCCATGGGAAGCACCAGGGCGAGGGTTTATAGCTGGGACGGGATTCCAACCCAGCCTAAACAGCTCAGAGGGGAGTGCACGCACCTCCAAGATATGCTGCCAACCCAATGTTGTTTCGTATGCAGCCTGCGGCATTTTTTCTGGAAGCACGGCTATGCCGTGCTATGCTGATGCAGTGCTCCTGCTGCCAGCCAGTAAGCTGGTACTCATTTTGCCGACCTCAGGAGGATGCCACACCTGGTGCTATTTCATCGGCAAGACAGCGGTTCAAACTCAAGACTCGAAGATCTTAATCCAGCCACCTTAACTGTTAAGCCAACACAAGGTGTGCTTACCCAATTAAGAACATGCATACAAAGAATACCCACACAGACAACAAACATGGAACGAGGACACTCAGACAGTGGGGAAAGACAAAAGGTCTTGTATGGAGGTCTGTAAGGCTCAAAATTTTCCCACAATGTAATGCTATCCATTAAGGATCAAACTAAACAAGCACACTCAGACAAGCTCCACCACATGAGGGAAACCAAGACACTTTTGTAGACATAACCTCTCCAGACATGGAATATAATACTGCATGTGAACGTTGTTGCCACATGTACTATATCTATGTGCTGCTTCAGGGAATGCCATGATATGGTGCTCGAGTCACTCGACCCTCCTGTTACGCCAAACAGAGCAGCGTGCCCTGCTCTATCTCAAGCAGCACCAGCATTCATTCTAGACTTCCAGTCGCTTGAGCTCTTTACAGGAGCAAATACAAAATACAAGGGAGTTCCAGTCACAACAAGCAATGCAAGACTCGATTCAGAGACAAACCTCCAGTCAGTGCTTGTACATACTCCTTAGATAACCATCCTTTTCTACAGTGGCATATTGTGCTTCAGTATGGCCAACAAGGTGCTTGACTTCGTGGCACTTGAACAACTGTTTTGACCTTGGTGACTTCAAGTTCACCCGTCAAAGCCTTTGTTACAACATTTTGAGAGGCCATGGGCCTAGTGTTCCCACTTGGTTGAACATCGACCTATGAGGTGAAATGCTTCAAACTCAACTGAGCCCGCAGATTTAGAAGATTTTCAGATAAACTGGCACCTTTCGTTGGGGTAGCTTGAGATCTGTACTTTCCAGAGGCTTCTGGAATGTTCTTCACGCAATCTTCTCATAGTCCTTTCTGCTGAAATGAGAGCAGGGATTAATAAGGGACCACAAGGACAATGGTGTCAAACATCACTGCCTTCTCAGTGCTTTGTTCCTACCAGGTATCTGTCGGGCACACACGGTCCACCATCAACCCCCATTCTGGTGAAACTCCCAAAATCCAGAACCACTGCTCACCTCCACTCATTTGTTCCTCTATTTTCCCACCTGTAGAACCAACTTCCACATTCCCTTCAATCTCATTCTTCCCTCCAGGTCTTCAAGACAGCTGCTCACCACCCTCTCAGATCATCCCCAATTCAAAACCATGATCTTTTCTACCTCCGTTAAACCATCTTCCTCCTCTCCCATATCTCAAAGTTCCAGTGTTTACTTCCTAAGAGTTTGCTCCTGTATCCATCTTGTCCACCCGCTGCATTCTCCCTTACCCCTCATTCTTACCAGCATCCCTTGTTTGTCCGCCTCCGTATATTTTGTCCCTCGGCCCTGCTGTTGGTGTTTTCCCCTTCTCTCTCTATGGTTGCTTTTGTCCTGTGGCATCCTGATCAGTTGTGTTCTAGCTCTTCCATGAGCCTTGATTTTGTATGCATGTTTTTTTTTTGTTTTTTTCTTAATGTTTTTACATGTTTTTCCACCACTCATAATGTTTTTACATGTTCCATTGGTGACTATCATATTCAGTTATTCCCAAATCCCTCCTCCTCCTCCTCCTCCTTCGTATGCATCACAAGGCTGCAGTAGCATCATTGGCTGAGGGCGCGGCTGTGCCGCTGATGCAATGCCCCGATTACCAGTGCACTGGTACTCATTTTGCCACCCTCAGGATGACAGGCTGAGTCAACCCCACCTGGTGTTAAATCAACAGCCGACAGGGATTCAAACTCAGGACCCTTAGATCCCAAGCCAGCCACAAAACAACTAACCAAACAAGGCTTCCTAAATCCCTCCGCACACTCATCCCTAATAAACACAATCCTGAAAATGGATCGAGGCTTTAGGTTTCTATATTGAACGCTTTGGATGTCTGATATTTTTCTTTGAACTTCTCTCAGATTTGATTCACAAGCTCTCTCCATATTGGGGATCAGTTTCTGAGCACTTTCAGGCCTCCACTCCAGTAGTGGGTTTCCTTTTACTTCTTGCACCACATCAGTTCTTCACTTCCGCAATATTACCTATATCCAACGTAAAATGACCGATGACATTGAGTCTCACCATCTGCCAAGATCTTTCCTGGGAAGCCACATTTCCAACCTGGCCTCCAAAGCCAGTCGCCACTGGAATCCTCCGTCGTGCAAAGTCCTTCCTCGGCCCACCCACAAAGCTTTTGTCTGCAGCCTGATTAAGTACTGCTTTTCCCTCTGGGCTGGTGCTCCTGCTTCTCACCTTTCTCGGCTTCACGCTGTGGAAACCAGGCATTTAGGATGATTGGTATCTCCTGCGGTGAGGCTGAGTCTTTGGGCCTCTCACTCTCTCACTGCAGGCAGTCGGTGGTCTTTCTGTCTTCTACCGTCTCCTCTCCTGCCTTGCTCTGTCTGCGATATGTACCCCATATTTTCACAGGGCGCTCAAGGTCTGCCAGCAACCCCCTTCTGGTAAAACCACCAAAATCACGAATCACTGCTCAGCTTCACTCTTTCATTCCTTTTTTCCCCACCTTTGGAATAAACTCCCACACTCTCTTCAATCCCATTCTTCCCTCCAGGCCTTCAACACAGCTGTTCAACCCACCTCTTATCGTCCCCATCCAAATCTTCGATCTTTTCTACCCCGTTAATCCACCCCAAACCCACCTCCTTCAAATTCCCTGCTTTCCTTCCTGATCTGTAATGTCCATCTTGTATACCCCGTGTTCCCGCCCCATCCCTCTCCCTTCCACAGATCTCCTAATGTCTCTGTTCCCACTGTTTTGTCCTTCCCTCTCCCACCTCTCTTGCCTCCTGACCCTCTTGTTGTGTGTTAGCTCTCATACGAGCCTCGACAATGTATACAAAAATAACAAATGCAGGCAGTTTAGTGCACTCCCAGGTGGATGCCAAACTTCATAATTTATTTTCTTTTAGCAATCACGTGGCTTAAAACTTCGCTTATTTAAGGAATCACCCAAACAGCATAGCATGACCCCAAACAATGACATCATTTTTCAATTCTTTATTCACCATTCGGAGTAAGAATGAGATGTGCCAAGTTTCAAATTTTTCCAATCAGTGATTTCAGAGATGCTAAAAAATTTTTTAATCCAAGATGGCTGCCATACCACATGGCTTGTGATGTCACAATTATCATTAAAGTATTCTCCATGGGGCAGTGGGGTGGGGGTGGGGGGGAGTTGCTCCATGAAAATTTTTTCTTCCAGCCATCAGAATTATTTTTTGTGTCAATCGGACAAGTGGTTTACCACTATGAGGAAAATAAATAAATACAATAAGAGCAAAAAAGGCTAAAAAAGGGTCGAAGGACAACAATAATTAATAATCCTTACTATAATTCACTGACTGGTATTTTGTGTGTGTGTGTGTGTGTGTGTTTGTCTGTTACACTGCTCCTCCTCCAGGTCTGGGCTGATTACATCCAGACTTGCTACATAGGATCAGCATGACCCCAATTAATGTAGAGGGGTGATTTATATTTTCCAGTGGTCTTGGGTGGTGAGGGGGGGGGGACACAAATTCTCTATGTAAATGTGTATCGTGTAGCGCTGCCTCCAGGTGGGGGAGGGTATTGCAAGTCTCCACAATTTACAGTACAGTATTCCTGTCCCCACATTTTCCCAGTGCAGTGAGGGGTTTTGAATTATAAACAGTAGGTAGGTTTTTTTGTTTTTTTTTTGTTGCCAAACACAGAGCTGACAGTTACCAAATACACTGCACAAATAAAGGTGTGCATCAGAAGAACTTGTTGCATGCTTGGAACAGATCGCCTGTAGGATGGGTACTCTGCTGGTGATAATAACGATTAGAAGGGCACTCGGTAGAGTGCATACCTCCGCCATGATCAATGCCTGATCCACGAGAATATATCAGGCCAATACATTTTTGAAATATCATGCTATATATGATTTGGCCCTATACTATCTCTCAATGGTGAAGAATCACAAAAAAAATTCTTGGAGTCTGATCGGATCCGGATCACCAAAATCGAACCAGTTTGTCATTGTACACACCCAACCTGTCTACAAAATTTCATCCAAACCGGTCCAACTTTTTGAGATATCCTGTCACAAACAAACAGACAGACAAACGTGAAAACACAACCTCCTTCCACTTTTGTGGTGGTGGAAAATAATATGAAAATTATTTTCACAAAATATTTGTCTTCTCCAATTTCATCATAAAGCTTTGTTGAACATTTGATGAGACAAAAGCTCAAATGGTAAAAAAAAAGAAAAAAAAAAAGTTTATGGTCTGGACAGACACACACACAAAGTGATTGCAAAACCCCATCGACCGCTGCACAGGAGACGGACTAATAAAAAGAGGAAAAGAAGTAGAAAACATCCAAGACAACCATATAATTACCGAAACATTCACAGGAGAGGTAATTGCAATGCAAAGTCTCACTAAGGTGAGCAACCACATCAAAAATACAAGACAAGGAAGAAAAATAAAGAAAGGCAGTTCACCTACAAATGTCTGGTGACAGGATGACACTTCAAAGATGTAGAAAGTAGGAATTGACATTTTCTCTTAAAGCTGCTCAAATAAGAGGATGATGAGAAGCACATTACTGGAAGGGAATTCCAAAGTGAGAGAGCACGAGGAGGGGGGGGGGGGGTGGGGGGACTATTTGCATTTCATTCTACACTTTGGATCAGCTACAATGTACAGTATGGATGTGCAGAGATGGCAAGCAGAGGCTTGCGTCCAAACACCCATGCAGGAAGAACCAAGTTAGAAAGTCCAGCAGAACATTTGCCATGAAAATATCTGCAGAACAAAGAGGGGGTAACTGACCTGCATTGAGAGAGTGGTTGAAGAGTTGAACTCTTCTCCACACCAACCAGGTTAACCATGTCTTTTAGAGGCCTATCAACTATAAATCAAGGATAAGTAGTCGGATAATAGTCAGCTCAAAGGTGGCAGCAGTACTCCTTGAGGGGCTGTATAGTTGCCTTACACAAGTAAAAGACAACATCAGGAGGTAAATACCTCTGGGCTCAATGAAGACAACCAACTCGCTTGGAAGCACTCTCAGCAATACCAGAAATGTACTTATCCCAACAACTAAGGTTAGGGGAGATGTCAAGACCAAGAAGATCAAGTTCAGATGATCCCGATTCGGTTGAAGATCCAAAATGCACAAAAGTGAAAGACAGTAAAGACCTGTTTCTAGAGCGGGAGATGGAAAAAGAATGGCACTTGGTAGAGCGAATACATCTGCCAAGCTGAACAGTTGAGGTTTTGTATCCTGCTGATCGGTCGGATCTGGACCCAGACCGTAACCAAAATCTAATCCGCTTATTCTTGTCAGCTAACCAACTAATCCACCGAGTTTGGTCAAAATCCGTCTAAAACTTGTTAATACATCATCATGCTAAATAATCGCTTTTGGCCCAATCACTCAACGTTGAAGAATCACTTGAAAGAAAAAAAAATTCTCATATCGAGATCCAGATGTTCACCAAAATCTAATCAATTAATCCTGGTCACACACCCAACCTATCCACCAAATTTTTTTTTGAGATATCCTGTACACAGACTGGGGTGAAAACATAACCTTTGTTCACTTTTGGTGGTGGAGGTAACAATTTAGTTTTCTTTGCATTGAAGGTTACCAGCCACTCAGCCAGACTTGCTCCCATTTCAACACATTCTCCAAGTCATTGTCCAGAGAAACAACAACTTCATTGTGAGTAATGTTGAGTGAATCAGCATATGTACAGCGTCATAAGGAGTCATCAGCATACATGGCTATCGAAGATAGAACATTATCAGAAAGATCATTGATACACAGATGGAACAAAGTCGAACCAAGGATAGTGTCCTGTGGAACATATTTGGATAAGTTATTGCAATAAAGAAATAACTTCACTAGCGTCAAAAGAACAAACTCCCTTTGCCTGCCCAGATGTATAATATGGAAAAATGATTATATATTCCAACTCCTGAATAGATTCCAGGCATGCCATTTCCTTTGGCTCGATTGCTCCAGCCAATTTGGTTTGATGTACTGTTACATAACATTTTGGTGAGGGTCGCCACCACCTTTGTACAGCTACGACATTCACCTTCGGATCTCCAATGCCACAAGCCTAAGAAAAACCACCAGCCAAGGAGGCATTTCTAGTTCGATCCAAACATTCAATTCCAAAACAAATTCAAATCGAGCCATGTATGACCTCGAGACCTCACCCTTCTCTAACACATGTCCCTCAGTAACCCATGCACCCAAAACACATACCCACCAGACATCCCCACCACTGCCTCACAAACCACTAATGGTAATGGGGTTTCCAACTGGATTCGAGATCCAAGCCAAATTGCAGTATCGGATGATCTTTCCTTAACCATCAAAATCAAAGCCGGTCCACAAACTCAAACTGGCTTTTAATCTAACTTGGTTAATCAAACTCTAGTCTGCATACCTCTAGGCCATGGGCCTCTTCCAGCAGCTGACCATGGAAATTGATACATGGATTATTTTGTTGATCCTTCCAGAGTGATATAACCGCCTGTGTGTTGAACCTGGGCGTCCTCTGTCGCGCAAGGGCCTTCCTGGGCATCCTCCGTCGCGCAAGGGCCTTACTGGGCGCCCTCCGTCGTGCAAGGGCCTTCCTGGGCGCCCTCCGTCGCGCAAGGGCCTTCCTGGGTGCCCTCCGGTCGTGCAAGGGCCTTCCTGGGCGCCCTCCGTTCGCGCAAGGGCCTTCCTGGGCGCCTCCGTCCGCAAGGGCCTTCCTGGGCGCCCTCCGTCGCGCAAGGGCCTTCCTGGGCGCCCTCCCGTCATGCAAGGCCTTCCTGGCTTCCTCCGTCGTGCAAGGCCTTCCTGGGCGTCGTCCTTCGCGCAAGGGCCTTCCTGGGCGTCGTCCGTCGTGCAAGGGCCTTCTTGGGCGTCCTCCGTCGCGCAAGGGCCTTCCTGGCGTCCTCCGTCACGCAAGGACCTTCCTGGGCTTCCTCCGTCGTGCAAGGACCTTCCTGGGCGTCCTCCATCGCGCAGGACGTTTCTGGGTGTCCTCCGTCGCGCAAGACCTTCCTCGGCGTCCTGTCCGCAGACCGGCCCTTCTTCCTGGGCGTCCACCGTCGTGCAAAGGCCCTTCTTCCTGGGCGTCCTCCGTCGTGCAAGGCCCTTCTTCCTGGGTGTCCTCCGTCGAGCAAGGACCTTCCTGGGCGTCCTCCGTCGTGCAAGGACCTTCCTGGGCGTCCTACGTCACGCAAGGCCCTTCCTGGGTGTCCTCCATTGCGCAAGGACCTTCCTGGGCTTCCTCCGTCACGCAAGCACCTCCCTGGGTGTTTATTACTTCCTCCTTTGTTACTTCCTTCCACTAAAATTCCTCTGTTTTTGTGCTTTTGCATACATTCTTCATTCCAGCCACTCACACCATCAACTTTGCCATTGCAGCCCTTGATGGTTTATCTTAACTGGTCAAACAATGCAACCAGCTTTTCCTGATCCTCAGCCAAATTTAATTTTTTCTAGATGCTGACCTTCGAAACCCCTCCTCAATCTCACGGCTCTTTGTATAATCAATTTTTCTACTTCAAGAGGGTCCTTCCCAATTTGACCACTCTCCCACCACATTGCCAAAATTCTCCAGGAGAGCCCTTATAACCTTCCTCCATTCCACGGTCACGTCACCATTTCCGAGATTTCCTCCTTCAAAACAATTTAATAGATTCCAAACCAGAATTTATTTTTTCTCCAACCTCTGAAGGCCAACCAATCTGCTCAATAAACCCACAAGGGTGTTGTCAATTCTTATCCAAGGAACATTCTCTTCTGCCAGAAAGGATTTTCCCATCTGCACCAAGATGTCAGGAGTTCCTTCAACACTCTCATTATAAACCTGCAAGGTGCTCCTGCAACAGACGACCAGATACCTCCCATTTCTTCAATAGAGTTCACATCTCCTTCAAAGCCTGATGTTGGTTGGCTTAGTGGTTAGGGTGGCTGGCTTGGGATCTTCAGGTCCTGAGTTTGAGCCCTGTTGGCCACTGAATTAACACTAGGTGGGGTTGACCCAGCCTATCATCTTTCCGACGTCAGCAAAATGAGTACTAGTGTACTGGTATACGAGCACAGCATCAGCGGCAGAGTCACGCCGCCACAAAATGATTGCTACCCGGCAGCTAAGCTGCTAAACGCAAGAAGAAGACATTTTCTTCAGATTGGGGCCATTTCAACACTCAGAAATATATTAATGAACATGTGAAGTTGATGAGTAAACTTTACAGTGGAGATCTGTACTATCACCATAAAAGTGACAACAAGAGAAGGAAATCGAGGCCTGTGCACATTCCGCACTACAACTGCATATTGCCTATCAATGGCAAGTTCAATTCAAAATTAAACCATAATTCCTTTTTGTATGCTGTAATAGTGGGCCATACTCTTGAACAGAGCATTGGAACTGCCAAAGCAGTTTTTCCTTGGCTATTTGGCACAGTCTTGGATGGGTCGCCACTACGACCATTTCTTGGAGCACAGCTGTGCCACTGATGCTGTGCCCCTCTTCCAGTACACTGGTACTCATTTCGCCGACCTCAGGATGTTGACAGGCTGAGTCAACCCCACCTGGTGTTAATTCAGCATCAAACAGGGCTCAAACTCAGGACCCTAGGAACCCAAGCCAGCCACCCTAACCACGAAGCCAACACCAGGCTTGGTATGCTCTAAAGATCAATTAAAAGCTCCCGAACAAAACAAGTTAAAATAAATAAATAAACAAATAAATAAATAAATCAGAACAAATAAATAAATAATAATTTTTAAAAAAAACTTCACAATTTATTACTTCCACCACTGAAGGTGGACGGAGGTTATGTATTCACCCCTGGTTGTTTGTATGGCAGACAGTGAGGAGCATATTTCAAAAAGTTAAGGACGGATTCGCACGAACTTTGGTGGACATGTTGGGTGTGTGACAAGGATGAAATGATTCAATTTTGGTGAAGGTACAGATCCAGATACTAGAAAATTTTAAGGGATTCTTCACCATTGAGAGATGGGGCCAAAAACTATACAGTATACTGTTATAGCACGATATCTCAAAAAGTTGTGGACAGGTAGGGTGTGGGCCAAGGACGAATCGTTTCAATTCTGGTGAAGATCTTGATGCAGATCCGGCCTATCAGTGGGATACAAAACATAAACTGTTCAGCCTGGCGGAGGTATGTGCTCTACTTAGAGCCGTTGTAGTTGACCTTATACAATTGTGGGTTTTGTGACAGTCGGTAAGGAGTGCCAAGATGAAAACTTTCACAACTTTAGAGTAGTTGGACCAAGTTGCAGAGCAAACTGGCAAGCCAAAAAGAAAACAAAAGGAAAAAAAACAAACAAAAAAACCAACAACAAATAAATAAATAATAACAGGCCAGATGGCGATGCAACAGCCAAGTTGTGGAATATACCAGCGGCTCGAACCCCGTCCTTTGGACATTAAAAAGGGTGAAGGAAGAGCGATATAGAAGGGAGGTCGATGTCCATAGAAACCCCCTGCAAGTACAACACATCACGCTAACAGTCCTTTCTGAGATTGTGTATGGGACACCTGTTGTAAATGTTGACACACAATGCATGAGGAATGAAATCCCGTTTTATCCTCGGGAAGCAAGAGTCGCCGTTGCGCGTGGAGCACTGTACCATTCCGTTGACATTCAACATTATTTAGCTTGTACATCGATTAGTAATGGAACACGTGTCATGGTGGGAATGTTTTCCTTGGCATAAGCCAGGTCCAAACATCATAGTGGATCAATGAGACGCAGACATTGGAAGAGGCCGTTCAATCAAACATACCTGTATCGCATCCACATCCCATTTGCTTCATGCTTGTGCAACAACACTGATTACTACAACATGTGTAATGATTTCATAAAAAAATAAGACATATTTCTTTGGATTATGCTCTATTTTTACTTGGGTTATTAGGTGAGATCCCTCACATTTTTGTCAAGTTAGATGAAAAAGACACCGACCGTGGGATCTTGCAGATGCATCAGTAAGTTGGCGTGTCACGATGAACAGAAAGCTTCACGATGCAGCACCCCCTCTGCCATCATAGGATGCAGATGGCAATTTTAATGCAGATGCATCATAGGATGCAGATGCAGATGGTCGTCTCGATCTGGATTCGATTCATGGTCAAAACGGATCGGAGGCCAGCCATCACAAAGCCTTTCGGTCGACATCACCGAAACTGAAATGTGCAAGCAAGTGACCGTTCGTGCAACCAAGCGCAGGTGAAGGGTCTGATTTCTGAACCAAACGCATGACGACCAAATAGAAAACAGTACAAAGTAGAACGGCACTCGATGGAGCGCATACCTCCGCCAGGCTGAACAGTTTACGTTTTCTATTCCACCGATAGGCCGGATCTGCATCTGGAACTCAACCAAAATCTCATCAGCTTGTTCTCGTCACATACCCAACTCATCCACCAAGTTGTCATAATCTGTCCGTAACTCTGAGATATCCTACTGAAAGACAGACAAAGAAAGAAACAGCGGTGACAACATAACCTCCGTGCACCTTCGGTGGCGGACGTAAAAACATTTTAATGGTTCCCTTTCATCATGAGATGGTTAAATAGTTAACAAATGGCGGAATACAGAAAATCGGAAAATGAAACTATGAAAGGGTTTGCTTTGCGTGCAGCGGAACAGTCATGTGAACGCACGGCGAGTCAAGCAATGCCCTGCCACGGTCTGGGGGTATATCTTTAGAAGGCTCTCGGCAAAGGAGGATGGAGAAAATTCCTGGCACGCCTGCAGAATGTGGAACGACGCTGACAGCAGGAATTCTCCTTATGCAGACTGACATTTCCTGAATCCCGTTTCCAGCTCAAAGTCGAAGTGAACAAAAATGTGATAAGGGGAGCACACTAGCTGCAATAGCAATAATAATAATAATAATAATAATAAATACGACAAACATAGCAAATCAGAAACTCCATGCAGGAGAAAAATCTATTCATGCAGGCAAGTCAGGGAGTTCAACAATGACGTCACATCGCTTTCATGACGGTGATTCGTTAAATGAATGGAGCGAGTGAAAGGACAAGGATGATCCTTCTCTTCGCAAACAATAAAGGTATCAATCGTACAACGGGCACGTCAGCTAAAAATAAATAAATAAATCGACCAAAACACCAAGCACCAATCTTGCCTCATCGTGTCGACGAGTGTACGCAGGTACATGCAGACAGAGTGTTACACATCACACACATCTTCACGAGGCCACACAGATCCACTTACAGACGTGACAGTGACACCATCACAGGCCCGCAGGCAAGACTTCCACATCAGTGGCGATTAATAGACTTCACAGCTCAGCACCTTGATATAAACTTGCCCGAATGGGACGTTGATCTTTCCCTCACTTTTCTGATATCTCCAGCCAGACCGACTTTGGACCCCGGCAGTGCAAAGACACCGTTATACTTTCAGTTTGAGAGAGAATCTGCCATCAGTCTGGTGATCGCTACCAGCTTCCCTCTAATACAGCTTCGTTCAGCACTTCCAGCGGGTCAACTCTCATCTTAGGGGTGCCGGCGCCAAGCCTGGCCACAGCTAAAACACTCCCAGTGTTGGCCTAGATACTTCATTGGCTTAACCCCAACCGACTAATCGTACCGCCCCTTCTGGCTCTCCACCGCCCCAAACACCAGGCAAACGACTCTCTCCTTGGTCCTCTCTGCTCTTATTTTGGGCTTCAGCTGTGTAGCACACGTCCTTGTTCGCATTTGGCACCTGCATGCTGCAGGAAGCATAAGGCGGACCTATTCGGTGTCGACGTGAGTGCATGGAGGAATACCAGCATCTGGATGAAAAAGAAGAAGAGAAAAAAAAACAACCTCACAAACAGTGATCACAACCCTAAGGTGTAAGGCATCTTACTGTTCTTGGACTGGAAGTCATTATTTCACTTTAGTTGGGATCCACTCATTGGCTGATATTGCTCAGCTCGTACGAATGTTTATTTGAATACCATGTAGCCTACTCACTTCCTGATGCTCTCAACTCTATCCCCTTATGCTTAACACCTCCCTCCACCCCCCAATCCCACTTCTGTTGGTAAGGAAAGATGTGACCAGCTGCCAAGTTCAATAACATGACTAAAGCCTCCCCTTGCTTGCGACTGTATCAATCTTGTTCACACCCTGTGCTCTCATCCGTTCAAGTCTCCCTCTATCCTGCTTTTAGTGTGTGTGTGTGTGTGTGTGTGTGTGTGTGTGTGTGTGTGTGTGGTGTGTGCGCGCGGTGTGTGATGTGTGCGTGTGCCCCCTCCAGCCCCATCCTATTTCTACTGTATATTTCATCCTGTTATATCCTGGTCCGTTCTGTGTTCCAGCTCCTCCACGAGCCTTCACCCCATCCACAAAAAAGGTCTCATTGGCTCTGCCGAGTCCCCTTGCTGTGAAAGGCACTCCACGAGCCCCACCCAGCCCAAAAACATTACAACAAAAGGCACACAAAATTACAAACGCCGACTGCTACAGCTGTTCACACTGATGTGAAATAACCCGTTAAAAAGCAGGAGTGAAATGTCAAAACGACTTTTCAGTGTTCACCCCAAAACAAGTCACCGATGCAAGAGCACCAAACTACTCATTCTCCGTATGTCTGTGTGCCTTCTCATCGTGGCGGGGTAAGCTTGTTTGTCCGTTGTCATGTGCAAGTCAGGCGTGCCAACGAGTCATGACATCTCAAAAAAAAAAATATTATCTTTCATAAACACCCTCACTGCCAGCTCTGGGAGATCAGCCAAATGTCGAGTAGCACACACAAACAAAACTTTCCAGGTTCGATCCCGGAGGATTCTCGATTGGAGAATCCGTGTGCTCAAGAGTTCAAATCGAATGGTGCCGACCTCAAACAAAGCTATCCAGACATTTACACACTTGAGTGCACAACTTGGATGCTGGAAAGCCAGACATGCATATTCCACCAGAATAATTTAACTACAATTGATAATCTGAAGATATACTTAGAGAGGACCCCCCCTTGCTCTCTGCTCTACAGGTACATTAAGCTACAATGGACAATTGTTTACACAGTACATGAGTGATAGATGGCATTTTGATTAGTGAGGAAATGCTGTTCCATCATGTTATGAAAACCCATCCTTCCAAGGCAAGCAAGGCAAGACCACGCCCACACAAATCAAGCTCAGTGTGCCAAAATGAGACCATGCCCACTCACAACATCTCCAGCTGCACAGTGCACACAGGACAACTAAATACGTGCCATCAACCCCCACCAACAACAACTTTTATTTTTTTTAAATGATGGTTGCAGTTCTTCAATCATTTATGAAAATGAAAAAGGAATATCTAATAAATAAAATTCATTGGATGTCTGTCTGTCTGTGTTCGTGTTTTTTGCAAGGACCGCTGGACCGACAACCACCAAATTTGGCACGCCACAAAGTCTGACCCGGGGATTGTCCTAAAGGTATTTTCATCCACAACCTCAGCATTTAAAGACCCCAAATAACCATAACACCTTATATATATATATATATAT
>CM068953.1:26789435-26802084 GCA_035128595.1 Eptatretus atami | reverse complement strand
AAAATACAACAAACTATAAACCATAAAATGGACAAATTTTGACCCATATACTACCCCCTCAACCCCCTCATAACATCTCTCCCCAATATATCTGTCTCTTCTACAACCCATTTCTTTTCTCCACGACTGAACCAAAGTAAACCTAATTTTTGTTCACTTAGCACCCCAACCTCAACGCCATTTGTGTGGTGTACATATTTGCTTTCAAGATTCAATGATTAAATGTTTACAAATGTGGTGGAAATGATGTAAAATGGAACCGTAAACCCAAAACAGCAAATTAAATGATACCAACATCTCAAGACTCATCACTCTCTAGTAGCAGATGTGTGGATAAATCATTCGCAGACAATCGTAAAAATAAAGTGCTTGGCAGCAGTAAGAATAATTTCATTGACATCAGGACTGGTGCATGAATGCTTAAGGTCACCGACAAGCAAATGGGGGAAACTGGGTGCATTGGGACACCCCTCTAGCTGCTGTTCTTGGGCAATTATATAAAGTCCCAATATATTGGCAATTAATATTACTGTATTAGACAAGAATAGCTGCGAGAGAGCATGCTCCAATTCATGCACAAGTATATGGATTTTTATTCTTCTTTCGTATGAAGCACATGGCTGCGGGTAGCATGATTTGATGGGGGCGCAGCCCACTGATGCAGTGGCCCATGTAGGTTAGAGCAATATTTTGTAATTTGCTCAAGGTGCCGGCAATAGCTTGCCTACTCTTTGCAAAGGACACCACGGGACCTTTAATGTCCACCGATTAATGCCAGCAGACTGCCCGGCTTAATGTCCATCTGAGGGATGGCGCATTCATTGATTGGGTTCTCTGTCTGTGAAGCAGTTGGACAGGATGGAGAATTGGACCCAGACTAGACAGTTCAAAAGGCAAGTGCACCACCTCTGCACCATATTTTCAGACAAATGTGCAATGTACAGGCAGAAGTGCAGGTGGAATGTCATGGTGGTATCACTCTTGGCTGAGGGGGAAATGCAAGTTCAGTTGGAAGAGAAATGGGATGAGACCACAAACCAATTTCACCTAGTGCTTCCTAGTCAGTGCAGTGTACTGTATAATCATTTTCTTCACCCGGCCTGTGACCGATTTCTTGCTCTGCCTGTGAAACACCAGGATGACCATTTATAGGTGGGTCAGGATTCAAACCCAGGCGAGACAGTTTAGAGGCGAGGACATCAATGTCAGCCAATGAGATGTCCTCAATTTCATTGACGTACAAACTCAGTGGTGGTGGGTGGGGAAGGGGAACAGCGGGTCGTACACAGATTATGTACTAACGATTATATAGATGTTGACCACGCAAGTCCCTCCATAAACCTTAGATCGACGTAAACATTCAAATGAATTATAAACAAAAGAAAAGAAAAATGCACCACTGTTCCCCCTTACATTGCTGGGCATATCACCTCAACCGTAAAGTATAACGAGACTAAACGCTTCATTCACTGCATCAATGAAACTTAGGAACTTTGCAATTTATTGGATTTGGCAGATAGAGTATGGAAAGAAAAACGAGTCAACATTCAAATTAGGAAGAAAAAAAAACAGTGCTAATTGCGGGTCGAGCTTGAAAATATTTTCTGCTGAACTCAGCCGGTTGGTAAGTTAGAGCGCTAAAAAGCTAGAGCAACAACATTATAGAAACATCACCATTGTCAAGTGGATCCATACTCAATATTTGCCAAATATGAAGAGCACAGCAAGGCATGCAAGCTTTAATGCTGGGTGGCTTGTAAACAGGACTTCTTTGAACTCTATAGTTTGTCAAGTGGTTGCTGCGCAAGAACGCCTCACCCCATGCAGTCTTGAGAAACAAGGACATGGACGAGGTCTGCGAGCAGCAAATTTGATTGGTCGAGATGATGTAAAATGCCGGAATATTTTGTCCAAGTCCTGCTAAACGGAAGGGTTTTGAAAGTGACATTGAGGTAATTTGTGTTCTCCTGTGTTTAAGTATATAATTCAATTGAAATAAAATAAAGAATTTAAAGGTTGTATAAAATTTCATTAAATTTTATTTTTTTCCCCGGAAGTTTACCGGCGTTGATGCAGAGTCTTTTACACCACCTTTTCTAAGATGGTTCATTCGTTTCTTTTATGCCCGTCTGAGTCCTTTATGACGTCACTAAAAACAGAAACTTTCCTTTTTGGAATGATATTCAATTTTGTTTGACCGCCAGACAAGCACACAGACTAAAAAAAAAAGTTCTTCCTCCTCTCTTCGCATGCTCGATCAGGACGAATTTAGATCCAAAGTTCTGCAATTCGGTTGTTTTCCAATTCGTGCTCAAAATATAACATTCAATTAAAAAATCAAGTCATTCCTCGATCATAAACTGACGTTTGTAGACGGACAGATAGACAAAGTGAATCAAATGCTAAACCATATTTTTCACTTCGCGTCGCACAGGGAAATGAATGGTGCACACACTGACCTGACGAGCCACCAGCCCTCGGTGTTCTGCTGCAGGACATCCAGAGAAGTGCCCTTCTCAAAGCCGAGCTCGTCCTTGTCCTGTGCTGTGTATGGCTGCAATGCTATGCAGCGAACCTCAGCTGTGCACACACAAGGAGATGCTCCCATCTGGCCGGCAGGACACTAACGATGCAAGAAAATCATTTATGGACAACTGCATAATGTGCTTTGCATAAACCCTGAGGTCTTCCAGGAAAGTACTAATCTTTCACAAACTTCTGTCAGCAAGTTGAGTTGTGTGTGGATTAAAATTTTTTTTGTTTTTAAAAGGCAACCGATAAAGCTGGGGCATGCGGGACACTTTGGCACAGAATTCCAAGATACACCACAAGTGAATTAAACACAAAACATTGTGAATCATCCAACTAGTTACTAGAAAACTGCTGAAACCCAGCTCTGTGTTTTCAATATATTGGTTACACTTCCTGGTGATGCCCGAGAAGAATTATGGTACTTTCATTACCTCTGCTACCGAAAGTAGATAGACGTTATATTATGTTTTCAACAATCTGTTAATCTGTGAGCAGGATATCTCAAAAAGTTGTGGACGGATTCCGACGGAATTTGGTAGACGGGTTGTGTGTGTGTGACGAGGACAAATTGATTCGATTTGGGTTAGGGTCTGGATACAGATCCGGCCAATCAGTGGAATACAAAAAAAAGTTATGCACTCTACTTATTGCCATTCTAGTTTACATGTGAAGTCTTACACCCTCTGTTAGAATTAAAAAAAATCCACTTTGGTGTATCGAGGATAAAAATTAGTAAATAAATAAATAAAGTACGAGTTCAGAAAGCAAGTGGAGCCATCTATACAAAATACACAATAATGGAACACTTTCAACCACAATCAAGGCATCTTTCACTGATGACAACCACACCACCCCCTTTTACCCCTCCACCAACCAACATATCCCTCTCGAATATGAGAGCTTATAGATGGCTCGAAAGTGAATGAAATGCAGAAAGCAGAAGCAAGCATCATACAGATGAGGCCTTGGCAATGAAAGGCATGCAGATAAGGCAAATGGCAGTGGTCTTGACCAAACACCAAAAGAGAACATCGTACGAGCTTCCAGCTCTCCAACAAGAGTACAGACAATACCAAACATTTACTTACCAACATTGATTGTAGTTTGCTAGCACAACATATTCCACAGAGTGAAGTGTACAGGCCAGGATAGCTCAAAACTAAAACACCAGATGTTATGTCATAAAATTAAAAGGAGAGACTTAAAAGATTATTTATTTAATAGTGATCATGAAGGGGCATGTACAAAGGCCACAAGTAGTACATTGACATGAGTAGACTTCAACATGCATTACAAGGACAAGAGCAGATGATGGACAGCACATTTCAAACCAAGGTGTGGTGGTTCAGCTCCACAACAAAACGACTAAACAACACCAACACGGTGGTAAAATAGATCCTTTTCTTCGTCAGACTCGAACTCAAGGTCGGTCTGGCAGGATAGCCTGGAGGTATACACACTCAGTTTTGGACATTAAGCTGGAGGACCCAATATGCCAGCACTGGTAATTGGTGGATGTTAAATATCCCACGGTGTATTTCACGAAGGAGAGTCATTGACAGCACCCTGAACAAATTACAAATTCCTGTCCCAACTCTCTCACCCACACACACTTGGCAAGCGTGGCGAGTATGCCAATACCCCCACGAGTTGAGGAAAGCCTTCATCTTGGAGTCGACTGAAAACATGCTGACGACGACCACCACCCTAAGGTCACAAGCTAAAGGGCGACTTTCGTGACAGCTCTAGGGTTATCCCCCTCGAGGGCAAGAGAGCTGAAAGCAATTTTAGATTTACCACTCTGGGTTAAAATAACTCTGGAGAAACACGATGCCTACCTGCATGGAAAGGTGTCATGGACATTGGCATTGAAACAAAGAAAAGGGCGAGGGAGTGGGGAGAGAAAGAATCCAACAGGCCATGGCAGCTAAAATTAGTAATGTGTGTGACAAATTGTCAGACAGTCAGCAAAGGACTTCCAGACTTAAAGGCACATCCCTCCATCCAAGCCCTGCAGCAGAGTGAACCTCACAGCATTACAAGCATGGCATTACCCAAGATAACAAGCGTGCACACACACACACACACACACACACACACACACACACACACACACACACACACACACATGGGTTTGATTTTATCCCCTCCCCCAAAAAAAAGAAAAGAAAAAAAAAAGAGCAAGCGAAGCAATGGCGAGAAGCAGGAAACCGGGGAGCGCAGGCAAAAGTAAAAGGGAGGGGGTTGCTCAGCATAAGAAAAGGGAGAGTGGTGGGAAAGTGTGTTCTTGCGGTTCAGTAGCATGACAATTTGGGTCGTGTGCCTTCGACTTTTGACTAATTGAAGGACTATAGATTTGATTTTAGTATCCAGGACCAAAATATCTTTACTGACCGTTTTCTATTGAAATTTATTGCAAACCATTAACCTCACCATAGAAAACATCTGATAAACTATATATTTCACCCAAATTTTACATTAATTACAGCAAAGTAATAGAGTTCAACCTTTTCATTAAGAGAAGGTTAACAAGATATCTTCTCTCTTCCCCCCATTCAAAGCATCAACTCCATGCTACCCTCCACCCAAGGCCTTCTCGAGTCACCTCGGCTCGGCTGTCGGTTTGTGAAGCCACCCAAGGTCCATCGCCGGTCGAGCCGCTTCAGGTGAGGCCTCCGTCGCTTAGCGACTGGGCATCAAGGGGATGTGGCAGAATCGGGAAGGACAGGGATGGGGAGCAAGGATAAGCATGAAAGAGAGAAATAAAAAGTGATAAAGCTACGTTTGGCAGGGAAGGGTTTGGTACTGTATTTGCCAAAAAGTAAGTATTGGGTACCTGACTGGTCTGACCATGCACCCTGAGGCCTGGTGTTTTTATTTATTTATTCATTTCTTTTTTGAGTGAAAAGCCATAATTTGGTGATTTACACTTTCACTTTTGGTTACCACCCTGCCAACAGATAAATAAAATCACAAGCAGAATCAGATTTGAATGCAAGGAAGCAATGTTGATTGGGATATGCAGGATTGCTGATGAAAGAGGGCCCTTACGTTAGGCCCAAGGCAATGGGAGCAGAGCCGATTCATTCAAAGGGGGCCTGGTGATGGACAATCATGAAGGAAAACTTGGTGGAAATCATTCGGTTATTGTGGGAAGATATTTGCATTTTTATTCCATTCAAATTGCGTCCAACCTCACCTTACATTCCGTTCCAAGTCGTGCTCTGTAGAACGTCACAAAATGTTGCTTTCATTAATCAATCACACAAGGTGTCGCCTTCAACGACCAGAATAGGATGACTGTGTGAGGGAAGCTTACCGTCGGTTGGCTTTCTACTTGGTGGACTATCACGTATCTCTTTGTGAGGCTCCAGGAAGGAGGCTGGCACCCAGCCCTGCTCATCTATACCACTCACAAACCACCAGCCTGCATGCCACGGCAGAATCGGGGGTGGGGGCAAATGGCAGAAGTCCACCTCAAACACAATGATGCACAGGGTTTTGCGAGAAGATATTCAACCTCATGATCCACAAAGTAAAATTTTCCTGAAAATGGACCATTTTCTCTGTGTTCAAGAATAATAAATAATAAAGATGATGTAATACTTTGTTGGCAAAATTCAACAAGCTGGGGCATCTGAAAGCAGTTGAGCAAAGGGGGGGGGGGGTATGAACAACGCCAGGGTAAGAGTCGAAACGGCTGTGCTCTTTACTCCACTCCCCGCCCCCCCCATAACCGCGTCTTTCACTCATGCATCCCACACACCCCCTCGCCCCACCCACTTTCTTTCGCTCTCGCTCTCTCCAGATATCCCAAAGGCTTCAAAGTCTTCAGTGGCGAACACTAACCAAGCACATTCACTCATCTTGTTCAACACTCCAAGCAAGCCAGGCCGTGCCTTCAGGCTCTGACCATTTGCCAAGACGTGATGTGGACGCTCAGGACGGTTTGCCCATTTATGGCAGGAAAGCATCACTAAAAACATGAACACCCATTTAATTACGATCCATCTTGAAAACGCTGGAAAGCGTGAATGAATGAATGAATGAAAGGATAAACTGCAAAGCAAACACCTCATCCCATTTAGGAACGGAAGAGGTGAAACAAGTTGGTTTCAGGTCAGGAAGGAATTTGTACCTTTTGGTGTTAGCTCACATGTTTGGAAGCAAACAACGATGGAAAAAACCACAGAAGACAATGTGTTGCAGGGAAGATAAAAGAAGGCAAGAATAAATTAAAGGGATGAAAAAAAGGGAAAAAAATAAAAATAATAAAAAGATGCATTACAGGAGCCATTCAGATAAACGAGCCTTGCCAAATGAGTAAAATTGTGTTTGGCATGGCCCAACGGTCGGCAAGAGATGTGTTTCTCTTATCAGCGCTCAGACAGTCACAGTAGCAGAAAACACGACGACACGCCAAGTATAAACCAACCCTTCACTGCCCCCATTCCACGGCCATTCGGAACCGACTCACGAAAGCCAAAAGAGCAATGGCAGAACCGGTGACGTTGAGTTTCTGATGACCGTGGATTCTGGCTGAAGTCCGACATCATCTTGCAGAATACTCTCCAGAACCAGCGCTTTGGCGACGATTTCTACACTTCCAGAAAAAAAACGACATGACCGGGGGGATCGAGCCAAGCAGGTGAAGATCATGCCAAGGATTGTGCGAGCGAAGATCATTTTCCAGGAAGCGTTTCATAATTTCCAATGGTGTGTACGATGTCAACCAGCAGATTACACTGCTCGACCGCCTTGTGAAGATCTTACCGTGGATTCACGATACCTCTGCTAATGAGACCATCCCGTTCGAATCAATCTTTCCCCACAGGAGTGGTTGTTACTACACTGATTGTGTGAATTATGTGCAGGGACTGCAAGATGCATTGATCTTTGCTGGCCTTCACTGTTTACATATAACAAGAGGGAAGATATAGTTGACACCGCTCTTCTTCTCCTTATTACTCACAAACTACAACAGTGCACTTAATTTGTGAGCCAACCCTCGTCAGGTTTGAAATTGAGGCGCCGGGCCCGATACACTCAGACTCCTTCCTTTCTTTTCATCTAGATTTTGGTCGAGATGAGATATGGCACAAAGGTGCTTTCAAACAGCCCCTGTAATCAATGTCATGTAGCTGTGTTTGAGATTATAAAGGGGGAGAGGGGGAGGGGGTGAGGTCAAAGAGCAAAATCAGTTGCAAAGTAGAAAGTTCAGCGAACAACTTTCCCTAAGCAGTCTTGAGAAACAAGGACGTGGGGGGGGTTCTGCGATCGGCAAATTTGATTGGCCGTGACGACATAAAATGCCATAATATTTTATCCAAGTAATGCTAAACGGAAGGTTTTTGAAAGTGTCAAAAAGGCGATTTGTGTTCGACAGTGGTGAAGTATATAATTCGATTGAAATAAAATAAAGATTTTAGAGGTTGTGGAAAATATATATATAGATATTTTTTTCTTCGTAAGTTTACCGCCATTGCTGCAGCGTCTTCTCAACCAATTTACAGTGTTACATTAGTTCTGCCTGCTCGTTTGTGTCCTCCATGACGTCCTTTAAAACAGAAAGCTTCCTATTTGGAATGATTTTCAATTTTGATTGACTGCCAGGCAGGAAGATATAAAAATAAAAATATATATTTATATTAAAATTAATAATTAGAAAAATAATAATTAGAATAATAATCTCACTCCTCTCTGCAGGTGCGCAATGGGGACAAATTCTGAACCAAAGTACCGCTAAACTACAGGCTCGTGTTTCAAATAAACATTCGATTGAAAATGAGGTGTTCCTCGATCATAAACTGACATGGGTGGACAGACAGACAAAGTGAACCAATCGCTTAGCCCAGCTTTTTGCTTCACGTACGTGCGGTGATCAAGGTTTTCAGCCTGCCAAACCTCCGATTCAAGCAATGCAAGCATCGGCAAAATGATGCTTTACCAGAGACACCACAGATGGAAGTAGACAGCCATTAGCTTGGTGACTTCCTTTACATTCGACTGGGGGTCAAAGGTAAAAGTCAAATGCAAAATTAAGGTTTCCGGCCTGCCATTTCGCATTTAGATTGCAATCAATCCAGACAAGACTTGGCCCAAGACACCTCAACACAGCCCGTGCAGAACCTGAGTCAAGGGTTGCCAGAAACTTCTCTGCATTCTCAGGTGAAAGAGACAGTTCAGGATCAGTTGTCCAAGTTTTGTATATATTGTTACTGCTCTGTCCTAGGAGGTAAAATGTGGGGGATAGGTTAGAATAGTTAGTTTGTAGTGCATGTTAGAATACGTGTGATATTCCTGTGATGAATAAAATGTGTCGAGCATGTGTTTAGAAAGATCTGCAATATAGAAAGACCTACAATCTTATGCTTTTTGCTGTTGTACATCTTTCTTCACGTATTTTTCCATTCTAAGCAACACCTCACAACAAGGCCCACAACCGCGATAGCATAGTGGTAGACATTGATATGCCAAGACTTCACAGGGGTCAAAGGTCAAAATGAAGGCTTCGGTTCAATGAAATATTTTTTTATTTTTAAACCGATGAAGACAAGACCTGGCAAAACATCCTTTTTCTCTTTAAATCTACTGCATTCGGTGGGGTTTTGTAAATTAGGGGGATGGAGATACCACGGAAGGAAGGGGCGTGGAGACTATAATCATTCGTGAATGTCTGCAATTCTCGATTCTATTTCACTGTATTTTCTTCTCTCACGAGTTTATTTACGAGCTTTCCTTCTTTCTTTGCCAAATAATCGTTTTGTTGTGATTTGCTCAACACACTCAAGGTGTTCTGTATGTTTTAAGAACATGAAAAATAACAAAAATGCTTGCTCAGATGGTGTGTGTAATAAATATTGTTGTGGGCCGGGGGTCGGTGGCGAGAACGACCACGAGGCGGGGAAAGCTTGCGTCGTCTCCCACCAAACTCCCCGGAATTGTAGGCCGTGGCTCGGATAACTCTGCGAGCCGGCGGGTCGTCTAACCCAGTGGTTCTCAACCTTTTGTAGCCGTTACTATAGGCAATGTAAAGCTCATGCTAACATCAGTGACTGACTGACTTACTGTATGACTCACTGACTGATTTAAATTTCCGTACCTTCTCAGTGACATAGAAAGCTGAAATTTCGTTTGCCAAGACATCGTAGCTGATACACCGGGGAAAAAAATAATCACAGAACCGTGACAGAACCATGTATATATAAAAGATATATATAAAATGAAAAAAAAACAATGCATGTTGAGCGACCCGAGATGATAGGTGAAGCATGATTCGTTATGTTTACAATGTGTAAGCATGCCCCGCTAGTACTAGATGTGTTCAAAAAGTATCCAACCTTATTTTCGTGCGTAAACAAAATGAAGCTAGGGAGGCGTGGTTGTGCAGTATGTAGGCGATCCTAATTCGTATGCGTGAATATTTCCGCCTGCAGAAGCTGTCAGTCGCCGACAGACCGCCGATGAGTGAGGAAGTGTAAGTGAGCGCCGTCGGATTTTCGTTTTTTGACAAAAATGACGGATCACTGTGGTCTCATCGCCAGTGATCACTGTGTAAGAAGTTGGGATCGCTGTTCACAGTCTCCAGCATGTCCTGTGCGATCTCCAAAGGAGTTGCTTCTGCTCGATCTGTTAGCAGCTTTGGCACGAACTTCGCTGAGATTCTCCTTAAGCCCAAATCCTCAGTCACAATGGAATGAATGGATCCAATGCTGCGCCCGCCTCGTCTGCAAGTTCTCTGATCGTGATTCGACGATCCTGCATCAGCAGGGTCCTCACTTGGTCAATGATGATCTCATTTCGGGATTTGAGGGCCTACCAGAAAATGCTTCACTTTCCACTGATGTGCGACCATCTTTGAAGCGGTTGTACCACTCTTTTATCTGTTGTGTGCCCATTGCTTCGTTCCCGAAGGCCTGTTGAATCTTCGGATCGTTTCCATTTGGAATCGCCAAGCTTTACACGAAATTTGATGCAGTAGCGTTGTTCAAGTTTTCCGTCATTTTGTCAAAAACGAAAATCCGACGGCGCTCACTTACACTTCTCACTCATCGGCGGTCTGTCGGCGACTGACAGCTTCTGCAGGTGGGAAAATATTCACGCATACGAATTAGGATCGCCGACATTACGTGCACTCAACCACGCCTCCCTAGCTTCATTTGTTTACGCACGAAAAATTAAGGTTGGATACTTTTTGAACACACCTCGTATATGTTTATATGTTTATATGTGTATGTATATATGTACGTATGTACAGTATATGTAACATCCATTTTAAAATCAGGCTGTAACACAACAAACTAGAAGGGCACTCGCAGAGCGCATACCTCCGCCCACGTAATGCCTGAACACGAGAACATATCTGGCCCAATACATATATATATATATATATATTATACATATTGTTACGGATCTGGAAACCATTTGCATTCAACATACAGATGTCCAAAAGTCAGTTATGCCGTATAAGTATGTGTGTAGTCAGATCCCCTTCCTTTTGTCTAGTGGGAGAATCAAAGGCGTGCGTTGCGATTTCTTTTAGCTAGGTTATTAAATCTTTACATCCAACGAACAACCAACAACCATTCCATTCCCCATCACGATCCACTACCCACCTGCTGTCTACAAGCACTCTGACTTGCCAAGGCAGGGTCTTGCAGCCATTCCTTGCCGCTTCCACCAACGTTCCTTCCACAAACGTAACTCTTGCACGACGGCCTGTGCAACATTGATACTGTTACTCGTCAAGTATGAACCCACGTGGAAGACTGGCTGGGGTTTCCCGGCAGGGCCGTTGCAGCGTTGATACTGTTACTCGTCAAGTGTGGGCCCACGTGGAGAGTGCTGGGTTTACCGGCAGGGCCAAGCCCCGCCCCGGAAAGGTGGGCCGTAGGACCTGTCCAATCAGAGGCGGACAGCGAGGTGTTCACCAAGCCCCTCCCCGCTGAGGGAGGTCCATAAATCCCGAGCACTGTCTGATTGGGGTGGTCTTTTTGAGGTCTTGGAGAGTTTAAAAGTTCTTTTGAAGAGTTTTGGTGGGCGTCGAGGTGGCGAACGTGTCTCTGCTGGCCCTCTACGAGGAAGGGAAGAGCGACCCGACCCCCCCTCCGTGGACCCCGGCCATTCACCACCCGAGCTCCACCATGAACCTCGAGTCCCACACGTGCGACTGGGGACCAAACCAGCGACCATTGTCAGGTGCCGCATCGCGGAGCACGTCCTTCCTCCGACGGTCAGGTACACCACCGAACTCTGGCCCCCAGCTGTCTCTCTCCATGGCTGCGAGGGTCCAATAAAGACTCTGGGTTCTTTCATTTGTGTATGTGTCTGCGTGTGGGTCTGTCTTTAAGTAGAACTGAATAAGTGTTTTTGGATCATTGTAAATACTTGTTGCATATTTGCGTTAAGTCTTGCTTTTGTGTCTTCATTTACTGTAAATAATACTTGTTAGAAATATTCACAGTCCGTTTCTGTCCCTTCTTGAATTGGTCCAGCATGGTTCGGATCTGAGTTTAGCCGGGTTTTTATACCCGATAATCCGTTCTTTCCAGCCGGCACGGCTTTGGCAGTTTCCGCTGGCTGCACCCGAACCGGAGTTGGTAGTCGGGTAGTTGGAACTCTACCGCAGTCGGTAGAGTGACCCAGTTCGAGCAAGACGTGCCGAGGGTGGTTTCCCCTGAGTCGAAATCGCGTAGTTAATTAGGTAAATTGGTTATAGACAAATAGACCCTACGCTACGCAGTTGAGATATTGGCGTCCACGGTCGGTTAGACCAATGGTTCTCAACCTGGGGGTCGCGACCCCCCGAGATTGTTTTTTGGGGGTCGCGGAAGGTTGTCAAAACAATAAACAAACAAATATATTGTTACGAATTTTGTAATTCGATGCACACAACATTGAGGTTCTTAGTCAGTTATGTCGATAAGTGCTTGTTCCCTAGATAGCTCACCTTCCATTGTTTAATGGCAGAAATCGATTAGGTGTGCTGTGATTTAATTATAGTTAGGGAGCGATCCCAACACAATGGAAACGCCCCTCCCCCTCTTCTGCGAAGAGGAAGAAGAGCCCTCTTATTTCTTTCTTTCTTTTTTTTTTGGGGGGGGGGGGTCGCGGCTAC
>CM068953.1:26772756-26787751 GCA_035128595.1 Eptatretus atami | reverse complement strand
CACCGACGAAGATAGAAGGTCCACGAATGCGCCGACTTAGTAAATTTCTTCAAAAATCATCTTCTCCAAACCCATCATACAGAATCTACCAAATTTGGGTTCAACATTAGGAGAGGGTTGTGATGTTAAAATGGCAGAGGCCATGCAATCACACAACCCCGGAAGTGTGTCGAAAATGGCAGATGAAGTATTGTTTGGAAATCACATAAACTCCTTCAACAAACCTTCTCTCCAGCCCCACAGTCAGAACGCTAGCCATATGTGGGTTACAACATTAGGCCAGGGCACAGATAAGCTACAGGTCCGCCGTGGTCCTTTTTTATATACCATCGCCAACACGAAATACATTAATCAAAATAAAAAATGGCGGGACAGAAGGAAAACATTAGGAGGGACAGAGGTAACTGCGGCGAACAGAGATGAACATTGTGGCTAAGGGTTAAGATCACAGGTTTAGAGGCGAAGCGAGAGAACCAGAGGCGGAAGCGAGAGAACAGAGGCGGAACCGGAGAAAGAAGGCAGAAGCGAGAGAAGAGAGGCGGGCCGAGAGACCACAGAGGCAGAAGCGAGAGAACAGAGGCGAAGCGCAGGTTAAAAGTTGAGGCTGCTGTACTTTTTAAATTCACTGGTTTGGTGCAGAACCACTTGAAATACAATGAAGTACAAATGTAAGCCCTCTATTGCCAAGCAAATAAGAATGACTAATGATTTCCCACGAGATGCACATAATCTTATGATAAGTAGTTTTAATTTCTTGGTGAAGAATTCGTGAGCAATTTGTAATTGTAATGAGGATTCAGGCCCGTAGCTTGACGGTACAAAGACAGGGTGCAAATCTAATTTTGCAAGTAGCACTTGCGAGAAGTGAGGGTAATTAACCTGGAGCAGTGTTGGCACCGGCTTCGAGTTGCTAGTCGGTCTGTGTCAAAGGTGTAAACCATTTGGCCTGACAGAAATGGTGCATCGAGGAATGATTTTAGACCTCGAATGTGCATCATCCCTTTGCAATAAGCTCAAATCTCATCTTTCAATCCCTCACAACATCTCTCTTCTCTTCTGCTTACTTGATGCTTTTTAAAGGCACCAATAATAAATAAAGATTATTGGAGGCCAAATAAAATGACTTTTTTTTTCTTTGACCACGTTTTGGATTAGGCGTCCAAGATACAAATGTGGGTCGGGGCTTATTTTTCAGGCCTCAGAAAAGGAGGGTTGGACGGTGGGGGGGAGGGGGGAAGCAAGGCTCAACTCCCCTTTGAAAAAATGAATGCCTGTGGCCTGATACATTAACAAGACTAGGACCAAGTGCAAGGATTGACCACCTTGGCTTATTAAAAACCACTTTCTGGTTCAAGACATGACCACAGTGGTGAACTTTGGAGGAATACAACCTGAGGTCAGAGCTTATATGTCTCTGAACAACATAAAATTACGCAAACGTTACCTACCATTGCTCGACGCTGTGGGCAATTCGAGCCACGGCGGGAGAGCTCGGGGTTCTTCCGCTCGTGTTCCGTTGCCGAATGTATGGCCGAGTCTTCCTCGGCCAAGTTGGCGAACGCGAGACGGAAACACTTGCCTGCTAAGCCTGCAACCAGGCTCGCTGCCTCCGCTGCCACGCTGCCGCTCGCCGTGCCCATGGGCCTGCCTGCTGGTAAACTTTGCTCACCGTCCCATCATGGTGCCACAATTTCGAACGGGTGGCAAGTGCTGTCTTGCGGCGCGTCGTGTGGTCCTTCCAAAGCAAGCGCTGGAGACGAGTGTGCTGGTGCCCAACTGACCGGCCCTGATGCCTGCCAAAGTGAAAAGAAGGAAACTTGTACGGGTATGTGCCGACTTTCTCTCAAGGTTATAAGTGCAGTTGGTGTAAACCTTACCACGAGGTGATCAAATTTTCACAATGTGAATCCATTTTATTAAACATAACGAAAATGCATGATTATTCTTTAAAAACATATTTTGGCAGCAAATGCAATTGAGGTTACTCGAGGTCATTTTGCAATCGAATTAATTTCCAAGCAAATTACACCATTTTCAGTGACTTGAAAAAACAATTGGGGGGGGGGGGGCGGGCCTTCACAAATACAAAAAACTATAACCATAAATCGGATCAAATTTTGACCCCCATATACTACCCCCTCACCCCCTCATAACATCTCTCCCCAAAACTATATCTGTCTCTTCTTACAACCCATTCTTTTCTCACGACTGAACCAGAGTAAAAACCTAATTTTTGTTCACGTTAGCACCAACCTCAACGCCATTTTGTGGTGTAACATATTTGCTTTCAAGATTCAATGATTAAATGTTAACCAAAATGTGTGGACATGATGTAAAATTGGAACCGTAAACCCAAAACAGCAAATTAAATGTACAACATCTCAAGACTCATCATCTCTAGTAGCAGATTGTGGTAATCATTCGCAGGAACAATCGTAAAAATAAAGTGCTTTGGCAGCAGTAAGAATAATTTCAATTACATCAGGACTGGTGCAACTGAATGCTTCAGGTCACCGACAAGCAAATGGGGGAAACTGGGTGCATTGGGACAAACCGTCTAGCTGCTGTTCTTGGGCAATTAATATAAAGTCCCAAATATATTGGGCAATTAATATTACTGTATTAGACATGAATAGCTGCGAGGAGCATGCTCCAATTCATGCACAAAGTTATGGGCTTTTTATTCTTCTTTCGTATGAAGCACATGGCTGCGGGTAGCATGAATTTGATGGGGGCGCAGCCCACTGATGCAGTGCCGCATGTAGGTTAGAGCAATAAATTTTGGTAATTTGCTCAATGGAGGTGCCGCAATAGCTTGCCTACTCTTTGCAAAGGACACCAACGGGACCTTTAATGTCCACCGATTAATGCCAGCAGACGCCCCGGCTTAATGTCCATCTGAGGGATGGCGCATTCATTGATTGGGGTTCTCTGTCTGTGAAAGCAGTTGGACCAGGATGGAGAATTGGACCCAGACTAAGACAGTTCAAAAGGCAAGTGCATCGCACCTCTGCCCATATTTTTCAGACAAATGTGCAATGTACAGGCAGAAGTGCAGTGAAAATGTCATGGTGGGTACTCTTGGCTGAGGGGGAAATGCAAGTTCAGCTTTGGAAGAGAAATGGGATGAGACCACAAAACCAGCTTTCACTAGTGCTTCCTAGTAGTGCAGTGGTACTGTATAATCATTTTCTTCACCCGCGGCCTGTGACCGATTTCTGCTCTGCTGGAAACACCAGGATGACCATATATTAGGTGGGTCAGGATTCAACACCCAGGCGAGATAACAGTTTAGAGGGCAGGACATCAAGTCAGCCAACTTGAGATTGTCCTCATTTCATTGACGTAACAAACTCAGTGGTGGTGGGTGGGGAAGGGGAACAGCGGTAGGTCGTACACAGATTATGTACTGAACGTTATACTAATTTGACCACGCAAGTCCCTCCCATAAACCTTAGATCGACGTAAACATCAAATGAATTATAAATCAAAAGAAAAGAAAAATGCACACTGTTCCCCTTACATTGCTGGGCAAATATCACCTCAACCGTAAAGTATATACGAGACAAACGCTTCATTCACTGCATCAATGAAACTTAGGAACTTTGGCAATTTATTGGATTTGGCAGATAGAGTATGAAGAAAAACGAGTCAACATTCAAATTAGGAAGAAAAAAAACAGTGCTAATTGCGGGTCGAGCTTGAAAATATTTTCTGCTGAACTCAGCCGGTTGGTAAGTTTAGAGCGCTAAAAAGCTAAGCAACAACAATTATACGAACTCACCAAATTGTCCAAGTGGATCCATACTCAATATTGCCAAATATGAAGAGCACAGCAAAGGCATGCAGCTTTAATGTGGGTGGTGTAAACAGGAACTTCTTTGAACTCTATAGTTTGTCAAGTGGTTGCTGGCGGCAAGAACGCCTCACCCCATGCAGTCTTGAAAACAAGGACATGGACGAGGTCTGCGAGCAGCAAATTTGATTGGTCCGAGATGAATGTAAAAGCCGAATATTTTGTCCAAGTCCTGCTAAACGGAAGGGTTTTGAAAAGTGACTTGAGGTAATTTGTGTTTCTCCTGTGTTTAAGTATATAACAATTGAAATAAAATAAAGAATTTAAAGGTTGTATAAAATTTCATTAAATTTTATTTTTTTTTCCCCGGAAGTTTACCGGCGTTGCCTGCAAAGAGTCTTTACACCACCTTTTCTAAGATGGTTAAATTTTCTTTTATGCCGTCTGAGTCCCTTTATGACGTCATAAAAACAGAAACTTTCCTTTTGGAATGAATTCAATTTGTTTGACGCCAGACAAGCCCCACAGACTAAAAAAAAAAGTTCTTCCTCCTCTCTTCGCATTGCTCGATCAGGACGAATTTAGATCCAAAAGTTCTGGCAATTCGGTTGTTTTCCAAATTCGTGCTCAACAATATGAACATTCAATTAAAAATCAAGTCAATCCTGATCATACAACTGACGTTTGTAGACGGACAGATAGACAAAGTGAATCAAATGCTAAACCATATTTTTCATTCGCGTCGCGCACAGGAATGAATGTGGCACACACTGACTGACGAGCCACCATGCCTCGGTGTTCTGCTGGCCCAGGACATCCAGAGAAGTGCCCTTCTCAAAAGCCGACGCTCGCCTTGTCCTGTGCTGTGTATGGCTGCAATGCTAATGCAGCGAACCTAGCTTGTGCACACACAAGCGAGATGTCCCATCTGCGCCGGCAGGAAGCTAACGATGCAATGAACATCATTTATGGACACACTGCATAATGTGCTTTGGCATAAACCCTGAGGTCTTCAGGAAGTACTATCTTCACAAACTTTGTCAGCAAGTGAGTTTGTGTGTGGATTCAAAATTTTTTTGGTTTTTAAAGGCAAGCCGATAAAGCTGGGATGCGGACACTTGGCACAGAATTCAAGATACACCACAAAGTGAATTAAACACAAAACATTGTGAATCATCCAACTAGTTACTAGAAAAACGCTGAAACCCACTCTGTGTTTTCACATATATTGGTTACACTTCTGGTGATGCCGAGACAGAATTATGGTATCTTTCATTACCTCTGCTACCGAAAACAGTAGATAGACGTTATATTATGTTTCAACAATCTGTTAACTCGTGAGCAGGATATCTCAAAAGCTTGTGGACGGATTCCGACGGAATTTGGTAGACGGGTGTGTGTGTGTTGACGAGGACAAATTGATTTCGATTTGGTTAGGGTCTGGATACAGATCCGGCCAATCAGTGGAATACAAAAAAAAAGTTATGCACTCTACTTATTGGCAATTCTAGTTTACATGTGAATGTATGACACCTCTGTTAGAATTAAAAAATCCCACTTTGGTGTATCGGAGGATAAAAATTAGTAAATAAATAAATAAAGTACGAAGTTCAGTAAGCAAGTGGAGCCATCTATACAAATACACAATAATGGAACACTTTCAACCACAATTCAAGGCATCTTTCACTGATGACAACCACACCACCCCTTTTACCGCTCCCACAACATATCCCTCTCGCAATATGAGGCTTATAGAATGGCTCGAAAAGTGAATGAAATGCAGAAAGCAGAAGCAAGCACAAACACGATGAGGCTTGGCAATGAAAGGCATGCAGCTAAGGCAAATGGCAGTGGTTTGACCAAACGACAAAGCCGAACATCGTACGAGTTCCAGCTCTCACAACAAGAGTAATGACAAAACCAAACATTTACTACAACATTGACTTGTAGTGTTTGCTAGAACAACATATTCCACGAGTGAAGGTGTACCAGGCCAGGATACGCTCAAAACTAAAACACCCAAGAATGTTATGTCATCAAATTAAAAGGAGAGACTTAAAAGATTATTATTTAATAGTGATCAGAAGGGGCATTGTCCAAAGGCACAAGTCAGTACATGACATGAGTAGACTTCAACATGCATTACAAGGACAAGAGCAGATGATGGACAGCCATTTCAGAACCAAAGGTGTGGTGGTTCAGCTCCACAACAAAACGACTAAACAACACCAACACGGTGGTAAAATAAGATCTCTTTTCGTAGACTCGAACTCAAGGCGGTCTGGCAGGATAGCCGGGAGGTATACACACTCAGATTTTGGACCATTAAGCTGGAGGACCCCAATATGCCAGCACTGGTAATCTGTGGATGTTACATATCCCACGGTGTATTTGTCACGAGGAGAGTCATTGAAGCACCCTGAACAAATTACAAATTCCTGTCCCAATCTCTCACCCCACACAGCACTTGGCAAGCGTGCGAGTATGCCAATACCCCCACAGTTGAGGAACAAGCCCTTCATCTTGGAGTCTGACTGAAAACATGCGACGACGACGCAACGCACCCTAGAGGTCACAAGCTAAAGGGCGACTTTCGTGACCAAGCTCGTAGGGTTATCCCCCTCGAAGGGCAAGAGAGCTGAACAATTTTAGATTACACTCTGGGTTAAATAACTCTGGAGAAAACACGATGCCTACCTGCATGGAAAGGTGTCATGGACAATTGGCATTGAAACTAAAGAAAAGGGCGAGGGAGTGGGGAGAGAAAGAATCCAACAGGCCATGGCAGCTAAAATTAGTATGTGTGCTGACAAATTGTCAGACAGTCAGCAAAGGACATTCAACAGATTAAAGGCACATCCCTCCATCCAAGCCCTGCAGCAGAGTGAACCTCACAAGCATACATAGCATGCATTACCCAAGATAAAAGCGGCACACACACACCACACACACACACACACACTCACAGACACACACGACATGGGTTTGATTTTTCCCCTCCCCAAACACCAAAAAAAAGAAAAGAAAAAAAAAAGAGCAACGCGAAGGCAATGGCGAGAAGCATGAAACTGGGGAGCGCGGCAAAAGTAAAGGAGGGGGTTGCTCACACAATAAGAAAAGGGAGAGTGGTGGGAAAGTGTGTTTTTGCGGTTCAGTAAGCATGACAATTTGGTGCGTGTGCCTTCGACTTTTGACTAATTGAAGGACTATAGATTTGATTTTAGTATCCAGACCAAAAATATCTTTACTGACCGTTTTCTATTGAAGATTATTGCAAACCATTAACTCACCATAGAAAACATCTGATAAACATATATATTTCACGCCAAATTTTCAACTTATACAAGCAAAGTAATTAGAGTTTCGAACTCTTTCCAATTAAGAGAAGGTTAACAATGAATATCTTTCTCTCTTCCCCCCATTCAAAGCATCAACTCCATGCTACCTCCACACCCCAAGGCCCTCTCTTGAGTCACCTCGGTCTCGGACTGTCGGTTTGTGAAGCCACCCCAAGGTCCATCGCCGGTCGAGCCCGCTGCAGGTGAGGCCTCCGTCGCTTAGCGATCTGGGCATCAAGGGATGTGGCTAGAATCGGAAGGACAGGGATGGGAGCAAGGATAAGCATGAAGAGAGAAATAAAAAGTGATAAAGCTACGTTTGGGCAGGGAAGGGTTTGGTACTGTATTGTGGCCAAAAAGTAAGTATTGGGTACCTGACTGGTCTGAACCATGCACCTGAGGCCTGGTGTTTTTATTTATTTATTCCATTTCTTTTTTGAGTGGAAAAGCCATAATTTGGTGATTTACACTTCACTTTTGTTACCACCCTGGCAACAGTAAATAAAAATCCAAGCAGCAAATCAGATTTGAATGCAAGGAACGTCAATGTTTGATGTGGGATAAGTGCAGGATTGCTGGAGAAAGAGGGCCTACGTTAAGGTCCAACGGCAATGGGAAGCAGAGCCATTCATTCAAAGGGGGCCTGGTGATCGGACAATCAATGAAGGAAACTTGTGGAAATCATTCGGTTTTGTGGGAAGCATATATTTGCATTTGTTTATTCATTCAAAATTGCGTCCACACCTCACCTTAAACCATTCCGTCCAGAGTCGTTGCTCTGTAGAACGTCACAAAATGTTGCTTTCATTAATCAATCACACAAGGTGTCGGCCTTCAACACCAGAAAGGATGACTGTGTGAGGAGCTTACCCGTCGGTTGGCTTTCTACTGGTGACATCTACGTCCTCTTTTGTGAGGCTCAGGAAGGAGGCTGGTCACTACCAGCCTCCTGCTCACATCTATACCACTTCACAAAACCACAGCCTGCATGCCACGGCAGAATCGGGGGTGGGGGCAATGGCAGAAAGTCCACCTCAAACACAATGATGCCACAGGGTTTGCGAGAAGATATTCAACTCATGATCCACAAAGTAATAATTTTCGCTGATAAATGAGACCATTTTCTCTGTGTTCAAGAATGAATAAATAAATAAAGATGATGTATACTATGTTGGCAAATTCAACAAGCGCGGGCACTAAAGCCGTTGAGCAAAGGGGGGGGGGGGGTATGAAAACGCCAGGGTAAGAGTCGGAAAACGGTCTGTGCTCTTCTACTCCACTTCCCCGCCCCGCCCTCCCATAACGCGTCTTTCACTCATGCATCCCGAACACACCCCTCCCCACCCACTTTCTTTCGCTCTCGCTCTCCGTCCATGCATATCCACAAGGCTTCAAAGTCTCAGTGGCGAACACGTAACAGAGCCACATTCACTACATCTTGTTCAATCACTCCAAAGCAAGCCAGGCCGTGCCTTCAGGCTCTGGACCATTTGCCCCAGACGTGAGTGGACGCTCAGGACGGTTTGCCCATTATGGCAGGAGGAAGCATCACTAAAAATGAACACCCATTTAATTACGATCCATCTTGAAAACGCTGGAAAGCGTGAATGAATGAATGAATGAAAGGATAAACTGCAAAGCAACCACCTCATCCGATTTAGGAACGGAAGAGGTGAAACAAGTTGGTTTCAGGTCAGGAGGAATTTGTACCTTTTGGTGTTAGCTCACATGTTTTGGAAGCAAACAACGATGGAAAAACCACAGAAGACAATGTGTTGCAGGGAAGATAAAAGAAGGCAAGAATATAAATTAAAGGATGAAAAAAAGGGAAAAAATAAAAATAATAAAAAGATGCATTACAGGAGCCATTCAGATAAACGACCTTGCAAATGAGTAAAATTGTGTTTGGCATGGCCCAAGCGGTCGGCAAGAGATGTGTTTCTCTTATCAGCGCTCAGACAGTCACAGTAGCAGAAAACACGACGACACGCCAAGTAATAAACCAACCCTTACTGCCCCCATTCCACGAGGCCATCGAACCGACTCACGAAAGCCAAAAGAGCAATGGCAGAACGGTGACGTTGAGTTTCTGATGACCGTGGATTTGGCTGAAGTCCGACATCATCTTGCATGAATACTCTCGAGAACCAGCGCTTTGGCGACGAATTTCTACACCTTCAGAAAAAAAACGACATGCCGGGGGATCGAGCCAAGCAGGTGAGATCATGCCAAGGATGTGCGAGCGAAGATCATTTTCCAGGAAGCGTTCATAATTCCAATGGTGTGTACGATGTCAACCAGCAGATTAACTGCTCGACGCCTTGTGACAGATCTTACGTGATTCACGATACCTCTGCTAATGAGACATCCGTTGAATCAATCTTTCCCACAGAGTGGTTGTTACTACACTGATTGTGTGATTATGTGCAGGGACTGCAAGATGCATTGATCTTTGCTGGCCTTCACTGTTTACATATAACAAGAGGGAAGATATAGTTGACACGTCTCTTCTCTCTTATTACCAAAACTAACAACAGTGCACTTATTTGTGAGCCAACCTCGTCAGGTTGAAATTGAGGCGCCGGGCCCGATACCTCAGACTCCTTCCTTTCTTTTCATCTAGATTTTTGTCGAGATGAGATATGGCACAAGGGTGCTTTCAAACAGCCCTGTAATCAATGTCATGTAGCTGTGTTTGAGAATTATAAGGGGAGAGGGGGAGGGGGTGAGGGTCAAAGAGCAAAATCAGATTGCAAAGTAGAAGTTCAGCGAACAACTTTCTAAGCAGTCTTGAGACAGGACGTGGGGGGGTTCTGCGATCGGCAAATTTGATTGGCCGTGACGACATAAAATGCCATAATATTTTATCCAAGTAATGCTAAACGGGAAGGTTTTTGAAAGTGTCAAAAAGGCGATTTGTGTTCGGACAGTGGTGAAGTATATAATTCGACTTGAAATAAAATAAAGATTTTAGAGGTTTGTGGAAATATATATATAGATATTTTTTTCTTCGTAAGTTTACGCGCCATTGCTGCAGCGTCTTCTCAACCAATTTACAGTGTTTACATTAGTTCTGCCTGCTCGTTTGTGTCCTCCATGAGTCCTTTAAAACAGAAAGCTTCCTATTTTGGAATGATTTTCAATTTTGATTGACTGCCAGGCAGGAAGATATAAAAATAAATATATATTTATATTAAAATTAATAATTAGAAAAAATAATAATTAGAATAAAATCTCACTCTCTCTGCAGGTGCGCAAATGGGGAAAATTCTGAACCAAAGATCGCTAAATCTACAGGCTCGTGTTTCAAATAAACATTGATTGAAAAGAGGTGTTCCTCGATCATAAACTGACATGGTGGACAGACAGACAAGTGAACCAAACGTTAGCCAGCTTTTGCTTCACGTACGTGGCGGTGATAAGGTTTTCAGCCTGCCAAACTCCGATTCAAGCAATGCAAGCATCGGCAAAATGATGCTTTACAGAGAACCACAGATGGAAGTAAGACAGCCATTAGTTGGTGACTTCCTTTACATTCGACTGGGGGTCAAAGGTAAAGTCAAATGCAAATTAAGGTTTCCGGCCTGCCATTTCGCATTAGATTGCAATCAATCCAGACAAGACTTGGCCCAAGACACCTCAACACAGCCGTGCAGAACCTGAGTCAAGGGTTGCCAGAAACTTCTCTGCATTCTCAGGTGAAAGAGACAGTTCAGGATAGTTGTCCAAGTTTTGTAATATATTGTTATTGCTCTGTCCTAATGGAGGTAAATGTGGGGGATAGGTTAGAATAGTTAGTTTGTAGTGCATGTTAGAATACGTGTGATATTCCTGTGAGAATAAAATGTGTCGAGCAATGTGTTTAAAGATCTGCAATATAGAAGACCTACAATCTTATGCTTTTTGCTGTTGTACATCTTTCTTCACGTATTTTCCATTCTAGCACACCCTCACAACAGGCCACACCGGATAGCATAGTGGTAGACATTGATATGCAAGACTTCACAGGGGTCAAAGGTCAAAATGAAGGTTCGTTCAATGAAATATTTTTTTTATTTTTAAACCGATGAAGACAAGACCTGGCAAAACATCCTTTTTCTCTTTAAATCTACTGCATTCGGTGGGGTTTTGTAAATTAGGGGGATGGAGATACCACGGAAGGAAGGGGCGTGGGAACTATACATCATTCGTGAATGTTGCAATTCTCGATTCTAATTCACTGTATTTTCTTCTCTCACGAGTTATTTACGAGCTTTCCTTCTTTCTTTGCCAAATAATCGTTTTGTTGTGATTTGCTCAACACACTCAAGGTGTTTCTGTATGTTTTAAGAACATGAAAAATAACAAAAATGCTTGCTCAGATGGTGTGTGTAATAAATATTGTTGTGGGCCGGGGGTCGGTGGCGAGAACGACCACGAGGGGGGAAAGCTTGCGTCGTCTCCCCAAATCCCCGGAATGTAGGCCGTGGCTCGGATACTCTGCGAGCCGCGGGTCGTCTAACCCAGTGGTTCTCAACCTTTTGTAGCCGCGACCCCCCCAAAAAAAAAGAAGAAAGAAATAAGAGGGCTCTTCTTCCTCTTCCGCAGAAGAGGGGGAGGGGCGTCTCCATTGTGTTGGGATCGCTCCTAACATTAAATTAAATCACAGCACACCTAATCGATTTCTGCCCATTAAACAATGGAAGGTGAGCTATCTAGGGAACAAGCACTTATCGACATAACTGACTAAAGGAACCTCATGTTGTGTGCAATCGAATTAAAAATTCGTAACAATATATTTGTTTGTTTATTGTTGTTTTGACAACTTCCGGCGACCCCCAAAAACATCGGGGGTCGCGACCCCCAGGTTGAGAACATTGGTCTAACCGATCGTGGACGCCAATATCTCAACTGCGTAGCGTAGGGTCTATTTGTCTATAACCAATTTACCTAATTAACTACGCGATTTCGACTACCGGGGGAACCACACTCGGCACGTCTTGCTCGAACTGGGTCACTCTTACCGACTGCGGTAGAGTTCCAACTACCGACTACCAACTCCGGTTCGGGTGCAGCCGAGCGGAAACTGCAAAGCTGCCGGCTGGAAAGAAACGGATTAGCGGGTATAAAAACCGGCTAAACTCAGATCCGAACCATGCTGGACCAATTCAGAAGGGACAGAAACGGATGTGAATATTTTAACAAGTATTATTTACAGTAATGAGACACAAAAGCAAGACTAACGCAAATATGCACAAGTATTTACAATGATCCAAAACACTTATTCAGTTCTACTTAAAGACAGACCACACGCAGACAGCATACACAAATGAAAAGAACCCAGAGTCTTTATTGGACCCTCGCAGCCATGGAGAGAGACAAGCTGGGGGCAGAGTTCGGTGGTGTACCTGACCGTCGGAGGAAGGACTGTGCTCCGCGATGCGGCACCTGACAATGGTGTGGTTTGGTCCCCAGTCGCACGTGTGGACTTCGAGGTTCATGGTGGAGCTCGGGTGGTGAATGGCGGGGTCCAACGGAGGGGGGTCGGGGTCGTCTTCCCTTCCTCGTAGAGGGCCAGCAGAGACACGTTCGCCACCTCGACGCCCACCAAAACTCTTCAAAAGAATTTTAAAACTCTCAGACTCAAAAAGACCACCCCAATCAGACAGGTGCTCGGAATTTATAGGACCTCCCTCAGCGGGGAGGGGCTTGGTGAACACTCGCTGTCCGCCTCTGATTGGACAGGTCCTATACGGCCCACCTTTCCGGGCGGGCCTTGGCCTGCGTAAACCCAGCCACTCCTCACGTGGGCCCACACTTGACGAGTAACAGTATCAAGCTGAGAACGGCCCTGCGGGAACCCAGCCAGTCTTCCACGTGGGTTCATACTTGACAGTAACAGTATCAATGTTGCACGGCCGTCGTGCAGAGTTACGTTTGTGGAAGGAACGTTGGTGGAAACGGCAAGGAATGGCTGCAAGACCCTGCTTGGAAGTAGAGTGCTTGTAGACAGCAGGTGGGTAGTGGATCGTGATGGGGAATGGAATGGTTGTTGGGTTGTTCGTTGGATGGTAAAGATTTAATAACCTAGCTAAAAGAAATGCAACGCACGCTTTGATTTCCCACTAGACAAAAGGAAGGGGATCTGACTACACACATACTTATAACGGCATAACTGACTTTTGGGACATTCTGTATGTTGAATGCAATGGTTTCCAGATCCGTAACAATATGTATATATATATATATATATATATATGTATTGGGGCCAGATATGTTTCGTGTTCAGCATTACGTGGCGGAGGTATGCGCTCTGCCGGAGTGCCCTCTAGTTTGTTGTGTTACAGCCTGATTTTAAAATGGATGTTACATATATGTACATACGTACATATATACATACACATATAAACATATAAACATATACGAGGTGTGTTCAAAAAGTATCCAACCTTAATTTTTCGTGCGTAAACAAATGAAGCTAGGGAGGCGTGGTTGAGTGCACGTATGTCGGCGATCCTAATTCGTATGCGTGAATATTTTCCCACTGCAGAAGCTGTCAGTCGCCGACAGACCGCCGATGAGTGAGGAAGTGTAAGTGAGCGCCGTCGGATTTTCGTTTTTGACAAAATGACGGAAAACTTGAACAACGCTACTGCATCAAATTTCGTGTAAAGCTTGGCGATTCCCAAATGGAAACGATCCGCAAGATTCAACAGGCCTTCGGGAACGAAGCCAATGGGCACCACACAGATAAAAGAGTGGTACAACCGCTTCAAAGATGGTCGCACATCAGTGAAAGTGAAGCATTTTCTGGTAGGCCTCACATCCCGAAATGAGATCATCATTGACCAAGTGAGGACCCTGCTGATGCAGGATCGTCGAATCACGATCAGAGAACTTGCAGACGAGGCGGGCGTCAGCATTGGATCCATTCATTCCATTGTGACTGAGGATTTGGGCTTAAGGAGAATCATCAGCGAAGTTCGTGCCAAGCTGCTAACGATCGAGCAGAAGCAACTCCGTTTGGAGATCGCACAGGACATGCTGGAGACTGTGAACAGCGATCCCAACTTCTTCAACACAGTGATCACTGGCGATGAGACCACAGTGATCCGTCATTTTGTCAAAAACGAAAATCCGACGGCGCTCACTTACACTTCCTCACTCATGGCGGTCTGTCGGCGACTGACAGCTTCTGCAGGCGGGAAAATATTCACGCATACGAATTAGGATCGCCTACATACGTGCACCAAAACCACGCCTCCCTAGCTTCATTTGTTTACGCACGAAAAATTAAGGTTGGATACTTTTTGAACACATCTCGTATACTAGCGGGGCATGCTTACACATTGTAAACAATAACGAATCATGCTTCCCATCATCTCGGGTCGCTCACATGCATTGTTTTTTTTTCATTTATATATATCTTTTATATATACATGGTTCTGTCCAACGGTTCTGTGATTATTTTTTTCCCCGGTGTATCAGCTACGATGTCTTGGCAAACGAAATTTCAGCTTTCTATGTCACTGAGAAGGTACGGAAATTTAATATCAGTCAGTGAGTCATCAGTAAGTCAGTCAGTCACTGAATGTTAGCATGAGCTTTACATTGCCTATATAAAGTGTACACCCCCCTTTCAAATTTTTCACCTTTTGTTGCCTTATAGCCACAATTGAATTGCATTAAATCAGACTTTTTACACCTTTATTTACACATCGTAACCCACAACTTCCAAGTAAAATTAAAATTCCACAAATTTCAGAAAATTTATTTTTAAAAACAAAATTGGAATATCTTGGTTGGATAAGTGTCCACTCCCATTATAATAGCAATTGTAAATTAGCTCAGGTGTAACTAATCACCTTCAAAATCACACACC
>CM068953.1:26734356-26745725 GCA_035128595.1 Eptatretus atami | reverse complement strand
AATAATAATAATAATAATGCAATTACAGGCACATTTTAAAACTTTTTTAACGAAACGTTGTATATGCAATCAACATTGGGGGACGCATGAAACATTTTTTTATTTTTGACCCCTGGTTCATGCCGTAGCGTTAGTCACAGGGGTCAAACGAGGGGAAAAAACAAAAATTTGAACTCAAAATTTGATATGGGGTCATTCCTGGTGAAACCTTTTGCCATCTTTCAACCTTTTCATTCGGTGGGAAGCGTGGGGATCTGTGATGTCATGCTATCGACTTCGCTCTAGTTTCATCTTTTCAATGGGAGTGTGGAATGAAAGTACCCATAGGCCTACTTTGTAACGAATCCATAGTGTGAAGATGACAGCGCAGCTGGAGGAATTAAAGAAAAACAAATCTGGATTGGACACAAACACGATGGAGCCAAGGGCAGACAAAATCTTCACATACACCAATATTAAAGGATATTTAACTTAACCCTCGACTTGGAAACCACCATTTGTCACCTCACTCTTCTGTGAGGCTCGAATTTGTATGTAAAAAAATAATTTGATCATTCTACATCAGTGTTAGTCAAAAAGTGAACACTGAGCGGTAGCAAACGCTCAACAAACTCATATACAAGCGTTTTTGGTTCTGAGATCATGCAGTTGTGTGTGTGTGTGTGTGTTGTGTGGTGTGTGTGTGTGTGTGTAGTGTGTGTGTGTGTATGTGTATGTGTGTGTGTGTGTATGTGTGTGTGTATGTGTGTGTGTGTGTGTATGTGTGTGGTGTATGTGTGTGTATGTGTGTGCGTGTATGTGTGTGTGTGTGTATGTGTGTGTGTGTGTTACTCTATACTAGCAAATAAGACATGAGAAGGAGGGGGAGGGAGGGAGAGAGGTGGAGAGAGAGATGGGAGGGGAGGGGGATGGGACGCTACAAAGGGAGAAGAGCGAGGGAAGGGGTGGGGACAGCAACACCTCACCAAACATGGCTATACACTCTGAAGAGGGGGGGGGCGTGTGAGCGAAGTGGATGGGTGAGAGAGGGAGGAGGAAAGTGGGGAGGGGAAGGGGGTTTGGAAGGAGGTAGCATGGAGTGAGTGTTCTCGACTTGCGTTGGTAGTGGGACTTGCGAGAAGTGGGGAGGTGGGGGGGGAGTGCACAAGTGAATGAAAGGGGAACGCTAAAACAGCACGTCAATACAGCATGCGAGATCGCTTGGAGATGTCTATGGGGGGGGGAGGGGAGTGGCTTGGCAGGAGATAAGCATGGATGGAAGGCAAGGGAAGACGCGTGATGGAAAGGAAGGAAGCAGCAACGATGGAAAGGCAAGGAAGGCAGCGCACGATGGAAAGGCAAGGGAAGCAGCACCACGATGGAAAGGCAAGGGAGGCAGCGCTGATGGGAAAGGCAAGGGAAGCAGCTCACGATGAGAAGGCAAGAAGGCAAGGCGCGCACGATGGGAAAGGCAAGGGAAGGAAGCGCACGATGGAAAGGCAAGGAAGGAGCGCACGATGGGAAAGGCAAGGAAAGGCAAGCGGCGATGGAAAGGCAAGGAAGCAGCGCGATGGGAAAGCAAGGGAGGCAGCGCGATGGGAAAGGCAAGGGAAGGCGGCGATCGAAAGGCAAGGTAAGGCAGCGTGATGGGAAAGGCAAGGGAAGGCATCACGATGGGAAAGGCAAGGGAAGGCAGCGCGATGGGAAGGCAAGGGAAGGCAGCGCGATGGGGAAGGCAAGGAAGGCAGCGCGATGGGAAGGCAAGGGAAGGCAGCACAATGGGAAAGGCAAGGGAAGGCAGCACAATGGGAAAGGCAAGGGAAGGACGCACGATGGAAGGGCAAGGGAAGGCAGACGATGGAAGGGCAAGGGAAGGAAGAGAAGGCAGCGTGAGGGAAGGAAGGGAAGCAGCGTGAGGAAAGGAAGGAGGCAGCTGAGGGAAAGGAAGGGAAGGCAGCGTGAGGAAAGGGAAGGGAAGGCAGCGTGAGGAAGAAGGAAGGCAGCGTGAGGGGAAGGGAAGGCAGCGTGAGGGAAGAAAGGAGCAGCTGAGGGAAGGAAGGGAAGCAGCATGAGGAAGGACGGGAAGCAGCGTGAGGGAAGGGAAGGGAAGGCAGCTGAGGGGAAGGAAGGAAGGGAGCGTGAGGGGAAGGGAAGGAAAGGCAGCGTGAGGGAAGGGAGGGGAAGGCAGCATGTGGGAAGGGTGGAAGGCAGCATGAGGGGAAGGGAAGGGAAGGCAGCATGAGGAAGGGAAGGCAGCGTGAGGGGAAGGGAAGGGAAGGCAGCATGAAGGGAAGGGAAGGCAGCATGAAGGAAGGGAAGGCAGTGTGAGGGAAGGAAGGCAGCATGAGAGGAAGGGAAGGAAAGGCAGCATGAGGGGAAGGAAGGAAAGGCAGCGTGAGGGGAAGGGAAGGGCGATGGAACATGTCCAAACAGCAACATTTTCTTTTTAACCGCCAGGTTCGATATAAACCAGGCAGGAGCATTTTAATCCCATGCTATCTACCTGGCAAAGACTTCCTGCATGAATGAATGCTGCACATGCAATTTTTGCACCCCTCTGGTCGGCTCACTCCAAATCTGATTTGTTCATGCTAACCATGAGGAAGCTGTCTTAAATTCAAAATTAAACCGTCAGTCTTTAACAGGGGAGAGGGCGCGGGGGAGGGGGGAGAAGGGGTGGGGGAGAGAAGGGTGGGAGAGCAGGGTGGAGAGTAGGGGTCCTGTGTGCAGGGGGAGAGGAGGGGTGAGGAGCAGGGGGGGGAGCAAGGGGAGAGTCAGGGTTGGAGAGCAGATGGGAGCAGGGAGGGTCAAGATGGGAGCAGATGGAGAGCAAGCGGAGTGGGTCGGGGCGGGACAGCAGGGGTTGGGAAGAGGATGGAGGGGGTTTCTGGCAGATGCAACATACAGTTTAACATCCATCTGAAAAGACAGGACACACATTGATGAATCACCCTGCCTGTGAAACACAAGGATGACAGTTTATAGCTGGGTCGAGATTAAATCCCAGGCTGGACAGCTTGGAACGAGCGCGCATACCTCTTGGCTGTTCTGCCGTGATGTGGCGATTAATTACTTTGCAACAACTGAAACCATTTCTTACTCATTGTAATCACCTAATTTGTTTTGCCTTCCCAACTCCGGCGACGTTCCCACTTCGAAGCGTGCCATGGTATCGCCGTGGAAGCTTCTAGAGCGCTCCAACAAAACTGTTGAAGAAACTTATAAAAACTAAACATTTAATTTTTTTTTACATCCATCTATCCAAGTGGATGTGACGGATCATATAATGAAAGAAGATCGTACAAAAAGGGGAAACGTCGAAATGAAAATGCACATTTTCAGCGAGCTACCCACTTGAGGTATTGCTTGACAACGAGGGGCCAAACACAGGCTTGTAAGTCGATAGATATATTCGGTGACGGTGCCAATACATTTGCCGTCTATGGCTCTGGCTTGGAGACTAACAACCAAGCAGTTTGTATTGCACTCACCAAGTGGGTTAAGCACTTAAGCATGCACTCCAACAAAACGGTTGATTGCATGCACCCAGAGATGCCAGAATGTCAAGCAATGTCCAAATTGGAGAAATGAACACTTTTTTTTAGCAGTTGGAACTGCTTCTGAGGTCAACTAAGAGGTTTAATTTTGAAAATTGGTTGAGAAAATAAAACTAGATTCTGCAACCGGTCCAGACGGCATCAGCCCACGTGTCCTCAAAGCCTGCTCTTCTGCCCTTGCTCACCCTCTCTCTGTTCTATTCACCCTCTCATTTGCTCAAGGTCATCTGCCATCTGCTTGGAAATCTGCTAACATCACTGCCCTGCATAAAAAAGGTGCCAAAACAGATCCCTGTAACTACAGACCAATCAGCCTTCTCCCAATCATCAGCAAGGTTATGGAATCCATCATCGCTTCAGACATGAAATCCTTCCTCTTCTCCAATGGCTTGATTTCCGATCATCAATTTGGTTTCAGACCAGGTCACTCTACCCTGGATATGCTGCTTCTGCTCTCCATCAATGGATGGAGGTCCTCAATGCCAGACAGGAAATCCGAGCCGTATCCCTGGACATATCACGTGCTTTTGACACAGTCTGGCACCCTGCACAACTCACCAAACTCTCTTCCATGGTATCCAAGGCCATCTCCACTCATGGCTCGCAGACTTCCTCTCCTGTCGCAGTCAACGTGTGGCCCTAAATGGAGTTCTTTCATCCCCTCTTCCTGTGCAGGCTGGAGTTCCTCAAGGTAGCGTTCTGGGCCCTGTTCTTTTTCTGGTTTTCATCAATGATCTCTCCGACTCCTGGAAAATCCTCTATATCTCTTTGCCGATGACTCCACCCTCTGCCGTACCATCTGTCATCCCTCAGACCGGCAAGCAGCAGCTTCTTCGCTCACTGCAGATCTGGATAAACTGGTCCAACACATGGAACATGTCTTTCAATCCAGACAAATCTCACACTCTCACTATGTCTCTTCGAAAGGACCGTTTAGAAAACCCCCCCATCCACTTTCTCAACAATCCTCTGGAAGAAGTCTTTTCTTTCAAGCTTCTGGGTCTCACTATCTGCCATGACCTTTCCTGGGAAAGTCACATTTCCAACCTCGCCTCAAAAGCCAGTCGCGACTGGGAATCCTCCGTCGTGCAAAGTCCTTCCTCGGCCTCTTGAGCTCCTGACCACTTACAAAGCTTTGTCCGTAGCCTGATGGAGTACTGCTCTCCCCTCTGGGCTGGTGCTCTGCCTCCCACCTTTCTCGGCTTCACGCTGTTCGAAACCAGGCATTTAGGATCATCGGCATCTCCCGCAATGAAGCTGAGTCTTTGGGCCTCTCACTCAATCACCGCAGGTTGGTCGGTGGTCTTTCTGTCTTCTACCGTCTCCTCTCCAGCCTTGCCCCCCCTGCTCTCTCTGCCATTTGTCCCACCACATTTGCACAGGGCGCTCAAGGTCCGCCAACAACCCCCTTCTGGTAAAACTACCAAAATCACGAACCACTGCTCACCTTCACTCCTTCATTCCTCTTTTTTCCCGCCTTTGGATAAACTCCCTCACTCTATTCTTTCCCATTCTTCCCTCCAGGCTTTCAAAACAGCTGTTCACCACCACCTCTTATCATCCCCCATCCAAATCCTCGATCTTTTCTACCCCGATAATCCACCCAAGCCCACTTCCTTCAATTCCCCTGCTTTCCTTCCTGAAAGTCCCTGTAAGTCCATCTTCTCTTCCCCATTGTCCCCGTCCCATCCCCATCCCTCTCCCTTCCACAGATCACCTAATGTGTCTGTTCCCCACTGTTTTGTCCCTTCCACTCCCGCCTCTTGTCTCATGCCCCTTGCTGTGCGTTGTGTGTTAGCTCTCATACGAGCCTCGACATGGTATACAAAAAAAAATAAAAAAAAAAAAAAAAAGATCATGAGAATCTCGAGGTTATGGCATGTGCGGAAATGAAATGGGGCCATGAATGCTGGCATCTCCGGGCATTTATAAGCACTGCAATGTATCCAGCAATTCATGGGTATGATGACCAAGTATTCGATAACATGAGTGAGGAAAGTGGGGAGGGGGGGGGGAAATACCGTTGTGAAGAAACCAATGCAGCCTATTCCAAGTCAAAGCATTGTTGAGCAGGCCAAAAAAAAATTGGCAAATTAAGACCACAGCGATGGACAGTGACGTGACCAAGAATAACGTCTTGATAAAGTTTAATCAAGGAAGGCCGTTAATCATCTTCACAAGGAGTGTTTACATTCACCCAAATTCCCAGTTTTCATTCATGTACTACATTGGAGTTCCTTTAGGATGCATGCAAAGTTTGGTGTTGCCAGGTTTCATGGTTTTGGAGTTATGAAGGAGACGGACTGATACACTGACGTTTATTAGTATAGACGGACCAAATTTATGGATCTGCCATTTGGATAGGTTCTGGGCTAAAAGGATTGAAACCTCGAAGAAGAACGGTGCCCAGCTTATCCGTGTGTCGGGAAACCATTCAGTTGCTTCTCGGTTAAGGTTCTGACTTTAGGAAAGGGAATTATGTTTGAAGGTTTACAATATAAATGAAGTTTTTATTTATTTATTTATTTAAATGTACAATGTTGAAGTTTGCATGAGTTAACATACAGAACATATAACAAGGGGAGCAGGAGACAACACGGGTGGAAGAAGACAGCACACAACAGTGGGGAACAGAGAGATGAGGAGATCTGTGGAAGGGAAAGGGATGAGGCAGTGTACACGGGGTAAAGATGATGGACACTACAGGGGCTCTCAGGTCCTCACACTGCAGGGGCTCTCGGGGAGAAATGCAGGGAATTTGAAGAAGGTGGGTTTGGGGTGCATTAACGGGGTAGAAAAGATCTGTGTTTTGGATGGGGAAGAGAAGAGATGGTGGTGAACAGCTGTTTTGAAGACCTGGAGGGAAGAGTGGGATTGAAGCGAGCATGGGAGTTTGTACCAAAGGCGGGGAAAAAAAGCAGAATGAAAGAGTGAAGTGAGCAGTGATTCTTGAGTTTGGTAGTTTTTCCGTAAGCACCTTGAGCGCCCTGCAGAAATATTGGGGGGGGGGGGGGACAGGACATATTGTAGACAGGGCAAGGGGGCGAAGTCAGAGAGGAGATGGTGGAAGACAAAGACCACTGACCTGCCCACGGTGAGACAGTGAGACAGTGAGAGGCCAAAAGACTCGGCCTCATCGCGTGAAATACCAATGATCCTAAATGCCTTGGTCTCCACAGCATGAAGCCGAGAAAGGTGAGAGGCGGGAGCACCAGGCCAGACAGGAGAGCAATACTCCATCAGGCTGCAGATGAAAGGTTTGTACATGGTCAGGAGCTCAGGTGTGCCGAGGAAGAACTTTGCACGACGTAGGATGCCCAGTCGGCGATGTCTTTGAAGGGCAGCTTGTAAATGTGGCTTTCCCAGGAAAGATCATGGAAAATAGAGAAGTCCAAAAGCTTGAATGAAAGGAGTTCTTCAAGAGGTTTGTTGAAAAAGTAGATTGGGGGGGGGGGAGGGGGAGGGGGCGGAAGGGGTTTCAGACGGTCCTTTCGGAGAGACATAGTGAGTGTGAGATTTGTCAGGATTGAAAGACATGTTTCACATGTTGAACCAGTTTGTGATTTATCCAGATCTGCAGAGAGCGAAGAAGCTGCTGCTTGCCGGTCTGAGAGATGACAGATGGTACGTCAGAGGGTGGAGTAATCAGCAAAGAGATAAAGAGGATTTTCCAGAGTCAGACAGATCATTGATGAAACTCAGGAAAAGCACAGGGCACAGAAAACTGCCTTGAGGAATCCAGCCTGGAGGGAAAAGGAGATGAGAGGATTCCATTAAGAGCCATGCGTTGACTGCGACAGGAGAGGAAGTCACGAACCATGTGTGGAGATTGCCTTGGATACCATGGGAAGAGAGTTTGGTGAGCAGGGCGGAGTGACAGACCACATCGAAAGCAAGCAATATGTCTAGGGAGATGGCTCTAATTTCATGTCTGGCATTGAGGACCTCCATCCATTCTTGGGAAAGCAGGAGCAGCAAGTCCAGGGTAGAGTGAACTCGTCTGAATCCAAATGATGATCGGAAATTAGGCCATTGGATATCGGATGTTGTGAAATGAACATCATTTGCAAAAACACTTTAAATATTACAAGCCGGGAGGCGACGATGATTCGCGGGCATTATTGAACAATGCCACGATAGGTACAATGGAGTTACTGGAAGCTTTTGAGGAAGCCTACCATAAAAACTACCTCTTCCATCAAAATCGACCAAATTAATCGGATTTTTTATATGTTGTACTTATGGACATTACGCACAGCTTCTAGGAAATGAAATTGCGAGAAAAAAAATCGATAAAAAAGTTCAAGTGGGCGTGGCTCCGCCACAAGGGGCATGGGACGCCCCTCATACAAAATGACACAACTAAACCATGATATCTAGCTTGTGTCCAAGTTTCACCAAGATCGCATCAAATGTCACGGAGCAATGCTCTGGAGAGAGTCACAAAGACAGACAGACAGACAGACACAGACACAACGAAAATAGCGGTCACTGCTGGCGCACGCGAACCAAAATTATATTTTAGGAATAGCTGGTACTGTAAAATTAATGATGTGTGCGTGTGCGTGTGCGTGTGTGTGTGTGTCTTTCGCCTCATTGTTGCTTGGAATCTCAATACTCTTACCATTAACTTGTAAGTATCCTGCAAAATCCATTGACAGGGTCAATGGTGGCAAAAGGGTTCCTCTTTAAGAAGACAAGGGATATTTACAGAAGTGTAAATGGGACGTTTTTCATCAACTGAAAACCGATGAGCATGTTTGTAGCCATGGGAAGTGAGGTGCGGCCGACTTCGAGCAGCACATGTTTGTTCCGACGAAGGGAAAACGATCAAAACGTTAGCCACACCTGGTTTCCTGTGGTGGTAACATAATCATCTTTCAGTTGATAAAATCCGTTTGTTCAAATTTTCTGCCCAAACAATCACCTTCATGAAGACCAACTGGTACGCCATTGTAAATAGGACAGCCACTTTAATGTCACTTTATGTGTTGAGGGTGCACTCTGACATGCAATTCACCCCATGCTAGCAGATCACCCGAACAGCTAATGTATTAAGACTAATCTTCAAAGGGGAACAAATCAAAGAACCACAATCAAATGTGCTCTTTTCTCTTAATGCCGAGTATCATCAAATATTTGCCAAAAAAAGAGGTGGATTGAGAAACGAGCTGTGGCTTTGATACAAACGTGATGGGCCCAAGGGTATTCTCAATGCTTCATTGAGGCTTCGCATATCCGCGATGTAACATACGAGTAATACGTAACATACGAGTATTTCCTCTTACTCCGTGGGAGGACTTGTTGAGCAGCACTGGTCACCTCGAGGACAATTCACAAGTACAATTGGTGAGGAGATTCAAGGTGAAAGCTTTGAGATGTGCAAGCTCAGAAACTCGAGTGAGTGTGCTGAAGGGGGGGGGGGGGGGGGGATGTGATCAAATACCAAATAAGTACCACGATACATGGCTGACTACGCAACTCATTTTTGACGTTTCGCAAAATGACGGATATTGGAAGAGCAGAGGAAAACCCTTAATTTACAGCAACCAATGCTAAGTTATGACTTCAGCAGAGATGAGCAAGTAATTCTCCAGTGACTACATCTTGACTGGTGCAGGAGGAAAGCAAAAATAAAATATAACGGTACTCTGTAGAGTGCACACCTCCACTAGGCTGATCAGTTTGTCTTTATCCCAATGATAGGCGAGATCTGGACCTGGACCTTTACCAAAATCTAATCAGCCTGCTCTTGTTACCTACCCAGCACATCCACCAAGTTTGTCCCAATCCGTACATAACTTTTTGAGATATCGTGCGATATATCATTTTTAGCCCCATCTCTCAATTGTGAAGAATCACTTAAAAATTCTGGTATCCAGATCTTCACCAAAATGTAATCATTTCGTCCTTGTCACAAACCCAACGTGTCTACCAAATTTTGTCCGCATCCGTAAATAACTTTTTGAGATATTCTGCTGAGAGAGAGAGAGAGCGGGGAGGGAGAGGGAGAGACATGACCTCTGTCCTCCTTTGGCAATGAGGTGTAAAAAGACAATAAGAAAATTGAATTAAAAAAAAAGATTACCATGGAGCTAGTTTACCAAAATCAATTATCCATTGACTCCCACCTATGATGACGTGACATGCGATCTTGACACGTCGACATAAATGTCGGAGAACAACTTCAAACAGCACAGTAAAATGTTATTTGATGATACAAGCAATAAATAACTAAGTGGTGGTAACAGAGGCAAATGCGTTGTCGTAGTTAGAGTATTTTAAAAGGTCATGGTGGTCAGTGTTTTAGTAATAAGCTGCATGTCTGTTTGTGCATTTAAAGATGATTCCTTCTCAACCAACTGGTGCGGGTTTGATTCCCTGGCTGACACTCTCACCAACCCACACTTGGCAAGCGTGGCGAGTCTGCCAAACACCTCGACACGAGTCGAACGAGGCCTAAATGCTGCAGTGAACCGAAACAGGCTGGTTTATTGTTTGCAGCATTGGTATTTGCAAATCAAAGGCAAAGCACAAAATGAAAGGCAGGTGTGGGTGAAACCGAGTGAATGGTTAAATAAGAACACGCAATCACACACACACACACACACACACACACACACACACACACACACACACACACACACACACACACACACACACACTAAAGTGCGACTATGACCGACGATGAAGAAGCTGATTGCAATGAAAGTGTTTCAGCGAGAGGGTAAAAAGGGTTTTAACTGGACTCAGTCCGTAAAGGATATGACCGCAACGATTCCACAATTCCATGCTCAAATTCACCCCAAGGTAATACCAGAGGAAGTGAGAGCACTCCCGGCTTTAGGATTACACACACACCAATATATATATATATATCTATATATATATATATACATATATATACATATATATCACAACCAGGATCATTAAGCTCGTTCCATCCGAGTGCAATGCGGCACATTTTGGATATGTTGATGCAAAAAGGAGATTTCATAATTTGTACCGAGGTTTCCACCTGAGCAAAATATTACAACTGTCCAACTGCAACACCAGACACTTCAGTCAACATTACGTACGAGCCAAACATTCGTAATACTCTACAAAGATCCAGGAAGTGAGCTCGTCGAACTGTGGAAGGAATGGTGATTGATGTGGTGGATGGTCATGGGAGGAGGAAAACCATTGAGGGAGGAGGGTTATAGAAACGGCTAAAATGAACACACAAAAGATGCATCGCAAACAGGGACAATGAACAGCATCCTTACCTCGTCCATTTTTCTTCTTTTCCATGAACCTGAATAAAGCAATGAAAGACAAGAGAGAAGAGAATTTGTTAGACATGAAGAATGCCTCAATCCCTGCAGACCTGCTTTTGCTCGCCCATGGCTCCCGTTACATCCCTCAACAGGAATCCTAAGAGTTTCCGAACGCACGGAGCGCAGAGAAGAGTGAAAGCTCTGCCCATGAGAGAGCAGCCAACATTTCAACAAAGCTTGAAAACCCCATGAAATATTAATCAACTGCAGGAAGGATGGGAATTCCAGATTTTATTGATTCACTAATCAAGAAAAATCAATTATAATCAACAATTGCTTTTGCACTTGTAGTACAAATAAAAACTTAAAGATGGCAGGAATTTGGGACTTGTCCAGGTGCCGGTGATAAACTGCCGAATCGTTGCCGAAAAACAACGTGGGGCCTTTAATGTCCACTGGCCAATGCGAGCATGCAGGACAACGTCTGTCTGAAGGACGTTGCGGTGCACCTTGTAATGGAACACCCTGTCTGCAAAGAACCAACTTGACAGCTTATGGTCGGGTTTGATCTCCC
>CM068953.1:26709277-26720816 GCA_035128595.1 Eptatretus atami | reverse complement strand
ACATTTAAGCAACAAAATGGCCACCAGTCAGCCATCTTGGATATGATCAAGAAAAAACAAATGACGTGTATATGTAAGCCATCATTCTTTATCTGGGTGTCAAGTTTAAACAACATGGGTAAATGCATGTCCGAGATATGGTTGAGGACGTGTTCAACATCAGGATATTTTTTTTTTTTACAACTAAAACAGTTGCCAGTCTTGGATATGATGTCGAAAAATAAAGACATGCATATGCATGTGTTGTTTTTGTGCCAAGTACAAATAAAATCAGTCGATACATGTCTGAGATATGGTTGCGGACAAACGCACACACACGAAAATCGAGACCAAATCCATAAGCCCCGTTTCGTGTACCAAGTCCAACGGGGGCTAATAAAAGGTTTAAAGGCACACAAATAAATTAATCCCACGTTTTACCACCATTTCACCAGTGTCAATTACACCACCATATCTAACACATTCGATGATAATTATTCATGCCTGTTGTACGTGTCCATTATAACACACTTAAAAAATAAGTTTCCTGTTTGGAATGATTTTCAATTTTGTTTCACTGCCAGGCAGGTAAGGCAGAGTAAAAATAGTAACACACTCCTCTTTGCGCACGTGTGATCAGAACAAATCGAGCCAAAGTACGGCTAAACTACAGGTTGGTTTTCCGATTCATGATCAAAATATAACATTCAATTGAAGTAAGTTGATCCTCGATCATAAATCGATAAGACAGACGGACAGACAGACAGACATGAACCAATTGCTTAACCCCGCTTATTGCTTCGTACGTGTCGGGTAATTAAGAAATTTCTCAAAAAAAGTGCCTGGAATGGCATGGAGGTCAACATAAATAGGTGGAAAATAAATAAATAAAGGATTAACAACTATACAGTCTGATGTTAATCAGCTGTTACCCTACACATGCTGCACGTGTACCAATTGTTTCACAAGCCTTCGGGAATTAAACACATTAGTACTATCAAATACTTATTGATGCAAATATATATATATATATACACACAGAAGACTGCCATCAAAATACATGCTAAACGAGTATGAAACAGATGGTTTTTGCATGCAAAACAGTTTGACTCATTAGATTCTGCAAACTTTATTAGGACACAACATATTGGGACATATTGTTGAACTTTGCCCTCAATAAAGCACATCAAACGTTTGGCGTAATACACAGTCGGATTTCACGTTTCGTTCTTTCGTCAAAGTTTAACTCTCATCGTGCACAAGTAAATAAAAGTACAATTCACAAATTACATTTTTTAAATCTTGTACAATGTTTATGAACAGCATTTTAAAAGGCAAAACATTGTCGCTTTAGCAAGGCCCTTAAGCATACAAAACAATAAGGGATTTGTTCAGCTCCTTTATTCATTCCCCTCATCCTCTTCCCTCACCTCATTTACAAACGCACATATTCACTGCACTAGTTTCCTATTCTCAATTCTCCTGAATATGCATCATTGTGTAGATGTTCCCCAAAATAATCTTGGACACGTTTTCTGCCACAAGGGACCGTGGCTCGTTCCAAGACCGTGACCGCGTGCACAGTCAGCTGAAAGCTGTCAAAATAGTTTAAAATTTCGAATGTTGGACTCGATCTTAAAAGGCTCATTGCTTGTGCCAAGTACAACGCTAACGATGTGGTGAATACAATGCACACCAATTAGCAAGGAACAGCACACCATAATCCTCAAATACAGCTTCCCTGACTGAAAAATCTCGAGTGAATGTATAGCTCATGGGATTTCTATCAGATGCCGTGAGAAATGATTAGGGTTGGCGTTATGGTTCAGGGAATATCTCCATGCTTTTTGAAAAATAACAGGGGGATATTGTAATCGGCTGTCTGTCTGTCTGTCTGTCTGTCATGCTGTCTCTTCCTGAACAGTTGGGCAGAAATCCACCAAATTTAGTAATTGTGATCAATGCATGTCAAGAAAGTGCGACAGCAGTATCATTCTTTAACCCACCCCCTGGGAGTGGGGTCAAAAGGTCAAATACCAAAGAATGCAATTACGGGTGCATTTTAAAACCTTTTTAAAAGAAACTTTGTAAGTGCAATCAATATTAGGAGATGCATGAACTATGTAACCCTTTTTTGGATTTGACCCCCGGTTCATGCCCCATGGAGTGGGGACTTGGGGGTCATAGCAGTCAAAAATTCAGGGAATTTTTATTTTTTTTAACTCAAACTGGTGTATTGGGTCATTGCTCGTCGAACGTTTTGCCATCTTTTAACTTTGCTTTCGGTGGGAAGTGTAGCGATTTACGATGGCGCACCATAGACTTTGCTCTAGTCATTTCATTTCCTTTCCAAGATCGAGGTCCAGGTAAGAGCGGGGTGACAGAAGGAACGAACCGACAGTGGGGCAACAGTTGGACACAATAAGGGAATGAATGAACAGGAAGAGAGACAGAGACAGAGACAGAGAGAGAGAGAGAGGAAATGCTCTAACCTGCAGGTAAGAGGGTTTAGTTAGGAAGGGTTAATGGGGGTAGAGAAGATTATCAGTCGTGATCAGGGAGGCCACGAGATGATGGTGCACCAGCTGCTTGAAGTCCAGGAGGGAAGATGGGATTGAATACAATAGCTTTAGGAAGGCGGTTCCACAAACGGAACAAAAGAGTCTAGGTGTGCAGTACACCTGCATTTTGAAAGGTGAACCAGGAGATGGTTACTGGAAGAGCGTGTGCATCCTTGAGTAGATAGACTCAGGTCGGAGGACAGAGCAGAGGAAGCAAGAGAGGAGAAGGTGTGGTAAAATTAAATAATAATAAAAATAAATAAAAAGGAAGAGGACGCTGAACGGTCCACGACGCGAGAGCAGCAGGTCTCGTTATTCGGCCTCATCGTGGGCGAGTCCAAGAACGACTGACTTATTTAAATAAAATGTTTTTGTGCAGGTAAATCTGCTGAGGATTTGTTTTCTTTGCTCATTTCATGGACTGTTGCGTCTACTGCACAGAATAATGGCTACACTACCTTGTAGGCAATTATTTCGCATCACCAAGCATTTTCTGCATGTGACAGGTTCGGTTTGTTCAATTGCATTATAATGATGGAGCTAAACTTGGGAATTTGTAGTAATAATTGTACTCAAAAATAAAACAAAACGAGTATTCATAAGCATTTAAATGAAAGAACACAGGAAACTTGAATTACTTCTGGTCCTAAAAGCATTTGTCATCACGAGGAATTTTTTTGGTGGTGCAATATATATATATATATATATGTTGGTGAATACCATGTGTGTCAATTGTTCATCGTCGTCATAATACTGCACACGCAAAGGGGGAACTGATGTGTATGTCTGTCTTTGCCTTGTATGTGATGCACGAAATAAAATTCACACACGATGATCGTTACTTTTGCAGAACATCCAAAATTGTCTAAAGGGGGAAGAGATCCTGTCATGGAACATTAGATGGAGCAGACTTTGTAAGCTCATTTAATTAAGGAAAGAGTTCACATTGGTCATTAGGATGTGAGGCCAGCACCAGTGCGGTTAATGGAGCCTGCATTCTACGGAATTGCTTGAAAGAGAATTTGCACACGAGCCTTGTTGTTTATGCTCCACATCGTGCAACATTTGCCCGTATTGGGGCGTCAAAATGGAGCAACGGGGTTTGCGGAGCTACGAGTCCAAGTACACCGTTCGATTCCGAGGATGGGATGTGGAGGTAAATGGAGTGCTTTGCTTTAATCTTCTTTCATATGCAGCACATGGCTGCAAGTAGCATCATTTGCTGGGGTAATCGCTGTGCCACTGATGCAGTGCACCCTGTAGGCTTGAGCATGCATATTTGGCCAGTGTGGTGACGACTCGACCGCTCTTCACAAAAGACACCATGGGATGTTTAACATCCACCAATGAATGATGATAGATGAGATGCCCAGTTTAACGTCCATCCGAGGGACGGCACACACATTCATGCCTCACCCAGCCTGCGAGACATCAGGATGACAGTTTGTAGCTGGGTCATTCAAACCCAGCTAGATGGCTCAAATGCGAGTGTGTGTTCCTCTAGGCATCCCTACCAGCACCCATAAGAATGCAGCTTCCACAGACGAGTCATACATAGAACTGCAAAACCACAACACCTTTTCACTCTCACTTTTAAGCACTCGATAAAAACCAATGATCAATTCGGGAAGGTATTTATAAAATGACCAACAAGTTATCTTTAAGTGTAGCTCATTTAAAATGAAACAAAGTTTGCAACATACACTGATGTAGTGCATCTGCTCGTTTGCCAAACAAGTTTCAGGTAAAGGGCCATCTTGGTATTTTGTATAATGGGGGGGGGGTACAGCGGGAATGTGGGAGAACAGAGAGCAAGAAAGGGGTGAAAAGTGCAAGGACTGATAGGCTAGGTCGTGAATAAGCGTCAATGAGGACCTGCCAAGGATCAAGCAGATGGGATACTTCCCGTGCAAACACTTGCAAATTTGTTTGAGAGAGCGACTTTTACTGAGCTGTCCCAACATCAACTGCTGTATTTTTAGGAGTACAGTAGCCACAAAGACCATGCCAACCAAATCAAAACCATACCAACAAATTGGACACTAATTTGGAATAGCAATAATAGGCCAAGCAGCCTCTTTACTTCTCAAAAAATTGTTCTAGGATTTCTTGGAGAACATTAAAAAAAATCCACTCAAGGACTTCAAACTCAACATCTTGTTCGCATGGCTGCACTGTCGTAATCAAGTGATGGCGAGAATCTGATTATCATCCTCCCTCACCATGCAGAGTTCAATAGTGGAGCCAGACTCTGTGATGTAATGCAAAGCATCAGAATCTGTGATGTAATGGTTGGAGCGTTCGTTCCGAGTCCGAGAGGTCGGCGATTTGACAACCGGGTAAGTAACAAAGACTAACAAGAGCACAACTGAACACAATATACGCCCGAACAAGAAGGTATATACAGAATTGTGCTACTACATGGAAAACAGCATCCTGGTTGCCATGGCAACCACTTTAGATGGACGAACGTATGTCGCGACACACCGTCTCCAAGTCTGTACCTATGTACCAAATATGAAACGTGAAAGTTGAAAACTTTGGGAGTTAGAGTGCAGACACGAACGGATGGAAAACAGCATCCTGGTTGCCATGGCAACCACTCTAGATGATGAACGTATGTGGCGACACCGTCTCGACAGTCTGTACTTATGTACCAAATATGAAACGTGAAAGTTGAAACTGTGGGAGTTAGAGTGCGGACAGGAACGGATGGAAAACAGCATCCTGGTTGCCATGGCAACCACTTTAGATGACGAACGTATGTCGCGACACACCGTCTCCACAGTCTGTACCTATGTACCAAATATGAAACGTGAAAGTTGAAAACTTTGGGAGTTAGAGTGCGGACAGGAACGGACGGACGGACGGACAGACAGACAGACACAGACGACCGGTATCACATAATACGCCCCGATATATACATATAATATATAATATATATATATATATATATATATATATATATCGGGCGTATAAAAATGATACTTGCTCGACGCTCAGTATTCAAGGATAGAGCACGGACAATCAATCATAGGTTGGCACCCATTGCACAGGCTCGATGCGTCAATTGGCTTCTTCCTGTGTTGAAGTTCCTTGTAAGGGAACTCGTATTTAAAGAATCAACCTCGTAGTCCAAGCATCAACGTTCAAAATCAAGACAGCAGATTGTCCACCAAACTGTCTCCCCGCCCCCCCCTACCCACCCACAAAAAAATCGACCTTGTTTTAGGCTCATAAAAATGGGGAGTGTGTAAGACATACCGTACGGGTGGACAGCTCCAAATGGGACGACCAAGTGTGGATGTAAACAGCGGATGAGATGGTATCCCAAGGGAAGCAAACGGAGCGGACAGGAAGGCGTGGATTGTGAGTGTGGGTGATGGCAGAAAGGAAGGGCAGAAAATCTGGGCATTTTGAAGCTGTGGAGCAGGAAATGTGCTCGGAATAACGTTTCTTAGCACGCTTCAAAGATTTGGGTCAAAATGGGTTACAATCCTAGCTAGCACTAAACCGAATTGAAAAAGACTTTTATTAGTTTTGTTCCTTTGCACGTCATGAAGGCATGATTGTGGAAAGAGTGGAATGCCCATTCCCTAACACAGACAAATGCTGCTTGTCCATTAGGCCACAATCTGAATGCCTCATGCCTCTAAGCTTTCACTCTGGCCTGCTGCCTTCTGTACCAATGGTATTGTGCGCATTGCACTTTGGTACTGCCAGCTTCAGAGTCTGCAGCTGTTTTGTGCATTTCCATAATTAGATTTCATTGCAACAAGCCTCAGATCGGAATACAAATCGAAACGTGGTCCTGGTTGTGGAACTCTATCTCTTTCTGTCACAACTCCCACGAACCTCCAGCTGCTTTTACCGCTGTTCCTTTCTTTACGAGGAGGATTGGCTTCGACATCCCAATTTCCCCAAAATATGATCTCAAGCCATTTTCTCCAAATGACCTGAGTTGCTGCTGAAGACGTTTTCATTTTTACAACTTCAAGTACATTAATGCGTCAAGACTTCAATGACAGACAAAAGCATCAAATAATTTAACATTACCTTGGCTTTACCTCATTAAAGTTCAAAGTTTCCATGAGGGCTCGCACCCCACCCCACCCCTTCCTCATCCCAACCATTCTCCCTCCCCCTCCCTCCCTCTTTGTACTCACCCCCAAACCTCCTACCACCACCCTTTCCTCAACCCAACTCTTTCCCCTCCCACCCCACCCCCCTCACACCACAAAGGCATTTTTGCAGGGTGCATATTAAAGTGTATGTGTACAAAACAACCTCTAAAAAAAAAAAAGAAGTCAAAAAATATAAATCTCAGGAATTTCCCTGGCGGCTGCCAGACTAATTACGTACACAGGCATTTCACTCCACCAAGCCGATTTCTGTAGCCTTTAATGTCTATTTACTTCACATCATATGTGAATTACATGTCCATCAGTTTGTTTAGAAGCCTTGAATAAGCGAGGGAAGGTCGGGGGGTTAACATCCTACAGTTTCATTAGCGTTTGTCGCCCTTCGGATGGATGTAAAACTAGAAGCCCCGTCTGCTGGCATGATTACAGGATTGAACGAAATGGGGTACATTCAAACAGCATGTTCCATTTTTAGCGATTATAACATGGGCTTCCCTTGAGGGATGAGATTCGTACAGCGACTGTCACCCTGAGCACCCACCATGATGGAATTGGAACTCTCCGAGGCAGTAATAAAGGCACTTTATTAAGTAAAGTTGTTATTAAATAAAGGCACATTTTAGTTGCAATTAAAATAAAGCCATATTCTATGGCACCTTCTTCCCTGCCCCTCCCACTTATCTCCTCCTAATCACGCTCTCCTCTCAGGGCAGTGTTTGTGCCTTTATTTAATAACTAAAATAATTTGCTTCAAAATAAACGAGTAAATAAATAAGTAAATAAATAAATAAACAAATAAATAATCGGCTCGAGTAAAATTTTCTAAATATGTCGAAGTGTTTAATTCCGAAGTCTCGTTTCTCTACATTCAAAACTGAAGGACAAGTATTGAAAATACTGTACACGGTTTTTCGGCCGCTACACAGCAACGGGTGGTTGCAAGGCAACGAAATTCAAACGCGCACATTCCCAGTATATATTCCAACTGTTGGCAAAGTTTCATCGAAATCGGTTCGCTGGTTCGTGCTGTGGAGCCTCACGTTGCAGACACACATAACACACAGACAGACAGCCGGAAAACCCGACAATAAGGGATATCTCATATATAGCGAATCCAAAAAAGAGGGTGGGCTCCGGACGCCTCCGTGCGGTGTTTAGTCTGACCTGGCATATCTTTAGTGCCATTTAAGCCACGCAATTACTTAAAAACCATTGATACAAACACGGCACTTAACTCAATCTTCTCAGGAAACACTAATCTCTCCAACTGACACAGGCAAACCGTCCAAACCCAGCTCACATCCCCTGTTAGTGGATCAATAATCCAACACTTGGGAATTGGTAATTTCTTAAAATTTAGAGATTTCACTCCACATTGACAGTTATTTAGTCCACGTGATCCGATTCTCAAATCCAAACCAATACTTTGATTATAAACTTTAATTAGTCCATGTAGATCGTCTTTCCAAAGCAAGGCATGTTTGAATAGGCCAAATCAAAATGGCGGCTCAGACCCCTGCGAGGTGAAGTTGGGCTGATGAAGGATAAGCCTTTCATGGAGGTAAGCCGTTAATTATCTTCAAAAGGGGTGTTTAAATTAACCCAAACATCCAATTTTTCATTCATGCACTCCTATGGAGTTCCCTTAGGATGCATGCAAGGTTTGGGGCCTTGAAGTTTCATGGTTATGCAGGAGACACAGACAGAGACAGATACAGACACACAAAATTGTAGAAGGCAATTCCTTCTGTTGGATGTGCTTAATGCTTGGATCCAGTAATGGCTGCAATAAACCAAGCCTCGATTCCATCACAGTGAATCACTTCTCTCCCTCACTACCACTGCTATCCTATTACAATCGCAGCCTCTATCTCACTTAATTCATACATGGACAGGTGTATTGTTAGAGAAATGAGGGCCACAATGTCCATTGGTTTGATTTTTCACAATCGCTAGTTAGATGTCCATGTCATCCTTATTTTGCTGAAGTATTTTCCACAACCGATCAAGCAATGCGAACTCACTATTCGAGAATGGCTTCATTGTCTGCTATCAATGAAGGTATACAGTTTCATTGCCCTTTCACATTGTAGTATTTCATTGCCCTCATAATCTATATACTACTAGGCCATCAAATCTTAAACAAAAATGGCAAAGAATGGTGTGGATGCAATTCCAAGTGGTGCATGAAGACAATGTTGGATAGATAGTGGTTCATCACACCGCTCTGTGGAGATTTCTCCATGGAAAGAATCTTCTATACTGTACTATAAAAGGAGCTGTGCATGCGAGGTCCACCCACTGGTTGGACAGTTCGCCTGATTCAACCCACAATTTCTAAACTTGGGATGCCAATTTCGGAATCCTTTAAAATTACCTTTCCTCTCAAGCAGCACTTTTACCGAGGACGTTACGCAGGTTTGCTATTACTTCCGACTAGTTTCTCTTTAAATTGTGAGAGGTTTCTGTGAAGTTGGTGATAGCATGATAGGGGAGCAGAAAGTGTTACATATTCTGCTGTTTGGACGTGGGGATGCCTGTTGGCTTTTATGACCGGGAGGTGATGGGAAGTAAGATGGACAACTTTGGAAGTGGGGGGGGGGGCGGGGGGGAGGGATGGGTTGAGGACTTTCAGTGGAAGTGAGGGCATGGGGGGGGGGTTGAAGGCTTGAGTGTGAGGGGGATTTATGGTTTAGAGTTTGGAGGAGAAGGGTGAGGACTTGGGTTGGGGTGGGGGTGGGGGGGGGGAGAGCAAAGGTGGGACAAAGTTGGAAGGGTAGGCTGAGACTTTTTTGGCGAGTTGTCAGAAGTGTGGTGTGTTGTGTGTGTGCGTGTGTCAATGTCCGGGGGGGGGGGGGTGGGGTGAGGGGAAGTTGTAATGAACCACCCTCTGGGTAATGTGCTCATCTATTGTAGTTATGATTCATGTTTTAATTCATCCATCCACGCATTCGTTAATCCACTCATTAAGTCAACAATATCGGAGTGCTGCAAAATAATTTCGAACCCAATTGACCATTCCGTTTTACCACTTCCTCCATCACCGATGACTTGCTCTCAAAGTACATATTCCATTTTCTACTTTTGTTTCATTTGATAAAGGCATCGAGGTCAGCACTTTCCTGGGACAAAAATGATAAATTTTTGAAATGTCCAAATCAACATCCTATTCATTTCATCCATTGCATGCAATAGGTTTTTGACAAAGGCTATGAAGGATGATGTTCTGCATGGGATACAGAGGCAAAATAATTCCACACTGAAGGCATGGAGGAAACCAAAATAATCCATCGAAATGGACGAGCGTATCCAAGCTTGATAATACGTTTTCAACATAAGAATCAAATGTTCAGTTAAGCAATCATGACCACCCTGCTGAAAACAATTGCTCCAGATTGGAGGAACAACAAAATGTAGATCTCACATTGGAGGACAAAACAAAGAGAAAGGGGTAAGAGAGCAAAGGCCAATGGTGTTCTTGCCATGAGAGTCAAAGACCCAAAGCATATTACTTTTCCTACATCCATATGGGTAGATCATTAAAAAAAAAATGAATTAAAACCAAAGGAGTTGGAAACAAGCCCCAGGATTATTGAATACAAATTTTGCTCATAAGAACAAACTGACCATCTGGGGATACTCGGCACGAGAGCCTGCTCAGCAGCATTTAGCACGTGCGGGTTGTGGAGCCAAAGCGGCTCACGATGCTCGAACTCAAACTGCAAGATGTAACAAAAGCCAAGTAGATCTCGTGGTCTAGTCCAAAGAGGGAAGGAACCTTTGATAACGACATTCTATCAGTTCATTGGTGGCCTAACCAAACAGCTGTTGTAACATTTCTCTTCCTCCTCTCTGTTATGGCGCCCACTCCCCTTTCAAACCACTACTCGGTGTATATTATTGCATTGTCACTTTCCTATTCCTATTTTTAGCTTACACGAGGGAGATCCACATATTTATTTTCCACCAATGGGCATTCACAAAGACAGCGTGCTCCCACACACTAAGACGACAGGTTTCAGGTCAACAATTGGCATGTGAAGAGTTCAGGTGTCAAGGTCAAAACAAGTGCAAAATATAAGCCATCAAGTTTTTGCACCAAGTCCATGAACTTTGTACACTTCCCATTTTGAAGGGCTGGATGATGACAGCTGCTACTGATACGACTTTCTCAAAAACTTCCATTAAACAGCTCTCTCTGTTGATAGGACGTTATGTGTACTTTATCCTCAAGATGGTGTTCCATTCAATCGCACAGAATGATGCAGTAAAATATACAGGCTCATCCTTTGGAGCGTATTTATTACTTTGCTCTGGAAGATATTTAAATGACGCTGAAGATGGGTCTTGGAAGCGTTGGTAAATGCGGCAGCAGATCAAACTGCAGATGAAACTCGAGGAAATGTCGTCATCCCCCGCCCCCAATTTTTTTTTTAGATCATATAAAGAAAGGATGACATGTATTACACATATCACCAAAATGATGTATGCACACAAATAGCTTATCTTTTAATTAGAAAGGAATCAGGTGTAGTTTGAATCTATCAATGAAACAGAAGACACCAACCCAACCAAGGAATCACGTTGGACAAAGATTCAGGCCAGATGGTTCACTCATAGAGTGGTCTTCAACAGAGATTGTTCTATGTAGAGTAGTGGCTTCTTTCCAAAGCTCAAGTTTATGCGCACACACGCACGCATGCACGACAGTGGTGGTCTCGTGTTGTGGGTTCAAATCAGAATCAAGGCGGTAATATCATGGATTTAGAATCCAAGCTCCTTTGTTGGTATACAAAGTCAGGGCTAATGGAGGAGCAAGAACAGAAGGGATCAGGATGTAATAGAACAGTCAAAGGA
>CM068953.1:26677798-26698103 GCA_035128595.1 Eptatretus atami | reverse complement strand
ATTAGCCAGGCCATTGCCGTTGTAACGGGATATTTGGGACCGACGGATCTCGACGATCAAACCGTTCGGATCGCACACGGTTCGAGTATGCTAAGCGACTCGTTCCGTACGGGTGCCGTCGAGGGTGAATTTCCCCGGTAGGTTGGACCATGTGGGTATTTAGGTAAATTGAAATTGGCAATCGACTCTACCCCACGTGGTCTGTCTATTGGCGAACTTCGGTCCAATAAGGGACCCGTACTTTTCCGGAGTTTTCGCGAAAAGGTACGATCTAAATTCGGGCGATCGGTCGAGCCGACTCTACTGCTCCATCTAGCAGTCGTGCTCGCGGCCGACGCCCGGCCCCACAACAATATAAGCAAAATTGGGTTTGACCAGTTTATGATTTTTGTCAAGCTCTGAGGAGAGGGAAGAGTGCTGCCAATCTATCAGAAGGATGAGAGATGTCACAGCAGAATGTGGAGTCATCAGCAAAGAGATAAAGAGGATTGCCCAGAGAGTCAGTGAGATCATTGATGAAGATTAGAAAAAATAGGACCACTGGACCTGCAGCTTATGTGGGCCCTATCCTAATATTGTGATCCAAATTTGGTAAGATCCTGACTGGTGGGTCTGAAGAAGATTTTTGAAGGAGTGTCGGCGATTTTCACAAAAATTGACCAAGTTGGCCATTTTGACACACTTCTGGTCACGTGATCAGCATGGCCTCCGCAATTTAACATCAGGACCCTATCCAAATGTTGCAACCCAAATTTGGTAGCATTCAAAACTGGTGGTTCTGGAGAAGAAAATTTTTGAAGAAATTTACTAAGTTGGCCATTTTGACCTACTTGAAGTCATGAGATTGGAATGAGCTTTGCAATTCCTGTTACCAGTCAGGAGTGGAACGTTGCTGCAAATTTTCAGCTGGATCGGCCCAGCGGTTTGGCCGGCGAAGTTAAAAAAAAAAAGAGCCGGACGGACAAACGCACGGTGCACGATGACAATACCTTATCTGGAATGTACATTCCAGATAAGGTAATTATATGGAGCCGAGAACACTGCCTTGGGGCATTCCAGCCTTGACAGGGAGAGGACAGGAAAGGATTCCGTTGAGAGCTACACATTGGCTACGAGAGTGCAGGAAGTCAGTTATCCGAGAGTGAAGTTGGCCTTGGATTCATGAGCCAGACAGTTTGGAGAGCAAGGCAGGATACCAGACTGTATCAAAAGCTTGAGACCTGTCAAGAGAGATGGCCCTGATCTCATGACTGAGAATGAGGGGGCTCCACCATTGTTGCGAGAGTGGAAGCAGCCTGTCCAAAGTGGAGTGACCAGGTCTGAATCCGAATTGTGATGATCTGAGATGAGGTTGTTGGAGAAAAGGAATGATTTTGTCAACTGCGATGGTGGATTCCATGACCTTGCTGACAATTGCAAGTAAGCTAATTGTGCAGTAGTTAAGGGGATCTGTTTTTGCACCTTTTTTATACAATGCTGCGAAGTTGGTTGATTTCCAAGCAGATGGAAGATGACCTGTGGTAAATGACAGGGTGAAAAGGGCAGGGAGGAAGCACAAGTCGGGGGTCCGACAGCATCTAATATCACAAGCCCTTTCTCACCAATGACTGATATTAAAGATCGGAACCTTCCAGGTGACAGAAAGCTGAAATTGTGTGCCAAGGAATCAAAGCCAATACAGCAGGAAAAAAAAAAAGGAAAAAAACAACAAAAAACATAAAACCTCAGAAAGCATCCATAAATGAAAATATAAATAAATGAAAAAAAAATGAAAACTAAATTTAAAAAAAAGAAAAAAAGTAGGTGAGCGACCTGAGACAATGGAGAAGCATGGGTCGTATGTTTACACGCAATGTGTAAGCATAACCTGATAGTATATATATATATATATATTGTGACGGTTGCGGGGAAGAAAGAGGATGTCGTATAACTCTTGGGGAGGTAAAAGCACACACAAAACGTTAGTCAGTTATGTCTTCGTATTCTGTTTCACGATCAAGTTAGATTGTATACATGGGATAAACACGTGCTGCGTGTGTGAGTTCGTGTAAGGTTCTGTTCCTTTCCACCATCTACATTTCACATCAATTAAAACACTCTCAAACCCTTTCACATCAATTCCAACACACATATGCTCAAGCCCTTTCACATCCATGACATGCTCCCTATCTATGGGCATGACCAGCAAGAGAAAAGTGACAATTTCCAAAGCTTCTCAAAATCCCTTAAAGACTCCCTCCATTTTCTCCTCCCAGGTGTGACACCAATGCAGTGTGACTACACCAATCAGGTGAGACCAGCAATGGGGAAGGGACTCTGGGACTGCCAGGACAAGGGGAGAGGAAAACGTAATATACGGGAGGGACAGAAGCGATTCATTCAGTGTCTGTCGTTTGAAGGCCGTCAGCCTGAAGTCTGAGCTCTGTCGCCTTTTGTCCGAGTCCATCAAACTGGACAGAGTTTCACCCTTTTCTCGTTTCGACTTTCCTTCCGCTTCGCTCTTTGATACAAATCTTCCATAATGTCATACATGCGCTCCCCCCCACAGACCACAACACCTCTTCGACTTCATTTTTTCTTCTCTTTCCTCTCCACAGCTTTACTGACATACGCAGACCTGGCACACCTTTTCAGCACCAACGGCATGGCCACACTGCTTCGAAAACGCTGTCTGCACTCAGACGGGATAATGAGCATTCCCGGAGCCAAGCAGGTCATCGTGTGAGGCAAACGTTTCCTCCAATTTCCCCACACAAGCTGGGGCGCTGCTGCAGGAGGGAGAGAGGGACTGTGAGGGGTGAACCCAAACTGCCGAGGTGGCCAGTTGCCTCGACCGAGGTTGCAGAAGGTGCGAGACAAAAGTCCCCATTCTTTCTCTTATCACACTTTACTTCTTTACCCTCTACCCAACCTATCTGTGTTCTTTCTTCGGGCGGCTTGGATTCAAGTATTGTAAACGTGTCAGGTCGTTATTCTAAGCTGCCTGGGGCGGAATGTTTGTGTGTGGATAAAGGAAATGTAGATGTGCCTGTAAATGTCCTCAAATTGCTTGTGAGGCCCAGATCTTGATTCCCCCCGCATTTTTCACTTTTAATTTCTCCCTTGCTATTCCTCCCATCATTTCTCGCTCTTTCATCGACTTGCTTGTTCAATAAATTAATGAAAGTGTTGACTCAGCTGCCAACTTATCCTGCTTGCGTTCGATTTGGGGGAGTGCCCCCGAGGCGATTGGTCCGAGATTACAACTTGTAATGGTAGCCCATAGAGAGCAGCATGCAGCATTGGTTCGCTTGGCCAATTAAGTAGCTACCACGTAGTCGCCGGCATAGTTCCCCATCTACTCTATTCATCTCACTGGTAGAGTGAACCGACCTTGGGCGTGAAGATCCGACCAGAGGTGAGTGTTGGCGATGGTGTCTGTGGTCTTTTTGTAGACACACCGGGTTCAGGGTTATCTGTCTGTGTGGCCATCCCAATATAAAGATGATGATAAAGATGATGAAGATGAAGGTGATGATAATAATAATAATAATAATAATAATAACAATAACATGACTCCCTGCCGGGACATCTGGACATTCCCGATGTGTTTAGCGATAAGAAAGAAATCTTTGTGATAAACAGGATGAGGTAATAGAAGGATAAGGAGACCGTTTACCTGGCAGTACTCGTTGATGGGTTTTAGTCGTTTCACTGCAACATCACGAATGTGGCTTCGTCGAAACAAGATTTTCCCTAAGGAGAACAAAAAAAACCCCCCATAAACTTCAAACCAATATCACAAAGCTGGGATATAGATTTGAACTAGCAGCAGAGGAAACAGCACAGTCTTACATGACTTGTATTATTGAATACATGAAGGTTTCTTCATGTCTTCATAAAAGGTTCGTGAATACATGAAGGATCATGTAACAAGATCTCAGATTGGCCAGTTTGTGGATCCTCTTAGCACACATCTCTTTATGCCACGATCTTGGGTTCAAAAGTATATAAATCTTGATTTTATCAACATGAGGAACTTGGGCACAGGATGTGGCCATTTGGCACATCATGCCTGTGCTTTATACACAGCCCATCAATTCAATTCATTTCAATTGATTAGTCGATTCACTTCTATTCACTGGGGAGGAGGGAGGGTAGGATGAGTGTGAGGGGAAGCCATACATACAGCAGGCACAGGTACATCACCAGGGTGTTTTACATTTCTATTGTTTAGGGATAAAGAAGCTTGGATGACCAAACAACAAACACATTCACCTTTTGAAGAGACCCACAGACCTTACAATCACGACACTTGTATACAATCACCGATTGATAAATGAGCTCATCCTGCCAATATCCATGGACCCTCTACCTGCAATGTTTCTCGGTATAATATAAACAATACCAGGTTAAACCTATCTGCTGTTTCTTCTGCCATTACCTTTACAGGGAGACCACTGCATCTATTTACTACTCTGAGTGAAAGACCCCTGCCCGACGACCATCCAAACTCCCCCCCCCCCCCCCTCTTCACTCCGTTTATCCAGGTCACTGTCCATTCGACTGAAAGACTTCTGTATTTTGTGATCAGACAACTCCATCAAATCACAAATTACTACATGCTTGGAAAACATGCAAATGTGAGCTAATGTTGAACTCCTAACACACACACACACACACACCTGATGTGCAATTATGAAAAAATAAAATAATTTTAATTTTTTTTGCAATTGGACAGTCAGACAATTAGCAGTTTCAAACTGCAAACAGGTCACAAACCAACAGGGAACCAGACAACACTTTGGTGTGGGACAGCTGGAAGACGAGAACACGGCGACTCTAGATTTAACCTCTTTGCAATACAACACGACAAAGATTATATAAACGAGCGGTTATGGCTGGCTGTTTGGTCATGTGGTCAAAAAGCCTTATTTCTCCCCCAACCGTCGTGGGTTCACTCCCCGATGGCTGCTCACTACCGGCAACACTCTCAGCAAACGTGACGAGAATGCCAAACAACGCTCGACACGAGTTGAGGGAGGCCTTCATCCCTGCGGTGGATCAAAACGGGTTGGTTCAAGGTTTACACAATTCATCCGACCGAGATCAATTTGTATTATTTAGCGATACAAGGCTCATGGAGGAGCTTGTGGAAAATTATATATATATATATATATATATATATATATATATATATATATATATATATATATATATATCACATCGAGGACAAAGACAAGTTGACATTGATGTACTTTTACACAAATTACAAGGACATTAGTAGATAATGGGCTAGGCTAAGCCACCAATATTGGGTCTGTACCGTGAGGCAGCCACAGGTGAACAGGGAATTGGTCTTCAAAGGTTTACCATTTTTAAACATTCTGGTCGATCTATAAGGTGTACAAGTTGGTATTCGCAGATAGTACAGTCAGCTAAATGTTTCCAGTGATATTTGCGATCCTCATCTAGTAATGAGTGGAAATTCATCCAATTAGTTTGGTCTCTTATTGTCGGGCTGGCAGGATGGCCTAGACTAGAGGTATGCACACTCCTCTCTAAGCTGTCTCATCTTGGTTTGAATCCCGAGACCGTTATAAACTGTCATCCTGGTGTTACACAGGCAGGACGATTCAATGAATGTGTCCCGTCCCTCGGATGGCCGTTAAACTGGGTGGCCCGTCCACCGACGGTTGATGGGCGCTAAAGATCGAGATGTTGCCAGCACCCTGAACCAATCGCTAATGCCTGACGTAACCTTAATCAAACATCAGGCCTGGACAGCCGGATCGTGAAAGACTTGGGAGTAATCGTGGCCTTTAAAGGAGAAGAAGAATTAATGTCTTCATTTCAAACCACAATGTTCGGGTTGAATCAAACCCCACACTCCCCAGCATGCAAAGCTGAATGATGACCAATTAATTCACCGTCAAAACAACTTTTAGTCTTTTTACTTATTTTAAACCTTCCCTTCATGCCTTGCTTCAAAATAAACCAATTAAGCCCCTGACATCACTTCACTGCTAAGGCATGCTCATAGGCAGTCAAGCACTCCAGCAGGAGGGAGGGAGAGAATGAGTGAGGCACAGATTGTGGGCGAGGGGTGGGAGGATGTAATTGTGGGTTGAAAAACGAGCCAGTTGCGTAATTACCGACAAGCACAGAGAAGAGAGAGATGAACGTTCTGATATCATCATGTCGTGTGCAGCCTATGGCTGCTGGATGCATCATTTTCTGGAGGGGGGGGCGAGCTGTGCCGATGATGCGATGCCCTCTATTACTGTTACTCGTTTTGTCGACCTTTGAAGGATGACAGGCTGAGACAACCCAGCCGGTGTTGTTTAACGGTACGACAGAGGGCCCGAACGCAGAACCATAAGATCTTAAATCAGCCACATTAACCGTTAAAAGCCAACCCAGGCTTGATACCGAAATAAATAAGAGCTGAATGGAAGGGAAACAAATTGATAAATAATTTTGGAATGAATGTAAGAAAAAAAAAAACAAGCTCAAATGAACTAAGATCCTTGTCCTCTTAATGATGACGTCATATAAAACGAATATGACGTCATTGTGATGTATCGGGTTTGCGATAAATTATCTGTGCTAATGCCCGGCTTGATTCCCGCAAACAAAATTCAAACATCTTGCCTAGTTTCGGAGATAATGGTATAGGCGATTTCCATTAGCGGCGATATTATGACGTCAACTTTTTTTCTAGGAAGAATTTCAAAATCGGAGATGGTTACTGCCTGCGCGTGGGCTTTCTGCATATACGTGGCAAGTTTCACGAAGATCCGAGGAAAACTCTGGGTTGTGAAACAAAAAATGTCAAAAAATAGGAATGACGTCATAAAAATTGTATATGACGTCATAGTGATGTATCATATGGGCGCTAATTCATCTCTGCTAATGCCCTGTTTGATTCCCGCACAGAATTCAAAAAGCTTGCCGAGTTTCGGAGATAATATTTTAGGCGATTTCCATAGTGGAGATATTTTGACGTCATAACTTATTTTTTTTTCTCGGAGGAATTTTCAAAATCTGAGATGGTTACTGTCTGCGCAGGTTATTTTTACATATATATGACAGTTTCAGGAAGTTTCGATGAAAACTGTAGGCTGTGAACAAAAAAGTCACTAAGTAAAGAAGATGAAGAACAACAACGTGAGTAAGACTTAGAGATCCTCCACGAGGATCTAAAAATAAATAAAGATTCAGAACACCCACATTATAATCGACAGGGTCCACGATTCGACAACCTAAGCTTTAGCCACAGTGTCAAAATGGTGGCGCAACTGGATTCCATTTCATACAGTGAATGAGGCTCAAGGCAGAGCTTGCACTTTTACTTCACTTCGACTTAAATGTTCAGATGGGAACACGATACAGATCAACCCAATTATATTCAACATACTCCACCAAGACCCGGTGCATGATGCATGCAGTCTGGATAAAGACCACCCGGAGGTCAAATGTCAGACCAGAATCTTGCCCGACTGCGCAGCTTCACGAGGTCAGTGGTGCCTTCATTTTTAAAATATTCATCTTTTATGCAATATATTGGTTGTCACGTGGGATTCAAAACTCGACAACCTCAGTCGGTGTTCTCCAACCACGAGAGCTGCCCAAGAGCACACGGGTCTGCTTTCAGTTTACACGATACGGAGTACGTGCGAGCTATTCATAAGTAGAACAGCGATCTGTTCGCGATTTTACGCGACGTGCCCTCTGACCTTTGGTCGCTGAAATCTAATCAGTTCATCTTTGAATCGTAATGTATACTTATACCAAGTTTGGTCAAAATCCTACCACTGGTTCACAAGTTAGCGGGTAACAGAAGTATAATGCCTATACATAATGCAGAAGTATAAAACATAATGCCTCCGGCGACTCCATCGACGGAGGCATAAAATCCAAACAAACAGCGAAACAGGCCGAGAAACCGTGAACAATCAATAACCATTTGTTGAGATCATCATCAAGTTTATATACATTTTGCAGCACGGCCACTCCCAAATCAAGGATGAGACACGGGTAGGAGACAGTGCTCAGGCGTTTGTGCAAGGAGTAACAAGGAGACCTCAGCATTCCATCGTGAGAACCACAATACGACGCCAAAATAAAATAAATAAATAAATAAAACATCTCGACCAGCTCTCAAACATGTTGAGAAGGAACGACAAGAATGTGTAGTAATCTTGCGGAAGGCCGAAGCAGCCCGAACGTGAAATACTGAGTTATGAACACAGATGCAATGAGGCTGAAAGCCCTAATGGTTAATTGGGCTGAAGCATATAATTGTAATATGTTTGGCTAACAAGCACCGGCGGTGTTGAGCCGGCATCTAAAACGAGCTGAGAGGCCTGAATTAGCACAACCTCCATCATGTTGGCCACACTCAGCAGGGCATCAAAGATTCCATGTTCACCCCCCCCCCCCCCCCCCCCCCGTTTTGTGTTACATCCACGATTCTACGCCATCAATGAACACACGAGGCAAAAATGACATTCTGGTGACAATTCGAGTGGAATGCATTAGTCGCTCTAAATGTGTGTGACGTGATCAAGCAGAAAAATGGAATCTTGAGTCAAAAGCCTTTCCATTAATAGTTTACTCATTTGACTTCCAGGTACACACCATGGTTTGTTCTTTTTTTGTGACGAGTCGATAAGAGCGAGACCACATTCCAAACAGCACCGCTGATGACTCCAGCTTGTACAGAATCGCTACAAGGAGGAAGCAAGGAACGACGCGTCCGGTGTCCATTTACCTTTTTGACTAGAATGAAACTCGGTAGAGCGCATACCTCTGCCAGGCTGAACAGTTTACGTTTTGTATCCAACTCATAGGCCAAATCTGCATCCGTACCTGGACCAAAATCTAAGAGGCTTGTTATTGTCACCCACCAAGTTTTGTCCGAATCCGGCCGTAACGTTTTTGAGATATTATGCAGTATATCATTTTTGGCCTGATCTTTCAATGGTGAGAATCACTTCAAAAAAAACCAAAGAAAAATTCTCGTATCTGGATCCAGGTCCTGATCTTCACCAAAATCTAAATCGATTCATCCTTGTCACATACCCAACCTGACCACCAAATTTTGGCCAAATCATTCCACAACTTTTGGAGACATCATGCTCACAGACAGACAAATAAACAGAGACAATGGTGAAAACAGAAGGTGGCAGAGGTTAAAAATAAGTTAATTAATTAATTAATAATGGACTCCTGCTTCTTCCTTTGTCTGTAAGCATCGAGTGGAGGTTTCACACGGTCGATGGTGTTATGGCACGTCTGTGGCTTGGGCAAGAAAGCTTTGCAGGTCAATTCAAAATTTGCCTGATGCTACCTCTTCCGCATGCTCGGCCAACAGCTTCCTTACGTTTACATGTGCAGGACATTTAATGTCGACCAGATTCGAAAGAAAAAGCGATGCATCTTCAAAGAGATTTGTGTTTCAATTGGCAAATGAAAGCAGATTTGTGTGTTCAGAAAAGTGACCTCATTATCTTGTCTGAATACAACGGATGTAAAGTACCGGTGACGGGTGTGTACGTTGTACATTTCATGACCTCTTCCGAGAAGATTTGACATTGGAAGCTGAAACTTTCAGGGATTACTTAGGACACGCTGAAGGTGCGTTTGCTGAATTTTTGTTTGATTCAATCAAGTTTTTGGAAAATAATTTTTCAACCCGTCTTGGCATTGGAATTATCCGAGCTATACGAGTATAACCACAATGTGTGCATATAAGCAGGACGCATGCACTTGCTTCATTTACAAAACCCAGGTCATTTCTAGTTTTGGGAGCGATCAAGACAGCGGTCTGTTGCCTATACACCACCCAAATAAAAGGGATGCGTCGGAAGAACGTGTTGCATGGTTGCAACAAGAACACCCATTGGGCAGGTCCTCTGCTGTGGTGTTAATAATTAATCATAGACAATAACATGACGAACAACCTCCACCCCCTCCACTCCCAGAGAGCAGGTGCTTATAGTATTTATAATGGAGGTGATTAGAAATGTGTCAAGTCCTTACGAATGAATTATGAATCTCACAAAAAAAAGTGAATGTGCCGTTGATTTTTATTTATTTATTTATTCTTTTTTTCATTCTTCACCCAACAGTCTTCATCTTCACACAAACACACCACTTCCAACTGCTCTCCTCGTGAAATATAGTACAATACGGATCAATTAAATTAATGGGGTGTGGATAAAGCACAAGTATCCTGGGCCAGATGATGTGTTCCCATTCCAAGATTTTAACAATACATTTTAAGAAAGATCACGTGATGCACCTGCAAGCTAGAGGTTTATGATTCACATCGGTCGATATTGCGCTCAACTCTGCATATCCAGCGCTGATGTCACCGCAGATCAGATTTGGTTCATTGTTCTTCACTTTAGCATTGTTCAAGTCTTAATAAAGCAGTTTTCCTATCCTATGATAGTACTTACAAATGTATTTAAAATTAAACCCCTTGTGCCCTCTTCAAGGGAGGTGGGCACATCGGAGGTTTCAGTACATTCTTTTCCAGCCATTCAAACCTTTGAGAAGCTTTCCAAGTCAGCAGTTATGGACACCATGTGCACTCGGTACTAACTGAGACAGCTTTTAGCCAAACAAACTACTAGTCATGGTCATTGTGCGTACACGTTATATCCGGGTGGAGAAAACCCTCCGACACAGCCACCGATATTGGACCTCCTGGGTAAATGCATGGAAGCTTATTACAACGGACTCAAGAGTCCGTCATTCAAGTCCAATAAAATCAAATAGACTCGAGTCAAACAATTTGGAAATGAGAAAGGCACTGGGTAGAGTGCATACCTCCACCAGGCTGATTACTTCACGTTTTGTATCCCACTAATAGGCTGGATCTGGATTCGGAACTGAACGAAAATCTAATCAGCTTGTTCTGGTCACATAACCAACTCATCTACCAAGTTTCATCCATCACTCAATGGTGAAGAATGGCTAAAAAAAACCAAAATATTCTCGGATCCAGATCTGGATCTTCACCAAAATCGAATCAATTCTTCCTTGTTACATACCCAACCTACCCACCAAGTTTCGGCTGAATCTGTCCACAACTTTTTGAGATATTTTGTAAAACAAACACACCAACAAGCAGTCATAGACTGGTACTTAAGAAATCGTCAACTTCACCTCTGACCTTTCTAATAAAAGCTGTCTCTAGAGAAGTAGCGAAGCAAACCAGACGTTTCTACGATGATTCTGTACCAAACCTCTCACAAAACATCCGATTTTTACCAGAATTTCGACAACCGAGTTAAGCACTTAACCGTTACCAAAATTGAAGACAGGATTGAAATTGACTTTAAAACGAGCGTGTAATGCCGTGTGTTACAATCCCCCTCATTAGAATAATGTTCAGTTAAGCCTCAGATACGACACCCGACATAAATCTCATAAAACATCCGATTTTTACCAGATTTCAAAAACCGAGTATTAAGCATACTTAACCGTTACCAAAAGTGAAGACAGGATTGAAATTGACTTTAAAACGAGCGTGTAATGCCGTGTGTTACAATCCCCCTCATTAGCATAATCTTCAGTTAAGCCTCAGATACGACACCCGACATAAATCTCATAGAACATCCGATTTTTACCAGAATTTCGACAACCGATGTTAAGCATACTTAGCCATTACCAAAAGTGAAACAGAATTGCGATCCGAGTTAAAACGAACTCGTAACGTCGACCGAAGCAAAAATCTCCATTTCTCCACGCAATTATTAATATTATTTTATCAAAGTCACAAAACAGTAATTTTCGGCCATCCACCAACAATCTTTACATAATCCGACGGCTTAGCGAGTCAGGCATGCGACGATAACCTTTATTGGGATAAAAAAATACCTTAAAACACCATCTTTATCGAAAACACCGTCAGTGCGCACACGCAAAACCTTTACGTGACTCAACGACGTGTCTGCTCGAGCGCGCTGCACCACGTGACGAGCCGTGACGCGGCGAGTGAAATATATTTTATACAATCTTAAAACGTCTCCAAAACATCCGATTTTTACCAGAATTTCGACAACCGAGTGTTAAGCGTCCTAAGCGATCGCAAAAACTGAAGACAAAATTAAAATCGAAGTAAAACGAAATCGTAACGTCGACCGAAGCAAAAATACTCCATTTCTCCACAGGAATTTACGAATTATGTTGACCTCACTGTGACCTTGACCTTTGACCGATTTTGACCAAAATCTAATCAGCGCTAGCCATCACCCTCCTGAATCACGTGGTGTAATTTGACATTGGTAGCTTCTTCCTTTCTCGAGTTATCGTGCCTACAAACAAACAAACACACACACAAACAACACACAAACACACAAACAGATGACGGAAGTCATCAATATACTTACGAATCTTTAGATTTCGTAAGTAACAAACACACAAAAGAGGACGGAAGTGATCAATATACTTACGAAATCTAAAGAAAAAGACCGTGCAGAGCACGATACTTGCAAAATTCACCCCCTCTCCAAAGGTTACCATGGATACATCAAATTGTCCATTTCATTATGATTAAAATTGACAATCTTAATCAAAGCTCAGGTCAATCGGATGAAAATTGATTATTTTTCAGATTGAAATTGATTTTAGAAGTTTGACCTTGGACCTTTTGACCTCAAAAATAGCTGGCTTCCCAATTCAGTGCTGCAATATGCAAATCTTGTTCAAATTTCAAGTCAAACAGATGAAAAATGACGATTTTAGAAATTTGACCTCAAAAATCAATGGGCTTTCTCAGTTGAGACTACTTCTAAAACTTTGTAAAATTTCATGACGATCAGTTTAGAACTGCGACATGCAGGCGATAAACAGACAGCCAAACAGACAGAGTAACAAGACGACGTCGTCGTAAAATCCCCCTCCCCCCCCCCAAAAAAATTGGTGGCTGAATTCAATGACCAAATATGCAACTCCTCTTCAAATTTCAAGTCAATCAGATGAAAATTCACAATTTTAGAAATTCGGTATATGTTGACCTTTTGGCGACCTCAAAAATAGTTGGTTGAATTTAGTGACCTGATATGTAAAGCCTCTTCAAATTTCAAGTCAATCGGATGAAAATTGAGGATTTTCGTAATACCACCTGCGTTGTTGAACTTGGGCTGATGTTGACCTCAAAAAGAATTGGTGGGTTGAATTAAGTGACCTGAAATATAAATCCTCTTCAAATTTCAAGTCAATCTGATGAAAATTGAGGATTTTAGAAATCTCACCTAAGTTTGGCCTATGTTGACCTTTTGACCTTAAAAACAATAGGCTTCTTGCTTATGACAAACTCTACCATGTGGTGAAGTGTCGTGAAGATCGGTTTAGAATTGTGACCTGCAGGCGATAAACAGTTAGGCAGAATAACAAAATCAAGTCAGGCAGGTATGGGAGCATGCGATGGAGCAGCGCGTCGATGTGTCCACTTTCCGCCAGAACTTCAGGGGCCTCCTTCTGGCCATCTCCCAGGTAGATGCCTAGCCCATCCCCATCTCCTTGAGATGCTGATCAACCTGCTGCAACCAGGAGGCACGTAGTCGGTCGATTGGCCTCCTCCACTCACGAGGCTCCCTGGCTGAGAGAATCTGGTGAGCAGGATCAGCTGATGCTCACAGACTATGCTGGTAACAAATCTCATTGGAGTCACTCTTAGCAACCGCTCGTTGGGCACAAAGTCTGACCAGCGATAGCCAAGGATTCTTCGAAGAGACCTGGTACCAAAGGAATTGAGTCTCAGTCTCAGATTCCTGAGACGCAGTTGTAATGCAGACAGACGCAGGAAGGTGCAGTTGTAATTTTAATGTCGTGCCATAATTTGTTAATTAAAAGATTAACGAGCTTGGGTTGTATTTTTGAGCTGATATTATGGTAAAGTTATCTCAAAGATGGGTGTCAGATGTTTGGACAGGGGCGCAATTTCAGTGCTTGCCATAGACGCTATTTTCCGGAGATAGGCCCTTGACCCATAGTCTCCACAAAGATGACTGCATCATCTGTTAAATCAAGGTTTGAGATCTTGGCATTCCCAAATGATGCACTGCAGCTCTATCTTTCTGACATCCTCCACAGGATGCAGAACAAACAAGCGCTGAAAAGTGTGGGGGCAAGTACATACCTGATAAACTCCAGTAACAACTGGAAATAAGTCGGAGATGGTATCACCACATCTCACAGCACTCTCAATACTCTCAGTACCAGAGTATAGTTCAGACATCAGATTGATCAGTTTTGGTGGCACCCCACAAACACCAACAATCCTCCAGAGGGCATCGCGATTCACTGAATCGAATGCTTTGCAGAGATCAACATCGGCTGCAAACAGGCCCTGCCGAAACTCTTGTTTGTGTTCAGTGAGGACCCAAAGCACAAGGATATGGTCAATCGTTGACCTCTTTGGGACAAATCCTGACTGCTCGCGGTGATTGATGTCAGCAGATGTGGCGAACTCTATCAATAATTATCAGAGCAAAGTCACCCTTCGATAGTTGTTGCAGTCCTGGCGATCATCCTTCCCTTTCCAGAGGGACAACAAGGACCCTCTTCCAATCAGTTGGGATGAGCCTGTGTTCCAGCAGAGCACAGAACTGCATGCAAACATGAGTACAGCATTTCCACCAGCCTTAAGAAGCTCAGCATGCATGCCACAGATCCCTGGAGCTTCGCCCCATTTCAACCGGTTCACCGCAGCCGGTGTTTCCACAAACGAAGGTGGATCACAGATGATTGGAGGGTTAGCAATAGGGATAGTAACACCCCTGACATCCAACTCGACAGCTGGTGGATCAGACTCGTTCAGCCACTCAAAGTAAATGGCCCAGCGGGCCTTCACTTCAGACTCTGGCAAGAGCCCACCACCCTCCGCTCTAACTGCAGTACACCGAGGGACGGACTTGGAGGAACGCAATATGCAAATTCTCCTTTAAGCAGGATGAGACTCAGCTGACCACAGGTGATGCTCTACCCCCTCAGAGATTCCTCGCACATTGGCCTCCTAGTCCACCCTTTGTGTACGTACAGTTGAACCACTTACCTCCCTGAACAGCTCAGCTCTGCCATAAAGCCTGGCCCTGTGTATCTGGTCAATGGCATCCATTGTCCCTTGAGACAGAATTCTTCTTTGCCCTACGGTGAGTTCCAGGATATCCATCAAGGACGGTGGTCTTGAAGGCACTCCACAACTCTTCAGGACCTCCCAAAGCACCCAGACCCCCAAATCCCCACTCAGCCTGTTCGCAAACTCCTCAGCTGCCCTCTCATCCTTGAGCTTGCCAACATCCAACCTAGGCTGGGATGATACCATTCTCTCGGATTTAAGCTGCAACTTCAGAGTTGCTGCAACAATCCTCTGGTCGGTATTGAGGAACGAGCACTCCGGTAGACCCTGCAGTTTTGGATCATCCTCCAGCGACCATCACCGAGTACATGGTAAATCTCCTTTGCCACACCACCAGCTTTGGAATACCAAGTCCAGCGATGAGCCTGTGGGTGCTGAAGCCATGAAACAGCCACCCTAAATCCATGACTTCTTGTCAAGTCAAGGAACTTGGTGCTATTCAGGTTCACAGTTCCAGACCCATGGGGACCAACACGTCTCGTAAACATCCCTATCAGTTCCAATCGATGCATTGAAATCCCCCAAGACTAGAAGTGTATCTCGCCTGGGGCACAGATCAACCACAAACTCAAGCGTGGCAGCGAATGCGTCGTTCATGCTGAGATCACTCATCTCAGTTGGAGCATAAACAGAGACCAGGGAAACAACACCCAAGGAGAGACAAATCCTGATTCTCATAATACGCTCGTTGACCAGTGTTACCTCAATTTATCATTGGAGTCAGCTTATTGGACACAGCTACGCAACTCCTGGGTATGGTAACCGTCAGAGCGACCAGACCATAGTAGGTGTAACCATCCACCATGATTTCACCACTATCCAGTCTCTGAACCTCAGAGTGCTACAATACCGATATTCAAATGTTTGACCTAGATGATAAGACAGGTGATCATCCTCTCTTGGAAATTGGACATTCCATGCACCTACCCGAAGGAACTGCCTCAGGTTAACCCAAGGAGACCGCAGTCTTGTGGACGACACCTCAGCACCCCCCCCCCCCCCACTCCACCACACCCCACACCACCGCAATCTGACCTTGAGGTTTAACCCGTGGTTTTCTTCTCATCAAGGAAAGGGGTCCCGAAGGCTTTGCCCCAATCCTGTCATCCGGTGAGCTGCCCTGCGAAGGGCAGCTGCACAGAGGTACTCCTACGGAGTGGGTTTTCAGATTTCCTTCAATCTGAATAACAAAATCGACTGACCAATACACTTCAAAAATCTTCGATTTTTCAAGCAACAAACACACAGACAGGTGAAAACAACCTCCATCCACTTTTGGTGGTGGAGGTAATGACTGGGCACACGAACACAAAAAGAGGCAAGAAATTGAGCAAGGCATGACAAATACCAATGTACTTTATCAAAATGCCAGAGGTGACAATGCCAAAGTCGAACGGATAAATTACAATGAAATGATTAACGTTTAATCAAAACCTGCCTCAAACCAAAACCTTGAGGACAACTTATCACCTCCATCTCTTCTTCCAATGAAGTAGATCTTCAAACCAACCTTGATATGGTGTGTTTGAATGGCAAAACACACATGAAGGATATAAATATTAAGGAGAGCACACATGCACCTATCTCATTCAAGGCAGACCAGGTGCGGGGATTCAAGGTGTGGATTCAAATATTGAGGAAAGATGAATAAAATAGTGCAAAAGGGAGTTTTGTAAAATGCAACTGCAACTACAAATGCAACTCGGTGGGGCACATAACTCCGCCAGGTTGAACAGTTTTTGTTTTGTGTCCCACTGATAGGCCAGAGATCTGCACCTGGACCTGAACCGAAATCGAATCGGCTTCTTCTTGCCACCTACCAACTCGTACACCTAATTTTGTTACAACTCGTCCAAAACGGTTTGACCCCACCTCTCAAAGGTGAAGAACGACTTAAAAAATTTAATCTTAACCAGATGTTCATCAAAATCGAATCAATTAGTCCTCGTCACACACACAACCTGTCCACCAAGTTTCGTCCAAATCCGTTCATAACCACTTGAGATATCCTGTTCACAAACAAAGACAGAGACAAACAGATGTGAAAACAACCTCCAACCAGCTTTGGTGGCAGAGGTAATAAAGTTTGCCAATAAACAATTTCCATTATAAATAAAAATTTAATCTCAAACAATCCAAATGCAAATTTAATCAAGATCGAGATGAGTATGCAGATCACAAAAGGGGAGAGGAAAGAGGGCAAGACCAAAATAAATAAATAAAATCATGCACATGCAACAAACAGGCTTGAACATCCATCCTTCGTGGCAGCCGCGCATCCATCCCCGTTTCCATGGAGAAACGGCGTCATGGGAGCCGCTGCTCACCATGCTTTGTCATACCACGGGAGAAAGAACCAAGGCTATTGGTAAAGGGAGGGGGGGTACGGCAGAGCAAGGATCCTCGGCCGTGAAATGTTCCAACTAGAGTACAGTTCATAAGCAAGAGAGAATTGCCCGACTGGCAAAATGAAATGTCCACGAGGGAGATGTGCATCGAGTTCGGAGAGGTCGCAGAACCATTTTCAATCATCGCAAGGTGAAGCGCTAGCTCTTCACTTTGCTGCGAGGAGTTGGAAATGGATCTTCGTAAAAGCACCAAGTTGAACAGGAAATAAAACAAAACACTATAAAAAAATAAATAAAAATTGGCAAATCCTTGGAAATAGGATAAACTACAGCTCAGACCTTATTCTAGCACAACAGAAGAGCTGAATTTGCAGAGGAACAGCAAGTCAAACCAAAAGGACTAAAAAAAATAAAATGAAGAATTATTTCAGAATTATTTGAGAATAATTTCAACACTGTACAAAAGTGGAGAATTATTTGGAGAATTATTTCAACACTGTACAAAAACAACAACAAATGTTATAAAACAAACATGCAGATCACACAATGTACTCGACCAACCACACACAAGGTACATCTTCACTTCCTACATCAACACTAATATACTGTAACTGAGTGACAGAACATTTAGGGTCAGATGTAGTGATTTTTTATGACATCACTGCCTCCGACTAGTGGATATAGAGTGATTATTACAGCCAACAAGAATATAAATGAAATTGCTCGTTGAGCAAGGATTGCCGGAATAACTTTGTCATATCTCCATGATCTCTGAAAAAAAAAAAAACCTGGAAATCAATTTGGTTCTTTTATAAGTCGATAGTGCTACTGTTTAATGAGTTATAGCACTTAGGTTTGGTCATGATCATAACTTGGAAGTCAATCGGACTTGAAATGGCGTTTTTATCGCAATTTGAAAGTTTTGACCCGACCCCCCTGACATTCGACCCCGACCGCTAAGAAGGGTGTTGGTGTGACACCCCAATGAGACATACGGTTGGATGCAGAATTGGAAGATGCACATTTTGGATTTGGTTTGAAGTCGATACGACCATTTTAGCGGACGTTATTGCGAAAATAAGAATTTCGGATTTTCGGTGACCTTGACCTTGACCTTTGACCTAGATTCACCAAAAACTACGAGTGTCTAAGTTGACCACGGCCGACGTCTGACCCAATTTGGTCATCATCACTGAAATGGTGTGGCTGCTACAGGGTAAACAAACACACAAACAAACAGACAGACAGACACAGAATGACACACAACCGACCAACATAATTGCCAAATCCGAAGGATTCGCAATATTATATATACTGTATATATATATATACATGTATAAAATAAAATGTAAAGACAGAGGGATTAAATCTCAAATAAACAACCAAACAAGATAGGAATGATACCACACTCCTCATGAATTACCATCATGACATATTTTGCCATTTTACTTTTGTTATGGGAGTAATGGATGAAGAAGAAGATCGAAGAATAATAATAATAATAACCATGAAGAATGACACCATATTACGATGCCACAATGCGACACCACAATCCTCTTATGGATTACCCTCACGATATACAGCATTTTTGACATTTCACTTTTGCTGTGGGATTGTGATGGAACGTCGTCGAAAGACGTCGTGATGCTAAACCACAAGTGGACTGTTGTGTCATGTCGTGGAATTGTAATGTGGTGTCGTTCTTCTTCTTTGTTTTTCTTCTTCATCCATCACAATCCCACAACAAAAGTAAATTGTCAAAATATGTCGTGACGGTAAGCCAGAAGAGGATTGTGGTGTCATATTGTGGTGTCATTCCTCCCTTGTTTGGTTGTGTTTATTTTTCTTTTTTCGAGATTTCACCCCTGTTTTTACATTTTCTTTAAAATGTTTTTTTTTATTTTCTTGTTTCTGCAATTTTTTTTTAAGTAATAAAATGCTTAATGTTTTATAAATTTTGTTATTTTGAAATAGATTAAATCCATCTATGTTATTAAATTCAGCTTATGGAACACTGGTGTGGATTGGCTCACTACGCTCGCATCTCCCCATGTTGTTGCAGAGATCGACATCACAGATTTCCTGTGTTGTTACGATTTACACCAATTGCAATACAAACATCAATCATCTTCAAATTTATTTGCAATACTGGTGATATTATATTTATTTTTTTTATATAAAAACGATACAAGTGGTCGAAATGGTCAAGGGTCTAAGCTATCTAATCTGTCTGAAGGGTGTAAGGGGTCTAAATTGTGTGAAAGTCGAAGGTGACTGAAGGGTCTTTGGGGTCTTTTGAGTCATCGGGGTATTGAAGGATCAAGAGGGTCGAAAGGGTCTCAGCAGTCTGAAGTGTCAAAACTTGCATTCCAATGGTATGTAATTAATAGACATACGTGTGTGAAGATCTCTGACCTTGATTTCACAGATGATACAGTCATCTTTGCGAAGACTCTGGATATCTTTTTGGGGGGGCGGGGGCTGGGGTTCTGAATGAGGAGTCGGAGCCACTGGTATTACAGGTTTTCTGGGTCAAAAGTAAGATGCAGGCTTTCACTGACATCTTGGATGCAGCTATCCTGTCTGTACCTGTTTCTAGTGAGGATGTTGAGGTCACGGAGAGATTCACTTACCTTGGCAGTGATATTCATGTATCTCAGAGGTCAATAGACATCTGGGTCGGGCCTGGGAAGTCATGGATTCACTTGGGGTGCGGCGCTGCCGGTACCTGTGCGGGAGGACGAAAGTCTGAGTCTTCAGGTCCTTCGTGCTTCCAGTCTTGCTCTACGGATGTGAGACTTGGATTCTGACCAGGGATCTG
>CM068953.1:26666855-26677534 GCA_035128595.1 Eptatretus atami | reverse complement strand
CTCAAGGAGATGGGGATGGGCCAGGCATCTGCCTCGGGGATGGGCCAGACATCTGCCTCGGGGATGGCCAGAGGCCCCTGCAAAAGCAGCTGAAAGTGGACGCAACGACACGCTGCTCCAGCACATGCACCCATACCTGACCTGACCTGGTCTCACCATCAGCTTTTATCTTTCTTGGGCAAACCAAATTTCAAAGTTGGCCTCCAAGCTTGCCGCTGAATGGGCATCCTCCATCATACAAAGCCCTTCCTTGGCACACCTGAACTCCGATCCACCTCCAAGGCCTTCATCCACAGATTGATTGAGTACTGCTTTCCCCTCTGCCTCAGGTCTTGTTCAGCTTGACACTGTAGAAACCCAAGCCTTCAAGGAGTATTGGAATCTCCCACGATGAAGCCGAGTCTATGGGCTGATCACTTCGCCATCACAAACATGTCGGTGGGCTCTGTCTTCTTCCATCTCCTTTCTAGTCTTGCACCTTCTGCTCTTTCTGTGCTATGTCCCCCTTAGGTTTCTGTAGGGCACATGGTCCACCATTAATGCCCTTCACATGAAACTACCGAAATCCAGGATCACTGCTCACCTCCACTCATTTGTTCCCCCTGTGGAGCAAACTTCCACATTCTCTTCAATCTCATTCTCCCCTCAAGGTCGACAGCTGGGTTCTTTTTTTTTAAATGTACAATGTCAAGGCTCGTACAAGAACACACAGAATATATAACAAGGGGAGCAGGAGACAATAGGGATGGAAGAGGGAAGCACAAAACAGTGAGGAATAGACACATGAGATCTGTGGAAGGGAGAGGGATGGGGTTGGGTACATGGGGTACACAAGAAGGACACTACAGGGACTTTCAGGGAGGAAAGCAGGGAATATGAAGGAGGTGGGTTTGGGGTGGATTAACGGGGGTAGGAAAGATCATGGTTTTGGAAAGGGGAATATAAGAGATGGTGGTGTACAGTTATTTTGAAGACCTGGAGTTAAGAGTGGGATTAAAGAGTGTGTGGGAGTTTGTTGCAAAGGTGGGGGGAAAAAAGAGGAAAGAAAGAAGAAGGCGAGCAGTGATTCTTGATTTTGGTAGTTTAAACAGAAGGGGTTGCTGGCGGACCTTGAGCGCCCTGCAGAAATATGGGCGGGACAGAGAGCAGACAGAACGCGAGGGGGGGGCGTGGGTGGGAGAGGAGACGGTGGAAGACAGAAAGACCACGGACCTGCCTGCGGTCAGAGTGAGAGACCCAAAGACTCAGCCTCATCACGGGAGATACCAAAGATCGTAAATGCCTTGGTTTCAACAGCGCAAAGCCAAGAAAGGTGAGAGGCAGGAGCACCAGCCCAGAGGGGAGAGCAGTACTCCAGTATAATGAATCAATTTGACATTAACCTTTAACCCAGAGGCATATGATGTACAATAAACCCTCAAATAATGTGGGTTCCAATATCATGGGTTTCCACCACTTGCGGGTAACCTATTGTGTTCCAATTTCATTATTGCGGTATATCATTTCGGCCAATCGCAGTGTTTTAGCTGAGACGAGTCAATGTTTGCATCCACGTGAATGATTACGACAATGAACAGTGCAAAAGAAACAACAAAAAGCTCATAATGGGAGGTAAATCAGAGCAACATACGGGAATGAAGCTAAATTTAATAATGAAACGTCATCGAATAAGAAATGACATCAGGAGATCATGTAATACTGGACCTACAATATCTAGTACGTACACAACAGTTAATAATGCCCCCCAAGCGTAGGATAATCAACAAAATTATTCATGCCAAAAGGCAGAGAAAGGTTATAACAGTGTGCAAAGAAATCGAGTTGTTAGATACGTTGGCAAGAAGTGAAAGTGCGGCATCTGTAGGCCGCCATCAGATCAATTAATCAACTGTGTGCTAATGTGAGTTAAATATCCTATCAAGTGTTCCTGCTCCACAATGCACAAAAGGCTCATTCCAGTCCCATGATCATCACTTCAAAAGGATGGAAAAAGCACTTGATGTTTGGATCAAGGACCAAACAGAAGAAAAAAAAAAGCCTTTGAGTGGACCGGTTTATGGCAGAACCCATTGTGGATTTCCCCGGACTGTTAATGGACCGGTGTGTGGGAGAAATCATTGTAGATTTCCCAATATTTTCACAAGTCAAGCGGGGCCTCAGGCTCGAGTTCAAGCATGGCTCATGAAACTAATAGAGGCAAAGGGATTTATGTCAGAGCAGGTTTTTAACGCTGAAGAGACAGGATTATTTTGGAAGAGGATGCAATCTCGTACTTTCCTGTCAAAGCAGGTAAGATCTGCTCTGGATCTAGGTGGCTAAGGATAGTTTCACCCTTCTTCTATGTGGCAATGCAGCAGGCGACTTCGTCATGCTCCCAATGATCCAACAGCCATCACAAGTTCAACATCCACATCTTTCTAACCTCTACCCACCCCCCAATAGCATCATTATCATCATCTCCGAGCCAAGTCTTGTGTTTTCTATTTATGCCAGAATTCAGCATGAACAAGTACGAAATATGTTTACCCTCACCCATCTCACCATTTTGTAATAAATTTAAAAGGTAAAACTTGTGTTTGTTTATTTCAATGTTTAATATATATATATATATATATATATATATGTGTGTGTGTGTGTGTGTTTATTTCAATTGTAAAAGTATTTTTGGCTGCCGTCGATCTTCCTCGACATTTTCTAAAAGTCCAGGAACCGAACCCCCCTCTTCCCATTGGCACTAGGTTTCCATGATCGGGGTTTTAACTATTGCAGCATTTTCCAGGAACCTAACCCCCATGATCCATCCATCCATTGGGACCATATCCTGTACAGAGCATTGGTGCTGCCTAAGCAGTCTCCTTGGCTATTGGGTACAATCCTGGACAGGTCGCCACTCCGAGACAGGATACCAGCATGTTGGCACTCATCTTGCCGACCTCGGAAGGATAACAGGCAGAGTCAACCCCACCTGGCATTAATTCAACAGCCAAGTGGGATTTGAACTCAGGATCCTCGGATTCCAAGCCCACCACCCTCACCATGAAGCCAACACCAGGCATGATCCAAATGATATTGGAGGGTTTACTGTACATTAAGCACAAATGTGCCTTACTCTAAGTCTAAGCTATGTAGAAAAGGAAATTTCATTCTGATCGGACAAACCTTAGAGTTTTGGTGAAACATGTTAAAATGGCTATAATCAAGTAATGACCATAAAAATTGGGTCAAGATCAAAAGAAAGTCAACCCCACCTACTTTGTATTCCCATTATTGATGAAATTTCATTCCAAAAGCCCCAGCCAGCTCTAAAATACAGCCCGGACAATGGCAAAAAAGAACAAGTGAGCACAATATACGCCCGAACAAGAAGGTATATACAGAATTGCGCTACATGGAAAACAGCATCCTGGTTGCCATGGCAACCACTTTAGATGACGAACGTATGTCACGACAAACCGTCTCCAGAGTCTGTACCTATGTACAAAATATGAAACGTGAAAGTTGAAAACTTTGGGAGGAAGAGTGCGGACAGGAACGGATGGAAAACAGCATCCTGGTTGCCATGGCAACCACTTTAGATGACGAACGTATGTTACGACACACCGTCTCACAGTCTGTACCTATGTACCAAATATGAAACGTGAAAGTTGAAACTTGGGAGGAAGAGTGCGGACAGGAACGGATGGACAGACGGACACGACGGACAGACAGACGACCGGTGTACAATAATACGCCCATTATTAATATATATATATATCAGGGCATATAAAAAGGAGGAAGAAAACAAAAACCTAAATGGTGGTTTAGTGCTGCTCGAGGTGCAAGAAACTCTGAGGCAAAACTGGGGTTGTAGAAACAAACCCTACAACAGGTATAAGCCTCCTATCATATAGGGGAGGATTAATGGTCAAACATTGTTGAACAAATGAACATTCCATTTTGATTGGACCCTTTCCAGTGTTATCTTTGTATTTTGATGCTTAGAATGACCCATATTTGTGGTTGGAGAGAATGAATGAATACAATTTCCATTTTGAATGGACACTTCACATCAGGGCAACGTGGAGCGAGTCGGTGTCTTTCGTGGGCCACACAACCCCTACAGTTCACATGAGTCTTTCATTGTGATACAGAGCAGATCTCAGTATCCTGACAAATGTTTCAGGTCATTTGTCAGAATGAGCTCAATATGATGAAAAACTCATGGGACGTTTCTGAACCAAATACGGTAGCATTTACCTTGGAACAGTCTCGTCTGGGTTCAGTTTTGGAACAGACTTTAACCCATTGGATTGGCGTTTTGCATGCAGGCCAAAATCTAATGTGAAGCCAGAGGAGCCATACACTAGCATTAGTCGGTGGATGTTAAAGATCCCACGGTGTCTTTGGCCAAAAGTAGGTGAGCTATCAGCAGTAACCTGAAGAAATTCATAATTCCTGCTCTAACTGCTAAAGCAAAGACAAACTACCCAGTGCAATCCTTGCTGTTTTGGGCAGCATTTCAAAGACCCATCAAAGAACACCACAAAGGGTTTTTTTTATAATCAAAATTATTTTGGAACAAACACAAGCTGAGACTACAGATGATCAAATAGGAGGGCATACCAGGAAGGAAGGGGATGGTTCTCAGCTTTGGATCCCGCTGGCCACCCTCCATGGGAAACTGATCAAGGAGTTGCATCTGCAAACAGAATAACCACGTCTTGACACTTGCTTCAAGCGTAAAAACAAAAGCAAAACAAATGTTTCCTCCACCTGTTAAGGTCATCTGGTGTGCCCAAGAATAGGTTGTGAACATTTACATTGCTGAAAATGCACCATAGACACGTCACTAGAACAGCGCCATGTGTTGTAGCAGCAGCACTCAGTCAGGGCAGAAACTTGGAATTTGGTGAGTGGAAGAGCATGAAAATGGACAACTTATTATATATATGGTATTATGGGATTTTCAACATCTACCAGCAAAAGCTCGTAAAAGGGACAGGCCAGATTAACGTCTCCTCTAGATAATGACATTTTTAGTCGGTCTGGTAATCAAACCCAGAATAGACAGCTCAAAGGCAAGTACGCTACCCTCTGAACTATGCCATAAATACCCATTTTACCATGGTGGATCCTTTTAAGCAATTTGCTCATGCTATTAAATAAGCAGGCAAAACTACTGCTTATGGATCTCCACATAAAATGCACAATAGAAAGATTTGTTCTTATTCCAGAGCAGTCAAAAGGGATGTTACAACAGAGAAGTTGAATTAAAAAATATATATATATATATATATACCTATACACACACAGAGTATAAAACAATAACAATGAAAATAATAATAAAGCCACAAATGTCACTGCAAAGCAAGACCTCAAAACATGCAAACTAGAAGGGCACTTGGTAGAGCATACACCTCCACCACACAATGCCTGATCCAACATATTGGCCCCAATTATTTTTTTAATATCATGCTATACATCATTTTTGGCCTCCTCACTCAATGTTGAAAAATCACTGAAAATTAAATTATTCTCCGACCCAAATCTTCTCCAAAATGGAATAAATTAGTCATCACACACGCAACCTGTCCACCAAGTTTCATCCAAATCCATCCATAACTTTTTGAGACATCCTGATTATATATGTATATATATATATATATATAAAAATAAATTTGTCAGTTAGCGCCATCTCAATGGTGAAGAATCACTTACAAAAAATTAATAAATAAAAATAAAAATTGTAGTAGCCGGATCCAGATGACCAAAATCTAATCAGTTAGTCATCATCACACTCAACGTACCCACCAAATTTCACCAAAATCCATCAACTTTTTGAGATATCCCACACACAAACAAACATACACGTAGTGCTTAGCACAATAGTTGCAAAAAAGTTGCCACGGATACATCAAAATTGTCCATTTCTTTCAGATTTAAATTGACCTTGAGTTGACATTTGGACCTCAAAAATAGTTGGTTTCCTAATTCAGTGAACCAATATGCAAATAGTGTTCAACTTTCAAATCAATCGGATGAAAAACTGACAATCCTCGAAATTTGACCTTTGACCTCAAAAACTTCAGTTGGGACTACCTCGAGAACTTGGTAAAGTTTCACGATGATCGGTTTAGAATTGTGACCTGTAGGTGATAGGCAGACAGACAAGAACGATGTCGTGCATAGCATGATGCTTGCAAAAAAATCCAGAAAATAAATTTGACCTTAAAAAATATTTGGTGATTGAATTCAATGACTAAACATGCAAATCCTCTTCCGTCTAAGGGACGGAATCTACAGTCTCCAGAAGTTTCAGAATGACCAAAATATGCAACTCCTTTTCAAATTTAAAGTCAATGGGATGAGAATTAACAATTTTAGAAATTTGCCCGATGTTGACCTCAAATATACTTGTTCGTTGATTCAGTGACCTGATTTTTTTTGTTGTTGTTGTATACACTGTCGAGGCTCATATGAGGGCTAACACACAGAAACGCACAACAAGGTGGGGCAGGAGAGAGAAAAAAACAAAAAACAGTCGGTAATAGAGACATTCGGAGATCTGTGGAAGGGAGAGGGATAGGGCGGAGAACACAGCGAATACAAGATTGACACCACAGGGACTTTCAGGTCTTTACCCAACAGAGACTTTCAGGAAGGAAAGCAAGGAATTTGAAGGAGGTGGGTTTGGAGTGGATTAGTGTGGGTAGAAAAGATCATTGTTTTGGATGGGGGGAGTTGAGAAGACCTGGAGGGAAGAGTGGGATTGCAGAGAGTGTGGGAGTTTGTTCCAAAGTTGGGAAAAAATGAGGAATGAAAGAGTGAAGGTGAGCAGCAATTCTAGATTTTGGTAGTTTTACCAGAATGGGTTTGCTGGCGGACCTTGAGCGCCCTGCGGAAATATGGAGGGGGCCATATCTTAGACAGACCAGGGGGAGCCAGGCCGGAGAAGCGACAGAAAAGACCACCGACCTGCCTGCGGTGAGAGAGTGAGACACCCAAAGCCTCAACCTCATCACGCAAGATACCAATGATCCTAACTGCCATGGTTTCCATAGCATGAAGCCGAAAAAGGTGGGAGGCAGGAGCACCAGCCCAGAGAAGAGAGCAGTACTCCATCAGGGTGCAGACAAAAGCTTTGCATGTGGTCAGGAGTTCAGGTGGGCCGAGGAAGGACTTTGCACGACGGAGGATTCCCAGTCGGCAACTGGCTTTGGAGGCCAGGTTAGATATATGGCTTTCCCAGGAAAGATCATGGTAGATAGTGAGACCCAAAGGCTTGAATGAAAGGACTTCTTCCAGAGGATTGTTGAGAAATAGATGGGGGGTGGGGATGGGTTCTAAACAGTCCTTTCGGAGAGACATAGTGAGAGTGTGAGATTTGCCAGGATTGAAAGACATGTTCCACATGTTGGACCAGTTTGTGATTTTACCCGGATCTGCAGAGAGCGAAGAAGCTACTGCTTGCCGGTCTGAGGGATGACCAGATGGTACGGCAGAGGGTGGAGTATTCAGCAATGAGATAAAGAGGATCTGCCAGAGTTGCAGAGATCATTGATGAAGTTGGAAAGATCATTTTTTCTCTGAAATATCTCGTTATTGGAATGGATTGACACTTGATGAGACCATGTTGAAAATAAAGATAACCACATCATTATCTCCGCTACTGAAGGTGAAGGAGGTTATGTTTTCACCCCTTTCTGTCAGACAGTCTATCTGTCTGTCTGTTTGTTTGTTTGTTTGTTTGTGCACGGGATATCTCAAAAAGTTGTGGATGGATCCGGATGAAATTTTGAGGGCAGATTCGGTGTGTGACAAGGACGAACCGATTCGATTTCGGTCAAGATCCGAATCTGGATCCGACTACTAAAATTGTTAAAGCGATTCTTCACCATTGAGAATTCGGGCCAAAAACGATATATGGAACAATATCTCAAAAAGTTGTGGACGGATTTGGATGAAACTTGGTGGACACGTCGGGTGTGTGACAAGGAAGAAGAGATTCAATTGCGGTGAAGATCTGGATTCAGATTCGGATCTGAATATTTTAAAGTGATTCTTCACCATTCTTGATTGGGCGAAACAAATATATAGCACGATATCTCAAAAAGTTGTGGACGGATTCTGACGAAACTTGGTGGGCACGTTGGGTGTGTGGCAAGGACGAATCGATTCGATTTTGGTGTAGATCAAGATCTGGATACAAGAATTATTTAATTTTTAAAGTGATTCTTCACCATTGAGAGATCAGGCCAAAAACTAATGTAGTACTGTAACGGCACGATATTTAACCTCCGCCATCGAAGATGGACGGAGGTTACTGTTTTCACCCCTGTCTGTTTGTTTGTTTGTTTGTTTGTGAACAGTATTACGGAAAAACTCCTCGACGGATTTCGACGAAACTTGGTGGGGGATTAGGTATGGTCCAAGGATCATGCCATTAGATTTTGGACTCGGTCCAAAGTCCAATATGGCCAATATGGCGGCCATTTTGAAAAATATTTGAATTTTTGTTTTTGCATTTCTACATGTTTAAGTGATTTCCAACCAAAATAATAACAAAAAATGTTGAGAAAAAAAAACCGGAAAATTTTACTTTTTTTCAAAAAATTTCGATTTTATTTGAAAAATATTTGAATTTTTGTTTTGCATTTCTACATGTTTTAAGTGATTTCAACCAAAAAAATAGAAATAAAAAAAATGTTGGAGAAAAAAAAACTTCGAAAATTTTACTTTTTTTCAAAAAAATTTCGATTTTATTTGAAAAATATTGAATTTTTTTTTTGCATTTCTACATGTTTTAAGTGATTTACAATCCCCCCCCCCCCCCAAAAAAAAAATATGTTAGAGAAAAAAAAAACAAATTTTGCAATTTTTTCAAAAAAATTCCGATTTTTTTTTTTTGCATTTCTACATGTTATAAGTGATTTCCAACAAAAACATGCCAAAATTATATTGCGGCTGATTTTGGAACTTCAGGTGGATATACCCACGTAAAATCAATTTCTGTCTCAAGGAATCTAGTTATGACGAATGAATTGAGTATGTAAAGTTAAAAGTAAAAGGGAAAGTTGCAAACTATAACTCTGTGAGCACTGTTGACGTCAAATTGAATGAATAGGATATCAGGTTCACTTGAGTGACCCAGCAGTATTGGCGGCGGAGGTTTTGCACTCTACGGAGGATTCCCCCCTCTAGTTCAAAAATGTATTGGGCCCGATATGTACTCGTGGTTCAGGCATTTCAGGGCAGAGGCATGCGCTCTACTGTGTGCCCTTCAAGTTATTATTGTTATTAACATTAAGATTTTGTAATGATGGTAATATTATTGTTATCAATATTATGTTAATAATAATAATGATACGCTTGTTTGTGTGTCTGTCCATTTCTCCAACTAACATTATGTTCCACCCATCGATCGGACAGTTTACCCGACTCCACCAATAATTTCATCGCGATGAAAAATCTTATGGACACCATATTGATGCTCACTGCTATGCAAAGCCAGACATCGTGGAGCTGTCCTATTCACAATTGCCATGCCCTGCCCATAGGTTTTGCCTTCATTGTAAAATGACCAAAGCAACAGTTAAAAGGATGCCGATCGACGACACAGCCCTTGTGAAGATCGGCCTCAGCGATCGAGGCAGCGGTCTATCAATTTATACAGAGCCCATTCTGTTGAATTATGCATCGCCCAAATAACTTTGCGGCATGCTCTCAAGCAGGGTTTAAACCCACGCCATTATTTACTTTTTAACGATGTGCATATGCATCAGGAAGATAACTGGTTTCAGTTCGTTAATTGTTATATCTTTTCCACATATCTCACAGGATTGTTAGTTGGACAGGTGACCGTGGATGAGTGTGGACGTCGTCGGAAGGCTTGAAGGTGGGAAGATTGACACCTTAGGGGGTTGTGAGGAGGATGGTGAGGACTTGAAGTTTATGGGGGGGAAGAGGGGGAGGGATTGAGGACATGAAGACTTTATTTTAAGTTGCAGACTTGATCACACCTCTGGCAGGAGTACCCTTCTCGGGAAATGTGATGCACTTTATAATTTTTCTCATTTTTGAAAGAAATTGAATTCACTACGTTTACTCCATACCATCAGATAAAGGAAGATGATTTGTAATACCAGCTACCACAAAGCGCCACGGCAATTTTAGAGTTTCGGTGACATCCAAGTTTGCTCCATTATTGTAAGATTATTACTGTTTTTTTTTTATTTTATCATAATGGAAATATTTTAAATTACATATACTATATATATATATGTCATTAAAAGAGAAACAGGTGTCTTGAGGTGGGTTCAAATCCCACACTCTGGCTGACTGTCACATTGATGATAATAGCACTCCAATTGCCCAGTACAAATCCAGAGAGTCGTGTTAAAACAACTGTAGAGGTCGAGTCCACAGCTCCAGGTCAGATCGTGACCTTTGACCTCCGCTACCGGACCTGTTGGAGCCGTTGAGACAGCAAAGCTCTATGCCGATATAAAATGCCAAGAAAATATTGGTCACGTGATGTGATATTCTCCAGCAACCAATCAACCCTGAACGGGGATTACCACAACAACCATAGCAAGTCGCCAGGACAAAGAACTCATCTGAGACCAAGTGTATTTAAGTGAAAATGATGGCATATGGTGGGGGGGGAGGGGGTGGGGAGGAAATACAAAAAGAAGCAACAA
>CM068953.1:26641492-26661052 GCA_035128595.1 Eptatretus atami | reverse complement strand
TTAATTTTTTTGAAAAAAAAATATAAATATATTTTTCTCTTCAACTTAAATGGCTTATAAAAATGTAATATCACAAATATTACAAACAATAAAAAGATGTCATGCAAAGCACGATACTTGCAAAATCTCGACCCCCCCACCCCTCTCCAAAGGTTTCCATGGATACATCAAATTGTCCATTTTATTCAGATTAATACTCACAATCTTAATCAAAGCTCAGGTCAATCACAAGAAAATTGATTATTTTTCAGATTGAAATTAATGGTTTTAGAACTTTGACCTTCGGTTGATCTTCGACCTCAAAAATCAATAGGCTTCTCAGTTGAGACTACGTCTACAACTTGGTAAAGTTTCATGATGATCAGTTTAGAATTGTGACCTGTAGACGATTGAGACAGACAGACAAACAATAACAAAATCGACAAACCAATATACTTGAAAAATCTTCGATTCTGCTAGTAATAAATGAAAATAAATAAATGTTCATATTATAATTGGTGTAAATCATGACAACACAGTAACTCAGGTAGCCTTCATTAAACAAGCCTGTGTCTCTGCAGTGGCGTGGGGCGAGCCGAGTGAGCCAATCCACACTAACATATATTACACCTTAAAAAAAATAATATATAAAAATGATTATTAATAGTTTTATTATTCAACATTCTCACCTGCAGATCAAAAAACTTGCTGTATCGGCGGAAAACGAGTTGTTTCGTACCGTCTGACCATGTGACAGAGATGAGGTAGACCTGCAAAGCAGAAAAAGCAAGCCAGGGTCGAGGTTAGGAGCGGAAAGGAGAAAAAAAAAAAACAGTACATCACCAAGGGGGTTTTACAAGGACCCTGAGATGTGAGGGACCCTGCGAGGGGACAGAGGAAAGAAAAGCAAACCAAGACCGTTGTTATAAAAACATTCACTCTAACACGTGGAGGGGGGTTGGGGGAGGAGGGCGAAAGTAATTCACTTCAACTCGAAGGGATCTGAGTCCGGACTTTAACAGAAATCTAATTGCCTGGTTTTGTCACTTACCCAACTCATTTAAAAAAGTTTAACCGAGATTTTTATTTTTAGTGCGTCATCACGAGTGTCATAGTGAGTACAACATGGAATGAGCCATGGTCTACCTTTCAACACCTGCACACCATTACTGCTACACAAACAGCGAACCGATTAAAATCAATGAAAAGTTGGCATAGCGCCGGATTACAAACAGCTTTCAAAACAAAGCATTACTTACCCCTCATGGCATTTATTCACTCAAACCACAAATGTAGATCATTATAACCACCAAGGCAGAAGGTAATGCACCGAAAACCATCACGTTCACACACCACACACCACACTTTCATTATAACAATAATGATAATAACAATAAATACTTCATCAGGTTTAGAGATGTGGAAATGGACTCGACTCACGGCTAACCAGAAGACGAAGAGATCCCGAGGAGATCCACTCGTTTATCAACAAAGTGCCAGCTCGGATGTTAGCCACCCCGGTCTGACCACGAGGCCGAAACAATCCGAGGTTTCACCCTTACAGCACATTCTCCACCCCACCAGGCCACGTGCAGCAAGTCTCGGCAGAAACAGCAGGTGCGATGCCCCCACAGAACGTGTGCCCAACAAAGCTTATTTGTTCCAGGAGGAGGAGGAGAGGATAGGAGGATTTTCTTTACCCCACCTTCCCATTTTTGGCCTTCCATTGCAAAACGCGGCGCAGGCAGTGTCGTAGTATGATGCGAAGGTGCATTGGACACCAAATGCAATGGGTTTTCACAAGTTAGTGATGAGCAACTTCATCTCTAAAATGCATTGAAGGTTATGAGAGTGCAAAGTCTTTTAATGGAACTGAAAGGACATCTGAGAGGTAGCACACTCACCTTCAAAGTTGTCCAGTCTGGGTTCCATTCCCAGCCCGACGACGAACCGTGCTGGTGCTTCGAAGGAAGGCCGTCACGACAAGCGAATAATCCTTCAGGAGGAACCTTAAAGCAGCTATCTCATCTGCTAACATTAACTGTAGGACGTTTCAAAATAAAAAATAATAAAATAAAAAAAACAAGCCATTGTGTGCCAACACCCTATACGGACCCCAAATCCCCGCAATGGTTGTGGGCTTCTCCAGAAACAACCTACAGTACAAAAACTTATTTTTTATTTTTTGATAGTTAATCGATGTGATGTCATCATGTGGCCTGATACGTTTCGGCTTGAGGGTATTCGTACACATGAGTTGTTTCTAACCAAATAAACAAACATTACATGCTATTCTATTTATAACCTTGTTTTAGGTTTTTAACACAAAGCTTGTACAATGGTTGCCAACCTATGGTTGTTTGTCCATGATCTATCCTTTTAAGCACCGAACATCAAGGAAGCAGCACACACCATTTTTAAAGTCTTTCGTAAGACTCCACTCGGATCGGGCCCGAACTGCCCGAACCTCCCAGACTCGGACACCTGTCTAACCATTACACCAAGGAGTCTGTGGATGCAGCAAAGAAACCCCAATCCATTGAACATAAACTGCATAAAACAATAAATCACATTTGTGGGGTCTACTTGGAGACAGGTTTATTCCGACAAACATGAATTTTGTTTTTCTGGATTGCCACACATGGTCATGGATGACAAACAAAATAAATGTGATAAATAAAGGCAGGTACAAATGATCATTCGAACGGGAGAGAAAGAGAGGAAGACAGACAGACATTAAAATAACAAAAGAGAGGTAACATTTTATTTTCTATCATGTTACCTGAAATAGGAGATTCGTAAACACATGAGCACTGGCCTTGCCGCCAAGTAGATGCCACAGGTAGTTCACACCAACTCAAAGGATCAAAATGGCATCCACGGAAACCGAGAATCCGAAGGCACGATCGCCAATTGCAAACGATGGCCAGAAGACGTGGCGGGAGCAATTCAACCTCGTCTGGTCAGGCAACCGAGCAACCACAAAGACTATGGAGACCTATCAAAACCCACAATGCAATGTTCAAAATGGCACTCATGCATATCCCCTGTTGGTGCTTCAGTGTGTGGGTTTGCCGTAACCCAGAGACAATTGAAATCACAAGACATTCTTGGCTGAAAAACACGACGCTCAAATCATCCAAATGAACCGGTGTTATAAATGTCCAGAAGTCGGTCTCAAATAGAAGCTTGTTGCATCGACTGTAGACTACATTGTAGATTTGTCATTAGTCTTGGATTTAAAACATCGTTAGCTTTAACTTCTTCATGGTGACCTCACAAATGCAACGAGAGTGGCACTCGGTCGAGCGCATAGCTGAACGGTCTACGTTTTGTTTCCCAATGAGAGGCCGGACCTCAATCCAGACCTTAACTGAAATCTAATCGGCTCGTCTCGACACCTACCCAACTCATCACCAAGTCATGTCATGTCATAATCTGCTCAAAACCTTTTGAAATAACGTGCTACATATTGTCTTGGAGCCTCTCTCTCTCTCAATGGTGAAGAACCACGAAAAAATTATAAAATCCAGATACTCATCTTCACCAAAATCTAATCAATTCATCCTTGTCACACACCCAACCTGTCCACAAAGTTTCATCCGAATCCGTCCAAAACTTTGAGAGATATTCTGCTCACAAACAAATGGGTGAATACATAACGTCCGTGAACCTTCGGTGGCGGAGGTAGCAAGCACTCAACTAAACAAGAAGTTCAGCGGAAACATGAAAGGGCAAACATTTATTTTGCTTTTTCCTCATCCTGTTAGCGGTCTTGGAGACTCGAAAAGGAAGACTCAAGGAAGTGATCTTTAACACTCCAATCTGAGATAAAGGAAACTTGGGCTTGTGGCAACGTTACGCGATGCACGCATAACAAGGTGCTCGCAAATTGCCACACTGCAGCGAGTTTCAATGTATTAGCATTGCATTAGCAACCGCCTTTTGTATTAAACAGTTAATTAATTGCGTTTTCGTTTGATGAGCCCAGTCGGTACATAAAGGCATTCAAAATACTTCATCCGAGATCCTGAATGGAATCACATGGATCACCAGCCATGGGCTGGGGTAACGAGCTGACCGATCCCACACCCCACACATTCCGCGGAAATCTCGTTGTTGTACAACGGACAGGACAAGATTTAATTGACTGTCAGCTACACCACATGACAAAATGGAAAAACAATGGGGGGGGGGGGGGGGGGGGGGTGCAATAGTAATGTCATACACAATCAATTAGAAAAGATAAAATTAAATTTTTTTTAAAACGATAAAAACGTCATACAGCAAGTTAACCACATTGCTTAAAAGTTATCAGAAAAAATAAATAAATAAAATCTTTGATTTAAGATGGCATGAAAAATTAACAAGAGCAAAGTCGATGGCATGTCATCACAAATCCCCACGCTTCCCATCAGAAGGAAATTGGAAACACGGCAAAAAGGTCCACCAGGAATGACCGAAAATCAAATTTCGAGTTAAATATATGTATTTTTAAAATTTATTTTGACCCCTGTGACCTTAAGTCCCCCCCTCCCGAGGGCATGAACCAAGGGGTCAAATTGAGGAAAACATAAAATAAAATGGACTAAAAATAAAAAAATTAAAAAAAAAACTTACATTTAATGGTTCACCCAATGTTGATTGCATAAGCAAAGGTTCATCTAAAAATGTGCCCATAATTGCATTTCTCCTTTGACAATGCCTCAGGAATGGACCAAAAATTATATATATACATATACATAATGACACTGCTCTCAAACCTTCTTGCCATTAGTGATCATAACTACCAAGTTTTGGGAATTTCAGCACAACCGTTTTTGTGGGGGGGGGGGGGGGGACAGCATGACGGACAGACAGACAGGATTGCAATATCCCTGGCTTTTTTCAAAAAGCGTGGGGATAATAAAGAACGTGAGGTGGCTGAAGCAAATGCGAATCAGACGCTTCCACAAACCAACTGCGCTCATAGTGTGTACAGTACACAAGATGTCACGTCACAAGGAAGACTTTTAAACAGCATTTTCCTTGCACAAAGACCAATGTGCTCGACTTAATGGTTGGCCGCTTTAGGGTTTAATCCCAAAGCAAGTCAAACCCAATTAAAACGACTAGCAAAGTACCCACCCTACGAGCAGTCATATTCCAAGCGTGCAACATGCTCTTGACACATCCTTTTTTTATTTGGGTGGTGTATAGCCAACAGACCGCTGTCTCGATCGCTCCAGAAAATGAATGTTTTTTTTTGTATATGAAGCAAACACTTGCATACTGCTTATGTGCATATATAGTACATCATGGTTATACAATTTCATAAATTGATAGAATCAAACGAAACTTGCACAGGCACAACTTCAGAATGCCCTCAATGATCCCTGAAAGTTTCAGGTTCCTCAGTCAAATTTTCATGGAGGAGTAGATGAAAATACAGCATACTTTCCCCCCCGTTATATAGAGATTATTTTTTAATACCAATGTGGGAATGCACAAGAGAAGTGTGGGGTTGCATCATGCAGAGAACTCTTTCATCCAGGACGTTAGGATGGCTGTGAAGGAAAATTTTGGCATCATGAGCTTGTGCCATCTGTCCAATGTCCCCATAATGCAAAACATGCAGAAGCAAAGGAATAAGTGAATCGGTAAAGTTGAGGGAACGTTTTGGATGATGAACAACACCGATTTCTGGTATGGGATGGTGCCCCATGCCTGGTGTTGGCTTAATGGTAAGGGTGGTGGGCTTGGGATCCGAGGATTCTGAGTTCAAATCCCACTCGGCTGTTGAATTAATAACAGGTGGGGTTGACTCTGCCTGTCATCCTTCCGAGGTTGGCAAAATGAGTACCAACTTGCTGGTATCCTGTGTCGGAGTGGCGACCCGTCCAGGATTGTGTCCAATGGCCAAGGAGACTGCTTCGGCAGCATCAACGCTCTGCAAAGAGTATGGTCCCATTGGATGGATGGATGGATGGATGGATGGATGGATGGATGGTGCCCCAGCATCACATCTGACGGTCCTGGATTCTGTGAAATCTAAAGCTCAAAATTAATGGAATCTACAGTGATTAGGCCAAAGCACAAGTTTGCTTGCACTCACATCGCAGACAGGTCAGTGTTTTCTTCAGTCTATTCTCCAACATTACTTCCTCTGCTCTGTCCTCCAAGCAACTCCAAGATTCACGTTCTTCCAGTGACCCATCCTGGTTAACATTTCCAAAATCCAAGATGACTGCACACCACTTATTCCTCACTTCTCCCATCTATAGAACCCCCTTCCAGAGGCTGTTCTGTCACTCTTCCCTCCAGGGCTTCAAGCAAGCAGTGCACCATCTTTTGTCATCCCCAATTCTGATTCCTGATCTTTATTACCCCCATCATTAACCTTTCCTAACACAACAATCTAACTTGCTCGTTTCAGCGTTTCCTCCGCTCAGCCCCCTCTATTCATGTTTGGTCATTCCCTTAACAGTTATCCCACTGTTAGTTCTACCTTGCTCTTCAGTGAGCCTCGCTCCTGCAAAGAAGAAAAAGATAATATTACTAAAATTAAAAAGATGAAGATTGGACACAAACTCTTATTTGTCGATATCCATCTCTATATTAAGCCGGCTATCCTCTCGGCTCACAAAGCATGCCTGAAAGATGACCATGATGGCTAGCATTATCCCAGTCAAAGCCATTTCAACCAAGGAAGGAACATACCTCCTCCCATTACCATCTTGGAACGGAACACCATTCGAGTAGGTTAAGTGGGAGCCAAAACAATTACACACCAAGACAGAGCATTCAATATCGCAAGGCCTTGCCGGGGTACTTGTATAAGCGACCCCATTCCCACAACAGGCCACCGAGTGCAACCTCCTGAGAGGTTAAAACCACTTAAAATTTGTGATACATTTTGTAAAATAGAAGATTTATAACCATATTTGGTTGCTGCCAAAAGCTACGTGCACGTGAAGTTATTTATTTTATTTTTTAAAAATACCTTAGAATCAATATGGATTAGTTTTGAGTGAAAAAAAATTTTTTTCCCCCCGTTTTGACCCGTGACAAGGCCCCACCCGTGAAGGCATGGTGATCGTATGGCAGCTTAGCTGCCGGGGTAGCTATCATTTCTCGAAGCGCGACTGTCGCTGATGCAGTGCCCCTCTACCGGTACAGGGCCAGGGTGCTGGTGACAATCTCGCCTACTCTTCCAGAAAGACACCGTGGGGTCTTTAACCCAAGCACCGACCAATGCTATCAGACGGACCACCCAGCTTAACATCCGTCCGAGGGACGGTGCCCTTTGTGGTGACAATTCCACCGATCTGACCGTGAAAAGAATCCAGGCTAGACGGTTCAAACGCAAGTGCACCACCACCGTACAATCCTGTAAGACTGTCAACACGTCGAGGTAACACAAGTACATACTCCAGTAGTTTAGTCTGAAAGGAGAAGGAAAAGAATTCCATTTTTTGGGGACGTTCGCACTCGCTCAACTGCAGTGTTTCAATAACTATTACGCAAGCTCACAGGACCTAGTTTACCGGCCTGTTACCAAGCATACAATGTAGCTCTTAAAAGTGGTGGTTGCAAATGTAGTATATTTTTATCCCGAGCACAGGCCCCAAGTAGCGGTGCAATTTTACACTCGAACACCGATCACCTGTGGGGAATGAAGTATCCATGCAGGTATGATGCGCTGGATTTGAGAAGCTCGGGCCAAATAAGCTAAAGTACATTTTCCATACGCAGGACGTCAATATGAACAGGAAGTTCACAAGATAAAACAATGCAAAGTGTCTGACAAAGCTTCATTTTTTTTTAAATAAACAAATAAATGAAAGAAGAGAAATCATGGAGACTTGAATAAAAATGGGAACTGGATCGAGAATGACAAATTGCTTTCAGCAATACTGTATGAACTACACCAGACTCGTTGGCTCAATGGTTAGAGCAACCGCTCGGTATCTGGAAGGTTGATGGTTCGAACGCCGTCAGAGTCGTAGCAAACACTTTAAAATGGTACGTGCTGCTTCCTTGCTTGATGCTCAGCATTTAAGGATAGAACACGGACAATCAACCACGGCGCAGGTTTTGACGAGCCAACTGGACTCCTGCATTGAAGTTCCTTGCAAGGGAATGTATAAATGTCCAACTCAAACATCCTTATGTGAACAATGTCAGACGGATATAACAGGTGGATCGATTGAGGGCAACAAGATCATCGAGCTTATGGCACAGATTTAAACAATATGCCGTTCACACGAAGTACCGTAGTTGAAAACTTTGATAGCACGTGGCCGTAGAGCCACGAGATGCCAAATGGCCACGGTCAGTTCCTGGAACTTTAACAGTTAAAATTGCCGGGTTTTGTGCCAAAGTAATTTCACGAGTCACGAGTTCATGCAATAAACCAATTTACAACTGTGGATGCACCCCGGATAATTACATTCCAAGCGGCACAAGCCACTGTAGGGTGTTCGGAGCTGTGAGCAGATCGGACCGATTCTACTTCCTCGTGGGACTACAGAAGAATCACGTGTGTAACCGTGTGTACGAGTGATGAGTCCTTGCAGGTCTGTTACCTGGGATGGCATCAAGTTTTTCAAAGTCCCAGCTCATCTTTGAGGCTTCCCCGATGTTCATATCACAGTCCTTCATTGGCTTGAATACAAATTTTGGCTTTCACTTATCCCAGCGTTGCGTCACACGATGCACACCCTTGGAATACACCTGCGCCAATATGGAAATGAACACCTTTTAATTCCTTTAACTCGGTCACCAGTTCAGCCGCTGCATTCGATCTGACAAAAAGCACCGAGAAACCTTCAATCTCAAATGAACGCCAAGCTGGTGCTTTGCTACATCCGCCTCAGCATTACAGCGGCAGTGATTTTGATCGAAGTCTGGGAATACATCGACTTCACAGGTCCAACAAACTGTTCCACTTGAGGAGATAATATGGGAAAAGCATCCTGTCTGGAACATTCCACCGGCCTTCTTGGCAGAAGGTGGGATCCTGGGAGGAGAAGGTGGAATTTAAACTGTGCCAGATCAGGAACAATTTGTGGCGCAAACAAGGTTTGTGTGTGTGAGTGAGTGAGTGAGTGAGTGAGTGAGTGAGAGAAAAAGGTACTTTTACAAGGAGAGTAAATTACAACTACATTACTCAATAATACCAAAGACAAGATATCCAATATTTTTTTGAATAATTACAATGACAAGGCTCATCTTAGAGCTAACACAGCACATATAACAAGGGGAGCAGGAGACAAGAGGGATGGGAGAGGGAAGCACAAAACAGTGGGGAATAGACACATGAGGATATCTGTGGAAGGGAGAGGGATGAGGTGGGGTAAACAAGATGAGCCCTACAGGGACTTTCAGGAAGGAAAGCAGGGAATATGAAGGAGGTGGGTTCGGGGTGGATTAACGGGTGCAGAAAAGATCATGGTTTTAGATGGGGGAAGATAAGAGATGGTGGTGAACAGCTATTTTGAAGACTGGAGGAAGAGTGTGAGCGAGTTTGTTCCAAAGGTGGGGAAAAATCAGAATGAAGAATGAAGTGAGCAGCGATTCTTGATTTTGGTAGTTTCAACAAAAGGGGGTTGCTGGCGGACTTTGAGCACCCTGCTGAAACATGGGCGGGACAAATAGCAGACAGACCCGGGGGGGGGGGGAGGAGATGGTAGAAAGACAGAAAGACCACCAACTGCTTGTAGTGAGAGAGAGAGAGAGAGAGAGAGAGAGAGAGAGAGAGAGAGAGAGAGGAGAGAGAGGGGCCCAAAGATTTGCCTCATGCGCCGGAGAATACCAATGATCCTAAATGCCTTGGTTTCCACAGCGTGAAGCCGAGAAAGGTGAGAGGCGAGAGCAGTAGCCTAGAGGGGAGAGCAGTACCCCCATCAGGCTGCGGATGAAAGCTTTGTCCATGGTCAATAGCTCAGGTGTGCCAAGGAAGGACTTTGCATGATGGAAGATGCCCAATCGGCAACTGGCTTTGGAGGACAGCTTGGAGATGTGGCTTTCCCCGGAAAGATCATGGCAGATCGTGAGACCCAAAAGTTTGAATGAAAAGACTTCTTCAAGAGGGTTGTTGAGAAAGTAGATGGGAGGTTTTCCAGATGGTCATTTCGGAGAGACATCGTGAGAGTGTGAGATTTGTCAGGATTGAAAGACATCTTCCATGTGTTGGACAAGTTTGTGGTTTTTCCCAGATCTGCAGAGAGCGAAGAGGGGTGCTGCTTGCAGGTCTGAGGGATGACAGATGGTACGGCAGAGGGTGGGGTCATCAGCAAAGAGATAAAGAGGATTTTATAGTCAGAGAGATCATTGATGAAAACGAGAAAAAGTAATGGGCCCAGAACACTGCCTTGAGGAACTCCAGCCTAGATATGAAAGAGGGGATGAGATAACTCCATTTAGGGCCAAACGTTGACTGCGACAGGAGAGGAAGTCCTGTGAGCCATGAGTGGAGATGGCCTTGGATACCATAGGAAAAGAGTTTGGTGAGCAGGGCAGGGTACCAGACTGTATAGAAAGCAGGCAATATGTCTAGGCTCGGGAGATGGCTCTGATCTCATATCTGGCATCGATGACCTACATCCATTGTTGGGAAAACAGGAGCAGCAAGTCCAGGATAGAGTGACCTGGTCTTAATCAAAATTGATGATCGGAAATCAGGCCATTGGAGAAGAGGAAGGATTTAATGTCTGAAATGAGGATCCATAACCTTGCTGATGATTGGGAGAAGGCTGATTGGTCTGTAGTTGCTGTTTTTTTCACCTTTTTTACGAAGAGCGGTAAATGTTTGCCGATTTCCAAGCAGAAGGCAGATGACCTTGAGCAAATAAGAGGGTGAATAAAATCAGAGAGAGGGTGAGCAAGAGCAGCAGAGCAGGTTTTTAGGACCCATGGGATGATGCCATATGGACCGGTTGCAGAATCAGAGTCGAGGTTTGACAGCAACCTCTCCACTTTGTTAGAAGAAAAGGACAAAGAGTCGAGGGACAGTTGGATGCGACTGGGTAAGGTGGGTGCAGAAAGCGATAGGTTTGAGACACATTTAGAAGCAAACACTGAGTTTAGGCATTCAGCCTTTTCACGTGCATCGCCAGCTGTGCAGCCATTTGAGGTAAGAGAGGGGGGATGGAGGGGGAACATACACCAGAAACAGACTTAACTCGATACCACCAGGATTTGGAGGAGGGAGACAGATTTGAGAGAAGAAAGATGTTTTCTGGCTCTCCTCAGGGTAGACAAGCACTTGTTCTGAGCTTTGTGGAAGGAACTGAGATTGCCTTCAGTCGGATTTGCCTTCTATAAGGCGAAGGCAAGTTGTTTCAGGGCAACTGCCTCGCTACAAGCTTCAGTGTATGATGGACGGGAGGAAGGGTAGGACAACTGAAGACGAGAGGGGATAAATCTGTGCATGAGAGAGAACAAGTTTCTTTGAAACAATTCTCAGGATGACTTAATGTCAGAGAAAGTAGAGACGGGAGACCAGTCGAGAAGTTTGATGGCTGCTTGAAGACCTTGCCAGTCGTCTTGAGTGAAATACCAGACTTGACGGCACTAAGGTGGTTCTCCAATAACAGCCAGAGATAAGTTTACTTTGACAAGCACGTGGTCAGAAGAACTGATTGGAGCGGAGGACGAACAGCAGATGTTTTCTGGGAAATTGGTCAAAATCAGATCCAGAAGAGATGGAGTAATATTGGTTGAGATCTGGGTCGGGAAGTTGACAGATTCTGTCAGTCCCAATGAGTTTCAGAAGTCTTTTGCTGAAGTGCCATGGCAGGTGAGAGAGGTACCCACACCCAACCAACTGGCATGATGTCAAATGAAGTCACCACATATGAGGAAGAGAGAGTTGGGATGAGAGGATAGAAGTTGGTCCATGTTTTTGTCGAGCGAGATGTAAATCGAGTCATCACTGTTTTGTGGACGGTACAACACACAAATAAACATGAGGTGGGAGTCAATGGGAAGCAGTAGCCAGAGGTGTTCTTGGGGGTGTGGGGGAGTGAGGCCAGTGCATGGAGAGTGAGGAATAGAGTCTTTGATGAAGAGAGCAACTCCTCCACCAGCATCTCATTCCTCCAACAATATAAAATACTAGCACATTACTTGTGCATCGGAATTCCGACAAACTCGAATTGCAACGCAAGATTTGCTCATCCGAAGCACAAGCGATTTAGAAGGTAGTGGCGGTGGGGAACGGCAGGTAGCATACAACACGTACATTTGTTTTGTCCATCGAATGTGTGGCATGAATTTTACGTCAAGTCAAAGTACATTTAAAAAGCAATAAGATGATTAATAAATATTTTTTCAATATTCGGATTATCACCAGCAGGCTGGATGGCCATTAGTGTTTCTCCAGCTTTGCAGTCTCGAGTCCCCTTTGTAATCACAATTCGTTTAAATGGATCCATAGACAATTTTACGAGACCACTGTGGGTGCACAGGCCTCGTACAATAAAAGGAGATGAAGCAAACCCTGTGTTATTCTTCTCAATTACACATTGTCCAACTTTATAGCCCCAAGGATACCTGGCTCAGCGGAATTTTGCCAATTCAATCCTTCTTTTTTCATACCAAATTCACCATTTTGCTGTACAAGCAGCGATAGCGCTGCACCTGCTGACAGCATTACAGGTGCGTAAGCGCAGGCTTTCAAAGACGAGCAAACGTCGAACGTCAAACTTATAAATTCAAATGTTAGCATATTTGTCACCAAAAAGGTCTCATCTGTTGGTTCCCCGATCAGGTGACCATAGACTACAAATAGCTGTCCTGACAGGGTGTGAACAGGGGGTGCCGTAGAGCGGAGCACGCAGCTTGTTTATTTGGACAAGGTGCAAAGCCAAGCATCCCATCTGAATCTAACGCATTTTAGGTTGTGTATGTTGACGTTCACACAAAACTTGTCAAATATATATATTATTTTTAAGTCGGCCATTGTGCACCAGTACCCTGGACAAATTCTGTGTCATTACCTCCACCACCCAAGGTGGTACAGAGGTTGTTTTCATCCTTATTTGTTTGTGAGCAGGATATCTGAAAAAGCTATGGACAGATTCAGAGGAATCTTTGGGGACAGGTTGGGTATGTGAAAGACGAATCAATTAGATTTTGCTTCGGGTCCCGATGCAAATCCAGTCCATCAGTGGAACACAATACATAAACTGTTCAGCCTGGTGGAGGTATCACTCTACCGAGTGCCATTCTAGTTTTACTGTTCCATTCGCACAATCTGCGGTACATAGGAGTGCTGGTTGTCGATACCTCCTCCTGTGGCCGTTTCCTTGCGTATTACATCATATTGCACCGAGCAACATGGAGAGTTGGCTGTGTGCATGTTCATATCATCATGACAATATTTAGTGCAACACCAATTGTCTATCAACTTGCATTTTTGATTCAACTCGATTAGATTTTAAATAAACCACTCGATTCAACCACTCTTGCCTTCGCTGATGAAACGGCAACAAACAAGACAGTTATTAATCGATACTAATCTTTCAAATCTAGGTGACCAGTGTATACTGCCCCTTTTGAGTAGTGGTCCATGGTAAGGCCTTTTAAATAATCTCGTTTCTGATGCAAATCAACCCAATTTACCACCATCCCTCCCCGCTCTCTTGATCTCCGCATCAATCTTAACAGTTCTTAGCGGAGCCCACGCATGGTGCTCATGATGGATGAGAAATACTTTTAGATATACAGGTTTATGTCGAGAGCTGCGGTGAGTTAGGATTGGGTACGTGGAGGCTATATACTTGGTGAGTGTGCCATAGAGTTGGAATCGCAAAAGGCTCTTAGAAGGCAACGGGGGGGGGGGGGGGGTCTGCCGAAGTTTAAATTTAACCCCATGTTTGAACAGCATCTATCATCGAGATTATGTAAATCACAATGCAAGACTGTACATAGTCCTTCTCATGGCAAGGATTAAAGGCGTCGCATTGTACTTATTGGGTCGTGAGTCAATTAAGAGTTTGGCCCACATGTATCATTTCTGGAGAGGGGGTGGGGGGAGGGGGTTAGGGAGGGGTGATTAACGGGGTAACGACTCTTCCACTCATCCAGTAACCCCTGTAGTTGAGGTAGGAAATGGTGATTTGGCCAGGATTTAATAGTCTCCCCTTTGTCAAAAGACACGATGGGATCTCTCATGTCCACCAACTAATTCAGGCAGACAGGACACCAGCCGAACGTGCGTCGAAGAGAGGGAGCACTTTGTGCCACAGCTCCATTGCCTGGAGCACCGATGCAACAGTCTTTAATTCAGGTTGGGAATCAAACAAACTAAGCAGCTTAAAGGTAATGCCACCACTCCAGCCATCAAGACAGGGACAAAATAATAGAGAGAAATAGAGAGAACATGACACACACACACACACACATCTCTAATTATCAACCTCCAGAAGGCACAAAACTCCCATGCCCTCCGAAATCTTCAATTTTGCTTTCCTCAACTTAATCCTCCACCGCCACACCAACCTCCCTGCATACGTAATAAATAGACTACCATTTTTCGCTCTGCAAACACCCGTGACTTACAGGCATAAATAGCACAGGACCTGTGCCCAATATCAAATATTTATTTAATGTCGACACAGCAGAGTTTCCACCCATGATGGTGGAGATTACTTTTAGGTTAAAATATCTCGTACGTTTCACCGGCAAGGACGACAAGATGATCCATTTACTGCCTTTGTCATCTATCGAGTAAAGAGAGCTCAAATCAGATCAACTGCAGTCTGACTACAATGTCGGAGATGCAAAAAAAGATGTGGATCAAAATAAATAAATAAATAAATAAATTTATGGGAAGCGTTGAGCTTCCTTTAAAGGGCCTGTCGTTACACAGGTTGTCACATTCGTGTGCACAATGGAAAGTTTAAACACCATAACTGGCAGAGAGTTCACTGGTGTGTGCCAAGCACGTTGGCCAAATGGGAAACTCCAGCATGAAAGCGAGTCCACAACATTTACTACGGCAGGACGATGAGCAAGCACAGCCAGAACCATGCTAATTAGTGGTTCAGGTTAGATCAAAGAAGACCGTTATTACAGGAACTACAGATACCCACATTGATCAACGAGAGAGCTCACCGTGAAATTTTACTTACAGGCGTGCGCGAGCGCTCTGACAAGCATGGGTACCCGGTGACGTAGCCGTTGCGAGCTTTAAAACAAGTCGAAAGCCAGAACAGCACTTCATCTCATCGACCTTTGAAGGTTCACTTTGTTTATCGAGCACACCACCAATCACAACGACCTCGTTCGGCACACAACTCGAGACAGTCAGCTCTCGGAACGACTTGCACATGCAAACGAGGCAGAAAATTAGGCAATTGGATGGCAATGCAATTTTTTTTTTTGAAGCATGACATGAGGGTCATTCACAACCGACCTGCAGTTTTTGGGTTTTTTTGCAAAAAAGAAAGACCTTATGGTCATCAATAAAGACCTTATGGTCTTTATAGCGTGGTAACCAGTACCCACGATCACAAGTTTCCCACTTTATCACTGTTGCTGAAAAAAAAAAAAAATCAGATGGCGATGAGCAATAGATAGCTTGTGGCACAGCGAACGATCATTTAATTTCTGGTCACCCAAAACAAGGCCGGCCAAAATCTCGACCATCGATTGCACAGTTTGGTACCGATTGTCCTTTATAGCCAATCACAAACGAGGTGATTAAAAATGACGTCCTGCATTGGCTGTACACGTCCAAAAAAATGTACATCAGAGGCAAACAGAAGCTTACACGCTTATGGGACGAGCACGTTCCCGAAGTTGTAAAAAAAAAATCTTGAAAAGTAATGCAGTGATGGTTTTTGTAACATGAGGTACAAGTTAGTTATGAGTATTTAAAAAAAACTGGAGAGTTCATAAAACACATTATCCCATGCAGTCTTGAGAAACGAGGACATGAGCGGGATCTTGCAAGCAGCACATTTGATTGGTCGAGATGATGGAAAAAATCCCATAATATATTTGTCCAAGTACTGCGAAACGGAAGGGGTTTTGAAAGCACCAAGAAGGTGATTTGCGTTGTACAGTGTTCAAGTATATAATTCAATTGAAATAAAATAATTTTTTTAAAGGTTGGAGAAGAAAAAAAAAACATTGCCGGAAGTTTACCGCTGTTGATACAGCGTCTTTTACACCACATTCGTTATCCGTGCCGGTTTGTGTCCTTCATGGCGTCCTTAGAAACAGCAAGTTTCCTGTTTTGAATTATTTTCAGTTTTTTTTTTTTCCTTGCTCCTCTCTGCACCTGAGCGATCGGGTCAAATTCAAAGCCAAAGAACTGCTAAACTACAGGTTTGTTTTCCGATTGTTCAAAATATAACATTTAATTGAAATCAAGTTGTTCCTCGATCATAAACCAATGTCCATAGACAGACAAAGTCAATCAATTGCTTAACCCTGCTTTTTGATTCGTGTGTAAGTGCTAACAAAAAGTTCAAGTCAAACTTTAAAAACCTCTTCATCATTTTGAGCTTGAAATCAAACGACAGATTGGACTCGACTCGAATATATATATATATATATATATAAACTGGATCTCATTCGCCACATCTGTTCCGAGACACCATTATGAATAATTTTTTTGCAAAAGCTCATTTTTACATGGGCTGGCAAGTTAGCCGAAGCCAGAGAGGTGTGTACACTCTCCTCGGTTTCCTAGCCTGGGTTCAAATCCCAACAAACTATAAACTGCCACCCTGGTGTTTCGCGTGCAGGGCGTTACATCAATGTATGCAATCCCTCAGGAGGACGCTAATGTGGGTGTCCTGTCTGCCAGCATCAGTTGGTTGATGTTAATGATTCCACTGTGTTATCTCCAGCATCCTGAACAAATTATGTATATATATAAATATATAAATCCCTGCTCTAAACTTTAGGGGGAACTAAATCAATGGCACAGCCACACTGTGAGCAATGGGCTGGCAGGATGGCCTTGAGTCACGCACGATTGCCTCCAAACTGTCCAGCCGGGTTCAAATCTCGACCAAGCTATAAAGTCATCTGGGGCATTTCAGCAATGTGTGTGCCGTCTCTCGAATTGCCATTAAGCTGGGTGTCCCATCTGTTAACATTCGTTGATAGACGTTAAAGATCCTACGGTGCCCTTCGCGAAGAGTAGGCGAGCTGTCGCCGGCACATGGAACAAATTACAAATTGCTGCCCTGGCATTAGTCGAACATCAAGCCTGGCTGATCGGTTCACTTGGTCAAGTTTACCAATCCCCCCCCCCCCCCCAAGAAAAACGTGGGGAATAATTGTGGTCGTTAAAGAAGAAGACGCTCTCAGCAATGACGCAAACCCATGGTCATGTTATTGAAACAAAAGAATCTCTTTTAACGATGCAGTTTGTGAATTTGAAATGGACAATTAGCCAATAACGTATAGTAAGCACAGACCACCTCAGTCAGTAGAGGGGGTTGTGGAGGTGAGGTTCATGTAGAGCTGATTTTCCAAACTCATGACAGGTGCACTCAACCAAGCTAAACCAGAATAGAGACAAAACCATCCCACAATGGAATGCACAGCACGCGGCACGCACGCCCGCAATCAAAATGAGCATCGTTTTAAACATACATCGTGAAGGTGGAGAAACGTTCTGGAATTCAAAATCCGAAAGCTGTTCCTTTAATATCATCCGTTACCTTTTTATTAATAAAATGCCAGCTGCTATCTGTGCAGCCACTCACTCTCTCAACAATCAATTTATTTTTACTTGGTGTACTCACTCCCCCTGTGTTATTACATTGTGTTTTTGACAAGCAAATCAAATATGAATTTTTACTTTTACCACAAGCAATGCAGATAACTGAGACAACTCCTATATTTTTTTTAAAAAATAATAATAATAATGATAAGAATGGAAAGAGGGGGGTGGGGGAGGCTGCATCTATCATAAGTTATCATCATCATCAATGTACCCGACTCTGCTACCGAAGCAGTCTGTTGGCGAGGCTGATGCCGGGTAGGCTGCAGTTGCCTTGCCAGCAGTCAATCTTCTTTCTTTAATGGCCACAATTATTCCAACGTTCGTGTGTGTTTGGCCAGAGGAAGCTTGGCCCAGATTGTTCACAAACCAGTTGGCTCAGCCTGACGTTTGACTAAGGTTATAGCAGGAATTTGTTCATCCATCCATCCATTGGGACCATACTCTGTGCAGAGCGTTGGTACTGCCTAAGCAGTCTCCTTGGCTCTTGGGTACAATCCTGGACGGGTCGCCACTCCGAGACAGTATACCAGCAAGCCGGTACTCATTTTGCCGACCTCAGAAGGATGACAGGCAGAGTCAACCCCAGCTGGTATTAATTCAACAGCCGAGCAGGATTTGAACTCATGATCCTAGGATCCCAAGCCCACCACCAGGACATGGTGCCGTCGATAGCTCGCCTACTCTTCACCAAGGACAACGGCATCTTTAATGTCCACCAATCAATACTAGCAGATGCAGACACCATGAGATCTGTAAAGGAATTCCCGTTTAACATGCATCTGACGGACGGCAAGCACACTGATCAATCACCCTGCCTGTGACACACCGGGATGACAGTTTATAGCTGTCGGGATTTGAACCCAGGTTAAACAGCTTAGAGGTGAGTGGGTGCACCTCGATGGCATCTTACCAACAATTTCATTCGGTTGTCGGAGATCTCATCTATTCTGAGAAAGACACCGCGAGATCTGTAATGTCTACAAACTAATAGATGGATGGGTCCACAGATTTAACGCCTTTCTATTTCTGATTGACAGCACACATTGATAACGAGGTCCCAGTTTAAGACACTGGACCGGTGGATTTGAACCCAGGCCTGACAGTTCAGAGGGGAGCACACACACACACCTCGAGGTTACCCTGCCAATCATAGTGTGCAACAAACTTGTGATAATACAGCCAGCTTGCAAATCAAAATCAGGATTTCTTCTCTTCGTCGACAGGGAAAATACAACTTAGCATCTGTACTTCCATATATAGTTGAAAAAACTTCTAAATTTACACATTGACAACAACAATGTACAATACATGGCCAAAAATATGCGGACACCCCTTCTAATGAGTGTATTCGGTTATTTCAGCCACATCAATTGCTGACAGGAATATAAAATCAAGCACACAGCCATGCAATCTCCAAAGACAAACATTGGCAGTACAATGAGCCATACCGAAGAGCTCAGTGGCTCTCAACGTGGCACCGTCATGGGATGCCACCTTTCTAACAAGTCAGTTCATCACATTTCTGCCCTGCTGGAGCTGCCCGTCAACTGTAAGTGCTGTTATTGTGAAGTGGAAACGTCTCGGAGGAACAACAGCTCAGCCACGACGTGGTCGGCCACACGAGCTCACAGAACGGGACCGCGGAGTGCTGAAGCGTGTAGCGCGGAAAAATCATCTGTCGTCGGGAGAAATGCTCACTACCGAGTTCCAAACTAACTCCTTAAGCAATGTCAGCAGAAGTACTGTTCGTCGAGAGCTTCACGAAATGTGTTTCCATGGCCGAGCAGCCGCACACAAACCTAATATCACCATATGCAATGCCAAGCGTCGGCTGGAGTGGTGTAAAG
>CM068953.1:26625029-26641482 GCA_035128595.1 Eptatretus atami | reverse complement strand
TTGGACTCTGAAGCAGTGGAAACGCGTTCTCTGAAGTGATGAATCACGCCTCACCATCTGGCGATGGTACGATGGACGAATCTGGGTTTGGTGGATGCCAGGAGAACGCTACCTGCCCGAATGCATAGAGCCAACTGCAAAGTTTGGTGGAGGAGGAATAATGGTCTGGGGCTGTTTTTCATGGTACGGGTTCACCCCCTTAATTCCAGTGAAGGGAAATGTTAATGCTACAGTATACAATGACATTCTGGATGATTCTGTGCTTCCAACTTTGTGGCAACAGTTTGGGGAAGGCCCTTTCCTATTTCAGCATGACAATCCCCCATGCACAAAGTGAGGTCCATACAGAAAATGGTTTTTCGAGATCGGTGTGGAAGAACTTGACTGACCTGCACAGAGCCCTGACCTCAACCCCATCGAACACCTTTGGGATGAATTGGAACGCCGACTGCGAGCCACACCTCATCACCCAACATCACTTATGCTCTTGTGGCTGAATGGAAGCAAATCCCCGCAGCAATGTTCCAACATCTAGTGGAAAGCCTTCCCAGAAACAGTGGAGGCTGTATAGCAGCAAAGGAGAGGGGGGGGGGGGGAGGGACCACTCCATATTAATTCCATGATTTTGGAATGAGATGTTGGATGAGCAGGTGTCCACATACTTTTGGCCATGTGTATACACACGTATATGAAAAGCTTGCATTTCCTCCTTCCATATTTAATATTGCATCACTACCCAATTGTGCAATGGTCAAAAGAAAGAGCAAATTCCTGATGTCCAGCTGGTGACATTCCTGCATGGACATTTATCCAGCTTTGCTACGGGACTCGCAGTATGACAAATGCCTGCGGTATCATCTGGACAAGACAGAAATAGTGTGATCAGTCACAGGTATGGTCATGCATCTGTCCTCAATGTTAACCTTCGTTCAAGTCTGAATTCCATGTTTCCTCAACCAGGATTACATTGCTGGCTAATCTGAGGAGCTAGCATGTCATCCTGATGACAATGTTCCCATACGATGGTGGAGACACCCATCCAATGGGAATTTTGTGTTGATATGCTCTCAATTCGAAGGTAATAATCCCAGCTCAGATGAAGGGAGAGTGAGCTGGTCTGAACAGATTTGCAACCATTAAAGAATGTGTAATGCAGGAAAATCATTTTCAGGATTAAACCAAGGAAAACTGTGATGGACCCAACTGAAGCATTATGATCATGATGTTGCTGAAGACCAGTCCAACTCAGGATAACCATGTCAATGTGGTTGCACATCCAGAGGATTTGTAGACCCATTATACCCCTTCAACATGTGACAGACATTGCCATCCTTTGGGATAAGAAGGCAAATGGTCGAGGATCGATTTGGTATCAACTCATGCCGATATACCTGTACAATTATATACTTGGAGCATGGATGGAAACAAAAAAAAAACCCACACCAAAATGAGGGTGTGACAACGGCTGCGTATAAAGAGAGGAGAAACTAAAGACAAGTGCTTTCCTGTGTGTGTAGCCGCGGGGTGGAGCGGCGGGCTGGTATGGGGTGTTAAGGAGACATTGTGAGGAGCTGGGCAAGAGAGAGACAGTGCCAGGGGCAGTGAAAGCAATAATCCAAAATGGCAGATCTACAGAAAGATCTCCACAAAACACCCAAGGGAAAAGTGTGCATTTCAGGATAGGGGTGTGGGGGGGGGGGAGGGTAAAAGAGCATGGAGGAGATAAATTGAAAATCCACATTGGCCATGCATCTTACAGAATACATACAGTAGTGAGTCTAGTTATTACATACATATGGAAGGATTCAACTGCCACCACAACACACCACCACTACTACTACTACCCACCCCTGCACCCACCCCTACCAACTACCCTCCCCACCACCACCACCCATCCCCTACTCCCCATGCCTCCCCTACCACCCACCTCTCCCAACCCCCACCACCACCACTCCTCCCCACCACCACCTCCCCAACCCCCCACCACCACCCACTCCTCCCTACCACCCATCTCCCTACCACCCACCTCCCACCCCTACCACTCCATCCCCTCCACCACACTACCTACTCCTACCCACACTCCCCCTTCACACTCCCACCCCCCTACCCCGACCACTCCCCTAACCTACCAAACCCCCCTACACCCCCACCCTCCTCTACCCTACCCCCACCACTCCCCTCCCTACCTTACTCCCCACCACTCCTCTCCACCCCCGCCCCCACCTTTCCCTTTGTCCTCATTACTCCACCCACTCGTTTCTCTCAGTCTGCCCGTCCTCCCCGCGCGTACGTAATATAATAAAATTGTCCGTAACTGCTTTGAAAGTGTTGGGCAGAGATTTTTCCAGTCAGTCACAACTCGAACCCTCCGAACCCGAAGTGAGCTTTACGGTCACGTGCAGTTATAAAATGTAAACAAAGCAACCCAGCCAACCACAGAGAAGAACACCAAGTACTCACGTAGTGCTTGCTTGTATTCGTCTCTTCTCCACATCCTCCACTTTGACATCCACTACGGTGCGTCTGGACATCATGGCTGGTGCACAACACTCACGCTGTCAACCTCGCCACGACGACTTAATCGGGCGACGGGACACCATGCTTGGTTTCGGAGCGGACTCGAACAACACTGCCGCCGCTTCCCTCCTCGTCCTCCGTCCTCCTCCCTCCTCGTCCTCGTCCTCCTCCTCCACGTCCCGCTACAACCACATCGCTCTGCTCCCCTTATGTTCCCTTACCGGCGTGGGCCGCTTTGCCTGACGCCGTTTCCAACTGCCGCTTCTTCCTCCTCTTTCCTTCAGTGCTCCTCTTCTTCCTTTTTAATCGTTCTCTCTCTCTCTCCAAACACGCTTCGCCTGCTGGCTCGCCGCGCCTGCGCAGACGCGACGCCTCTCCTGAGGTGTTGGGCGTGAGGGTGATGATGGAGAGATGCGGATATGGGCGCGCGTTGTTGGGAGGGCCGAGGGGGACATGGCCACGTCCCGGCGGCGTTATTCTCGAGTGTCACATCGGATCTTCCATTTTTTAACATCACCTCACGGGGCCCTCTCAGCGCTTCGAGACCAGAAAGGATCTGAAGTAAAGAAGGTTAAATTACAGACTTGCATTTTGATGCGATTTTTTAAAATCACATGGAGAGGGAATATCATATCGTGGAGAGCACAAAAGGGCCAAAATTATTTGGAATATATTTGGAGTTTGAGGTATTATTAAATGAGAGACGGACATTTGTCTTGGCCATGTGTGATCGAGCCGTTAGATAGTGAAGGGTGTCCACAAAATGAATGGACGAGTGATTTTCAACCGAATAGCCAGTGACATGACCAGGGACCAAAGGGTGAGAGTAAAATAAAAGGAGAGAGAGAGGATGGTCGTGAGGCAAGGGTCTTTAATGGTCTTCCTGGAAAGGTAGTCGCAGCAGAAACAGGAGGTAGGGTTAGACTGGAATCAGCTCGGTACTTGGCAGCATTGGACACGGAATGGTACATCAATCAGTACATGGACAGTGGTAGGAATTGGAGGTTGTCTATCTCCACCAGACTCGTTTGTGTCATGATTCGAGCATCCACTCTGAGTCTGAGACGTGGATGGTTCCAATGGTTTGAATCCACAATGGGTCGCACCACCAAACACTTAAAATGGCACGTCCTGCTTCCTTGCTTGATGCTCGACATTAAATAAAGATAGAGCACGTACAAACAGCCAGAGGTTGCCAATATTAGCACAGGCTTTGATGGGCCTAAAATTCCCCCTCCCCCACCTCCGGACTCCCACCTCAACCCTTCCCTTCAATCCTCCCACCTCATCCCCCCTCCTGACTCCCACTAATTCCTCTCCCTCCTCCCACGCCAACCCTTCCCCTCACACCTTGCACCTCACCCCCATACTGACTCCCACCCTCCTCCCACAAAGGAATTTTTGCAGAGTGGATATTTGGAGAAGTTACAATCACAAGGAAATTAGACCTAGGTGGAGGCCACTCAGCCCATCGTGCATGCGCCACATCAACACCAAACCAATTTATAAAGCCCTGTCTCCTTCAGCCGCTCCTCATAGCTGAGTCAAGCTCGGCCCGGAATCAATCTAGTAGTCCTGCGCTGAACCCTCTCCATGGCATTTATGTCCTTCCTGAGTTGTGGTGACCAAAACTGCACACAATATTCTAGATGTGGCCCTCACTAAATCCTGTACAATGTTAACACCACCTCTTTTGATTTATAAATGATCCCCCTCCGAATACAACCTAAAACCCCATTTTGCTTTTCCTACAGCTGCCTGACATTGTGCTACCTGCTTACCTCCCGTATCTATTACCACCCCCAGATCCTTCTCCTGCGTAACATGCTCCAAAATTACCCCTTGCATCCTGTAATCTCTATTTTCATTATTATACCCTATCCGCAACACCTTGCACTTGTTTAAGCATTTTGATTGTGCTGAAAAAAGTTAGCTAAGGTGGTAACATTTTTTTTTATACAAACCCTTCTTTCACCCTTGAGAGTTGTGTCGTGATAGGAGCAGTGAAATTATCTATAAATCAATGTATGGTTGTTTTTACTATTTTCGGTTTTTATATAATTAGTGATTTGAGAGGTCATGTGACTCCCTCTTCGCCAAACTTAGCAATCGTTGTTATGTCTTAATTAACAGTTATTTTTCACATCTGATACCATATTTGTGCCACTGACAATAAATAAAGCATTTTTAAACACGTCTGGGGAAAATAAATAATTAAAATAAAACCCGCTTTCGATTCCTACCAATCTCTAACTTTCCTCGTTGCCTTTAACTTGCCACATGTCGTGTCGAAATCTACTCCCTGAAAAACAAATTCATCAATCTGGATGAAATAAGTCATGTTATAGACGAGATATATAAATCCAAGAACTAAATGGTATAGATAAATATAATGATTTACTTCACATAATATGTGAATAACATGTCCATTAGTTTGTTTTAAGCCTTGAAAAGTTTGGTGAAAACCAATTTATTTTTTTAAAATTAAAGACAACTGTTTTCTTTCCACTGCATTAGGAGAACCTACCTTCATTGGGTGTTGTATATTAGACCGTTGTCATGATCGCTGCGAACAAAACATGCATTACCTCATTTCCTCTGCAAGAGTTGTAATCAAAACGTACCTTTGTTTCCTCAAAACGGTACCTTCACTTAATGATAGAATACGCATTGTTCAGTCTTCAAATGCACACCAGAGGCCTGTACGGCTTGTTCCAAGGCAAGGAATTTTTGATGATGCTGAAACAAAATGGCTTATTAAGACTCTGGCAAGCTGGCCAAGGATAAGCCTGCTTTTGTTTTTTCATGGTGATAAGAATTAATTATCTTCAAAAAGGGGTTTTAAATTTACTCAAATATCCAGTTTTCATTCAACCGGGCGTAATGGCGTGCGTCTGTAATCCGGCTACTCGGAGGCTTGGGTTGGAGGATCGCTTGAGGACGGGAGCTCTGCGCTGGTCGCGCTATGAGAGGGTGTAGGCAGCCCGGAACATGGCAAACCCAATCCTTATCCCTGTGTCGTAAGAGGCGACCAGGGTTGCGTCAGGAAGGGCATCTGGCGGAAAACCTGTGCCAAATCAGTATGCGGATCATAACGGATGATCCGCTGTGGCGACCCCTAACGGGAGCAGCCGAAAGAGAGAAGAAGAAGATCCAGTTTTCATCATGAAATACCTTAGAATGCATGCAAAGTTTTGGCTGCTAGGTTTCATGGTTTTCGAGTTATGGAGAACACACACACACACACAACACACACACACACACACCACAATCTCTCACACACACACACACATACACATACACACACTGACATTTATTTATGTAGATACCTTATCTCAGGGTGATTCTAGCTGTGGTGGCTGCTTTATTTGGTGTTTAGCGGACCCATGAGGGAATAATTGGTTGCGGTCTCCACGCTGCATAGAAAACCACGTCACGTGACTTAGGTTGCTTGGCCGAATTGGATCGAGTTACAAGACACCTATTGGCAAGATGCTGGACAGTTTTGCGCTCCCCAATCTGCACAGTAACGTGGCATACAGAGGTGGATCCGACGGGGAGGGGGGGGGGGGGTGTTCGAAACGGTTGATCATTGTGGTCACTTTGACGCATCTAGGATCCCTGGTCAGAACTCACCGGATTTGAACCGGGCAACCTGGACGAGACTGATGATCGTTACAATATAACCAACAAACCAATCTGTCAATTCCATTCGACGTATAATTACTTTTACGTCAATTACTTCACCGAGAAACCTTAGCAGTCTTAATAATTAGTGACTATTATGCTGTCAAAGGACATTCCTAGCAAACTCCATAAATATCACATGCTTTTGGAATTAATTATCTTTCAACAGTCTGGTTAACCAGGCAATCTGTTAGTATATTAATATAATAGATGTAATGCATATATTGTTATATCCATCTATCTATTTATCTATCTACTATACAAATAATGTGTGGTGTGTTGTGTGTGTTGTGTGTATGTGTGTGTGTATGTGTGTGTGTGTCAGTGTTTCAGTCGTGTCTCTATAACTCCAAAAACATGAAACCAAGCAGCCTGAAACTTTGCATGCATACTAAGGGAACTCCAAGGGGTGTAAGAGTGAAAATTGGGTGTTTGGGTTAATTAAAACACCCATTTTGAAGATAAATAACGGCCTTATTTAATTGTATCCTTTATCAGGCGCATCCTGAGACACCTCCCTCCACCTCGATGGGGTCTTAATTCACCATTTTTTTCACCTACTCAACAATGCCTTGACTTGGAACAGGTCGCAGTGAATTATTGACAAAATTTTTTTTGCACTTTCCTCACTCATATCATTGAATGCCTCATCTACACACATACGAATCGCTGGATACTTTGCAATGCTTATAAACACCCGGAGACGCCCGCGTTCATGGCTTTATTTCATTTCCACCCATGCCATAACCTCAAGAATGTCTTAAACTAAACGGAATTACAAAATTTAAGCTCCATAATTGAACTTAGCAGCAGTTCCGACTGCTAAAAAAAAAGAAGTGTTCATTTGTCCAATTCAGACATATTTTAACATAATGGAGGTCTCCAGGAGGTGTTTAATATGATGGATCGGCGATCGCTAATCGCTTGCAAGCCAGCCATTCCTTATCAACTGTTTTGTTGGAGTGGTTCCTTGAGTGCTTAAGCCACTTGGTGAGTGCTCTACAATATGCGCACTGTCACTGAACACTGTCTATCAATCACCTTGAATAAAGTTCAGGCGCCAATCGCCTGCATTGGCGCCGCATTGTTCTGTGGTGCATTGGACGGTGGCTGGCTTGCTGAAAATGTACAATATAATTTTACACCACGTTTCCCCTTACCCCTCTCCCTCTATCACCCGTCTGCTTCTCTCATCCTGATCCCACCTCTCTCTCTCTCTCTCTCTCAAGTCAGGTGTGGGAGCATACACCAGAGCAGCGCATCATTGCGTCCACTTTCCACCAGTACTCCAGGGGCCTCCGTCTGGCCACCCCCGAGACAGATGCCTGGCCCATCCCCATCTCCTTGAGATGCCGATCAACCTGCTGGAACCACGAAGAACATGGTCAGCCCCTTGGTCTCCTCCACTCATGAGGCACCCTCGCTGAGAGAATCTGGTGAGCAGGATCAGCGTCAGGAAAATGAGCGGCATGTCCATACAGCCGCAGCTGACGCTCACGGACAACACAGGTATCAAATCTCATCTGAGTCTCTCTCAGCAACTGCTCATTGGACACAGAGTCTGACCAGCGATAGCCAAGGATTCTCCGAAGAGACCTGGTACCGAAGGAGTGAACTCTCCATCTAGGATCCCTGTTCAGAGAGCAAGTCTCACATCTGTAGAGCAAGACTGGAAGCACCAAGGACTTCAAGACTCAGACTGTTGTTCTCTTGCATAGATACCAACAGCGCCACAACCCATGAATCCATGACTCCCCAGGCCCAGCCCAGATGTCTATTGACCTCTGGCTCACAACATGTGAAGATGTGAATATCACTGCCAAGGTAAGTGGATCTCTCCCTGACCTCAACAACCTCACCACAAACAGGTACAGACAAGATAGCAGCATCCAATATGTCACTGAAAGCCGAGATCTTAGTTTTGACCCAGGAAACCCATAATCCCAGCAGCTCTGACTCCTCATTTAGTGCCACGAGGGCCCCGATAAGGACATCCAGGATCTCTGCAAAGATGACTGAATCATCATCAAAATCAAGGTCAGAGATCTATATATTCCCAAAAGATGCACCGCAACTTGATCTCTCCGACATCCTCCCCAGAATCCAGTTCATATCAGCACTGAAAAGTGTGGAGGTCAGGACACACCCCTGACGATCTCCAGTAACAACTGGAAATAAGTCAGAGGTAGAACCACCACACCTCACAGCACTCTGAGTACCAGAGTATTGTTCAGAAATCAGATTGATCAGTTTAAGTGGCACCCCACGAAGACCAAGAATCCTACAGAGGGCCTACCGATTGACTGAATCAAATGTTTTGCAGAGATCAACATAGGCTGGAAGCAGCCACTGCCGAAACTCTCATCTGTGTTCGGTGAAGACCCGAAGAGCAAGGATACGGTGAATTGTTGGCCTCTTTTGTATATAGCCCGACTGCTCTGGATGCTGGTGCGCAAGTAGATAGTGGCGAACCCGATTAAGAATTATTATCCGAGCAAAGACCTTGTCTGGCACTGAAAGCAGCGTCACAACTCGGTAGCAATTGCAGTCCTGGCGATAACCCTTCCCTTTCCAGAGAAGGACAAAAAGGCCCCTCTTCCATTCAGTTGGGATGTTCAGGAAGCATAGATCTGCATGCATCGACAAGAGTACAGAATTTTCACCAGCCTTGAGAAGTAAGCATGGATGCCACATATCTGAGGAGCTTTAGCCCCTTCCAAATGGTTACCGGCAGCATGTGTTTCCAAAAACGAAGATGGTTCACAGTTGATTGGAGGGTCAGCAATGGGGATAGTTACACCGCTGACGTACAACTCAACAGCTGATGGATCAGCCTGGTACAGCCACTCAAAGTAACCAGCCCAGCAGGCCTTCACTTTGTACTCCTTTGTGAGGAGTCCACCACCCTCCACTCGAACTGCAGTACACCGAGGGACGGGCTTGGAGGAACGTAATGCACAAATTCTCCTGGAAGCAGGACAAGAATCACTTGACCACAGGTTCCTCACACATCAGCTTCCTTGTCTGCCCTAAGCACACATACAGTTTTATGCCTCAACTCCCTGGACAGCTCAGCTCTGCCATTAAGCCTGGCACTGCGACTCAGGTCAATGGTGTCCAGTGTCCCTTGAGAGACAAAATTCTTCTTCACCTCATGGTGGTGGTGGGTTCTACGACATCCACCGGCAACATCAAGGATGGTAGTCTTGTAGTCACTCCACAACTCTTCAGGATCCCCCAAAACACCCAGAACCCCCACATCTCCACTTAACCTGTTGGCACACTCCTCAGCTACCCTCTCATCCTTGAGCTTGCCAACATCCAGCCTAGGCAGGGATGGTGCCATTCTCCTGGATTTAAGCTGCAACTTCAGAGTTGCTACATTGAGCCTTTGGACGGTATTGAGGAACTGAGCACTCCGGTAGACCCTGCAGTTTTAAATCATCCTCTGCTGACCATCAACGAGCACATGGTCAATCTCCTTGGCTACACCACCAGCGGTGGAATACCAAGTCCAGCGATGAGCCTGTGAGTGCTGAAACCATGAACCAGCCACCCTAAGTCCATGACTTCTTGCAAAGTGAAGGAACTTAGTGCTATTCTGGTTCACAGTTTCAGACCCATGGAGACCAACTCATGTCTCATAACCATCCCTTTCAGTTCCAGTCGATGCTTTGAAATCCACTAAGACTAGTAGAGTATCTCGCCTGGGGCACTGATCAACCACAGACTCGAGCGCAGCATCGAATGCCTCTTTCACAGTGAGATCACTCGCCTCAGTCAGAGCATATAGAGAGACCAGGGAAACGACACCCAAGGAGTGACAAATCCTCAGCCTCATAATACGCTCGTTGACCGGTGTTACCTCAATTATCATGGGAGTCTGTTTATTGGACACAGCTACAGCAACTCCTTGGGTATGGCAACCATCAGAGTGACTAGACCAGTCGTAGGTGTAACCACCCGCCATGATCTCACCACTATCCGGACTCCGACATTTTGACTAAAGCTTGACAAATTAAACTTAAATCAGAAATATTCCAATGCCTGGCCCCTTTATGCAGACATGGACTGATAACGACTGGTGGACAATCCTTTTCCATAAGCACAGCCTTGACACAGTTTGGCATCAACTCCACAAAGGTGTTTTGAGAGATGACAATCCATTCAGTAAATAATTCTTTCAGCAGGTAACAATAATCCTGGTGTTGGCTTAGTGGTTAGGGTGGCTGGTTTTAGATTAGGGTGGCTGGCTTGGGATCCTGGGATACTGGGTTCAAGGACTGAATTAACACCAGGTGGGTTTGATTCTGCCTGTCATCCTGCTGAGGTTGGTGAAATGAATATCAGTGTACTGGTATCGGGGCACAGCATCAGTGGTGCAGCTACGCCCTAACAAAATGATTGCTACCTGGCAGGACAACTACCTGGCAGCCAGCAGGACAACTACCTGGCAGCCAATCTAAGAAGAAGAAGAAGGTAATTATGATCACTTGCAAGTTCACCGCAGAGACCTACGATTACTACTGCCACTCATACTATTACTACTACAACTTTGCTTCGGTAATTATTTCCAATTTCCACCTTGTGGAGTTGGCCAGGGAATGTTTTTAACCTAAGTCTTTCACGAACTGGTTGGCCTGTAGGGCTGACGTTTGACTCGGAGGTATTTGTAATTTATCCAGGGTGCCTACTCTTCGAGGAGGACACCGTGGGATTTTTTTTTTTGAAACGTCCACCAACTAAAGCTGGCAGACGGGACAACCGGCCTAATGTCCCTCCCGAAGGAAGGTACAATTTGGCCCTGACTGCGAAGCACCAACAATCCCATAGTTTATTTATATAGTCGGGTCGGGAATTGAACCCAAACTTATTACTGACACTTGTGTTACATCTGCACCATCCTGTTGGACTAAATTCAGCGCAGACATTCTGAGTTTAATTTTATTAAATTGTATGTGTATGAATAACACCCACCTGCTGCTTACATCACTCCTTGGGGCACAGCTAAGCCACTAATGTAGTGAACCCCCACCCCCACTCCCACTACAGTTGATAGGCATAAATTTTGAATTTGGTCAGAGTCCTTTCGAAAGGTAAAACATGAGATATTTAATGTCCTGATCAAGCAGGTGCTGGTGGATGAGATGGCCGCATTAAAGTCCCTTCCGAAGTACGGTGCACTCAGGATGACAGCTTATAGTCGAGTCAGGAATCAAACTCAGACTTGAAGGTTCAAAGGCAAGTACCCTACCTGTGAGCTACCCCTGCATTGAATTGAGATCCAATGAATTTGGTAACCACAGCAACTGCATGAAACCCTCGCAATGTTCCTGAAACCATCGACGCAAACATCCCCGTGGGTATGAATGCGTATCATATTGGAAGTAGTTAGACCCATCAGGGAATCAGCACACCATTGTTGGGTTTACCTGATTCACAGCGATGCTTGAGCTATGCATTTCATTCCACCTTTCAGCTGAGTATGCCAACGACCTAGTGAGGCTGCACCACGGGATGGTCTTCAGGTCTTCAGAATGATGGAATCCAACTGAGAACTTCGTTACTCCTCAATAAGCATCCAGAAGCGTTTTGTTGTCGTTTATCTGATGTAGATCCATAATGGAACAATCACACCTGTTTCAACATGTTGCTTTTGGACATGAAAAATAAAAAAGACAGTTAATTGCTTTATCATTCCCACTGTAAATTTAACCCCTTTGGTGCTGCCTCACATGTATTATATGTTACTGGCAGGGATCTGCGGAACATCCACGCGGAATGTAAAATGTGATTTCAAGTCCTGACCTCCTCCCACCTCAGAACCTCAAGTCATCAGCTCCCCCACACGCCCAACCCCAAGTGCTCCCCCTCCCCCTCCAAATACTAAGGTGTCAATCCCCTTCCAATTTCAAGCCTTCAAACCCCTCTATATAACAAGCATGCATTGCTGAAGGTCCCTTGAAGGTGTTCTGCATTAAATTCTGGGGAAAGATGAACGTTGTTTTAAAGAAACTAGAAGCACCCGATCCCGGGCCAGGGGGTCGTGTTATTATCGTTATTCAAACGTACAATTCAAAATACCTCTCCAAAATACCTCTCCAAAATATCTATCCAAAATCCCTCTCCAAAATACCTGTTCAAAATACCTCTCCAAAATACCTCTCCAAAATATCTCTCCAAAATACATCTCCAAAATACCTCTCCCAAATATCGAGCAAAAATACTTCTCCAAAATAGCTCTCCCAAATATCTATCCAAAATACTTCTCCAAAAAACCTCTCCAAAATCACTCTCAAAAATACCTCTCAAATACCTCTCCCAAATATCGAGCCCAAATACCTCTCCAAAATACCTCTCTAAAATACCTGTTCAAAATACATCTCCAAAATACCTCTCCCAAATATCTATCCAAAATCCCTCTCCAAAATACTTCTCCCAAATATCTCTCCAAAATACATCTCCAAAATACCTCTCCCAAATATCGAGCCCAAATACTTCTCCAAAATAGCTCTCCCAAATATCTATCCAAAATACTTCTCCCAAAAACCTCTCCAAAATCCCTCTCAAATACCTCTCCCAAATATTGAGCCAAAATACCTCTCCAAAATACCTCTCCAAAATACATCTCCAAAATACCTCTCCAAAATACCTTTCAAAAATACCTCTCAAATACCTCTCTAAAATACTTCTCCAAAATACCTCTCCAAAACACCTTTCCCAAACACCACTCCAAAATACCTCTCCCCAATATCTAGCCAAAATACCTCTCCAAAATACTTCTCCAAAATACCTGTTCAAAATACCTCTCCAAAATACCTCTCCCAAATATCTCTCCAAAATACATCTCCAAAATACCTCTCCCAAATATCGAGCCCAAATACTTCCGCAAATAGCTCTCCAAATATCTATCCAAAATACTTCCCAAAACCTCCAAAATCCCTCTCAAATACCTCTCCCAAATATTGAGCCAAAATAACCTCTCCAAAATACTCTCCAAAATACATCTCCAAAATACCTCTCCCAAATACCTCTACAAATACCTTTCAAAATACCTCTCAAATACCTCTCTAAATACTTCTCCAAATACCTCTCCAAAACACCTTTCCCAACAACCACTCCAAAATACCTCCCCCAATATCTAGCCAAAATACCCTCCAAAATACTTCTCCAAAATACCTGTTCAAAAACCTCTCCAAATAACTCTCCCAAAAGCCTCTACCCAAATACCTCCCAAAATACTTCCCCAATACCTATTCAAAATACATCTCAAAATACCTATCCAAAATACTTCTCCCAAATACCTATCCAAAATCTTCTCCCAAATAGCCTATTCAAAATACCTCTCCAAAAATACCTATCCAAAATACTTCTCTAAATACCTCTCCACAAATACCCTTCCAAATACTATTAGAACACTCCTCCAAAATGCCTCTCAAATACGCTCTCCAAAATTTCATCTCCAAAATACCTCTCCCAATATCTAGCCAAATACCTCTCCAAAATATTTCTCAAAATACCCTGTTCAAAATACCTCTCCAAAACACCTCTCCAAAATACCTCTCCAAAATACTTCTCCCAAATACCTATTCAAAATACGTCTCCAAAATACCTATCCAAAATACTTCTCTCAAATACCTCTCCAAAATGCAATACCTATCCAAAATACTTCTCCAAAATACCTCTCCCAAATACCTATCTAAAACACCCCTCCAAAATGTCTCTCCAAAATAACTCTCCCAAATAGCTTTCCAAAATACCTCTCCAAAATAACTCTCCCAAATACCTTTCCAAAATACTTCTCCCAAATACCTATTCAAAAACCTCTCCAAAATACCTATCCAAAATACTTCTCCCAAATACCTATTCGAAATACCTCTCCAAAATACCTATCCAAAGTACTTCTCCTAAATACCTCTCCAAAATACCTATCCAAAATACCTCTCCCAAATACCTATCTAAAACACCCCTCCAAAATACCTCTCCAAAATACTTCTCAAAAATACTTCTCCAAAATACCTGTTCAAAATACCTCTCCAAAATACTTCTCCCAAATACCTATTCAAAATACCTCTCCAAAATACCTATCCAAAATACTTCTCCCAAATACAATACCCATCCAAAATACTTCTCCAAAATCCCTCTTCCAAATACCTAACTAAAACACCCCTCCAAAATGCCTCTCCAAAATACCTCTCCAAAATAACTCTCCCAAATACCTTTCCCAAATACCTCTCACAAATACCTGTCCAAAATACCTCTCCCAAATACCTATCTAAAACAACCTCTCTTAAAAAAACCTCTAAAATACCTTTCAGTACATACAGTACATTGATGATACGGTACATTTATGATACAATACATTGATGATACAGTACATTTATTAAACGGTACATTTATGATATGGTGCATTTATGATACAGTACATTTATTAAACGGTACATTTATGATACAGTACATTGATGATACAGTACATTTATGATATGGTGCATTGATGATACGGTACATTGATGATATATAGTACATTGATGACATGGCACTTTATGAAATAGAACATTTATGATATGGTAAGTTTATGATATGGTACATTGATGGTACGTTACATTTATGAAACGGTACATTTATGATTTGTGACATTTATGATATATGATATGATACAGTACATTGATGATATACTATATTTATAAAATGGTACTTTATGATATGGTACATTGATGAAACGGTACATTGATGATACAGTACATTTATGAAACAGTACATTTATGATATGGTGCGTTGATGATACAGTACATTGATGATAGAGTACATTGATGACATGGCACTTTATGAAATAGAATATTTATGATATGGTAAATTTATGATATGGTACATTAATGGTATGGTACATTTATGAAATGGTACATTTATGATATGGTTTATGATTTATGACATTTATGATATATGATATGATGCAGTAAGTACATTGATGATATACTATATTTATGAAATGGTACTTTATGATATGGTACATTGATGAAACGGTACATTGATGATACAGTACATTTATGATATGGTGCATTGATGATACAGTACATTGATGATATAGTACATTGATGATACCGTACTTTATAAAATGGTACATTTATGATATGATAAATTTATGATATGGTACATTGATGGTACGGTACATTTATGAAACGGTACATTTATGATATGGTAAATTTATGATATGGTGCATTGATGATACGGTACATTTATGATATGGTACATTGATGATACAGTGCATTTATGATATGGTACATTGATTAATGAAACAGTGAATAGTGATATGGCACATTATACGGTACAATAATTGTTTGGTTGTTCCAACATTGTAATTGGTTGCTTGTTCTCACATTGTAATTGTTTGCTTGTTTCCACATTGTAGTTGTTTGCTTGTTCCCACATTGTAATTGTTTGCTTGTTCCCACATTGTAGTTTGGTTGTTCCCACATTGTAATTGTTTGCTTGTTCCCACATTGCAATTGTTTGCTTGTTCCCACATTGTAGTTGTTTGCCTCTTCCCACATTATAATTGTTTGCCTCTTCCCACATTGTAATTGTTTGCCTCTTCCCACATTGTAGTTGTTTGCGTCTTCCCACATTGTAATTGTTTGCTTGTTCCCACATTGTAGTTGTTTGCCTCTTCCCACATTTTAATTGTTTGCTTGTTCCCACATTGTAATTGTTTACTTGTTCCCACATTGTAATTGTTTGCTTGTTCCCACATTGTAGTTGTTTGGTTGTTCCCACATTGTAGTTGTTTGCCCCTTCCCACATTGTAGTTGTTTTCTCACATGTTGTAGTTGTTTGGTTGTTTCCACATTGTAGTTGTTTGCTTGCATGTTGTAGTTGTTTGGTTGTTCGCACATTGTAGTTGTTTGCCTCTTATTGTGTTGTTTATTGTGTTGTTTCATGGGGAAAGCCAACGACACTTAAAAAATATTATAAACCACAAACACGTTTGATTACCTTTGTAAACAGTCGCTACTGCTGTTGTACATTCAACTGAAGGAAATCTGGAGGAATCCCGACATCCTTGAGACATTCTATGCTTATCACCTCCACCAGACTAGCTTAACGGATGTGAGCCTAGATCTACTGGAATCTATGTACCACAGAGGATATTAACATGGCCCTTCCTGAAGCCCCTGTCACACCTTGACGTTTTAGCCAGCATATGGCAACGTATCAAAATTGATATAAAACGCTGGCGTACGCTGAAATATTG
>CM068953.1:26594648-26617790 GCA_035128595.1 Eptatretus atami | reverse complement strand
AGGGACATTCTGCCGATGCTGTCTCCAGGGTGAAGAGTGTGAGGAATCGTATCGGACGCTGCACCTATGCCACGAAGGTTAACGGATTCCCAGCGGAGCACCACGGCCAAAACACCAATCTTGATGAGGTTGACATCAACTTTAATATCACTCATCACACAACGCGCCTGACTGGGCCCAAACCATGCTCGCTCAGAATGGCCTCTGCACGGTAACCCCGTGCCCACACAGACACAGAGGACAGAACAACATAATGGCGCAGGGATTGTCCTGATGGTATTTTTGTCCACCACCTTAGCCTTTAAAGGTCACTTTTCCCTTTTTAATTTATTTTCAATCTGATTGGCTAACACCTATCATGTAACACATGACATGGGCAAAGGCCAGCATATCAAATTAGCTGAGCTGTTTCTTCCACCCATGAGATGGACAACTGGTCTGATTCCACCACAATTGTAACCTCACTAAATAATACGTTCGCCATTTTTGTGCTGCTGTAAAGGCCCTGTCACAGCTTGACGATTTAGCCAGCGTATGCCGACGTATGAAAAATTTGTCCAAAACGCTGGCACACGTCGAATACTGGTGTTAAGGCCCAGTCACACCTTGACGTTTTAGCCAGCAATGGCAACGTATTAAAATGTATGTAAAACGCTGGCTTACGTTGAACTTTTGCTGTTTTTTTTAAAGATTCGGACGTATTCATAACGACTTGGTCTTATGCATAACGTATTAGTAACGGACACAGAACGTTTCGTTGTGTTATAGATAACTTATACCAACGAATGCTGAACCTGTTGTCGGCCTTCACAACCTATGCCCAACGATAGTCTAACTTATGCATAGCGCGCTGCACGTATCGCGCGACGATGACGTGGCGTAGTTATGAAAAGGCTAACGCACAACGATTTAAATCATAACCGCCGGAGAAATGGAAGTGTCAACATCGCAGTCACACCTTGGCGATCTTGCCAGCGTATGCCGACCTCTGAAAAATGCGTCTAAAACGCTGGCGCACGTCGAATACGGTATGGGTAAGTTTGGTATGCAGAATAAAACGCTAAAGTACGCTGTCATACGTCGTATTAAGTGGAGTACGTCTTGTAATTTTAAACATGTTGAAAATTTTACGACGTACTTGCCGTATGACACACGCTCCGCATGCGATGGGAATAAGTTGTACGCACGATATGCGATCGTTGACACACATCGACACACGTTACTTGTAAGGTACTCATAAGTCGAAACACGTCAAGGTAATGGTTAGCGTCAGTGTTCCAGACTCCCTGGTTTTTTTTTTCTTCGGTGTTCAGTGTACAGTGCGGTTATGATTTAAATCGTTGAGCGGCAGTCTATTAATTATATTATATTACAACCGCACTAGAATCGAATGTCAACATCACCATCATACCGAAGGAAGGAAGAAAAAAAAAAACAAAAAACAGGGAGTCTGGAACACTGACGCTAACCATTACCTTGACGTGTTTCGACTTATGAGTACCTTACAAGTAACGTGTGTCGATGTGTGTCAACGATCGCGTAACATGCCTACAACACGTTACTCATAGGTTAGAAATAAGTTTCGGGTACGCTAAACATTACCTCGACGTGTTTCGACTTATGAGTAACTTACAAGTAACGTGTGTCGACGTGTGTCAATGATCGCGTGACGTGCCTACAACTTATGGCCAGCGTTATGCGGAACGTGTGAGTCATACGCTGGCATAAGTCTTAAAATTTCAAGCATGGAAAATTTGAGGACAACCGAAAAGTTCAACGTTTAAAGCCAGCGTACAACGACGTATGGCAGTGTTTTTCAGCGTGCTCTCAATGTTATCAAAACTTACCCATAACGTATTCGACGTGTACCAGCGTTTTAGACAAATTTCCAAAAATCGCGCATAAGCTGGCTAAAACGTCAAGGTGTGACTGGGCCTTTACGTATACGTTGAATACGTATGGGTAAGTTTTGTGTACGTAAGAGCACGCTGGCATACGTCGTAGTACGCTGGCATACGTCGTAGTACGCTGGCATACGTCGTAGTACGCCGAGCTGTTAGACAAATTTTCCATGCTCCCACACTTTTCAGTGCTTGCATGGACTGGATTCTGGGGAGGATGTCGGAGAGGTCAAGCTGCGGTGCATCGTTTGGAATGTCAAGATCTCTGACCTTGATTTCGCAGATGATGCAGTCATCTTTGCAGAGACTCTGGATTCCCTGTTGGGGGCCCACGAGGTGCTGAATGAGGAGTCGGAGTTGCTGTGATTACGGGTTTCCTTGGTCAAAACTAAGATCAAGGCTTTCAATGACATCTTGGATGCTGTTATCTTGTCTGTACACACGCTTTTGGGCTCTACGAGTTTGTTCGCTTGCCATTCGGCTTGCGTAATGCTGTGCAGATGTTTCTGAGGTTGATCGATGATGTCATCCGTGGTCTCCCTTTTGTCTACGTTTACCTTGACAATCTGCTAGTAGCAAATCCTACAGAGGAAGAACACAAGGCACACCTCCAATAACTTTTCGAGTGCTTTGCTAAGTATGGCATTGTCATCATTCCCAGCAAGTGGCAGTTTGGGGTACCATCACTCACCTTCGTCGGCCTTGTCATAGACAAACACGGTATTTACCTACTGGAGGAGAAAGTCAAGACCATACATGCCTTTCCTGCACCAACATCACTGCGGAAATTGAGGGAGTTTCTTGGCCTTGTGAATTGGGTGCTCACCTGGTAGAATAATGATACTGAGGAGGATATCAATGTTGGACAGAATCAGCAAAATGTACCAATGAACCAATGTTATGGGCCTGATTTATTATTATTTTTTTTTAATGTGGTAAACAAACTTTGGTACATACCAGGTGATGAAGGTGGTGGTCAAGCTTCATCAAAATTGTGTGTGTAGTTTCGGAGAAGAAAGCAATTACATATTTTGGGGGGGGGGGGGGCAACCCCTCCATACACTCCCTTCGACCATTATTTTTGTGAACAAATTTTGGCACATCACAGGTGAAATGAAGGTTGTAGTCGAGTTTAATCGGAATTGTGTGTAGTTTCTGAGAAGAAGTTGCAAGTGTTTATGGACAGACGAACGGACAGACAGAGGACATGCCATCCCATAAGCTCCCCGGAACAACGTTCCAGGTGAGCTAAACATCAGCCTATCAACCTCGATAAGAAAGAATTGTCTGCCTTCAAAGAGGTGAAGGTGAGGTTGGCTGAGGCTACACTTCTTGTTCATCCCATGGCTGAAGCACCACTATGCCTCTTAATTGATGCCTCTGACATGTGAGTAGGAGGAGTTTTGCAGCATAATGTAGATGATGTCTGGCAACCACTCTCCTTTTTCTCAAAGCATTTTCAACCTGCAGAGACCAGATATAGCACGTTTGGGAGAGAACTTCTAGCAGCCGACCTGGGTGTCAAACACTTTCGACATATGCTTAGAAGGGAGGACATTCTCTATCGATACGGACCACAAGCCATTGACCTATGCTCTCGAGTCAGCACTCGAGCATCACTCCCCAAGAGAAGTACGACATCTTGATTTCATCTCCCAATTCACGACTGACTTGAAGCACATCAGTGGCAAAAACAACTCTGCAGTAGATGCACTCTCCCAAGTTGACGTAAATGCTCTGGATGCATCTAGCATCATCGATTTCACAACCATAGCTGAAGCCCAACAGCGTGATGAGGAGCTACAAAGGCTGAGAATCAATCCAACGTAACTCCAGTTCAAAGAGGTACCACTCCCCACCTCTGAGGGTAGGATTGTCTGTGACATTTCCACAGGTGATCCTCGCCCTTACATTCCGAGCGAGTATTGACGTGCAGTTTTTTATGCTCTCCACAATTTGTCTCACCCTGGCATCACAGCCACTTAACATTTAGTGACTTGGCGATTTGTCTGGCAGAGTGAATCGTGACGTCAGACACTGGTCCAGAAACTGCACAGCAGGTCAGAGATCCAAAATACTGCATATCGAGACATCAGGTCTCCTCGGCATGTTTTCTACACCAGACGCCAGATTCAACCACATTCACATTGATCTAGTTGGACCTCTACCTTCATCAGATGGCAATACATACCTGCTCACATGCATTGATCATTTTACTCATTGGCCGGTCACAATATCCATCCCTGACCAGACAGCAGAGATGGTAGGACAAGCATGCATCTCACATTGGGCAGCTGTGTTTGGTGCATCCTCAACAATAACCACAGACTGAGGTCATCAGTTTGAATCAGCACTTTTCCAAGCTATGTCTGATCCACTTGGCAGGAGGAGAACTTGAACCACAGATTATCACCCGTCACTTAATGGGCTCGTGGAACAATTCCCTTGACAGCTGAATGCGTCTCTGAAAGCCCATGCAAATACAAGATGGACGGAAAGTCTTCCTATCATCTTGCTAGGCATCTGAACTGCGTTTAAGTCTGACCTAGGGTGCTATCCTGTTGAGTTACTTTTTGGTACAACTCTCAAGTTGCCGGGACAGTTTGTGGAACCTAATCAGTTTTATCATGACTTGGATTCTACCAACTATGTACATAGACTGCGGATGCACATGAAAACTCTGAAGCCTACACCTACCAGGCTACAGCACAGGCAAACCCAGACCAATTCAGACATTCAGAGTTGTACATGTATTTTTGTGCGACACGACGCGGTGAAGAAGCCACTTCAACCCCCATATGATGGACCGTTTGGAGTCATCCTCCGCACTGACAAGTTTTTCATCATTAACTACAATGGAAAACATGGCATTGTCAGCATTGACAGGTTGAAGCCTGTTTATGTTGAACATGACCTGACTACTGCACATGCGTCACCTACAACTCCTCATTTGCAACTCGCTATTTAAACTGTCCTGGAAATGACTCACAGACTTGAAGTTCACTGGAGATAAACTAAAGTTCGCTGGAGTTAAACTGTGTTCACGGCCCTATCCTCCCGCAGCACTTTGTTCTCTGCACCCACAGCTGCGTACCACATGTTGCATGGGCGGCCTTATCTTTCAGCAGCACTTTGCTCTCTGCACCCGCAGTTCCGTACCATGCACCGCGTCGTGGCTCTATCTTCATTGGGCTTTCGCTCCTTTCAACCGCGGGACTACTATCATCGAAGCCCTTTTGTTGAGCAGCTTATTCCCATGGGCACTGGCCATTTATGACACCCAAGTCACCAAGTGGATCATGTTATTTCGTGGACACGATGTCGAATTGATCCACTGGTGATTCACCATTTCTTGCTTCTGATTGAACTTGTGACTGTATTCGCCTGCACCCAAGCTTATATGGGAAAGTCATATCTGGGGATTGTCAATGCACAGGGTACATTTAAAATGATAATCTTTACTACCAATCATGTTTGCAGGTAGGGGTTGGAGTAGGAGGTGTGTGGGCTGTTAGGGCCGTTATAAATATAAATTGTTTGTTTGGTTCTGGGGCCACAACATAAATTATACGAGATTTTTGCATCTGCTGGTAAAAGTAATATTATATCCACCGTCTCTGCTAGCTTGTACTAACAGGAAATGGTACGAACCTGATTCCTCTCATCCATGTATATTTCTCGTATTTCCATGAGTCCAATTTGCATTCAGGAAAAGAACATTCATGGTTAACAATTTTGAAATTGCCACTCTTTCGTCTAAATTCTGGAAATTATGTTTAAAAGCTTATTACAATCACAGGTTAAACGTGAGCAACGGCAGGTTAAAAGTGCCCATCGAGCAGAACCGAGTCACGATAGACACACACAGCACATGTGCAAAAGGCCTTGTTTCACATTCATACATCATTTCAAAAGTCCCATGTTGCGGCTTTGTGCAGCAGTGAAGGTTACCGAGCGGAGTCAGATTGATCGCATTGACCTTCAAAACAAAACCAATAATCGAGAAAATCCGAGGCATTTGAGAATGTAGTTTTACTCGTTGCTTGTGGTCCAGCACCGCTCATGTGGTACAATTTGGAAATGAACAACTTAATCAACACCACCACCCCCTTGGTCGCATTCTGAGCACATCATTTGGAAGGGTGCTTTCCGTGGAAATAATTGTTGATGCAAAAATGGGAGAAACTTTTTTTTAAACGCAGGCTCAGGTAGGAGCAGCAAGTTCGAGGACTGGCAGGATAGAACATCGAAGCTGAACAAGAAGGGAAAGACTGCACTCGAGTGGATGAGTGGCAGAAAGGAAAGGGGCAGGAATAGAGAGGGTAGAACAAAGTATGGGTATGTATGGCAGGAAGGGAGAATAGAGGTGGGTATGGGAAGAAGAGAGAGTAGTGGGTGGGTATGGGAAGAAGGGAGAGTAGTGGGTGGGTATGAGAAGAAGAGAGAGTAGTGGGTGGGTATTGGAAGAAGAGAGAGTAGTGGGTGGGTATGGAAGAAAGGGAGAGTAGTGGGTGGGTATGGGAAGAAGGGAGAGTAGTGGGTGGGTATGGGAAGAAGAGAGAGTATGGGTGGGTATGGGAAGAAGGGAGAGTAGTGGGTGGGTATGGGAAGAAGGAGAGTAGTGGGTGGGTATGGGAAGAAGGGAAGTAGTGGGTGGGTATGGGAAGAGGAGAGATGGTGGGTATGGGAATAAGGAGAGTAGGGGTGGGTAGGAGGAAGAGAGAGTAGTGGTGGGTATGGAAGAAGGATGTAGTGGTGGGTATGGGAAGAAGGGAGAATAGAGGTGGGTATGGAAGAAGGAGAAGTATTGGGTGGGTATGGGAAAAAGAGAAGAGAGTATGGAAGAGAGAGGAGCAGGGTGGGTATGGGAGGAGGAGGAGAGAGTAGGGTGGGTATGGATGGAGGAGAGAGAGAAGTGGTGGTAGCAGAGAGAGAGAGAGAGAGAGAGAGAGATGAGAGAGAGAGAGAGAGAGAGAGAGAGAGAGAGAGATGGGTAGGAGGAGGAGCGAGAGAAGGGTGGGTATTGGAGGATGAGAGTGAGTAGGGGTGGGTGTGAGAGGAGGAGAGAGATAGATGTGGGTATGGGAGGAGGCAAAGGAGAGTATGAGTGGGTATAGGAGGAGGAAAAGCAGGAGGAGAGAGAGTAGGGTTGGGTATGGGTGCAGAAAGAGAGTAGGTGTGGTTATGGAGGAGGAGAGAGAGTGGGGTGAGTATGGGAGGAGAAGAGAGAAGGGTGGGTATGGAGGAGGAAGAGAGTAGGGGGGTATGGGAGGAGGAGAGAGAGTAGGTGGGGTATGGGAGGAGGAGAGAGAGTAGGGGTGGGTATGGAAGGAGGAGAGAAGTAGGGTGGGTATGGGAGAGAAAGGAGTAGGGTGGGTATGGGAGGAGAGAGAGAAGTAGGGGTGGGTATGGGAGGAGAAGAGAGAGAGTAGGGGTGGGTATGGAGGAAGAGAGAGAGAGGAAGGGGTGAGAGAGAGAGAGAGAGAGAGAAGAAGAGAGAGAGAGAGAGAGAGGGAAGAGGGTGAGAGAGAGAGTAGGGGTGGTATGGGAGGAGAAAGGAGAGAGAGAAGGAAGAGGGGAGAGAGAGGAGAAGAAGGAATGAAGGGGTGAGAGAGAGATGAGGAAGGGGGTGAAGAGAGGGAGGGGAGGGAGGAAGAGAGAGAGTAGAGGAGAGAGAGAGAGAGAGAGAAGAGAGAGAATAGAGAGAGAGAGAGAGGGGTGGGTTATGGGAGGAGAGAGAGAGATGTAGGGGTTGGTATGGGAGGAAGAGGAGAGAGAGTAGGTGGGTATGGGGGAGAGGAGAGAGAGTAGGGGTGGGGGGGAGGTTAGAGGAGAGAGAAGAGTAGGGGTGGGTATGGGAGGAGAGAAGAGTAGGGGTGGGTATGGGGAGAGAGTAGGGTGGGGTATGGGAGGAAGAGAGAGAGTAGGGGTGGGGTATGGGAGAGAGAAGAGAGGAGAAGAGAGGAAGGGGGTGAGAGAGAGAGTGAAGGAGAGAGAGAAGAGAGGGCTGGGTATGGGAGGAGAGAGAGAGGAAGAGGGGTGAGAGAGAATGAGTAAGAGGTATGGAGTAGAGCGAGAGAGGAGGTCACGTTGGGATGGGGGGATAGAGAGAGAGAGAGTAGGGGGGGGGGGTGGGTATGGAGGATGAGAGAGAATAGGGTGAGTATGGAGGATGAGAGAGTAGGGGTGGGTATGGAGGAGAGAGAGAATAGGGGTGGGTATGGGAGAGAGAGAGAATAGGGGGGGTGGGATGGGAGATGAGAGAGAATAGGGTGGTATGGGAGGATGAGAAGAAGGGGGGTATGGAGAGAGAGAGAGAGTAGGGGTGAGTATGGAGGAGAGAGAGAGAGAGTAAAGTGGGTAACGGGAGTCAGAAAGAGAGAGAGAGAGAGAGAGAGAGAGAGAGAGAGAAGAGAGAGAGAAGAGAGAGAGAGAGGAGAAGAGAGGAGAAGAGAGGAGAGAGAGAGGAGAAGAGAGAGGAAAGAGAGAAGAGTTGGGTATGGAAGGATGAGAAAGAGAGAGTATGGGGTGGGATGGGAGATGAGAGAGAGAGTAAAGGTGGGTAGGGAGCAGAAAGAGAGAGAGAGAAGAGAGAGAGAGAGAGAGAGAGAGAGAGAGAGAGAGAGAGAGAGAGAGAGAGAGAAGAGAGAAGAAGAGAAGAGAAGAGAAGAGAAGAGAAGAGAAGAGAAGAGAAGAGAAGAGTTGGGTATGGAAGGATGAGAAAGAGAGAGTATGGGGTGGGTATGGGAGAAAGCATGAGATGACAATGAGCAGCACTCTTCAAAGACTGTAGCTAGGAGGTAGTAGTTCAGAATAATTGACCAAGGCGGTCAGTTGAACAGATGAGAGAATAGAGGGATGAAGGAGTGGAGGTGAGCCTTAAACTTAGAATTGGGGAAGGTAATGAGGTGTGGGATTCTGGAAGAATCGTGACCTGGGTGCAACACAGAGATGAAGGGACAGGAGTAGCGAGGCCATTAAATGAGGTGATGGATACCAGAGTCCACCAACGTGTCCGCGGTGCCAAGTGCGCACACCTTGGGACTCAAACCTCCTGACGAGATAAAACAATAACACCAACGATATCATAGATTGCTTTTCACATGGTTTAGTTGTTTCCCTTCAGCCAGACAACTACTGTGATGCAATATGTGATATCCATACGGGTGCAAAGCCTGAAGGTGGAGCGGGCATAGCACGATCCATCAGATCATTGATTGACTGTTGACTCAGGTGTGATTAACTGTCTGCACGAACTCCATAAGTCCGCGGATAGAATAACTTTTGTTCCGTACACCTGCTTGGTTGGCATCACAGTGGATAGAAATTGCCTTTTTGTGTGTGTGACGCACAATAAACACATTGATATTGCCAGTACAAGGCATTCTGACGTCATAAAGACCGATCTGATTCTGCAGTAGACTGTGTCGCCATCTATCGACCGAGGCAGAGGCATTCATCCAACCCAACCGTGGAAATGTGACGAACGAACGAATTACTCTCAGGCTGGACAAGAATTGTTAAGATGTGCTCATCAGTAATGGTAGCTGCACTCGTGACGTCATGGTGCCTGTGATCCAGAAAGCTTCTCTTACCTTGCTCGTGTGGGAGAATTCGGTTAAATGGAGTATGAAACGAGTGTAATTAAGGCAAAACTAAATGGATTGCTTGAATACATTATTTCACGAAAACCATGACATTTATTTACTTAAAAGTACAACAATCTGTTTTGCGGTCAAAGTGCATCGAATGAAGCAGGAGATACAATTGCAGGATATGAAATACAAACTCTTAAAAGTGCAATAAACAAGTCGAATGGATGCATCGAGGCACAACACTCATCTATAACGGCCAATTAAAGGGAATTATCCCGAAAGACGACGAGAGGAGTGTGTTTGGTACACTTGTTGCCATGGTGATGACGGGTGATGAAGAACTCGGATTAAAGACGTTCAAAACGGATTGACATCTATCTATCTATCTATAATTCCAGCAATCTCTGTATCTGTGTGTCTGTGTGTCTGTCTGTCTGTCTGCGACCGCTGTTTCTCGACAACCACTGGTCCGATCTAATTGAAACTTGCCAGGTATATTGCTGGGGCCCTGTGGATGTGCCTTTTCAAGGTTTGATATTAATCGGACAAGTGGTTCCCAAGTTATGGCCATTTATTTACCAAACCAATGACAGGACACGGTGCTATGACGTCACGATTGACGTCACAATCCTTTTTTTTAATTTTTTTTATTTTTTTTTGCACGTACGGCCACGCACGTATGGGCACGCACGTATGGGCACGCAAGTACGGGCACATACTAGTAATGTTGAATTTGCCCTATTTTAGGAAATTCATTACAAATGAAGAACTCGAAGCAAATAAATTCATCTTGTGATGACTGCTAGACAGGGGAAGTGCAGGGAAACATGGGAAATTGTGATTTGTGATTATTATTTTTTTCCTTACCAACGATTGCTGCAATTGGAAGATATTGTAACAGTCGACGGACTGGTCCCAGTCGCCTGGTTCGAATCCTGCGAGTCGCGTCACGGCAACCATAAAGGTCAGGTGATTCGACGGTTCCAGGTTGAATCGTGGCCTTTGACCTCCGCTACCATACCGGGGGAACTGCCGAGCCAGCCAAGCCCAACGCTGATAGGCGATCATATGACTGATCTGATCTGGACTGAGCAAGCCATAGTCACATGATGTGATCTTGTCCAGCGGTATGGAGACCATGACCAATCAACCCTTAACGGGAGTTAACAGGACAATCGGAATTCACCAGAGACCAAGTATATTTAAAATATATGATGAATTTACAAGAAGCAAGCAATAACAATTATAATGCAATGAAAAAACCCTTACCCTTTACCGATCACACATGCCCACGAACCAAACAACGAACGAACGGGATCTTAATTATTTATGCCTTAGGACCCACATTCATACCATGAGAGAAAGACTGACGAGACAGAAATACCGGGCTCGATGAGGCCTGCAGGAACCGATGCAGGGTGTCACTGCGGCCATCAGGTCCATTTAAGGACAACTGTCTCCGAATGGGGGCATGTTTCTGATGTGCAGTTTATGCTTCAGTCACATTTGGCTCGGCGGCCGTAGGGTCTGAAAAATCTACGGCCACTAGCAATTATAGGGCGGCCACAGTATTTCCACGGTCACACAATGTATCCGCAAGTCACATATGTTTTATTTTTCGGGTAGCCGCACGGGGTATTTAGAAATTGTGGAGACCGAAAACGTGGGGGTGCCGTACGGTCTTTGATTTGATGTCGCACGGTGACTTAGGGCATCCCTGCGGCGGCCATAGAATTTTCAAAGGTAGCCTCAAGGTGCCCGCAAGGGACCGCAGGGGGGCCCAAAGGAACGTGGAAATAGTGCGGCCGCCGTAATTTTTGGGGGTTGGCAAAATTCATTTTTCATTGATAAGAGCCTACGGAAAACGCACGAATAACGCAAGCCCACCGTACACCCGACGTACGGTCAACGTGGAACACATCTACGTCATGGCTACGGCTTGTCGAATTGCTACGGCCAACCTAGAAATGAAAAAGTTATAACTCCGCGCTTTAATTCCACGGAGACCCCTACGGCCTGTAAAAGATAGCCATACGGCGTAGGGCCACCCTGAGGACCTCAGAAACTCTGCGGCCGCCGCACGTTTCTGTCAATTCGGGGGGGGGGGGGGGTACGGCCGCCGTATCCTAGCCATAGAGCAAATGTGACTCATGCTTTAATCTCTGACACCTTATTTCCCGACTGAGTCTGGCCATCTCCTCGGCTTCCCCCGGTGCACCCGCATTTATTCCTCGGCGTGCACCTGCACTGCACTTAGCCCTCGCCCCTCCTCTCCCAGTCACAATTGGTCTGAGTCCTGGCCGGTGGGTAAGGCGAACTCCCCCCCCCCCCCCCCACCATCACAACATTTCACTGAAACGACAAGGGCTCCCTGACTTGTTTCGTCTTCTTCTTGCGTATGCAGCTTGGCTGCCGGATAGCTATCTTTTGTTGGGCGCGACTATGCCGCTGATGCTGTGCCCGACACCAGTGCACTGGTACTCATTCGCCGACCTCAGAAGGATGACACGGCTGAGTCAACCCCACCTGGTGTGTTAATTCCAGTGGCAACGGGGCTCAAATTCAGGACCGTAAGATCCCAAGCTCGCTACCCTAACCACTGAGCCAAGACCAACCAGGCTTCCCTGACCTGTCGAGGGCAATATTTGCTGCTTGAACTTGTGTGTCAAGACCTATCAGATGGTAAAAAGAACATTTAAGAGAGAAAACTGAGGGTAAAAACACTGAGTAAAAGATCAATATCATTGAGCATTTATCGAAGCAGACATGACGGTGGGTTTGATTGTCTCCATCTAAACATAATAGTGACGCAGATGTAATATCACATTTAATTATTTCACACTTATTCTAAACACTCACAAAGGTAATAACTCATATATATATCCATTGGCTTGGGCCAATGCCACGGATTTGTTCATTTGAAGTATTTTGATTTTCAGATGGTTCACAGGTAAACCACCACATTTTTCCACATGAACCGTTTATGACGTCATAACACTTACTGTGACGCACGAGCGTGCAGGATTTCCTTCGGCAGTCAGAGCAATCACAACAAAGGAAAAGGCGTGTTTCACTCCATGCTTAGATTACCATCACACGGAGGAACATTACACCCCCCCCCCACCCCCATCCCATGATACGACCTCAAACAACCCCGAATATTCATTTCACTTTGGAAATCCAGAAAATTGCCCAAACATCAAATTTGTTGCAAGTTTTGGATGAAATTGTGAAATAATTAATGGGTTAAAATAATATGACACACCAGTCGACGAGCACTACCCCGATTATCCCCACCTACTTGTGGCATCGGCTCGTAAACGTCTTTGGCCAAAACCTTTTACGAACCGGGCGATCTTGTCCTGACGTTCGACTGAAGATGGCAGGAAATTGTAATTTGTTCAGGGTGCCGGCGATAACTCACGCACACTTCGGGAATGGCTCCCTTGAGATCGACAACATCCACAAACGACCGGTGATTTCACGCAAACAGGTGGTCAAGCTGATTAAGGTCCATCGTGAGGGACGGGCACACACATATTGACGCCTCGTCCTTCCTGAGAAACACCATGGCGACAGTTTATAGCTGGGTAAGAGTTTCAAACTCAGACGAGACAGCTCAGAGGAGAGTGTGCATACCTATTTTTAAAGGTATCCTTCTAGCCCTATATGACTCACAGGTGCACACAAGAAAACATTGTGGGATATGAAACTCGGCAATTAAGTGAAACGGAACATTGGCCCACACTGCGAAAGGTTTTGGATACCTTCTTCAAACCACATCTTTGGACCGTCTGTCGTCCAGTTGCTGATTGTTGTGGTGCCGGGTTCGGTGGCGAGGACGACCGCTAGATGGAGCAGTCGGGCCGTCTCCCACCGAACACCGGATTGAAGGTCGTAACCTTCGGATAACTCGCAAGGTCACGGGCTCTTAGTGGACGTGGACGCCATATTTTTTGACGGCGTGGGGTAGGTTAATTGTCTAATTCCAATTTACCTAAGTACCACGCCGTCTAACTACCGGGAAGCCACACCCTCGGCTGACTCTGTCCGAACTGAGTCGTTGTTACCGACTCGGATCCGGCATAACTGAGCGGGGATTACCAAAGCCTGCCGGACAAATGAACAATTTATGGCACAACGGCCTCACTATTTCTCAAGCCCGCACTGTAGGTCAATGGTAGAAACGACAGGCAACGAACTGGAACATTTAACATTATTTATTTACAATATAAGACAGTGTAGACTTATCCGAATATACAGGCAATGTACAATGGGCAATCAACACTTATACAATTTCTTCTTATAGGACGGGCCACCAGACACACACACACACACCAAAAGAAAATGGCCCGGATTATCTTTATTTCGACCCTCACAGCCAAGGGATAGAAGGCGGAGGTCAGAGTTTGGTCGGCACCTGACCGCTCGTGTGGTTTGGCCAGCGACTGCAGGTGTGAAACTCGGGGTCGTGACGAGCCCAGAATGGTATAGCGGTCAGGCGGGGCCAGGGTCGCTCCTCACAGAGGACCAGCGGAGATTCCCGGCTCGGACTCCAGGTTATTGCTCGACAAAATGAGAGATGGAAGTCGACGGCTGTGAATACTCAGAGGACCAGCTTGAGACACGGCGACGACGACCACCAAAGACGCACACCAAGAGCAATGGTGATCCCTTTCTTCTCCGACAATTCCAACCCAACTCCAGCGAACACTAAGGGAAGCCCGGTGATTCTTATCCCTCCCCCGGGCAGGGTGTGGGGATCGGTCCTCTGAGGTAATCTTTGCCCTGATTGGACAGGGTTTCGTGGGGTGATATCTGTCCCCCTCTGATTGGACAGGGGGAAAACTCTGCCTTTCTGGGGTGGAGTCGGAGCTCTGAGGTAATCTTTGCCCTGATTGGACAGGGTTTCGTGGGGTGATGTGCTGGCCATCCGTGATTGGACAGGGGGGAACCCCCTCCTTTCCTGGGCGGAGTCGGTGTTCTGAGGTGAGGAAACCTCCGTCCACGTCCGTGGTCCAACGCACGTGGGCAATGGCGTCGATGGTGCGAAGAAGTGAAGGATTGATTTGTTGGCGTTGGGTATTGCAAAAATCTAACTAGAAAGAAACTTCGCAGCGCACACATGTAATTCCGTTTAGACATAGGGAGGAATCTAACTATACACATACTTATTGAAATAACTAAGCTTAGGAATTGCTGTCTGTGCGCAAATGGCTTCCAGATTCGTAACAGTATTTCATGCTTTTGTCATCCTCGCAATGACGTCACGAAATGCCCTCTGATCGGTGATCACCCATGAGTATTCAAAGAGTGACTTAAAGCTTGTGATCACTCAGGATAGACTAAGAACTGCAGGTTGGACCATGGGTTCCTGATAAAACCCAGTTAGTGGATGGACGTGAGTCGCTCTCTTGGAAAAGGAAAGCATTGTTGCCCTCGCCCGAGGAGAGGGTATTACATTTGGGTCCGTTTGTTTGTTTGTCTGTTTGTTTGTCCACACAGAACTTTAATGTTTTTCTCTGCATCTGCTTGTTAGATTGACAAAAAATGTTGTTTTCTTTTTTTTACCACAGGAGTGACGACTAATATCGAATGTTTTTATGATAATTATGACGTCATAGGTCACATGGTTTGGCAGCCATATTGGATTTACCCTTAAACCTATAAAAAATCTTCTCCAGAACGACTAGACAGATCGAGGGGAAACTTCACACAAATGTTCCCCAAGCCTTGGGGATACCAGGGTATTCACGAATATAATTGATAGGTCACATGATCTGGCAGCCACGTTGGAGTGAGTGAAAATCTTTAAATATTCTTTCTCTTGAACCGCTTCATTGATCAAGGTGAAACTTCACAATTATGATCTAGTAGTAAATGGAAAATGTTTTAAATTTCAACCTGATCGGCCACATGGTTTGGCAGCCAGAATTATTTAATTTTTTGAAATGTGTTCTTTAAGATTTTTTTTGGTTTTTTTGAATGAGGCTCACTCGGCTGTTCCTGGTTTTGGTTTGAGGGTAGAGGAGTATCAGCTGAAATGTGAATCCTATTCAGGTTCCTCCTGATGACTCCATCTTTGCTTTTTGCTTGTTTGGGTTCCTTATGATTACTCCGATGCAGGACTGTATCGACACGATATGGCCAAAAGTATGTGCACACCACTTCTAATAAGTGGATTTGGCTATTTCAGCCACACAAATTGCTGCCAGGTGTATAAAATCAAGCACACAGCCATGTAATCTCCAGAGACAAACATTGGCAGTACAATGAGCCGTGGCACCGTCATGCGATGCCACCTTTCCAACAAGTCAGTTCGTCACATTTCTGCCCTGCTGGAGCGGCCCCGTTCAACTGTAAGTGCTGTTATTGTGAAGTGGAAACGCCGAGGAGCAACATCAGCTCACCCACGAAGTGGTAGGCCACACAAGCTCACAGAACGGGACCGTTGAGTGCTGAAGCGCATCGCACGGAAACATCGTCTATCGTCGGTTGCAACACTCACTTCCCAGTTTCAAACTGACTCTGGAAGCAATGTCAGCACAGGCACTGTTCATCGTGAGCTTCATGGGTTTCCATGGCCAAGCAGCCGCACACAAACCTCAGATCACCATGCGCAATGCCAAGCTCACCGCCACTGGTCTCTAGATCAGTGGAACCGCGTTATCTGGAGTGATGAATCACGCTTCACCATCTGGCAATCCGACGGACAAATCTGGGTTAGGCGGATGCCAGGAGAATGGTTTGGTTCGGGTTAGGCCCTTTAGTTCCAGTGAAGGGAAATCTTAACGTTACATCATACAATGACATTCTTGACGATTCTGTGCTTCCAACTTTGTGGCAACAGTTTGTGGAAGGCCCTTTCCTGTTTCAGCATGACAATGCCCCCATGTACAAAGTGAGGTCCATACAGAAATGGTTTGTCTAGATCGGTGTGGAAGAACTTGACTGGCCTGCACAGAGCCCTGACCTCAACCCCATCGAACAACCTTTGGGATGAATTGGAACGCCGACTGCGAGCCAGACCGAATCGCCCAGCATCAGTGCACTACCTCACAAATGCTCTTGTGGCTGAATGGAAGCAAATCCCCACAGCAATGTTCCAACATCCAGTGGAAAGCCTTCCCAGAAGAGTGGAGGCTGTTATACCAGCAAAGAGGAGACCAACTCCATATTAATGCCCATGATTTTGGAATGAGATTTTGGACGAGCAGGTGTCCACATACTTTTGGCCATATGTCATGTATTTCGTCTTCCCTTTGCTTTGAATTTAATTTATCTTAATCCCATTTTAAATTCAATTGAATAATGATTAAATAAACGTTGTGGGTCAGGGTCAGGTGTCCGATCAAAGTGGGGTTGCATCAAAGCGGGACATCTTGGGACCCGGTCATCACTGCCAGCAGTTATTAAAGTGGTGTTTCTAATTATGTCTCTTATTAATTATGTAACACACCAGGACACAAACACCACACAAAACAAGTCGTGGCGAGGGTCTGTAATCTCTGATTGCTCTTTTTCTTGCTTGGATTTTGTTTTCCTTTCAGATAAATGGATTGCCCTGATTGGTGATCCCATCTGAATCCTTGGCTCATGATACAGGGAGCCCAGTTGAAATCCCAAGCATCACATGGTGTCCACTGAACGACCATTGTCTTTGTAATTCAACTAAAGGTACGATGATGTCTACTCATGTCATTGCACTGAACGTGATTTGTGGTATGATTGAGGGACCATCTATTTATTATGTATGCTTGAAGGAAGGTGGGGAACCAGGGTGTTTGGACAGTTTGATATTGATTGGCAGATGAGGTCACAAGTACCTTGTTTAGCATGCTGTTGAGATAGAAATCGTCTTGTATACATGCATGCACACTCTAAAACAACAAAACTACACTGTCAGGGCATTTGCAATCTGTCCATCATCCAAACACTGAGCTGTGCTTGGCCAGCATTACCTCCCAACCAGTTGCCAATTATACACCCTTGGGATTAGCTCGGATGCAGACTTCAATGACATATGGTGCCAAAGAACCATCAATACCTCACCAGTCCACTTGATTAGAATGGAGCGGATACACTTTGGGTTTAAATCAAGAACACATTTGATCAACGACTTGCCCATGGTGACGGGAAGCGAAGGTCATACCTCACACGTCGCTGGCTTGTCAAGTCTTTCATCGCTCACTCGGACATCCATCTTTCTACAGTGCCTCAAGGTCATGGAAGGGCTTATAGGTGAAGGACTTGCTGATTGTTGGTTGGCCCTTCGTATCCCTTCGAAGGATGTCGTTCACATGAAACATGCGAACCACCTGGTCAGTTTGTTTACAGATAGCAAGCAGTGTGACCTGCTATTGAGGAACCTCCAAGAAGAACAGACAACTTGTGAGCAGCAGTCCAGGTAGACGTTTGGAGATACCTCCCCCACCGAAGATAGATTGAGGTTATGTTTACACCTCTGGGTGTTTGTGTGTCTGTGAGCAGGATAGCTCATATACTTGTGGACGGATTCAGAGGAAACTTGATGGAGATCGTTAACGTCCACGAACGAATGCTGTCAGACGGGACTTCCAGTTTAATGTCCATCCAAAGGACAACTCATTGATTATTCACCCTGCCTGTGAAACAAGCAGTTTATAGCTGGGTCGGGATTCGAACCCAGGCTTGACAGGTTAAATGCAAATATGCGTACTTCTTGAGTATTGGCCATCCTGTCAGCCCATCCACCAACTAATGCTGGCAGATGGGATGTCCAGTTTAACGTTCATCAGAGGGACAACACATTGATGAATCACCATGCCTATGAAACATCCAGATGGCAGTTTATAGCTGGGTCGGGGTTCAAACCCAGGCTCAACAGCTGAGATGCAAGTGTGTGTACCTCTTACATGGCCATCCCATTAAGTGAATAAAAGTGTAACCCTTGTGTACGTACCTACTCCCTTTGATTAAAATGAGATAAGTTTGCAGTTTTCTGATATTTGACTTCAATGGTCTAGCTGCTCCATGAGCCTTGACTCTTTACATGTAAAAAAAAAAAGAAGAAGAAACCAAGCTCAAATGAGCTAAGATCCTCGTCCTCTTAATGAAGACGTCATAAAAACGAATATGACGTCATTGTGATGTATCAGGTTTGCGATAAATTATCTGTTGCTAATGCCCGGCTTGATTCCCGCAAACAAATTCAAACAGCTTGCCTAGTTTCGGAGATAATGGTATAGGCGATTTCCATTAACGGCGATATTATGGCGTCAACTTTTTTCTCGGAAGATTTCCAAAATCGGAGATGGTTACTGCCTGCGCGTGGGCTTTCTGCATGTACGTGGCAAGTTTCACGAAGATCCGATGAAAACTCTGGGTTGTGAAACAAAAAATGTCAAAAAATAGGAATGACGTCATAAAAATGATATGACGTCATTGTGATGTATCATATGTGCGGTAATTTCATCTCTGCTAATGCCCTGTTCCGATTCCGCAAACAGAATTCAAAAAGCTTGCCGAGTTTCGGAGATAATTTTTTAGGTGATTTCCATTAGCGGAGATATTTTGACGTCATAACTTGTTTTTTCGAAGAATTTTCAAAATCGGAGATGGTTACTGTCTGCGCAGGGTATTTTTACATGTATATGCCAAGTTTCAGGAAGTTTCGATGAAAACTGTAGGCTGTGAAACAAACTAGTTTCGGAGATAATGGGATAGGCGATTTCCATTAGCGGCGATATTATGACATTAACTTTTTTTCTAGGAAGAATTTCCAAATCGGAGATGGTTACTGCCTGTGTGGGCTTTCTGCATATACATGGCAAGTTTTCACGAAGATCCGATGAAAACTCTAGGTTGTGAAACAAAAAATGTCAAAAAAATAGGAATGACGTCATAAAAAATTGATATGACGTCATAGTGGATGTATCATATGCGGTAATTCATCTCTGCTAATGCCCTGTTCGATTCCCGCAAACAGAATTCAAAAGCTTGCCTAGTTTCGGAGATAATTTTAGCGATTTCCATTAGGCGGAGATTTTTGACATCATAACTTTTTTTCTAGGAGGGATTTTCAAAATCGGAGATGTTACTGTCTGCCGCAGGGAATTTCACTATATATGCCAAGTTTCAGGAAGTTTTGATGAAAACTGTAGGCTGTGAAACAAAAAGTCCACAAGAAGAACAACGTGAGTAAGGCTTAGAGATCCTCCACGAGGATCTAAAAACGAGGATCAAAAATGCATCAAGAAGATGCAGAAGAACAACAACTGAGAAGACTAGAGATCCTCCACGAGGATCTAAAAAAGTCCACAAGAAGAAGCAGAGAACAACAACGTGAGTAAGACTTAGAGATCTCACGAGGATCAAAAAAAAGATTACATATATATGTATATGTATTATGTACCGTTGTTGCTACATTTTGTATTGGAATTTCATAGCAGCTTCCTGCATCGACCACACGCTTTATGAATAACTATTGCTACCGCTATGCATCTGCAAGCCAACCGAAGGCAGGCGCGTGCACACACACACACACACACACACACACAACACACACACACACACACACACACGCACCTTTCACAGTGTAGGAAAGTATCGGGTAAGCAATTAATAATCTATCCCCAATCGTGTTGCACATCTCTGCTGTGAGTGTTGCCAAGGTGCTGATGTGGCACCTTGTCAGTAGAACAGAACAGTAATTCGGAATTTGGATGGAGTAGCAACACACAATGACCTACCTTTATGAAAGGCGCCATGAGATGAGATCCTTGATTTGTACAAGCAGGTACAGGCAGGTATTTGCAGGTACAGACATACTAGAATGTGTGAGCTGGATGATGGAGATAATAGAGCTATCCAGTTTGTTGAACACCTAACTCGACCTGGAATTTTGTCTGGAACGTTACTTACACCAGCGTCTGCGTGGAAGCGAAGGACTTATCTGTAACCTGCCTGATGACGTCCACATCCGGAACCTGTCGAATATAAACAATGAGCAGGGGCTTTATCACAGCGCGACTTACTCACAAGGGCTGACACTCGGAAGAGTAGGTCGTGGGAATTCTCTGCTGTGGTTATAATGAAAAGACTTCCACTTTCAAAAGAGTAATCTTAAAGCCTTTCGACTGAATGCTGCAAAAATAGGACTGCCTGTCCTGTAGCTCACCTGGATCAGGAGCAACAGTCACTCAAACCCCCCGACAGACCACCTGAGACCCTGAATTTTTTAATGCCGTGAACAAGCTTTGGTATATCAAGGGTGATGAAGGTTGTGGTCAAGTTTCCTCGAAGTCCAGGTGAGCTAAAAATGGCTCTATTAATAGTCTGATACCCTCACCGGTCTAGGAATATACGGCAGGTGATGTCGTCACATCTGGTCTCCTTTCGGCTAGTTGAAAATTGAAAGAAACAAATGCTTACTTTTTGGATAAAAGCTGAGCTTTAGTTTGACATTTTGTTCACCTGGAAGAGGATATGTACGGTACAGATGAAGACATAGTGGGGGGAAATAAATATTGGCTTTGTGCTCCACCATCTTGGCTGTGAGCCCCACCATGTCTCCTTGAAATCTATGCTGCAGTGCCCCTCTTCCACCAGTGACTTGTAAGCAGGGGTTCCGCGCTTTGAGCTTTGATCGGACAGCTCCACTGCACGCTCAACATCCGGTGGCATGTACACTCGTCTTGGAAGAGACACCAGCATCACTTTTGCTGTTACGAACTGACTGGATCCAGGTTCAGAACAAGAGGTGAACACCCGATTAAATGTTCACGTGTGCACCATGTGATGCATGTTCAAAGTCTCATCACGCATCGAGTTCCACGTGAGACGCTCCTGGTGGCTCTTTCGTTGTTTCTCCAAATGTCGCTATGTGGTATCGCACTGCATATAATACAGCATTCCAACATTTCCACAAAATCATGGCACCTGGATATGTGACTGAATGTCAGTGACATCACTTGGAAAGCTATAGCGTGATGTCGACTGTGCTGATGCAGTGGATGCACCTGCAGGTGGCCAGCTAGAGGACAATCATGGGAGCCCTCTCACTATGGGAAAGCCATTCTCAAGTAGGTGAAAGGGTTCAAGGATAAAGGAGCGTGTTCGATCACCCCTGCAAACAATGGCAATGCTCACATGACTAGCGTGATACTGATCTGCTCGTGAAACTTCAAACTCGGTTTTCTCCGCATCAGTCAAGGCTCATGGAGGAGCTTATAGAGCATGAGGAGTTAGATTACCGAGGATCACGCAGGTCACGTGCACACATTCGACTGGACAAGAGGTGATCACGGAGGTCCCATTGAATGGCAAAATAGGCCATGGTTGGTCTTGGGTTACTACGTGGGAAAAGTGGTTAAAAATGAACAACTACCAAGGAATCCCATGGATAACCAATGTATTTCCTTTACATTCCACCAATAACCGACTCATTATTGTAAACTATTCAAGAGAAACAATTCAAGATTTTTTTCAGATACAGCACCACTATTGTCAGACAAACAGAGCAGTGTGTAATGACCATTCCAAAAGCGATGATCAACACTCAGTCATAGCTAATACAATGTGGACATACATTGTCAAACGAAATAGGAAACACATTGACAATGCTTCCTGTCATTACTCTGCGATTATTTTCATGGAGTAGACAGTGTAAACAGATCAATACCATACACTTTTATGTGTAGAGTTAAATGCAAAAAATGGAATACAAAGGTAATAGATTGCCAAAAAATCCACCTGGACCATCACAGCAATGTGGTATCGCCATATTGGGATCAGTCCAACATGTCCCAAAATATAAAACAGACAGGATTACGGAAGCTCAGACAGACGGCAACAGGAGCACATTCGATGCTGCTTCGTGTGGGGTCTCTTCTTTGCAGGTGTACGAGTACCCACCTTGCTGACCACAACAGTCGGGGTCTCGAATTGCGATGCCATACAGAAACCCCCAGGGACAGAACGCCTTATACGAGAGGGAAGCGACGCGGCAGCATTCATTAACTTTGACATTTCTGCCCTTTGCCATTGTGGCTTCAAATTGCTGTTTTGATCATGAGCCGGGTGCTGGGTCATGTCATAATCCTTCTTCAGGACGTAGTCACTACGAAGTCACATATGGAGGTAGGGCTGGGGGTCTTATTGTGATGGGAGCAAAATAAAAGGTTTTGGAGGGATTTGATTGAGAATGTATACATTTTTGGAGAAAAATAGGAATAATATATATATATATAGATATTTAGAAATATGTAAACATATATATTATATATATATAGATATATATATATATATATATATATATATATATATATACATACATAGATTTAAGTGAGTAAAGATATTGTTACGGATCTGGAAACCATGTGCATTCAACATACAGATGTCCCAAAAGTCAGTTATGTCGTTAAGTATGTGTGTTTGTCAGATCCCTTTCCTTTGTCTAGTGGGAGAATCAAAGGCATGCATTGCGATTTATTTGGTTAGGTTATTACATCTAATAAGCCATCTAACAACCATCCATCTGCATGACCCCTCGGCCAATCACGATCCACCACCAACCAGCTGCCTTCTCGCACCCTGACGTGCAAGGCAAGATCTCGCAGTTCCAGTTTCTCGGCTTCCACAGACGTTGTAACTCTTTCACGAAGACT
>CM068953.1:26553973-26589160 GCA_035128595.1 Eptatretus atami | reverse complement strand
TAGTGATTCTGATTATTTCAGAATAAAATCAGCTGTTCCTGTCGGTTTCCTCTGCTGGGTAGTGTTTTTCACAGCAAAGACAACCATGAGCACCAATAAGCTTTCAAAAGACCTCTGGGATAATGTTGTGAAAAGGGACAGATCAGGAGATGGGTATAAAAATATTTCAAAGGCCTTGAGTATCCCTTGGAACACAGTCAACACAATCATTAAGAAGTGGAAGGCATGTGGTGCCACCAAGATCCTGCCTAGATCAGGCCATCCCTCCAAACTGGATGACCAAGCAAGGAGGAGACTGATCAGAGAAGCCACCAAGAGGCCAATGGAAACTTTGAAAGCGCTGCATACTTTTATGGAAAACACTGGTCACTGTGTGCATGTGACAACAATATCCCAAGCACACCATAAGTGTGGCCTGTACGGTAGGGTGGCAAGAAGGAAGCCATTACTCAAAAAAGCCCACCTTGAGTCCCATTTGAGGTATGTAAAAAAAAACACTCCGGCCCCTCTGAAGCCATGTGGCAAAGAGTTTTGTGGTCAAGATGGAACTTCTTGGCCAAAATGCAAAATGTTATGTTTGGCGCAAACCCAACACAGCAGATCACCCAAAGAACATCATCCCTACTGGGAAGCATGGTGGTGGCCGCATCATGTTATGGGGATGCTTCTCATCAGCAGGGACTGGGGCACTTGTCAGGATAGAAGGGAAAATGGATGGAGCAAAATACAGAAAAATCTCAGAGGAAAACCTGCTGCCCTCTGCAAGAAGGCTGAAATTGGGAAGATTGCTGTCCATCAGTGCTCCCGACGTAACTTGGCCGAGCTTGAACAGTTTTGTCCAGAATAATTGGCAAATATTCCCCAATAAAGGTGTGCAAAGTTGATGGAGAGCTATCCTAACATACTCAAAGCTGTAATTGCTGTCAAAGGTGCGTAAACCAAGTAGTAACTCAGGCGGATGGACATTTAACCAACCAAGATATTGTTGTTTTGTATTTCTCATTAATTTTCTGAAATTTGTCCAATTTGTTTTTCATTTGGAAGTTGTGGGTTACGACGTGTAAATAAAGGTGGGAAAAGTCTGATTTATTGTCATTTAATTCCAGGCTATAAGGCAACAAAAGGTGAAAATTTTGAAAGGGGGTGAAGACTTTCTATAGGCACTATATATGTATATATATATACAGAAAAATACACACACATATACTTATATGCACATACACAGTGACTTCAGAAAGTATTCACACCCCTTGACGTTTGTCACATTTTGTTGTGTCACAGCATGAATTTAAAATGGATTAAATAAAAAAAAATTGGCACCGATTGACACAAAATACACCATAATCACAAAGTGAAAACATATTTTTGAATTTTTCACAAATTGGTGAAAAATGAAGAGCTGAAATGTTTTGCATCAATAATTAATTATCCAACCCCTTTGCTCTGACACTCCAAATTGAGCTCAGGTGCATCCAATCTCCTTTGATCATCCTTGAGATGTATCAACAACTTCAATGGAGTCCACCTATGGCCAATTCAATTGATTGGACATGATTTAGAAAGAAACACACCTTTCTATATAAGGTCCCACAGTTGAGAGTCCATGACAGTGCAGAAACTCCACCGTGAAGTCCAAGGAATTATCTGTAGAACTCCGAGATAGAATTGTGAGGGGGGTATAGATCTGGGGAAGGGTATAAAACAATTTATAGAGTGTTGAAAGTTCCCAAGAGCACAGTGAGCTCCATTAATAAGACGATTTGTGTTCTACAGTGTTCAAGTACATAATTAAATTGAAACCAGTAAAAAAAGACAAAATGTTGTAGTCCCCATTTTAGTAATTTTGCTGTATGGAGTTAAAGGGCTAGCCCATATTTATGCACAACCAAAATGGCTGCCAGTCTACCAGTCGGCCATCTTTGATCAGATCGCAAAATAAAGGGAGGAGCATGTGTAAGGCATCATGTACTGGGCTTGTGTCAAGTTTAAAGAAAATCAAACCATGCACGTCTGAGAAATGGTTGGGGACACATTTAAGTTACAAAATGGCCACCAGTCGACAATCTTGAATCTGATCTCGAAAATAAAATAGCGGGCATGTGTAAGCCATTATTCTTTATCTGTTTGTCAAGTTTCAACAACACCAGTAAATGCTTGTCCGATTAATGGTTGAGGACGTGTTCGACATCGGAATTTTTTAATACAACTAAAATGGCCGCCAGTCGGCCATCTTGGATCTGATGTCAAAAATAAATGACGTGCATATGTATCCCATCATGTTTTGGCTGAGCGTCAAGTACAAATAAAATTGGTCCATACAAGTCTGAGATATGGTTGCGGATGCACGCACGCACGCACGCACGCACGCACGCACGCACACACGAACAACGAGACCAAATCCATAAGCTCCCATTTCAGACGAAGTCAAACGGGGGCTTATGAAATAATGATTGTAAAGGTCGTATAAAAAATTGATTCAAGAATTTACCGCTGTTGATGCAGCGTCTTTTACGCCACCCTGATGTATCCATTATTTATTCGTGCCTGTTGTATGTGTCCTTTATAATGTCCTTAAAACAGTAGGTTTCCTGTTTGGAATTATTTTCAATTTGTTTAACTGTCAGACAGGGAGAGAGGGTAAAAAATTATCATACTCTTCTCTGCACATGTGCTATCGGGACAAATTCAGAGCCAACGTAGAGTAAAACTACAGGTTTGTCTTCTGATTCATGTTTCTGATTCATATTCAAAATATAACATTAAAATGAAATCAAGTTGTTCCTCAATCATAAACTGACGTTTGTAGTGAGGAACAACAGACAGGCAGACAAATTGAACCAATTGCTTGGAAGGACAAAGAACCACTCCTTTCACATCTTCAGATGCATAGGGCTGTTGTGGGAGTTTTTCCTTGGCGAGGCAGCATGATCCTGGACAGGTCGCCACTGTGACGCAGGATACGGCACTCGAATGGCTCATTCTTCCCAGGAAGCTGGTACCCTCATTTAGCCGACCGCAGAAGGATGATAAACTCAGTCGACAGGTGCCCGAACTCAGGGCCCAAGATCTTAAGCCAGCCACCTTCAGCCAGCATCAGGCTTTCCAATCAAAGGTGTTAATTTTGTTCTGCCAGGGCACTTTATGAATGCCAACACAGCAACGTTTCTCAATTGTGACGTCATAAGTGTATGCCAAGTTACAAATATTTTTGTCTGAACTCGCATTGCGTTCAGTTTCATCTGCACAGTAATTATTCTCCATTAGCAAAATGCCCTGCTTGGAAATTACTTCAATAAATAATCATTATTAAAATATACGAGTAGTTGATGAAACGACCAAAACTATAAAAGGCGGTTTTGCTAGAAGTGAAATTGAAGTGCTTGCCAATAAAATCACTTTGTCTATGTCTTAACAGCTGCACAAAGACAGGGATAAATGACAGTCCCTTCATTTACATTCACTTTCTTCAAACCCCCTGGAGGACAAATTTTAAATTTCATTTTGAACATGCATGTACACATGGTCGGTCCGACTGGGCACTTTAGACCGCCGGTCTTTCGACATTGACCGAGGATGACGGAACAAGCCGAGAAGTCTCTGATAAAATGGTCGGAGGAAAGCGGCCAAAGATCAAGGAAGATGATGTTTCGATAACGGTGTTACAATTACACGGTCAGGGTCTATGGCACACCCTCGCGACGGGTCGTCGTGGTGTCGAGGGTCAAAATGCGTCGGCAGCGTTGGGTTGCTCTCCCAGAGTTGGGCGACATTCACAGCGAACGAGCCATATCTGCATAAAGATAGGCTGAGGTGGCGAGATAATTCTGTTTGACGACGTCGCGGCCATGAATGTTAAAGACCCCGGCGAACGAGACCGACGGGAAATCTTATCAGCAAACGCCGGGCTAATCCGCGCTCCGGCTCCTGTGGATCGGGCGCCGCGACCCTTCGGCAGAATAATGTTTAGTCGGAAGATAAAAGGACTTTTAAATTTCCACTCGGGCGCTGCAAACACAGACGGTCTGCGAGGACCACATCTACACAATGGCCTGCTCTCCCTCCCTTTCCCCTCTGATGTCTGACAATGTCCAAAGCAGTCTTCATTGATATTTAACGTATTCTACCTTTGCCCATATAATAGTGTTCCATTTATAAACATGATGTCTTCGGTGGGTGGAGGTGATGTTTTTACCACTGTCTGTCTGTTTGAACTGTGAACTGGATATCTCAAAAAGTTATGGACGGATTCGGTCGAAATTTGGTGAAGATCTTGGGTGTATGAGAAGGACGAAATAATTTGATTTTTATGAAGATCCGGTCCTGGATCCGGAGGCTAGAATTTTTATCTTTGCCCACCGATGGGGGACGGAGGTTAGGTTTTTTCCCCCGTCTGTTTGTTTGTTTGTTTGTCTGTGGACATGACATCTCAAAAAGTTGGGGACAGATTCGGATGAAATTTGGTGGGTAGGTAGGGTGTGTGACGAGGAAGAATTGATTCTATTTTTCTGATGATACGGATCCGGATTTGGGCAGAGGTATGCTCTCGCACGAGTGCACTTCTAGTTTAATGCAGGACTATATTGTTAACCGGCGGACTACACTGGTGTGGGGTTGCACTTGACCAATAGGTGGTGCTCTTTAACACGATTTGTTCGATGAGCAGAAGGTTTCCGATTTTAGATCTAAAATAGTGTTGTGTGCTTCTGGAGGTGGAAAGGGGGGAGGGGGGGGGGGGGGGGGAGGTGTTAAAGTATAAAACGAATATTTGCTTTTGACAATCTCATACCTGTTAAAAATGTACTGGACCAGAAAAAAAAATGATTAACTACATATGTATTATGTATCTATGATATATATAATGGATATATTTTTGATGCATCATATTCTTTACAGAGCGTTGGTGCTGCTGAAGGAGTTTCTTGGCAAGGGGTATGATCGGTGGTTTGCCATGGTCTTCCCAGCATTGTTTGTCCGTGCTCTATCCTTATAAATGCTGAGCACCAAGCAAGGAAGCAGCACAAACGGATTCAAAATTCTTTGGTGTGACTCGAATCCAGTCAAATTATCAAGAAATTTACAAAACCCATCACAATTGAAACAGAAATGAAACCATTTGTAAGTGTTTAGGTAGAGCCTCCTGAATCACATATCAAACATGTAATGAAATCTTTTGAGTGGAACTTTATTTTTTCTGTGGTTAAAGTTTACCAAGTTTGAGGTCCGACAGTTAGTGTGCTAGAATAAAAAAAAACTTGTCTATAACTTCACTATACTTCACTCTAGACATACACTACATGACCAAAAGTATGGGGACACCCCTTCAAATTAGTGGATTCAGCTATTTCAGCCACACCCATTGCTGCCAGGTGTATGAAATCAAGCACACAGCCATGCAATCTCCATAGACAAACATTGGCAGTAGAATGGGCCATACTAAAGAGCTTGGTGACTTTCAACGTGGCACCGTCATGGGATGCCACCTTTCCAAGAAGTCATCTCGTCAAATTTTTGCCCTGCTCAAGCTTCACCGGTCAACTGAAAGTGGTGTTATTGTGAAGTGGAAATGTCTTGGATCAACAATGGCTCAGCCACGAAGTGGTAGGCCACACAAGCTCACATAACGGGACTGCCGAGTGCTGAAGCCCGTAGCATGGAAAAATCGTCTGTCATCGGTTGCAACGCTCACGACCGAGTTCCAAACTGACTGGAAGCAATGTCAGCACAAGCACTGTTCGTTGAGAGCTTCATGAAATGGGTTTCCATGGCCAAGCAGCCACACACAAGCCTAATATCACCATGCACAATGCCAAGCGTCGACTGGAGTGGTGTAAAACTCACCGCCATTGGACTCTGGAGCAGTGGAAAAACGGTCTCTGGAGTGATGAATCACGCTTCACCATCTGGCAGTCCGACGGACGAATCTGGGTTTGGTGGATGCCAGGAGAACGCTACCTGCCCAAATGCATAGAGCCAACTGTAAAGTTTGGTGGAGGAGGAATAATGGTCTGGGGATGTTTTTCATGGTTTGGGTTAGGCCCCTAAGTTCCAATGAAGGGAAATGTTAATGCTGCAGTATACAATGACAGTGTAGATGATTCTGTGCTTCCAACTTTGTGGCAACAGTTTGGGGAAGGCTCTTTCCTGTTTCAGCATGACAATGCCACCATGCACAAAGTGAGGTCCATACAGAAATGGTTAGTCGAGATCGGTGTGGAAGAACTTGACTGGCCTGCACAGAGCCCTGACCTCAACCCCATCGGACAACCTTTGGGATGAATTGGAATGCCGACTGCGAGCCAGACCGAATCGCCCAACATCACGAATGTTCTTGTGGCTGAATGGAAGCAAATTCTCGCAGCAATGTTCCAACATCGAGTGGAAAGCCTTTTTTTTTATTTTTTTGTATACCTTGTCGAGGCTTGTATGAGAGCTAACACACCGAACAGAAGGGGTGCATAGAGCAAGAGGGGGAGTGGAAGGGACAAAACAGTGGGGAACAGACACATTAGGTGATCTGGGGAAGGGGGAGGGATGGGGATGGGACGGGGAACATGGGGAAGAAAAGATGGACATTACAGGGACTTTCAGGAAGGAAAGCAGGGGAATTGAAGGAAGTGGGCTTGGGTGGATTATCGGGGGTAGAAAAGATCGAGGATTTGGATGGGGGATGAATAAGAGGTGGTGGTGAACAGCTGTTTTTGAAAGCCTGGAGGGAAGAATGGGAAAGAATAGAGTGAGGGAGTTTATTCCAAAGGCGGGAAAAAAGAGGAATGAAGGAGTGAAGGTGAGCAGTGGTTCGTGATTTGGTAGTTTTACCAGAAGGGGGTTGTTGGCGGACCTTGAGCGCCCGTGCAAATGTGGTGGGGACAAATGGCAGAAGAGCAGGGGGGCAAGGCTGGAGAGGAGTCGGTAGAAGACAGAAAGACCACCGACCAACCTGCGGTGATTGAGTGAGAGGCCCAAAGACTCAGCTTCATTGCGGGAGATGCCGATGATCCTAAATGCCCTGGTTTCGACAGCGTGAAGCCGAGAAAGGTGGGAGGCAGGAGCACCAGCCCAGAGGGGAGAGCAGTACTCCATCAGGCTATGGACAAAAGCTTTGTAAGTGGTCAGGAGCTCAAGAGGGCCGAGGAAGGACTTTGCACGACGGAGGATTCCAGTCGGCGACTGGCTTTTGAGGCGAGGTTGGAAATGTGACTTTCCCAGGAAAGGTCATGGCAGAGTGAGACCCAGAAGTTGAAAGAAAAACTTCTTCCAGAGGATTGTTGAGAAAGTGGATGGGGGATTTTCTAAACGGTCCTTTCGAAGAACAGATAGTGAGAGTGTGAGATTTGTCTGGATTGAAAGATGTTCCATGTGTTGGACCAGTTTGTGTTTATCCAGACTGCAGTGAGCGAAGACCTGCTGCTTGCCGGTCTGAGGGATGACAGATGGTACGGCAGAGGGTGGAGTCATCGGCGAAAGAGGATATGTGTATCTCAGAAGTCGGAGAGATCATTGATGAAACCGAAAAAGAACAGGGCCCAGAACGCTACCTTGAGGAACTCCAGCCTGGAACGGAAGAGGGGATGAAAGAACTCCATTTAGGGCCACACGTTGACTGCGACAGAGAGAGGAAGTCTGCGAGCCATGAGTGGAGATGGCCTTGGATACCATGGGAAGAGTGTTGGTGAGTAGTGCAGGGTGCCAGACTGTGTCAAAGGCACGTGATATGTCCAGGGATACGGCTCGGATTTCCTGTCTGGCATTGAGGACCTCCTTCCATTGATGGGAGAGCAGAAGCAGCATGTCCAGGGTAGAGTGACCTGCTCTGAAACCAAATTGATGACGGAAATCAGCCATTGGAGAAGAGGAAGGATTTCATGTCTGAAGAGTGAGATCCCATAACTTGCTGATGATTGGGGAGAAGGCTGATGGTCTGTAGTTACAGGGATCTGTTTTGCACTTTTTATGCAGGGCAGTGATGTTAGCAAATTTCCAAGCGAGATGGCAGAGACCTTGAGCAAATGAGAGGGTGAATAGAACAGAGAGAGGGTGAGCAAGGGCAGAAGAGCAGGCATGGAGGACATGTGGGCTGATGCTGTCTGGACCGGTGCAGAATCTGAGTCGAGGTTTGAAAGAAGCTCTCCACCTTGTTAGAAGAAAAGGACACAGAGTCCAGGGACAGTTGGGTGGACTGGGTAAGGTGGGTTGAGAAAGTGATGGGTTAGGACACAAGATTTAGCTGCAAACCCACAGAGTTTAGAATTCAGCTTTATCACGTGCGGTATCACAGTGCAGCCATTGAGGTAAGGGAGGGATGGAGGGGGAACATACACCAGAAACAGATTTGATTAAACGCCACCAGGATTTTGAGGAGGGAGAGAGGTTTGAGAGTTCAGACTTGAGATGAGAAAGATGTTGTTTTCTGGCTCTCCTGAGGGTAGATACACACTTGTTCCGAGCTTTATGGAAGGAACTGAGATTGCCCACAGTTGGGTTTGCTTTCCATGAGGCAAAGGCAAGTTGTTTCAGGACAACTGCCTCGCCACAGCTTCATAAACCAAGGGCGGGAGGAAGGGTAGGACAACTGAAGACGAGAGGGAATAATCTGTGCATGAGGTGGAGCAAGTTTCTTTTGAAAGAATCCCAGGATGATTTGAGTGTTGAGAAAGTAGTGATAGGAGACCAGTCTGTAAGTTTGATGGCTGCTGGAGACCCTGCCAGTCGGCTGCGTGAAATGCAGACTCGACGGCGGTGGAGTGGTTCTCTGATAACAGCCAGAGAGATGTCCACTTTGACAAGGACGTGGTCAGAAGAACCGATTGGAGCGGAGGAAGAGCAGCAGATATTGTCAGGGAAATTTGTCAAAATCAGATCTAGAGAGGATGGAGTACCATTGGTTGAGATCCGGGTCGGGAAATTGACCGATTGAGTCAGTCCCAATGAGTCACAGAAAGCTTTTGCTGAGGTACCATGACAGGTGAGAGAGGTCCCCACCATAGCCAACTGGCTGTGACAATGAAGTCACCAAAATAAGGAAGAGAGAGTTTGGATGAGAAGATAGAAGATGGTCCATGTTTTCGGAAGTGAGGTGTAGATGGAGTCATCACTGTTCGGTGGACGGTACAGTACACATATAAACATGAGGTGGGAGTGGAGGGGAAGCCGTAGCCAGAGGTATTCCTGGGGGTGGTGGGGAGTGAGAGCAGTGCAAGGAGAGTGAGGAATAGAGTCTTTGATGAAGAGGCAACACCTCCCAGGACGAGGCTCAGGTCGTCAAACCGAGAGGGAGTAACCGGGGAGAGATACTTGGGAGTCAGACACGTCTTGGGAGAGGAAAGTTTCTGTTAGGCAGATTATGTCTGGTTTGTCAGTTGGCAGTCTGCATGGAAAGATCTGAAAGGTTTGAGCGAAGGCCCCGGATTTTGAGGTCCACACTTTTAATGAAGAGGTAGGGGAAGGCTTTGGGTGCAGGGTGGGGGTGGGGAGGGAGGGGAGGGTAGGACAAGGACGAGGGGGGAGGTAAGGAGGGTTGTTGAAAGAGTGTGGGGGATTGCAGAATAGCTAGAGGAGGGGGCCGAATGAGGAGGAGAAAAGGCTCTGTGGTGCTGGGGAGAGGGGGACAAGAGACAAGGAAGAAGGCAGTTGAGGATTTGAGGAGGTGGAGTGAAGAGATGGAGTGAGAGGGCAGTGGAGGGAGGCAGCTTGGTGGATGAGAGGGGGGCAACTTTAGAAGGATGACTGAGGGGGATGAAAGGTGGAGAAAGGTGAGGGGGGAATTTTTGAGAGAGGTGAGAGGGAGGCTTGGAGGGAGAAGAGGGGATGGTTGCTTTGAGAGTGAGAGTGAGGGGTGAGGGGGGTGAGTTGGCACTGAAATTGGAAAAAAAGAATGGTTGATGAGAAGTGAACATCCATTGCAAACTGTGGTTTTTAAAAGTTTTAGGTCGAGATGCGATTTAACACAATTCTTGATGGATGCAATGAAGGCGAATTCAGAGAATGGAGAGAAGAAGCGCTGTAACAGTTGGATTTTTTAGGCAAGGAATGAAGGAAGGTCGAATTGAGAGCAGTCTGTTAAAATAGCAGAAGAGTAGTGCATTATGAAACAGTAAAGAGTACACATGTGTGGAGAGGAAGATGAAGCATTATAAGATGTTTTTGTTGTTAATATTAATGTTTGAGAGAGTTTTCAACAGATTAAGTCATGGAAGTGTTGTCGAAAAAATCGAGGAAGAAGACGAGGAGGAAGATAAGAGGAAGAAGAAGAAGCAGAATCGGGAGAAGGTTAGCGTGTTGTTGTAGTTTTGTTGGGTATTTTTTTATTTTTATTTTTTTTTTTGAGATAAGAAAAAGAGATTAGTTGGGAGAATGAGGGACGTTAGGAAATGGGGAGGATGAAAATTGAAGGTAATGGGAAGGATAGAAATTGAAGGTAATGGGGAGAAAAAAACAAACAACAAAAAAAAAACGATCGAACCGGTAGGCCTCAAGCCTAGGCCAAGGCCTAGGCCTCAAACACCCGGTAAGAACGGTGACAAAAAACTCACAAAATAGCACGATTTTTGAAACAAAACTGAACTAGGAACACACAGTGACATGTAGGTGAGAAAATTAAACAGTTAAAACGGGACAAATAACGACCGAAACTTAACTTTGAGAACGTCAGCAGAGAGCCCCGTACGGAGACCTCTCGTCGCTCCAAACCCGGAACCGGAAGGGAACAGTGGAGGCTGTTGTAGCAGCAAAGGTGGGACAAACTCCATATTAATGCCCATGATTTTGGAATGAGATGTTGGACGAGCAGGTGTCCGAATACTTTTGGTCATGTAGTGCATTTCTGGTGTCGATACCTATGTTTTGATGCTCTCTGTCTCTCTAACATTAACATTATTTCAGAAGTGTTTGTGCATTTCTTATGTATGTATTGGGGGTTACCATACCCCTGATCCCACATGAAGGGGTTGAATAATGATCCTTATCAAGGACAAAAACTGAATGCATATCTTAATCATAGTTCATGGCAATGTAATGGTAATTGTTTTGCATGAAATTACAACTAATTAACAATGGTAATTCTAAAAAACTGTTCTTCTTCATTGAGTGGAGGTCCCCTTTTGATTCAAACCCGTCACTTCAAAACACTGTCGGTGGTGCATTCGCTGGAGACCAAGTCAATGTCCATTACACCAGGGAGATTGGACAAACGCTCATTGATAATAATACACCAGAGCGGGTTTGACGGTCAGCTTGCTACTATCTAGAATGGAAACTGGATATTATAAACAGGGCCAGACGACAGAGGTAACGAGAAACGAGTTGGTCGAATTTAATCTTCTTAATAATCCCTGTGAAACCCATTATGCATTGTAGCCGTCTGATGCTTCCTTACAGGCCATTCGACCAATCAGTCATTTTGCACTTGATCACCCTGTAACCTTGACCCCGAGGTGAAAACGTGAAAAGGGCTCAGACAATCTACAGAGAGCAACTAGTATTATCATGGTGTCAAGTTAGACCTCAATCGGCTGAGAAGTCTAGGAGGAGATAGAAAAATAAAAATTGTTGACAGACGGACGGAGACAGACGACAGACAGACAGACAGACGGACGAATCTGAGGACATCGAACGGTTTTATTAGGTCAGCGAGCTGACCTAAAAATGGAAGGGAAAAGTGTCCTGCAACATTCATCAAGGAAGAATGACCAAGTCACAACATCTAACTCAAAGGCTCATGTCAAAATAGGAGGAAAAGTGGTCCACATAGATCTTCGTCTTCTATTTCAAAGATTGATGATAACGAGATCTCAAGCAAATGATTTAGGAACTTCTCTGAAGTCTGAACTTTGCACATATCCCCAAGCTTTGTTTGAAACAAAGGACACTCTTCTGGAAGTTTCGAAATCCGTTCTAGCAAAAGCTACATGGTCGGCAGTACCTTCGCACGCACCACCGTATCAAGATGCCAAATATTTGATTGTAGGTCGTGCTCTTCTTCATCGTATTCCACAGCAAATAGGTGACACATACGATAAGATATTGCAGGACTATAGTGATTATGTGGTCAGTAAGGATGGACATGCAGTAGTTGAATTCTCCGGATAACAGGCAGGGCCATCCACCAAGAGTAGGGTGTGAAGGACGTAAGGTGTTATTCAATACATCCATGAAAATGCAGATGAAAAAAAGGAGTTTCTTTCATGCAAAGAAACAAACAAAGATTTCTTGCTCTACTGAGTGATAGACTGAGCAGGTCTGGATGTGATGTCAGTCATGCACCAGGTGATGCTAACGTAGGATTGTCCAAACTGCATTGAATGGCAAAAACCTGTGAGGTAATACTAGTTGGGGATGACATGGATCTGTTAGTTCTCCTTTTCCATCATGAGCCAAAGGGAATGAATTGGACATATTCTTCCGGCCTGAACCGAAAAGTGGAGCCGTTGCCAAGTTGCTCAGCATCAGTGCAGCCCGGAAAGGTCTGGGGGAGCATATCTGCAGGAATATTATTATTGTGCACGCATTCCTTGGATGCGACACAATTTCTGGAGTTTACGGTATTGGCAAGTCTGTAGGACTTAAACTCATCAATGACAACAAACTTTTCCAAGAACAAGTGGAAGTTTTCCAAAGGGGGGTTCAAACGAAGCAGACATCATAGCAACTGGTGAAATGCCATGGAAATTTTGCTCAAAGGGAAACGGAATGATAAACTTGATGCAATGAGGCATCAGCGATTCCAGGAACTTGTCACTGTCGGCAAAAACACAGTGCACCCCAACTTGTCAGCACCAACCTCTGCTTCAGTGAAGCAGCATTCACCTCGTGTATTCCACCAAATGCAGCAGTGGAAAGGAGTTACAATGGACACCGAGAAATGGGGATGGAAAGTGTGCAAGAGAAGAATGGTCCTGATTCCAACTGACATAGATCCTGCCACACAGCAACTCCTGGAATTAGTCAGGTCCACGTGTAAGAAAGGTTGTAGAACATTCCTCTGTGGATGCCGTTAACAGTTCCGCGAATGTCTGCCTGCTTGTTCAGGTTACAGGGGGATTTGTGAAAACATGAAGGAAGAGGAAGATGAGACCAATGACAGTGGGGATGACAAATTATCACATAAAACCATTTGTCGCGATTCCATGGACTTCAGTGTAAGTTATTATGACTTTCAAAGGAAATATCATCATTGATGCTGGTGATTGGATGCTCCTAAGCTGAGCCACTTGGGATCACATACTTGCTTGAGAATTGCATTCAATGAAATACTGACGATCACAACATGGGTGAAGACACCAGGAGGTTCACTTTCTGATGAATGGTATCGAAGCGAAGTACTTTTCTTTGCCTCATCGGAACTGTTGGGACTGGGGTAGTGGTACCCCGGTTTCTGCTACTTGTGGTCAATTGATAGTTTGTGAACTATGTTCATTGAAAAGATCAGCCATAAAAACCTGAGTGCAGACACCAAAATTACCCATTTCTGTTGAAAAATAGCCGAGCTAGGTGCATTCCTTTGTTTTCTCAGAGCTGGCGGGACGAAAAAAAAAAGTGTGGAATATGATACTTACAAAAAACATGTTCCATTCAAAAGATTTTTAAAATATATGTTTCAGAAGACCCCATCCAACAAGTTTCAAGCAGTTTCATTCTTTGCAATTAGTGGTGGGTCCTTCTGTAATTTGACTGGACAACTCAGCCAGGGTTCACTCTGACCTCCCAGACTCAGAGCGTATGCTCTAACCATTACACCACCTAGGCTGGTTACATAATAGGCCAAGGGTAAATAATAAAGTTACATACATAAGCAAGGGTAAATAATAAAGTTATCCATTAGCAAGGGTAAATAATAAAGTTACATACATAAGCAAGGATAAATAATAAAGTTATATTAGCAATGGTAGATAATAAAGTTACATTAGCAAGGGTAAATAATAAAGTTACTCCAGCAAGGGTAAATAATAAAGTTACATAAAAGCAAGGATAAATAATAAAGTAAATATTAGCAAGGATAGTAATTAAAGTAAAACATTAGCAAAGGGTAAATAATAAATTATATCATAAGAAGGGGTAAATAAAAAGTTACATACATAAGCTAAGAAAAAAATGGGAATAATAAAGTTAACATACATAAATCAATGATAGATAATAAAGTACAATAGCAAAGGTAATAATAAAGTTACATAAGCAAGGTAAATAATAAAGTACATTAGGAAGGGTAAATATAAGTACATACATTAGCAATGTAAATAATAAATTACATACATTATATTTACCCTTGCTTATGGATGGAACTTTATATTTACCATTGCTAAGTCACATACATTAGCAAGGTAAATAATAAAATTACATACATAAGCAAGGGTAATAATAAAGTTACATTTGCAATGGTAAAAATAAAAGCCACATACAGTAGCAAGCATAAATAATGTAGTTAATACATAGAGCAAGAGTAATAATAAGTTACATTGTAAGGGTAAATAATAAAGTTACATACATCATCAAGCATAAATAATGTAGTTATATATATTAGCAAGGGTAAATAATAAAGTTACATTTGAAGGGTAAATAATAAGTTACATACATTAGCAAGGATAATAATAAGTTAACAATTAGCAGGGGTAAATAATAAAGTTATATACATAAGCAAGGTAAATAATAAAGTTACATACATAAGCAAGGGTAAATAATAGATACATACATATAGCAAGGAAAAATAATAAAATTACATACATAATCAATGGTAGATAATGAAGTTACATAAGCAATGGTGGATAAATAAAGTTACATAAAGCAAGGGTAAATAATAAAGCAATAATGTTTGATAACATCCTCTCACCCCCAAACTCCTCCAACTGTTTTCAATCTCCAAGACTCCCCCTCCCCTCTTACACACAACACACACACACACAACCACACACACACACACACACACACACACACCCAACCACACACACACACACAAAACACACACACCGCCTCCCCCTACTCTCCTAGCTGTTTTCACTCTCCAAGACTCCGACTCCACACACACACACACACACACACACACACACACACACACACACACACACACACACACACACACACACACACACACAGAAACACACCGCCCTCCCCCTACTCTCCGAACTGTTTTCACTCTCCAAGACTCCGACTCCACCTACACACACACACACACACACACACACACACACACACACCCCTCCCCCTTCTTCCCCCTAACTGTTTCACTCCAAGACTCAACTACACACACACACACACACACACACCACACACACACACACACACACACACACACACACTGAAGATCTGAAGATGAAATTATCTTCATTATGTACGGTTAAAGGATAAAAGTGAACGTTCCGAGAACATGTTGAACACCTCCGCTATCTAAATGTATGTCCTGTATTGAAAATAAGCTTTAATAACATCATGTGCATTTAAAGTTTGGATTTATAAATATGTATTTTAATAAAGGAATATAATAGGTGTTTAAAATTGATGATGAAAATGAGTTTCTGCACCGGGTCCGAGTACATACAAACGTAGAGGTGCAGGTCAAGTGGATATATATATATATATATAATATATAATATTTATAATATATATATATATAATATATATATATATTATATAATATCAACCCGTGGTTAAAACGGAATATAAAGAGGTATTTAAATAGGTATATAATAATTATTATAGCTGTGTCGATGTGTGAACATTTCCGGGCGGGGGGGAAACCCACAACAAACGGGGACCTTTCTCCTAGAAAGATGGGGTTTTTTTGGGGGTCCACGCAGCCGGGAATCCATCAGATTAACAAACATTGAAAATGTAATCTGCATTGACAATCCGAGCAGCTTTTTCACTCCAACTACAAGTCAATATGGACTTCAGGCAGGAAAATCGTTGCGATGTGCAGGGGGAGGGGTGCAGAAGGGAGAGGTCCCCCAAACCTCATCCCTCCACATGCACAAAATCTTACCCCAGCCCCTTAAACATGGATGTTCCACTGAGAATTTAGACTCTGTCCAGAGACTTTGTCCGAGAGAATCCGGTCAGGGATATGACTGCACCAGTTAATAATAATATGAGTCATGCTGAAAGATGGGTTCAAGGTGTTATCAAGGAAAGAATGCTGACAGACACCCAAGTGTAGCCCACGGTGACTCGACCTGGTCCTTGTCCATCTTTGTAAGGACACTCTGTATCTCACGGTGTCCAACACGCTTCCTGATAGGTACATTGAAGGAAACACGATTTCTGTTGAATTCAAGGTCAAAAGGTGAGGATTTAGTGGAAAAGGTCATTGAAGCTGTGACTCCTGCAGGGAGAGAAAAGGTTTACTGAATCTGAGGACCACAAGGGGGATTGAGCAACATCTGGAACACCAGCACTTTCACTGTTCTTGTGTTTATATCGTCACTGTACTTGAAGCGATTGGATACGGGATGCACGGTGAAACTGGATAAGGATACATGGTAAACTGGATAAGGGATGCATGGTGAAACTGGATAAGGGATAACATGGTGAAACTGGATAAGGGATACAATGGTGAAAACTGGGATAAGGGGAACATGGTGAAACTGGATAAGGGATGCATGGTGAAACTGGATAAGGGATACATGGTGAAACTGGATAAGGGATACATGGTGAAACTGGATACGGGATGCATGGTGAAACTGGATAGCGGGATGCATGGTGGAAACTGGAAAGGTGATGGTGAAACTGGATAAGGGCTGCATGGTGAAACCTGGATAAGGATGCATGGTGAAACTGGATAAGGGCTGCATGGTGAAACTGGAAAGGGATGCATGGTGAAACTGGATAAGGGATAGCATGGTGAAACTGGAATAGGGATGCCATGGTGAAACTGATGCGGGAATGCATGGTGAAACTGGATACGGGATGCATGTGAAACTGGATAAGGGATACATGGTGAAACTGGATAGGATACATGGTGAAATGGACTAAGGGCTGCATGGTGAAACTGGATACGGGATGCATGGTGAAACTGGATACGGGATGCATGGTGAAACTGGATAAGGGCATGCATGGTGAAGCTGGATACGGGATGCATGGTGAAACTGGATGTGGATGCACGGTGAACTGATACGGGATGCATGGTGAAACTGGATACGGATGCATGGTGAAGCTGGATACGGGATGCATGGTGAACTGGATACGGGATGCATGGTGAAGCTGGATACGGGATGCAGGTGAACTGGATACGGGATGCAGGTGAACTGGATAGGGATGCATGGTGAAACTGGATACGGGATGCATGGTGAACTGGATACGGGATGCATGGTGAAGCTGGATACGGGATGCATGGTGAAACTGGAATACGGGATGGCATGGTGAAACTGGATAGCGGATGCATGGTGAAACTGGATACGGGATGCATGGTGAAACTGGATACGGGATGCATGGTGAACTGGATAGGGTGGCATGGTGAAGCTGGATACGGGATGCATGGTGAAACTGGATGGGGATGCAGGTGAACTGGATGCGGGATGGCATGGTGAAACTGATCGGGATGCATGGTGAAAGCTGGATACGGATGCATGGAGAAGCTGGATACGGGATGCACGGTGAACTGGAATATGGGTGCATGGTGAAGCTGGATACGGGATGCACGGTGAAACTGGATACGGGATGCATGGTGAAGCTGGATACGGGATGCATGGTGCAACTGGATACGGGATGCATGGTGAACTGGATATGGGATGCACGGTGAACTGGATACGGGATGCATGGTGAACTGGATACGGGATGCATCGGTGAAGCTGGATACGGGATGCATGGTGAACTGGATACGGGATGCATGGTGAACTGGATACGGGATGCACGGTGAACTGGATACGGGAATGCATGGTGAAGCTGGATACGGGTGCATGGTGCAACTGGATACGGGATGCATGGTGAAACTGATATGGGATGCACGGTGAACTGGATACGGGATGCATGGTGAACTGGATACGGGATGCATGGTGAAACGTGGATAGGGATGCACGGTGAAACTGGATACGGGATGCACGGTGAAATGGATAGGGATGCATGGTGAAGCTGGATACGGATGCATGGTGAACTGGATACGGGATGCATGGTGAAACTGGATACGGGATGCATGGTGAAACTGGATACGGGATGCATGGTGAACTGATAGGATGCATGTGAAGCTGGATCGGATGCGTGGTGAAACTGGATATGATGAAGAACCACTGCTGGATGAGACAACGAATCAAAGTCAAAGGGTTTCCTCTCTCTCCAAGATGCAGCACATCATTTCCAGTGACATTAGTGCGGGTACAGTGACACTGTCCACCTTGGAAAGTATCGGAGTAAAACGACAAAAAATAAAAAATAAAAATCAGTTGACATTTTTGATTTCTTCCTCCTTGTCGATGAGGTGAAAGCAATATGAGCAAAGAAATGTGAGCACCTTGAGCGGCCTTTCCACCGAATGTATAAGCAAGTCTCACACTTTTCCAACGTCCCTTGACCAGGGTTGTACCTTGCATGTAGATGAGGCATACACCAAAGACCAAGGCTAAGATACGTGAAGAATATTTCAGGAGGAATGTGGCTGTCCCATCCCCTTACAGTATGGACAGCACGAGAGAGGAAGGGACAAACCATAGCCACACAAATGGCCACATGTAGCAAAGGCAATGCCCAGCAGCCCACCCTGGAAGACTGCTAACATAGCATGGCCATATTGGAGGTCCCGAAAGGGTGTGTGGTGGTACGCCCCCAGTCGGCTGGAAATCAACCTACAACCACTGTGGGAGTACCTCCTGTGCAGCTGCCCTTCGCAGGGCAGCTCACCGATGATGGGATTGGGGCAAGCCTTCGGGACCCCACTCTTTGATGATAGGAGGAAAACCATGGGGTGACCTTCCCAAGTCAGATTGCGGAAGTGTGTGCGGGTCGTGCTGAGGTGTTGTCCACTAGACGGCGTCTCCTTGGGTTAACTCTTGCGGTCCTTTAGGTGGGTGCCTGAAAAGTCCTACCCCGAAGGAGAGAATGATCACCTGTCTCTGTTATCATCTGAGCTCAAGCGTTTGAACATCGGTGTTGCAGCACTCTCTGAGGTTCGGAGACTGGATCGTGGCGAGATCATGGTGGGTGGTTACACCGACTATTGGTCTGATCGCTCTGATGGTTATCATGCCCAAGGAGTTGCTGTAGTTGTGTCCAATAAGCTGATTTCAATGATAATTGAGGTAACACCAGTCAACGAGCGTATTATGAGACGAAGATTTGTACTCTTGGGTGTTCTTTCCCTGGTCTCTGTTATGCTCGACTGAGGCGAGTGATCTCACCGTGAAGGACGCATTCTACGCCACGCTCGAGTCTGTGGTTGATCAGTGCCCCAGACGAGATACACTTCTAAGCCTGGGGTGATTTGCAATGCGGCATCACTAGAACTGATAGGGATGGTTATGAGACGTGTGTTGGTCGCCATGGGTCTGGAACTGTTCACCAGAATAGCACTAAGTTCGTTGACGTTACAAGAATCATGGACTTGGGATGGCTGGTTCATGATTTTAGCACCCACAGGCTCATCGCTGGACTTGGTATTCCAATGCTGGTGGTGCGGCAAAGGAGATTGACCATGTGCTCATTGATCATCACTGGAGGATGATCCAGAACTGCAGGGTCTACCGGAGTGCTCACTTCCTCAATACCGACCACAGGCTTGTGATAGCAACTCTGAAGTCGCAGCTTAAATCTGGGAGAATAGTACCATCCCAGCCTAAGTTGTATGTTGGGAAGTTCAAGGATGAGAGGGTAGCTGAGGAGTTTGCGAACAGGCTGAGTAGAGATTTGGGGGGGTCTGGGTGCTTTGGGGAATCCTGAAGAGTTGAGGAGTGCCTTTAAGACCACCATCCTTGATGTTGCCGGTGGATGTCGTGGAACTCACTGGAGGGCGAAGAATAATTTTTTCTCTCGAGGGACACTGGATACCATTTCCCAGAATCACAGAGCCAGGCTTAATGGCAGAGCTGAACTGTTCAGGTAGATGAAGCGTAAATCTGTACGTGCGCTGAGGGTGGACAAGGACGACTCTGTGCGAGGAATCTTTGAGGAGGTAGAGCATCTCCTGTGGTCAGTTGAGTCTCGTCCTGCTTACAGGGGAATTCGCGCATTGTGTTCCTCCAAACCCATCCCTCGGTGTACTGCAGTTAGAGCAGAGGGTGGTAGGGTCTTGACAGAGGAGTCCAAAGTGAAGGCCCGCTGGGCTGGTTACTTTGAGGGGCTGTAGCAGGCTGACCCACCAGCTGTTGATTTGGATGTCAGGGGTGTTACTATCCCTCTTGGTGACTCTCCAATCAACTGTGATCCACCTTTGTTTGTTGAAACACAGGGTGCAGTGAACTGGTTGAAAAGGGGTAAAGCTCCTGGGATCTGTGGCATCCATGCTGATCTTTGTAAGGGTGGAGGAAATGCTATACTCATGTCATTGCATGCAGTTCTGTGCTCTGCCTGGAACACAGGCATCATCACAACTGACTGGAAGAGGTGCCTTGTTGTCCCTCTCTGGAAAGGGAAGGGTTATCGCCAGGAATGCAACAACTACCGAGGGGTGACGTTCCTCTCAGTGCCGTGCAAGGTCTTTTTTCAGATAATTCTTAAAAGGGTTCACCACCATCTGCTTGAGCATCAGCGCCCAGAGCAGTAAGGCTTTACACCAAAGAGGTCAACGATTGATTGTATCCTTGACTTCCGGGTCCTCACCGAACAGACGAGAGTTTTGGCAGGGACAGTTTGCAGCAAATGATGATCTCTGCAAAGCGTTTGATTCAGTGAATCGGGATTCCCTCTGTAGGATTTTTGGTCTTTCTATACTATACTCCAAAATTGATCAATCTGTTGTCTGAACTATATACTCTGGTACTGAGAGTGCTGTGAGATGTGGTGACACCATCTTAGACCAATTTCAAGTTGTTACTGCAGTTCCTCAGGGGTGTGTACTGGCCCCCACACTTTTCAGCACTTGTATGGACTGGATTATGGGGAGGATGTTGGAGAGATCAAGCTGCGGTGCATCATTTGGGAATGTCAAGAACTCTGACCTTGATTTCGTAGATGATGCAGTCATCTTTGTGGAGAATCTGGATATCTTTTTGGGGGCCTCAAGGTGCTGAATGAGGAGTTGGAGCCGCTGGGATTACTGGTTTCCTGGGTCAAAACTAAGATCTAGGCTTTCAATGACATATTGGATGCTGTTATCTTGTCTGTACCTATTTGTGGCGAGGATGTTGAGGTCACAGAGAGATTCACTTACCTTTACAGTGATATTCACGTTTCTGCTGGCTTTGAGCCAGAGGTCAATATACATTTGGGTCAGGCATGGGGAATCATGGATTCACTGGATCATGGGGTGTAGTGCTGTCAGTACCTGTGCAGGATGACGAAAGTCTGAGTCTTCAGGTCCTTGGTGCTTCCAGTCTTGCTCTACGGATGTGAGATTTGGACTCTGACCTGGGATCTGAGATGGGTATTTAATTCCTTTGGTACCAGGTCTCTTTGGAAAATCATTGGCTATCACTGGTCAGACTGTGTCCAACGAGCGGTTGCTGAGAGAGACTCAAATGAGATTTGTTACCTCCATTTTCTGTGAGTGTCAGCCGCGGCTGTATGTATATGGTGCTCCTTTTCCTGACGCTGATCCTGATCACCAGATTCTCTCAGCAAGGGAGCCTCATGAGTGGTGGAGGCCAATGGGCCAACCACGTGCCTCGTTGTTGCAGCAGGTTGATCAGCATCTCAAGGAGATGGTGATGGGGCAGGCATCTGTCTGGGGGATGGCCAGACGGAGGCCACTGGTGTACCGGCGGAAAGTGGACACAGTGACGCGCTGCTCTGGCGCATGCTCCCACACCTGACCTGACCATTCGTTCTAATTTCGAGTTTTCCTTCTCCTTGGCAGGTACCCTCCACCATTTGTTGAAACGGTCTGCTCAAGAATCCAGGCAGTCGAAGTTGGACAAGAAGGGACTATTTGAGACTCTGACCATAAGGGGTACTTTCTGCAGGTTGGGATTCTTATGGGAAACCCCACTCTCCCTTTTCCAAATGCTGGCTGGCTATGTTAAAATATTGTTACCTTATCTTGCCAATGACTCCGCCATACAAGTCAGGTAATGAACCTCACTTGATGACGTAAATATATGGAACTGATGAAACTTATGAGAGATGTTCAAATACTTGTAAACTGTAACAAGTGTGGGCCGATTCGAGTCCACAGCATCACGGTTTGTGTGTGCGCGACCAGTAGATCTGTAGACGGTACCAGTAATACAGGAAGCGTTTTGCATTACTTTTATGATAGATATGAGAAAAGAAACACACACACACACACACACACAGTCATCTTGGCCACACTTTTCCAGGACAGGGGCATCATCATGCTCCCACTTTGTACTCCTTGGATACCACAAATAGTGTCTAAGCTGTTGATGCCCTGTGGGCTGCCGGTGTCTGGAGTTGTTTTGGAATGGTGTGGGCTGTGGAGTGAGTGGAAGGAGGAGGAGGAAGGCGTCTGGTGGTTTGAAATGCTGACAGGCATGGGGCGGACAGGTCATAATCTGGGGGAGCTGTCAGGGTTGCTGCAGTGATCCAGGTGGCCTGTTAGAGCGATCGGCGGTTTTCGGGGAGGGGTGTGAGAAAGCAGGTGGTATTTAGTTGATATATGTAGTGTCTGATGCATTACCTTGATAAAGGTCATCACTGATGAATAGCACATGTATCAGATCAAAGCATGTGAACGAGTGTAATGGTGGGGGGGGGAGTTCCAATGCCAGCACAAGGAAAATTCGAATAAATCCTGAAAGATCTCCTTGTGTCCAACACAGCACACGTCACCTACCGGTATACTAATGGATACCACAGGAAAGAGGGGATACCGCGCATGCTGCATAGGTAGAAAACTATTATAGATTTATTATATTATATTATATATAGATTATTTGTTTTAAGCATGAAAATGGGGAATGGTTGTGGAGAGACATCATACGTAGGAGATCGGGGGTACCCGAGGTACAGGTGTGTGGAGGTGGAAGGGAGCAAGACATAATATGCACATGGGGGTCGAGGAGACCAGGTACACTCACTCTGAGACGAGAAACAAATGCTATTGGAGGAGGTGAAAGGAGTCGAGGAAAGACTTACTGACGAAAGGGCTAATATAATGATATTCCGCGAACGCTGCTCTAAGAGCAGCTCGGCCTTCTTCTTCTTCTATAAGGACAAAACCTTATATATGCTGCTACTCGGCTCTTTTATATAACAGTCAATTGGATCTCCTTAAAATACAAGCACTGTGTACACATCCTCGGCATTGACGGTGCCTTTTGAGAGCGTCTATCATGAACTTTTAAATATATTCCAGACATTTGCTTAAAGTTTCGAAAGTTCACGTTAGCTATTTAAAGATATTCCATATAATGTGTTGTAAATTCGTAAATACATTATTTATTCGTAAATACACTATAATTTCGTAATAACGTATACAACTATATTTCGTGAAATACACTATGACAGGTCTCGCTATTGGCTTAATCAAGGCACGTGAGCAAAATTCGGAAGTTGTTGTTGTTGTTTTTTTTTTTTTTTTTTTTTTAGCCGAACAACCTTTAGAGCGCTGCTCTTGACAGCATTTGTCCTTGTTATTTTGATGTTCCATTCCACAATTATAATACCCTTCTACACATGCCCATCAGATTATTTAAATCGGATACAATATATTGTCGTTAGGTGCATCAAAAATGTGGTTAGACAATTTAAACCGAGTCTAACGAGCATGGTACAAACTACAATGACACACGGAGCAGTCAGTCTCTGTAGTTGTGTCTTCCTTGGAGCTAGGTCGTTTAATTAAGGAGAACTTGAGGCAGGTGCTCCAATCTAAATGAGGTGAAGCGTCTTCCAATAAACTGTGAATAATTGCCTTGTGCATTCGGGGGTGAAATGAACAATTTTGATGGGGTTCAACGAAGTCATCGAGCTGCATGTGCAGACAATTTCGAGATATGAGGAGCCGAGAGAAATGAGTTAGTGTCGACCTCGTTCGATCCACAGTTGTTTAAACTTTAGATTTTAGAATAATAAAATAATGAACTAAATGGAGGGCTGTGATCGGAGATTGCTGATGGTTCCCAATCTAGCCAACTCGTAATATTAGCCTATTAGAAGCACTTGAAATTCTGCCACAATGAAAACAAACGTTTTTTTGCCCATAAAAAATCAGGATACCACTGACACTAATACTAAAAACACTTAATGCCTACCTCCAGGAACAATAATTAAATAAATTAAATCTTGAAAAAATAATGACAACATAAACTAGAGGGGGAGCACTCGTAGAGTGCAAAACTCCGCGCCAATATCTAGGTCACTCAAGTGATCCTGATATCTATTCATTCAATTGAAGTGAACAGTGCTCACGAGAGTTATAGTTTGCAACTTTCCTTTTACTTTTAACTTTTACATACTCATCATTCGTCATAACTAGATTCCTTGAGAAGAAATTGATTTTACGTGGTATATCACCTGAAGTTCCAAAATCAGCCGCAATTATAATTTTGGCATGTTTTTTGTTGGAAATCACTTAATAACATGTAGAAATGCAAAAAAAAAAAAAATCGAAATTTTGTTGGAAAAAAGTTGCAATTTTTTTTTTCTCTAAATTTTTTTTTTTTGGGGGGGGGGGGTTGGAAATCACTTAAACATGTAGAAATGCAAAAACAAATATACCATTGGAGATGGGAATCCCCCGCCATTGAATGAAAAAGGTCATACTATTCCAGATAATGAGGAGGTGAATTGGAACAAGAACCATTTGGTCATCATCTCGAAAAGTTCCCCAGGGGTGAGGAACGTAGTAACAAAATTAATTGAAATCAGATAAGCGGTTTTCCATTTATTACAAAAACATTTTTTTCAAGATGGCCACCAGTCGCCATTTGGATCCGGCCAGCCCAAAACAATAGGGTTCTTCCTTTTCAGGTGGTACATGTGTGACTAAAATATCAAATCGATTATGGCGAAAAAACATTTTTTTCAAGATGGCGCCCCAGTCGGCCATCTTGGATCCGGCACCACCCAAAATCAATAGGTTCTTCTTTCAGGTGGTACATGTGTGACCGAATTTCAAATCGATATGGCGAACAGTTTATGAGTTATCGCACTCACAGCTAAAATGTTGAGCGCCGCCAGTCGGCCATCTTGGATCCGGCCACGCCCAAAATCAATAGGGTTCTTCCTTTTCAGGTGGTACATGTGTGACTCAAATTTCAAATCGATATGGCGAACAGTTTATGAGTTATCGCACTCAGAGCTATAAATGTTGACGGACGGATGGACAGCCGGACGCTCGTGGGTGACAACAATATCCCTTCGCCATGCGGCGGGGATAAAATTCAAATATTTTTCAAATGGCCGCTATGGCGGCCATATTGGACTTTGGACCAGGTCCAAAATCTAATGACATGATCTTGGACATACTAATCCCCACCAAAGTTTGTCGAAATCGTCGAGGAGTTTTTCCGTAATACTGTTCACAAACAAACAAACAACAAACAGCATCATAGACTGGTACTACGAAATCGTCAACTTGACTCTGACCTTGTCTATATAAAGCTGTCTCTAGAGAAGGTAGCGAGCAAACACAGAGTTTCAACGATGATCTGTACCAAACCATCAAAAATCGTAACGTCGACCGAAGCAAAATCTCATTTCTCACGCAATTATTTTTATATTATTTTATCAAAGTCAAAAAACGTAATATTCGGCCATCCACAACAATCTTTACATAATCACGACGGCTTAGCGAGTCGAGCGACGATAACTTTATTGGGATAAAAATGACTTTTAAACACCATCTTATCGAAAACACGTCAGCCGCGCACACGGAAAACTTTTACGTGACTCACGACGCGTTGCTCGAGCGCGCTGCATCACGTGACGACCCGTGATGCGTCGAGTGAAATATTTTTTATACAATCTTAAAATGTCTCCAAAACATCCGATTTTTACCAGAATTTCGACAACCGAGTTTAAGCGTCTAAGCGATCGCAAAAAACCGAAGACAAAATTAAAATCGAAGTTAAAACGAACGTAACGTCGAGCGAAAAAAAATCTCCATTTCTCCACGCAATTATTCAATATTATTTTATCAGTCCAAACGAATATTGGCATCCAAACAATCTTTACATAATCGACCGCTCGCGAGTCAGGCATGCGACGATAACCTTTATTGGGATAAAAATGATTTTAAACACCATCTTTATCGAAAACACGTCGCGCGACACGCAAAACCTTTACGTGACTCAACGACGTGTCTGCTCGAGCGCACTGCATCATGGACGACGTGATGCGTCGAGTGAAATATTTTATTTTATACATCTTAAAACGTCTCCAAACATCCGATTTTTACCAGAATTTCGCAACCGAGTTTTAAGCGTCTTAAGCGATCGCAAAAACCGAAGACAAAATTAAAATCGAAGTTAAACGAACCGTAACGTCGAGCGAACAAAATCTCCATTTCTCCACGCAATTATTCAATATTATTTTATCAAAGTCACAAAACTGTAATATTCGGCCATCCACCCAACAATTTTACATAATCCGATGGCTCAGCGAGTCAGGCATGCGACGATAACCTTTATTGGTAAAAAAATGATTTTAAACACCATCTTTATCGAAACACGCAGCGCGCACACGCAAAACCTTAACTTGACTCAACGACGCGTCTGCTCGAGCGCACTGCATCATGGGACGACCCGTGACGCGTCGAGTGAAATATTTTTCATACAATCTTAAAACGTCTCCAAAAATCCGATTTTACCAGAATTTCGACACCGAGTTTTAAAGCGTCCTAAGCGATCGCAAAAACCGAAGACAAAATTAAAATCGAAGTTAAAACGAACTTGTAACGTCGAGCGAAGCAAAATCTCCATTTCTCTCACATTAATTTATGGAATTATGTTTGACCTCACTGTGACTTGACCTTTGACCGATTTTGACCAAAATCTAATCAGCGCTAGCCATCACCCTCCTGATAACGTGGTGTATTTGACATTGGTAGCTTCTTCCGTTCTCGAGTTTTCGTGCCTACAAACAAACAAACAACACACAAACAAACAAACAGAAACGGAAGTGATCAATATACTTACGAAATCTTTAGATTTCGTAAGTAAACAAACACCAAACAGAGGGCGGAAGTCATAATATACTTACGAAATTTTTAGATTTCGTAAGTAACAAACAGACAGGGGTGAAAACGTAACCCTCGTCCATCTTGATGCGGAGGTTAATAATGGGAAAAAATATTTTAAAAAAATAAAATAATAAGTAATTGGAAAATTGGAGAAAAACAAATTGAAAATGAAATAATTGGAAATTGGGGAAAAATTAGATAATTCAAATGAAATAATTAAGAATATTAAATATGGAAAAAATTATTCCTCAAAAAGTGGGCACACAAGCACCAAGACTAAAAACTTAATGCCTACAACCAGGAACAATAATATTTAAAAAAATTAAACAGTGAAAAAATAATACAACATAAATATGGGGGGGGGGGGGGAGGGGGGGGGGGGGGGGGAGGGAATTTAAAATTAAAAAATAAGAATTAATTGAAAATTGGGGAAAACAAGCTCAAATGAGCTAAGATCCTCGCCCTCTTAATGATGACGTCATAAAAACGAATATGACGTCATTGTGATGTATCAGGTTTGCGATAATTAATTATCTGTGCTAATGCCCAGCTTAATTCCCGCAAAGAAATATTCAAAAGCTTGCCTAGTTTTCTGAGATAGATGTATAGGCGATTTCCATAAGCCGGATATTATGACGTTCAACTTTTTTTCTAGGAAGAATTCCCAAATCGGAATGGTTACTGCTCGCATGGCTTTCTGCATATACAGGCAAGTTTCACGAAGATCCGATGAAAACTCTGGGTTGTGAACAAAAATGTCAAAAATAGGAGTGACGTCATAAAAATTGATATGACGTAATAGTGATGTATCATATGTGCGGTAATTCATCTCTGCTAATGCCCTGTTCGATTCCCGCAAACAGAATTCAAAAAGCTTGCCTAGTTCGGAGACAATTTTTTAGGCGATTTCCATTAGCGGAGATATTTTGACGTCATAACTTTTTTCTAGGAGGAATTTTCTAAATCGCAGATGGTTACTGTCTGCGCAGGGTATTTCTACACATATATGCCAAGTTTCAGGAAGTTTCGATGAAAACTGTAGGCTGTGAAACAAAAAAGTCCATAAGAACAACAACGTGAGTAAGACTTAGAGATCCTCCATGAGGATCTAAAAAGTCCACAAGAAGAAGATGAAGAAGAACAACTGAGTAAGACTTAGAGATCCTCCACGAGGATATAAAAAGTCAACAAGAAGAAGATGAAGAACAAAACGTGAGTAAGACTTAGAGATCCTCCACGAGGATCTAAAAAACAAATAATTGAAAATGAAATGATTAAGAAATTAAATAATGGAAAAGTTATTCTTCAAAAATCGGGACACAACAGACACCAAGGCGAAGCAATGCTTCTTGCAATCACTAACAGCTCCGGGAAGCATAACAATTTCTTTCTTGTCCAAGTCGTTGTCATTGGAGAATGCATATCAGACAGGGATAAGGTGACAAATTTGGTTTGCTGGTTGCATCGTTCCCATGCCATGGCTGTGCTGCTGATGCAGTGCCCCTGCCGGAATTTATCCGAGGTGCCGCCAATAAATCACCTGCTCTCCACTGAAAGATAGTTGGGTTGGGTCTTTTCAAATCCACCAGGTATCAATCCATGCTTCCAGTGGAATCCCCAGTTTAACGTCCTGTCTGTAAAACACCAGTTAGACAAGTTTGTAGTTAGGTTGGGAATCTAACCCAGACTAGACAACTACAAAGGTGAATGCACAACCTCTGCACCATCTGGGTCGGACCTTATCCAAGTTATGATTAAATTTTATATGACATATAAGGAAGTAAAGGATTTAAATCTTATTAAAATGCTGCACTTTCAGCAGATTCATCATAATCTCCTTGAGACAGAGTGAGCACAACAAAATGAAACAGAGGAAGCAGCCAAGTTACATGGATATTTGCATGGAGTAGAATTACAACCCAGCCAGTAAAACCAGTTTCTGGGTCGAAACTGAAGAGGTGTTTCAAGTGTTTTTCTTCAAGTTGTGTTTTTTTTTTTTTTTTTTTTTTTTTTTTTTTGCAAGCCATGTGAGTTTCCTTGCTCTATAAAACGTACCTCGCACACCTGTCCCGGATTAGCAGACTTATTTAGCGTGCGGCATTGCAATGCCCTACCTGTACCTGTACATGGGTTGTTATTTTATTCTGGTGCACAATGCTTTTAGATGCCATCTACATTTTAGTCATGGACAGAAGGTGGGGGGGGGGTGTCAGGAATGGAGGAAAAGTAAATAATTGCTTAACTGAAAAATAATTCCAACATTAATTACTGACGTAATATGTAGATGGTCTTTTTACTTGCCAAGTCTCAAGGAATAGCTATTGACTTTGGTAGAAGGTTTGCCATGTAGAAGATGATTGATATTTGCTGGATGTTAGGTTCAGAATAATTATGTCATGAGCAGGTGAGGATTCATTACATACAATCAGGGAATTATCAGGGAATTATTTTTGTCTTTGAAGTGAAACAATCCCAAGACTAGAACGGCACTCGTAGTGCACACAGTCTTGCCTCGCACGTTCATGCTCAACAAAATTACCATCGTTAACTGAACACGCTACTATTATAACCCACTGCTCTTATGACCCATTTACCCGTATCATCCATACACCCGATTATGCCACATAGTTTCTTGGCATGGGTTATGAACGTCATAAATTAAATTATTCACTCACATCGGGTCATGTATCGTATATATGAAGTTTCAGATTTTTCAGATAAAGATTTCAAGTCAACCAACGATGGCTGGAATACCACTTCACTGATGATGTCATCGTTATCACCCTTTATACCCCATGGGGAGTTGATGACATATGCCAAGTTGGAATTTTTTTCGTTTAGCAGTTTCAGAGAAAATTATGTGTACATTTTTTCCTTTAATCCAATATGGCTGTCACACCATAATGACCTATGATGTCATGAGTTCAATTCTTCACTCACATGGGGTCATGGATCAGATACATGAAGTTTCAGATTTTTCTGATAAAGATTTCAATTCAACCAATTGTTGATGGCATACCACTTCATTGATGGCATACCACTTCTGGTGGACGACACTTCAGCACCACCCCGACACATACTACCGCGATCTGACCCGGGAAGATTACCCCATGGTTTTCCTCCTATCATCAAAGAGTGGGGGTCCTGAAGGCTTTACCCCAATCCCGTCATCCGGTGAGCTGCCCTGCAGAGGGCAACTGCACAGGAGGTACTTCCACAGAGTGGGTTTTCAGATATCTTTGTCGTACATTTTGCGAAATGAAGGGTTTTACGGTGGCCGGAGTGCAAATCCTGCCACCAACCTCCAAAAAATAAGTAACCCAACTGCATGAGGATGTCCACAGACACAGTTGGGCACTATATATGGATGGCTGTTGGCTCACAAGGAGCTCCTCCGCCCTTTGACACATTTTGTGTTTAATCCTGCTGGGTGTCCATATCTACACCCCCTTCACCAGGAAACCTGGTGGGGGAGATTGTTTTGTCGCCGACAACCCAACAATGAAACAGGTTAGTACAGATTTTATGGTACATGCAGCAAGTCACAGATCTAATCTGGCCTGACCTGATGATAAAGAGTATCGATGTGATAGGAAGTAGAGAATAGGAGGAGTATTAATCTGGGTAAAGGACAGCATTGCATCAAGAGAAAGGGGTGAACATTGAAGGAAATAATGTGAAGGATTCTGTATGGTGAGAGATTATAGATTGTAAAAACAGTAAGCTACTGGTGGATTCTTAAATAGGGCTCCAGGTGTAGGGTGGGAGAGAGAGCGGGATAGGGTGGGAGAGAGAGAGGGGGGATAGGGAGAGAGAGAGGAGAGAGAGGAGAGAGAGAGGAGAGGAGAGAGAGAGAGGGAGAGGAGGGAGAGGAGAGGGAGAGAAGAAGAGAGGTGGGAGAAAGAGGGATAGGGCGGGAGAGAGAGGGATAGGGGTGGGAAGAGAGAGAGAGGGATGGGGGTTGGGAGAGAGAGGGGGATAGGGGTGGTAGAGAAGAGAGGGATAGGGGTGTGAGAGAGAGAGGGGGATAGGGGGGGGGGAGAGAGAGAGAGAGGGATGGGGGTTGGAGAGAGAAGGGGATAGGGGTGGGGGAAGAGAGAGAGAGAGAGAGAGAGAGAAGAGAAGAGAGAGAAGAGGAGAGAGAGAGAGAGGGGGAGAGAGAGGGGATAGGGGGGGTGGAGGGAGGAGAGAGAGAGGGATGGGTGGGAGAGAGAGAGAGAGAGAGAGAGAGAGAGAGAGATGGGGTTTGAGAGAGAGAGGGGATAGGGGTGGTAGAGAGAGAGAGAGAGAGAGGGAGAGGGTGGGAGAGAGAGCAGAGAGAGGGACGAGAGAGAGGGGAGAGGAGAGGGTGGGAGAAGAGGGGATAGGGGGTAGGGGGGGGGGGGGGTGGGGAGGAGAGAGAGAGAGAGGGTGGGAGAGAGAGGGGATAGGGTGGGGGGGGAGGGAGAGAGAGAGAGAGAGAGAGAGGGTGGGAGAGAGAGGGGGTAGGGGGGTGGGGGGGAGGGAGAGAGAGAGAGAGAGAGACAGAGAGAGAGGGAGAGAGAGAGGAGAGGAGAGAAGAGAGGGGGAGAGGGGGGGAGGGAGGGAGAGAGGAGAGGGGGGGAAGGAGGACAGAGAGGGAGGGGGGGAGGGAGAGGGGAGGAGGAGGGTGAGGAGGAGAGGGGAGGAGGGGAGGGAGGAGAGGAGAAGAGAGAGAGAGAGGTGGGAGAAAGAGGGATAGGGAGGGAGGGGAGAGGAGGGGGGGAGGGGTGGTAAGAGAGGGGGGATAGGTGGTAAGAGAGAGGGGATAGGGGTGGGAGAGAGAGAGGGATAGGGGTGGGAGAGAGAGAGAGAGGGATAGGGGTGTGGGGGGAGAGGGAGAGAGAGAGGAAGAGAGAGAGAGAGAGAGAGAGAGAGAAGAGAAGAGAGAGAGAGAGAGAGAGGAGAAAATGAGAGGAGAGGGGAAGAGGGGAAAGAGAGAGGGGATTGAAGAGAGGGAGAGAGAGAGAGGAGAGAGAGAAGAGAGGAGAAGAGAGAGGAGGGAAATAGGGGTATGGTGAGAGGAGGAGAGAGAGGGATGAGGAGAGAGAGAGAGGAATAGAGAGGAGAGAGAGAGAGGGAAGAGAGGAAAGGGTATGGAGAGAAGAGAGAGAGAGGATGGAGAGGGAGGGAGAGGAATAGAGAGGAGATGAGAGAGGAGGAGAGAGAGAGGGAGAGAGGAATAGGGGGTAGGGAGAGAGAGAGAGAGAGGGATGGGATGGAGAGAGGAGGGATAGGGTGGGAGAGAGGAGGGATAGGGTGGAGAGAAAGGAGGAAATCGAGGGTGTGGGGGAGAAGAAAGATGGGGAATCGGGGTGGGAGAGAGAGAGAGGGATTGGGGTGGGAGAGAGTATTCATAGAATAGAACTAGATGGTATTCATAGAATCCTTACCCTGTGCAGTCAACCATTTTTGAGATAATGAGGTGCAACGTTTTTTCGTTTGTTCCAAGATGGCACCTGTACCACATGACCTATGACATCATGATTATAATTAAAATATCCTATAGGAGGAGGCACTCCTTTGGTGAAAATTTTGTGTCAATCACTCCAACAGTTGCTCAGAAAAAAAACTTCATAATGATTGGATAAGTGTTGTACTTGTCGATTTATGACGTCATAACGAAGGCACTGATGACATCATCATAAACATATCTTATTCACCAGGGAGAGTAGTTGACAATGAGCCAGGTCTCAATATTTTCCATCGAGTGATTTCAGAGATAGAGAGGTGCATAGTTTTTGCAAGATGGTGCCTGTACCACGTTGCCTATGACGTAATAATTACCTTTATCATATTCTACAGGGGGTAGGCGCTCCTATGATAAAAATTTTGTGTCAATCTGATCAAGAAATGCAGAGAAATAAAATTCATACTGATCGAATCAAGTGTTGTACTTGTCGAATTATGACGTCATAATTGATGACACCTCATTAACATATCTTATTCCCCAACGGGAGTACTTGACAACAAGCCATGTTTCAATTTTTTCCATGTAGCGGTTTCAGAGATAGAGAGGTGCAACTTTTTTTCATTTTTCCAAGATGGCGCTGGTACCACGTGACCTATGATGTCATAATTATCATTTAAAAAATTCGACAGGAGACGCCACATGTTCTGAAAATTTCGTGTCCATCGGACTAACAGTTGCAGAGGGAATTTTTTTTTTTAATACTGATCAGATCAAACATCGTACTTGTCGAATTATGACGTCACAATGAAGGCACCGATGACATCATAATCAAAATATCTTATTCTCCATTGGGAGTACTTGACAATGAGCCATGGTTCAATTTTTTGAGCAGTTTGGGAGATATATAGGTGTAACGTTTTTCCAAGATGGCGTCCATACCACGTGACTTTTGACGTCATAATTATGAGTAAAAATCTTTTACAGCCGGATGCACTCCTATGGTAAAATTTAGTGTCAATGGGACCAACGGTTGCCGAGAAAATGAATTATTAAAAAACAGAAACGCACGCACGTCCGCCACACGTGTGCACATACGCAACTGAATGCCTAGCCCTGCTTTTCGCTTCGGGAGCGCAGGGTAAATATGGAGTACTATAGCAGTATGATAACTAGATCGGGATGAAAAAACAAGGCTAGACATCTCGGAGGCGAGGATGCATACTTCTGTGCGATCTCACCAGTCCTCTCAAAGTACATGAGGGGAAAAAAAAAAAAATATATATATATAGGTACAGTATGTATGTATGTATATATATATATGTATGTATATATGTATGTGTATATGTATATATGTATATATATATATATATATATTGTTGCGGGCCGGGGTCCGGTGGCAAGAGTGACCGCGAGGTGGGGAAAATTATGTCGTCTCCCACCAGACTCCCGGAATTGTAGGCCGTCGCTCACGGATAATTCCGTGAGGCGGCGGGTCGCTTAACCGACCGTGGATGCCAATACCTCCACCGTGTAGTGTAGGGTCTTGTTATCTAGAACCAATTTACCTCATTAAGCACACGGTCGTCTACCGGGGAACCTCGCCCTCGGTACGCCTTGCCCGATCCGGATCACTCTACCAACTACCAACTATCAACCACCTTTCCGGATCGGATGCAGCCGAGCGGAACTACCAAGGACGTACCGGCTAGAATGAACAGATTATCGGGGATAAAGACCCGGCTAAACTTAGATCCGAACCAAGCTGGACCAATGATGGAAAAGACAAAAACGAACTGGGAACACTTCTACAATAATTTATTTACAATAAAGCGAGGAAAAATATGTGGCAGTTCTTTCGGGTACCTGAACGTTGGAGGGAAGGGATGCTCTGTGGTGCGGCACCTGTCAATGGTCGTGCGGCTCGGTCCAGGGCCGCACGCGTGGAGACTGTGTCTGCGAAGGAGCCCGGGTCGAGTAGAGTGGAGTCCGAAGCGGGGATCAGGGCTGCAGACAGGACCCTATGAGAGACCCGGTCAAGGTCGGGTCGAGGTCTTCCCAGCTCTCTCACACTCAAAACGAACGACCCCCAAAGAGCGCAACCACTCCACGACCTTCCTCCTTTCTTTCGCTATCAGCTGACGAACTGTCTCACTCCAACGCTCTGCTCAAGACGACTCACTTTACAGCTCAGTCTCAAGACGACTCACTTTCCAGCTCACCAGACCACTCTGAACGAATGGTGTAGTAATTTATAGATCTCCCTCAGCAGGGAGGGGCCTTGGTGAAGCCAACGTCACTGTTCGCCCTGATTGGACGGGGCTTCCATGGGACCACCTTTTCTGGGCGGAATTTCAGCCATACCGGGAAACCGCCCAATCCACGGGTGTTCGGACTTGCCAAAAAGGTACTACACAAAGATTCTGCCTCAGAAAGCGAGTCACCGGTTAGGCGAGTAGGCGAACACGCGCTTGTTCAGCCCATGCAAGAGTAGCAAGCGAGATGAAGGTGCGCGGTACTTGAAAGATGTTACCCTCCTTCTAGTATT
>CM068953.1:26490206-26505706 GCA_035128595.1 Eptatretus atami | reverse complement strand
CCTATATTTCTGCAAGGCGCTCAAGGTCCGCCAGCAACCCCCTTCCGGTAAAACTACCAAAATCACGAATCACTGCTCACCTTCACTCTTTTATTCCTCTTTTTTCCCACCTCCGGAATAAACTCCCACACTCTATTCAATCCTATTCTTCCCTTCAGGCCTTCAAAACAGCTGTTCAGCACCACCTCTTATCTTCTTCATTCGAAAACCTCGAACTTTTTCCCCCCGTTGATCCACCACAAACCCACCTCCTTCAAATTCCCTGATTTTCTTCCTGAAAGTCCCTGTATGTCCATCTTGTTTTCCCCCGTGTTCCCCGCCCCATCCCTCTCCCTACCACAGATCTCCTAATGTCTCTGTTCCCCATGGTTTTGTCCTTCCCTCTCCCGCCCCTGTTGTCTCATGCCCCCTTTGCTGTGCGTTGTGTGTTAGCTCTCATTCGAGCCTCAACAATGTATACAAAAAAGAAAAGTCGAAAGCAGTCTTTCCTTCTCTCCCTCACCTCACACAAATACACAAGAGAATGAGAAGGAAAATGGATGGGGAAGATGGGCAGTGGCGATGTGAAGGGGAGGGGACCGCAGCCACGTCCCTGACCTCAGGGACCCTGAGGTGTCCGGACACAGTCGGCGAGTCTTCTCTGGCGTCCCAGATATGCGAGCTCGATGTGTGACCCCCCCCCCCCTTTCTCTGCCTCAGATTCTTCCTCCTCAGGCCCCCATCGATGAGGTGTTGCCGTTCACCCTCCTCATCCTTCGTGGCTGACAGGCTCCAGAGGGCAGGATGACGCTCGTAGAAGGAGTGTTCTGTTTCCACAGAAGCTCGACACCAACTGCTCGTGAAACTTTCCTTCCTTTATCTTCACACGTGTTTGTTCTTTCCCTCACGAGTCTTCTTGGTCTTTTAGTCTTCTGCTCGAGTGAGGTTGTCCCGTTCGCTTCTCCATTCTGCTTCCCTCGGCCTTCTGCGTCTGCTTTCTGCCTTTTGCCTCTTCCCTTTCTGCTTTCTGAGCGGTGTGCTCAGGAGCGCTCTTTGTCCCTGCTCGCATGAGCTCGTCACGAGTGCTTCTCTGCATTTCTGCTTCTTCTTCTTCTTCACATCAGCTTTCTCCCCCTCCTCCCACAAGCCTTCTCCCCCTCCTGTTGGTCCGCAGCCGATGGGAGCGGGTGCATGACATCACTTGTGGAAATTGCTACACCATTCTGAGGGAACATTCAACGAAGCTCCCGCTCCGCCCTCCACATGCTGAAAGTCGCAACTCGAGCCCCCAGCCACATCCCCCACGCGCAAATCACCCATTCCCACTGTTTTGCACTGTGCCACGCCCAGGAGAAGCGCCGCGCCTCGCCGGCCATGACGAGCCCCAAGCGCCATGAACATGCGTGCGAGAGCACCTGATGGATTACCAAGCAATGCTCGGATGGAGGGAACACGGAAAGGAACCCCTCACGACCTCGGGATGACCGAACAGCCGGGGGATTGAAAGTAAGACCGATGGGGTGAAGGAGGGACTGTTGAAAGGATGTTTGATGGAGGGGACATTATTGTTGGACCGTTGAAAACATGCCGATGGGGGTAATGGAGGGATGATTGGAAGTAAAAAGGGATTGAACAGAATGATGGTGTGAAGGAGGAAAATTGAAAGTGACAGAGGAGGAGGGGGGCAGACATTACATGGGCCAAATACAGCCGAGCCAACGCATGCCCCCCTCCCCCCAAACAGCCCATTGATAAGGCACCAAGGACTATCTACACAAACACTTATGAAATAACTGATCCTTGGGTCACCAATGGGTCCACGTATGCTCTTCCCTGGGGTAAGTTTTCAAAAACCATAAAATAAATATATATATACATATATATGTATGTATGTATGTACTGTCAGACCCCACGTATTCATGCACCCTGCTTATTTGTGGGTCATAAAGTGTCAGCTGCTTTTTCTGCATTCACGTTTTTTTGTTTTGTGTTTTTTGGGTGTTTTTTCACACTTCAGAACTGCATCCCCTGTATCCACCTGGGAAATTGGAAATCAGCCAACATAACAGCATTACATAACAACTGTACAAAAATGGATCCCCTAAACTGGAGCTCAATTAGCTTACTGTACTTCCAATCATCAGCAAGGTCATGGAATCCATCATCAGAATGGACATAAAATCATTCCTTTTCTCCAACAGCCTCATGACCAAGAACCCAATGACCACTCTGATGATGATTCATCAATTCGGATTCAGACCTGGTCCACTCTACCTTGGACATGCTGCTTCTACTCTCCCAACAATGTTGGAGGCCCTCAATATCAGACATGAGATCAGGGCCATATCCCTAGACATATCTCGAGCTTTTGACACAGTCTGGCATCCTGCCTTTCTCTCCAAACTGTCTGCCGATGGAATCCTAGGCCAACTCCCCTCGGGTTACTGACTTCCTTCACTCTCACAGACAACGTCTGGCTCTCAACAGAACCCTTTCATCACCTCTCCCTGTCAAGCTGGAGGCAAGCCAATATACAAGCCGAGGTAGTGTTCTGGGCCCCATCTTATTCCTAATTTTCATCAATGATCTCACTGACTCTGGAAAATCCTCTTTATCTCTTTGCTGATGACTCCACTCTCTGCCGTGACATCTCTCATTCCCGACGTTCAGCCAATGTCATTTTGGTTGGCCCACCACTGGCTGGCAACATCATTTTTTACAAGCAATTGTAAAGGTTGGCCCGGCGTTGGTGAATAGACGTCATTTTTACAACCAATCGCTTTTACTTTTACAACCATTTACGTCGTCCAGCTGTAATGTGCATATTTTGTCAATAAACAAGGATTTATATATATTTTAGTTTGTGTAATGAATTATTGTTTTATTGTGTAATTATTTCCCGGTTTATGTCATGAAATCCTGGAGAGGCAGTTTTTAACTCTGAATTGATGAGTGGCTCACAGAGAGTGAGTGACACCTTCCTCAACCCAAAATCAGAAGAAACTCAACGACCTCACAAAAATCGTCCAATAACATGTCGATCAAGAACATACAAACTTCTGACAGAATTGATCACAGACATGATGTTCTAGCACCTGATGTAATTGGAATTTCAATCAATTTGGCTTTTACAGTATTTGAAATTTGGAATTTTTTTATCAACACAACAGGGGAAGTGGGGAGCCTGTGCATATGCAGTGCCCAGGGCCCTGCTGCACATGTCCTAATGTGGGTGGGAATATTTTTGTGTAAGTCTGCGAGCCATGAGTGGAGATGGCCTTGGATACCATAGGAAGAGAGTTTGGTGAGCAGAACAGACCGTGTCAAAAGCACGCGATATGTCTAGGGATATGGCTCTGATTTCATGTCCGGTATTGAGTACCTCCATCCATTGTTGGGAGAGCAGAAGTAGTATATCCAGGGTAGAGGCGATCCTCAGCCATCTCGCTCTCTACGGTCTTCAGGCGTTTCCTGGGTAACCTCGCTGGTGTCTGAAGACGCCATGTATTTTGGAATGCTCAACCGTGCCTTGACTTAGAACAGGCCGCAACGATTTCTTAACGGCAAAGTTTTTTTTTCACTTTCATCACTCATATTAATCGAATGCCTGTTCATCATCGCTATGAGTCACTGTATACATCACTTTTGTAAGTACTATAGTTTTCACATTGGGAGCTTGGAGTGCTTTCCTGCTTTATATGATAAGATTTTCCATGATCTACTCTCACGGATAATTAAAGTATATCATCGAAATATTATTTTGCTTTTGAGGATCGGATATCGTCCGGACTAAATACAGTAAGTGTCGAAATGTGTTGTGAAATCTGATAATTTAAAGAAATAATGAGTCTTATAATGAAGCCGATATACCTGTTTACTTTAAGCAAGTAAGGCGAAGTTCCCTCCTCCTCCATACAAACACAAGAAAATGTGAAATTTCCAAAAGCATTAAATTGATCTCTTTCTACTGTTTGGAGAATTATATTGAGTGAACCAAAAATTTACAAAGTGCCAAAAATAAGCAGCTTCATTGAGCTATATGATTTGATGCATTCACTGCTAGACCTCACACTCTGTCCCCAAGAAGGACTGTCTATCCATAGCGTCTGCCAGATCTGTGTCTAAATTTTCGGAGGTTTCGCGAGGTGCTTCACAGGAAATCACAGCAAATCTGGTAAAAAAAAAACGGAGGTTAAAAAAAAAGTTATAACGTTTACCCCGACCCGAACCAACGTACCACGTGACGTGTGCACAGACAAGCAGGCAAGATGGCGGATTATCTGCAGTTTATTTCATGTGTGATTAAAATTTGCAATGTTTCCTTGGTTATTTTGCATTAAGTTGCAACTCTTTTATGGATAAAGGCAATATTTGAACGAATTCATTTTATTTAATTAACTGCTGCGTGCGCGTTGAAGACTGGCCTTCAAGTTAAAGGGATCCTATATGATATGCAGCGACAGCCTGACCAACCATTCCTGATCAACCATTTAAATGGAGTGCTTGCATGAGTGCTTAAGCCACTTGCCGAACACCTTTCAGTCGATGGCAGTACCGCGCTCCGTCCTTCTGAGCGAAACGTTCACTCACTGTGGACGCTTTTGCCCGCCACGACAATCAGAGCTAGTCGTTTGTGCGCTACCGACCAGAGCAAGTGGTTCAGTCACTGCGTACACTTTTGCCCACCACGTCATTCAGAGTGAGTGGTTCGTGCTCCATCATCCTGAGTGAGTGGTTCGTGCTCAGTCGCCCTGAGCGAGTGGTCCATGCTCCTTTGCCCTGAGCGAGTAGTTCATGCTCCGTCGCCTTGAGCGAGTGGTTCATGCTCCATCGCCCTGAGCGCGTGCTTCGTGCTCCATCACCCTGAGTGAATGCTTCATGCTCCGTCACCCTGAGCGAGGACTTCGAGCTCCATCACTCTGAGTGAGTACTCCGTGCTCCGTCACCCTGAGTGAATGCTTCATGCTCCGTCACCCTGAGCGAGTGCTTCATGCTCCGTCACCCTGAGCAAGTGCTTCATACTCCGTCATTCAGAGAAATAACACCCGTTTTCTGAGCCATTTGCCATATAAATTTGATTATTAAGTTACCAAGCCTGTCTCTGTCCCATCCTTGCTCTGCCCCCTCCCAATGCAGTGCAGCACCCTCGCTCCTGAGGAGGAGGGGCTGAGGAGGGCGGAGGAGCTTCTTTTGAGCCAATGGCCATCCATATCTAGTGTCCAACTGTGTCTGCGGACGTCCTCCTGCAGTTGGGTTACTCCTTATTAGAGGTTGGTGGCAGGATTTGCACTCCGGCCACCGTAAAACCCTTTATTCCGCAAAACACGAAAATGCAAAGAAATCTGCAAACCCACTCCGTGGGAGTACCTCCTGTGCAGCTTCCCTTCGCAGGGCAGCTCACGGGATGACGGGATTGGGGCAAAGCCTTCGGGACCCCAATCATTGATGATAGGAGGGAAAGCACAGGGTAACATTCCTGTGTCAGATTGCGGAGAGTGTGTCGGAGTGGTTTTGAGGTGTCGTCCACCACGACGTCGGTCTCCTTAGGTTAACCTGAGGTGGTCCTTTGGGTGGTGGCCTGTAATGTCCTTTTTCAAAGAGAGGATGATCACCTGTCTTCTCTGTTATCATCTGAGCTCAAGCGTTTGGACATCGGTATTGCAGCACTCTGAGGTTTGGAGACCGGATTGCGGCGAGATCATGGCGGGTGGTTACACCTACTATTGGTCTTGTCGCTCTGATGGTTACCATACCCAAGGAGTTGCTGTAGCTGTGTCCAATAAGCTGACTCCAATGATAATTGAGGTAACACGCGGTCAACGAGCATATTATGAGATTAAGGATTCGTCACTCCTTAGGTGTCATTTCCCTGGTCTCTGTTTATGCTCCGACTGAGGCGAGTGATCTCACTGTGAAGGACGCATTCTGTGCCACGCTCGAGTCTGTGGTTGATCAGTGCCCCAGACGAGATACACTTCTAGTCTTGGGGGATTTCAATGCATCGACTGGAACTGATAGGGATGGTTATGAGATGTGTGTTGGTCCCATGGGTCTGGAACTATGAACCAGAATAGCACTAAGTTCCTGGACTTTGCAAGAAGTCATGGACTTAGGGTGGCCGATTAATGGTTTCAGCGCCCACAAGCTCATCGCTGGACTTGGTATTCCAACGATGGCGGTGTGGCAAAGGAGATTGACCATGTGCACATTGACGGTCGCTGGAGGATGATCCAGAACTGCAGGGTCGACCAGAGTGTTCAGTTCCTCAATACTGACCAACGGCTTGTTGTAGCTACTCTTAAGTTGCACCTTAAATCCAGGAGAATGGTACCATCCCAGCCTAGCTGGATGTTGGCAAGCTCAAGGATGAGTGGGTAGCTGAGGAGTTTGCGAACAGAGCTAAGTGGAGATTTGGGTGGTCTGGGTGTTTTTAAAAGATCCTGAAGAGTTGTGGAGTGCCTTCAAGACCACCGTCCTTGATGTTGCCGGTGGATGTCTTGAACTCACCGCAGGGCAAAGAATAATTTTGACTCTCAAGGGACACTGGATACCATTAACCAGAGTCGCAGGGTCAGGCTGAATGGCAGAGCTGAGCTGTTCAGGGAGCTGAGGCGTAAAACTGTACATGCACTAAGGGTGGACAAGGAAGCCTATGTGCGAGGAATCTGTGAGGGGGTAGAGCATCACCTGTGACAGGTGATTCTCGTCCCGCTTACAGGGGAATTCGCGCATTGTGTTCATCCAAGCTCGTCCCTCGGTGTACTGCAGTGAGAGCAGAGAGTGGTAGGCTCTTAACAGAGGAGTCCGAAGTGGAGGCCCACTGGGCCGGTTACTTTGAGCGGTTGTACCAGGCTGATCCACCAGCTGTCTAGTTGGATGTCAGAGGTGCTACAATAACTGTTGCTGACCCTCCAATCAACTGCGGTCCACCTTCCTTTGTGGAAACACAGGCTGCGGAGACTGGTTGAAATGGGGTTAAGTTCCAGGGATCTGTGGCATCCATGCTGAACTTCTCAAGGCTGGTGGAAATGCGGCACTCTTGTCATTGCATGCAGTTCTGTGCTCTGCCTGGAACACTGGCGTCATCCCAACTGAATGGAAGAGGGCCTTGTCCTCTCTGGAAACAGAAGGGTGCTCGCCAAGACTGCAACATCTACCGAGGAGTGACGCTACTCTCAGTGCGGGGCAAGGTCTTTGCTCGGATAATTATTGATGAGGTTTGCAACCATCTGCTTGAGCACCAGCGTCCAGAGCAGTCAGGCTTTAAACCAAAGAGGTCAACAATTGACCGTATCCTTGCTCTTCGGGTCCTCACCGAACGCAGACGAGAGTTTTCGGCAGGGGCTGCTTGCAGTCTATTTTGATCTCTGTAAAGCGTTTGATCCAGTGAATCGGGATGCCCTCTGGAGGATTCTTGGTCTTTGTGGGGTGCCACCAAAACTGATCGATCTGAGTCTGAACTCTACTCTGGTACTGAGAGTGCTGTGAGATGTGGTGGTACGATCTCTGACTTATTTCCAGTTGTTACTGGAGTTCGTCATGGGTGTGAACTGGCCCCACACTTTTCAGAACTTGTATGGACTGGATCCTGGGGAGGATGTTGGAAAGTTCAAGCTGTGGTGCATCATTTGGAAATGTCAAGATCTCTGACCTTGATTTCGCAGATGATGCAGTCATCTTTGCGGAGACTCTGGATATCCTGTTAGGGGCCTCGAGGTGTGAATAAGGAGTCGGAGCCACTGGGATTACGGGTTTCCTGGGTCAAAACTAAGATCCAGGCTTTCAATGACATCTTGGATGCTGCTGTCCTGTCTGTGCCTGTTTGTGGTGAGGATGTTGAGGTCGTGGAGAGATTCACTTACCTTGGCAGTGATATTCATGTCTCTGCAGGCTGTGAGTCAGAGGTCAATAGACGTTTGGGTTGGGCCTGGGGAGTTATGGAATCACTGGATAATGGGGTGTGGCGCTGCCGGTACCTGTGCGGGAGGACGAAAGTCTGAGTCTTCAGGTCCTTGGTGCTTTCATTCTTGCTCTATGGATGTGAGACTTGGACTCTGACCAGGGATCTGAGATGGAGACTTAATTCCTTTGGTAGCAGGTCTCTTCGGAGAAGCCTTGGCTATCACTGGTCAGACTTTGTGTCCAACGAGCGGTTTCTGAGAGACTCAAATGAGAATTGTTACCTGCATCATCTGTGAGTGTCAGCTGCGGCTGCATGGACATGTGGCTCGTTTTTCTGATGCTGATCCTGCTCACCAGATTCTCTCAGCGAGGGAGTCTCGTGAGTGGAGAGGCCAATGGGCTGGCCATGTGCCTCGTGGTTGCAGCAGGTTGATCGGCATCTCAGGGAGATCAGGATGGGCCAGTCATCTGCCTGGGGGATAGCCAGGTGGAGGCCCCTGGAGCACCGGCGGAAAGTGGACACAGCGTCGCTGCTCTGGTGCATGCTGCCATACCTGACCTACCTGACCTGAGCCTCCTCCCACATCTCTCTCACTCTCCCACCCCTCTCTCTCTCTCTCTCTCTGTCTTTGTCTCTAAACATGTCCGGACAGTGGTTATGTCCGGATGGTGTTTGTCTCCGGATGTGACTAGGCAGGGTTTGTTTCCAGATGTGTCTGAGAACAAATACCACCTGGACACATCCAGAGAAAAACACCGCCTGGACAAGTCCGGAGACAAACATAGCCCGGACATGTCCGGAGACAAACACTGCCGGTTACATCTGGAGACGAGCACCACCCGGACACGTCCGGAGACAAAAACCGCTCAGACGCTTCCAGAGACAAACACTGCCCGGACGTGTCCAGAGTCAAACACTGCCCAGATACAAACACCACCCAGACATAACCACTATCCGAATATGTCCAGAGAAAGAGACAGACAGAGAGAGAGAGAGGGGGGTGGGGGGGAGAAGAGAGTGAGAGAGGTGTGGCAGGAGGGTGTTGCACTGTATTGGCAGGGGGTATAGCAAGGATGGGACACAGACAGACAGACAGAGAGAAGAGAGAGAGAGAGAGAGAGAGAGAGAGAGAGAGAGAGAGAGAGAGAGAGAAGAGAGAGAAGAGAGAGACAGCGACAGAGGTGTGGGAGGAGAGTGCTGCATTTTATTCGGAAGGAGAAGCGAGGAGGGGACAGACAGACAGACAGACAGAGAGAGTGGGGAAGGCGGAGGGAAAAAAAAGATAGGTGAAGTGTGGAGGTGGCGTTAGCAAAGAGAGTGATATGTTACGGTTAATGACTGAACACAAATAAAAATATAATTTTATATTAGAACAGCTGTACACACAAACAGCGACACAACGGAGTTTGTAATGTTAACCATGGCACATCTGCAAAAACTTTGATATCCCAGTTCCAGAAAATTTGTGGGAACATTAACCAAAGCATGGACTGAAAAATATGGAAGTACCGCTCACGTACAACCTAATGATCCCATTGAGCGTGAACATTGAAAACAAAGCATTGCGACCTGATATCGTACTTAGGTACAAAAAAGAGAGAAGAAGGCATTGCTTTGTGAGGTGTTAATACCAGTGATTTTGGACTAAACAATGCAGAAATCAAGAAAATGACCAAATACCAAGACCTCAAGAATGAAGTGAGAAGATCCTGGAAGCTGAAGAATGCCAAAGTTGTGCCAGTGATAGTGGAGCTTCAGGAATGATGACGAAGAACCTCACAAGATATTAAAAACCATCCTTGGGGATATTATTACACAAACAAACTACAGTTGGAAGCTGTCCGGGGCTCAGCGACGATCCTGAAGCGAGCCCTCGGCACAAAACTTTGAGAACAGAAAATTTCACAGCTGTCCATGAATCGTGACCCCTTATGAAATGAAGGTGGATACTTCAAGCCACCCTGGAAGACTCCATTCCACATTCTGAAACCCCATATGTAGATACCAATCAACACCACACACACGGAGGTGGATACTTTAAACCTAGCAGGACTCCATTCCACTTTCTTGGACCCCTATATGGAGATAACAACCAACGACCAATATCCAATAACACACACAACGGTGCCAAGTGCCATTGGAGTAATGCAGTTTATGTACACACACACAGGTGCAAATGGACACACGCATCAAGTAAATAAAAACGACAAACACAAAGAATTTACCTAGAAACACCGTTCTTTGAAAGAGGATTAAAAGTGGGCAATTAGTGAAATTCAATTCAAAAATGTATCAGGGCAGAGAACACAAAATGTCGATCGATACTCTCTGCCTTCACAACAAGAACAAACATGGGGAACACCTGGTCGATTGGACCTTGTTGTTTTTACCTCCGTCACCGAAGGTGAAGAAGGTTCTGTTTTCACCCCTTTCTGTCTGTTTGTCTGTCTGTCTGTCTGCTTGTCTGTTTGTTTGTGTACAGGATATCTCAAAAAGTTGTTGACGGATTTGGATGAAACTTGGTGGACACGTTGGGTGTGTGACAAGGAAGAAATGATTCAATTTTGGTGAAGATCCAGATCCAGATCCGACTATTAGAATTTTTTTTTAATGATTCTTCACCATTGAGAGATAGCACCAAAAACGATGTATCGCATGATATCTCAAAAGGTTATAGATGGATTAATGGGAAACTTCGTGTCCAGGTTGGGTGTTTGACATGGACGAATCGATTCAATTTTGGTGAAGGTCCGAATCCGGATCTGGATACCAGAATTATTTAATTTTATGTGATTCTTCACCATTGAGAGACGGGGCTAAAAACTATGTATGAAATGATATCTCAAAACGTTGTGGACGAGTTATGGCAAAACTAGGTGGATGAGTTGGTTAGGACGTTAGGTGACAAGAACAAGGACAAGGACGAATCATTTCAATTTTGGTGAAGATCCAAATCTGGATCTAGATACGATAATTATTTAATTCTTTAGTGATTATTCACCATTGTGAGGAGGAGATTGAGACCATACTCTGTGCAGAGCGTTGTTGCTGCTTAACCAGTCTCCTTGGCTATTGGGCACAATCCTGGACGGGTCGGTCACCACTCTGACACAGGATACCAGCATGCTGGCACACAATTTGCCGACCTCGGAAAGATGACAAGCAGAGTCAACCCCACCTGGTATTAATTCAACAGCTGAGCGGAATTTGAACTCAGGACCCTAGGAATCAAAGCCCGCCACCCGAACCATTAAGCCAACACCAGGCATACCATTGTGAGATGAGGCTATAAACAATATTGCATGGTATTTCAAAACGTTATGGACGGATTCGGACAAAACTTGGTGGACAGGTTGGGTGTGTTCAGCCTGGCGGAGGTGTGTGCTCCACCGATTGCCATTCTAGTTTGGTTTAGGGTTTGGTGACTGTTTTAACAGCCGACAAAACATGTATCATACAAGACCTAGAAGATCATAGCTGTGAGGGAATAGATGCTTCTAAAGTGTATCCCGATCAAGATCAATCTATAATGATGTATAATCACACTTTATCAGGATTTTCACTTGCTTTATCCTCCAGCCAGAGTAAAATAAACTTAATTTAAGGATTAACGTTCTGGGAGCTCAAGGAGAGAGCATTACTGAAACTGACATCTTGCTAAAGAGTTAGTCACACCTGTCTCTTTCATTACAGTTGAAAATAAATCTCTCACTTGTATGCAGCATGTTCATCCATGAGCCGGCACACTGCTAATTGCATCTGCGGACGGCACAAAGCGCTGGATTTGGATAAAAAAGATGAACGATTTCGCACAGCAACGGTTGCATCTTCGGTAGACAATGGAGCTCTGCGAACATCAGGTCATTATGGCACAATTTTTTTGGGGTGAATCAGTGATTTGGGAATGCCTCAAAATACAAAATGGCTAATCTTTTGCTTAAAATGGCATTCTGAGTAACCCCTCCGGCGAAGATTGTGTTTTCACCCATGTTTGTCTGTCTGTCTGTCAGTGCGCACGATATCTCAAAACGCTAGGGACGGATTCAGACAAAACTTGGTGGATAGGTTGGGTGTGTGACGAGGCCGAATTGATTCAATTTTGGTGAAGATCTGGTCTGGATACGACAACTTAAAAATTCTTTTTAATGATTCTTCTCCATTGAGAGATTGGGCCAAAAAGGATAAAGAGCACAATATTTTAAAAATCTTTGGTGGGTAATGACAAAACTTTGGGGCTGAGTTGGGATGGTGATGAGGACGAGCCGTTTCGACTTTGGTTAAGGTCCGATGCAGATCCAGCCGTTCAGTGGGCTTCAAAACGTGAGCTGTTCAGCCTTGCAGAGGTACGCGCTCCACCGAGTGCCTTTCTTGTTTCTCATGATATCAGATAGAAATGTGACGGGAATGTGATTAGAATGTGTTTGAAGGTTTCTTGTAGATGGTGGAGCCTTTGACTTGCAACTAAAGGTGGATCCAAGGTTTGAATGGTGGTGGAAGATCTCCATCAGAAATTGTGTGTAGGACAGAGAGAATAATGGCACAAAGCAATCTGCAGAGGTGGCGGTGACGGAGAATGAGAGTGGTGCTTAGCGCTGTCAAGTGTGAGTGTCATTTCACGAGTGGGTTATTAGAGTAAGAGGCAACACCCTGCCTCAAAAGTAATTACAGCCAAAGGTAATTGCTGCCACCACAAACAGGAAGAAGGGAGCGGGAAGGGTGGTAATATCGAAATAGAAGCTGCAATCTTGGTTACCTTCTTTTGAGACTTTGCTCAAGTGACCCTTGGAGGCAAATGATGTTTCATTATCAAAATGTTTACGCTTCGAACCATAACTTCATTCCATAGTTGCCTTGCAGGGATAGCAAAGCCTTTACTGGGAGGTCAATGTAAATGATGAACCTGTTTGACGACAGGTAACTATGGGACAGGGAAGGGAGGGCGGGGGGGGGGGGGGGGGGGGGGGGGGAGACAGGTGGGGTCCGGCATGTTCTGTAGATGTGTGCACCTCAGGCTATTCCCACAGATGAAAAGTTATAATAAGGACAAAAATGGGCACGCCTGTTCCACGGTTTCCTCAGGCAGGTGAAAGCCATCTGGACAGAAAACGCAATCTTGTGCAGAATTCAGCCCACAAGACGAGGCACGTGGTTCGTTAGCCAGCAGTCCACAACCTTAGCACCCAAATGACATAATTAAAATCATTTTACAAGAGGCAGGTCGGAACATCTTTCGGAGGCAACTTGACCTGCTCATCAATTCCACTTGGATTATCGTGTTCCCAGGGCAGCCATTGCTGATTGGCAACCGTGTTCACGAGAACCCCTTCAAAGCTTTTGTCGGCAATTTTCTCTCGGGGTCACCTAATCCTTTTCTTTATTACGACGTGCACCTCAGCGGTGCAGTGCAAGAATGAAGTGGTGGCATACACAATGTGGCTTGGGAGGAAAGACCCACAAACCAAATACTGCTCAGATCCCAAACCATGACAACCAAGCGTTCTGCCTGGCAAAACGTGTGTGCATGGCAATTAGCAAGATTAGATCTCTCATGTCAGTTATGTCATGTTGCTGAGCATCGCTGCTCTCAGCTGCTTAGCGATGACATGCCATGGGCAAGGTTTTATGCTTATATGGCTTTATTATTATAGACAATTTTTTGTTTTGCTGTGCAGTGCGAAGGAGAACGATTTTACAAGCTCGAGTTGCAGTCAAATTCGGAAACGTTGTAACAGTGCAAATGGAAGATAACATTGATTAGATGCACAAAGTGATGGATGAAGAAGGAGCAGAATATAAACAACAGAAACTAAAAAATGGCAAGAAAAACTGCAAGCTAATGTCTTTGAGGAGACTTTGGCAAAGACTTTTTAAAGGAGACTTTGGTAAGGGCTTTTTAAAGGAAACCTTGAGGCAAAGGCTTTTTAAAGGAGACTTTGTTGTGGACTTTTTAAAGGAGACTTTGTTATGGTTAAAAAGTCCAGAACAAAGCCCTGAGAACTCCACAACAAAGCCCAAAAGCCACAAACCCCAAAAAAGTCCCATAAACAAAGCTCCCTAAGAAGACCATAACAAATGTCCTGAAGAAAGTCCGCAAACAAAAGTCTCCTTAAAAAGTCCATAACAAGTCTCCTTAAAAAGTTTTGTCCATAACTCCCTTTAAAAAGTCTTAACAAATTCTCCTTTAAAAATCCACAACAAATCCTTTAAAGTCATAACAAATCTCCTTAAAAATCACAACAAAGTCTCCTTTAAAAAGTCTTATTCCTCAAGGTCTCCTTTTAAAAAAAATTCTTAACAATTTGTCTCCTTAAAAAGTCCAAAACAAAGTCCTTTTTAAAAAGTCCAGAACAAAGTCTCCTTTGAGAACTCCAAACAAAGTCTCCTTTAAAAATCCTCAAAAGTCTCCTTAAAAAGTCCTATAACAACGTCTCTTAACACTCCTTAGCAAAGTGTCTTACAAAAGTCCATAAACAAAGTCCTTTAAAAAGTCCAGAACAAAGTCTCTCCTTGAGAACTCCACAACAAAGTCTCCTTTTAAAAAGTCTCACAAAATCTCCTTTAAAACGTCCATAACAAAGTCGTCCCTTTAAAAGTCCATAACTGTTTCATTTAAAAGTCCAGAACCAAAGTCTCCTTTAAAAAGTCTTTGCCTCGAGGTCTCCTTTAAAAAGTCCATAACACGCTCTCCTTTAGAAAGTCCATAACAAAGTCTCCTTTAAAAAGTGAGAACAAAGTCTCCTTTAAGAAGTCCAGAACAAAATCTCCTTTAAAAAGTCCAGAACAAAGTCTCCTTTAAAAAGTCTTTGCCTCAAGGGTCTCCTTGAAAAAGTCCCATTAACCAAAGCTCCTTTAAAAAGTCTTTTCCTCAAGTCTCCTTTAAAAAGTCCTTAACAAAATCTCCTTTAAAAAGTCCATAACAAATCCTCTTTAAAAAGTCCAGAACAAAGTCTCCTTTGAAGAACTCACAACAAAGTCTCCTTAAAAAGTCCTTAACAAAGTCTCCTTTAAAAAGTCCATAACAAAAGTCTCCTTTAAGAAGTCCATAAACAATGTCTCCTTTAAAAAGTCCACAACAAAGTCTCCTTTAAAAAGTCCATAACAAAGTCTCCTTTAAAAAGTCCATAACAACATCTCCTTTAAAAAGTCCATAACAACATCTCTTTAAAAAAGTCCTTAGCAAAGTCTCCTTTAAAAAGTCCTTAACAAAGTCTCCTTTAAAAAGTCCATTAACAAAGTCTCCTTTAAAAAGTCCATAACAAAGTCTCCTTTAAAAAGTCCAGAACAAAGTCTCCTTTAAAAAGTCTTTTCCTCAAGGTCTCCTTTAAAAAGTCCTTAACAACGTCTCCTTTAAAAAGTCCATAACAAAGTCCTCTTTTTAAAAGTCCAGAACAAAGTCTCCTTGAAACTCCACAACAAAGTCTCCTTTAAAAAGTCCTTTACAAAGCTCCTTTAAAAAGTCCATAACAAAGTCTCCTTTAAAAGTCCATAACAATGTCTCCTTTAAAAAGTCCACAACAAAGTCTCTTTAAAAAGTCCATAACAAAGTCTCCTTTAAAAAGTTCCATAAACATCTCCTTTAAAAAGTCCCTTAGCAAAGTCTCCTTTAAAAAGTCCCACA
>CM068953.1:26466585-26487863 GCA_035128595.1 Eptatretus atami | reverse complement strand
GACTTTGTTCTCGACTTTTTAAAGGAGACTTTGTTATGGACTTTTTAAAAGAGACTTTGTTATGGACTTTTTAAAAGAGACTTTGTTATGGACTTTTTAAAGGAGATTTTGTTATGGACTTTTTAAAGGAGATTTTGTTGTGGACTTTTTAAAGGAGACTTCGTTAAGAACTTTTTAAAGGAGTTTCAGGGTGCCTGAGATAACCTGCCTACTCTTCCTGCAATACACGTGGAATCTTTAAACATCCAGCAACATCCTGTGCTGGCAGAGGGGTCCTCCGGCTTAACGTCCATCTACATGATGGAGGGCGTACACCAAGATGAATCACTCTGCGTGTGATACACCATGGTGGTAGTTTATAGCTGGGCCGAGATTCAAACTCAGGCTAACCAGCTCAAAGGCGAGTGGACATACTTCAAAAGCTATCGTGCCATCCCCTATTGAGTCCCATGGACAAGTTGCAGTTGACTGAACCATAAAAAGAAAAGAAAACTCCTGTGAAATGATTTTCTGGCTTGGTTATGGCTGGTACTTATAACTCAAAATATTTCGAATGACATTTCATGAAGCTAGGCAATCTGGTACAGTACTGTACTTTCAATCTTTAAAACAGTTTTGTAACAAAGCTGTCAACAGTCGTTTGGAATTGATGTTTTCCAATCTTGGAACCATTCCAATCAGGTGGCTCAAGAGCAGCGTTCTGTGAATTGATGCACTTGGACATGATTGATTGATTTGCATTCAGACAGTTATTAAGGTGGATGAATTATAAAGGATTGTAATCTTTGGTAGTTCAATGTGTTCTCTTTTTCACCTTTTCCACTTTCCCTAATTTTTGCTCCTTTCTTTTCTCCACTCACATTGGGATGATGGGAGCCCTTGAGGAATATAAATCCAGACTTATTCATGACCATTGGTGTGGGAGGGGGAGGGAGCTTTTGAGTCCATCCTCTTTTCTCTCTCATATGCCACACTCTTCACAAAGCGTCGGTGCCACCGAAGCAGCTTCATGAGCAAGGGTTGTACTGGGTGGTTTGCCATCACCTTCCCAGCAGTAGTCAGGGCAGGACTTTGCTCATTGTGCCGGCGATAGCTCGCCTACTCTTTGCGAACTACACCGTGGGATCTTCAATGTCCACCAATTAATGTCAGTAGGCAGGACGCCCAATGTAACGTTCGTCCGAGGGACGGCACACACATTGATGAATCGCCCTGCCTGTGAAACACCAGGATGGCAGTTTATAGTTGGATCGGGATTCAAACTCAGGCTAGAAAAGTTAGAGGGGAGTGCTCGTACCTCTGCACCATCCCATTGGACCAAACCTGAGAACAGGAGTGATTTGTAAAAAAAAAAAACATTCCATGCGTTAATAATTTTCAAATAAATTTGGATACTTTGCTGAACTATGTACTGAGGGATGGAAAAATTATTTCCATTAACGAATCATAAATAAACCGATGACCAATCCTCGACGTGATAATTTCTTGAGTCCTTTGGCCTCACCACATCACAATCAGGTGGAATCACAACCAGGTGGAATCTTGTCAAACAGGTGGGATCACAACCAGGTGGCATCTTGTCAGGAGGAAAAGCATGGAATGAACTGACCAGCTGCCAAATAAATTTACAGGTTTATTTATTCTCTTTAAATTTATTCTCTTTTTATAAATTTATTTATAATTTATTTATTCTCTTTTTGTATATATTTTTTATATATTCTATTTATATATAATTTATCCAAATAAATTTATTCTCTTTCTCCCTTTGTTGCCTATATTTTCGAAAAAAAAACAGTTTGGAGAGAACGTTTTGATTCGTTCTGTAGACTTTGGACTAATTATATATTTTTGGTATTTTGTATCCCACTGATCGGCCGGATCTGGATTCGGACCTTAACCAAAATCGAATCAGCTTGCTCTTCTCACCGAACCAACTCATGCACCAAGTTTTATCATAATCCGTCCATACATTTTTGAAATATCATGAAATACTGTGCATCGCTTTTGGCCCCATTTCTCAATGGTGGTCCATTTTCACTTTAAAAGTTTTTTTAAAAAAACAATAAAAATCTGTATCCGGATCCGTAACCAGATCTTCAATAAAATCTCATCAATTTGTCCTTGTCACACAGCCAAGCTGTCCATGAAATTTTGTCCGAATCCATGCATAACATTTTGAGATGTCCTGCTCGCAAACAGACAGACAGGGGTGAAAACATAACCTCCTTCCACCTTCGGTGGTGGAGATGATAAAGGACAAGTCACCACAATATATGGGCCTGAATTGAGGATCCCACTTGGCATCATGCATAAAGTGCTGAGGTCGGAATGACAAACGGGTCATGCATTTTTCTGATGACATTGATTGCTGTTGCTTCCTTGTTTGCTGCACCATACTATTTACAGAACATGTAGTGGAGGTCAAATTTGGACGCAACAATCAAGGTTTGAATGAATGAACAGGAAAAGAGCTGAGAGAGAGAGAGAGAGAGGAGGAGGAGAGGGAACGCAGTCATCTGCATGTAAGAGCAGGGGTTGGGTTTCAGTGGGAAAATGGTGGTTGAAAAGATCATCCAAATAAAGACCTCGTTTGACATGAAACGTCTTTCAAACCAAGTTTTTTCCATTTACCATTTCCCACACGAAAATAAACAACCCTTAAAACCCCCTGATTACTTCATGTGGTTAAACATAAGACTACCTGTTTACAACTATACTTTGAGGAATTACCTCGACCCACCTTTGTTGGCCTCCATGTCAACGTCGTTGCGTGGATACCGTCAAAACATTAATTCCAACCTTTAAAAATCAGCTTAAAGATTTCATCAAACATGCAGCAAAATAAAAATTAACAAAGGGCAGAATTCAAGCATTTGCCTTTGTGAGCGAGACAACTCCTCAGATCACTAGAGACTAACCAGGTGCACCTTATTAAGTGAAGTTCTTCCTTTATTATGAACAAATCTCCCTGTTTACAAGGTATTCATAACATGCTTTAATAGATACAGTGCTAGATCACCATATACCTGCTTTGTGAAGTACGCACTAAACCGATGACTCTAAGAAGTCTTTCCCAAGGTCTCCTTTAAGAAGTCTTTCAAAGTCTCCTCTAAAAAATCTTTACCATGGTCTCCTCGAAAGAAATATTTACCATGGTCTCCTCTAAAAAATATATATACCATGGTCTCCTCCAAGAAGCCCTTACCATGGTAATTTGCGTGCAAGGGAAGCAGAATATTCATGCACAATGCCACGCTATCGTGTTTGTTTGTTCTTTTAGTCTAGAAGTTTGAACATGCTAGCGCTTGAATCATCGTCTAAACTACAGCCTTCAGCATTTGGGTCTGTAATTTAAAAAAAACATTAACGATTCAAGCAAATGCCAGCAAATTCAGATTAAGTTCAGATTCAGACAAGTAAACGAGAAGTTGATTGGGCCAGCCATGCCTGCACCCCTAAGCTTAAGGTATTGTCTTGAATGCTCTTTCACTATAACAACTCATAACCCTTAAGGATGACCACGTGAAGGAGATCTTTTATACAGATCTGGGATATGAACTGTTTTATCGGCAGAATTTTAGTTCCCAGACCAAGCTTTCCTGCCGGGGTAGGAAGAGCCTACCTTCTTCATCAATGATCTTCTCTGACTCTGGAAAATCCTCTTTATCTGTTTGCTGATGACCCTACGCTCTACCGTGACACCCGTCATCCTTCAGATAAACAGGCAGCAGCCTCTTCCCTTTCTTCAGACTTTGATAAAATCACAAGCTGGTCAAACACTTGGAACATGTCTTTCAATCCTAACAAATATCACACTCTCACGATCTCTCTCCGAAAGGACCGTCTGGCAAACCCTCACCATCTACTTTCTGAACAATCATCTTGAGGAAGTTCGGTCATTCAAACTTTTGGGTGTCACTATCATCCATTATTACCCTGTGTGCGTGAAGCGAAAAGTGGGGTGAAGCAATTGGTTCACTTTGTCTGTCTGTCTGTCTGTCTGCAGATGTCAGTCTATGATCGAGGAACAACTTCATTTCAATTGAATGTTACATTTTGAATACTAAAGAACACGAATCAGAACACAAACCTGCAGCTTAGCGGTGCTTTGGCTCTGAATTTGGCAAATTGCACGGAATCTCGTTCCGATTGCGCATGCACACAGGGAGGAGTAAGGTAATCGTTTTATTATATCTGCCTGTCTAGCGGTCAATCAAAATTGAAAATCATTCCAAACAGGAAGCCTACTGTTTTTAAGGACGTCATAAAGGACACAAACAACAGGCACAAATAACTAATGTAACGTGTTAAATAAGGTGGTGTAAAAGACGGTGCATCAACTGTGGTAAACGAGGAGATTGGAATAATTGTGGCCAAGAAAGGAGAGTAAGAAACCATGTCTCCAAAACCCATTTTATTTCCATCCATTCCCGACTTCTCCCTTACCTTCCTATTTCCATTTTTTTATTTTCTCAATTTCGCCCCCAACCTCCTTTTTGCCCAGTGCATACGTAATAATAAATATATAGCCCCTTACATATGCCTTGATAAACAAAGGACCCTCAATATTTTTCAGTGGAGGGAGAATAAAACCGCATTTCTTGAAAAAAAAAATTTTAAGTTAACTGTGGCATCAGCACATAGTTACCCTCGCTGAAGGAGAGGGCATTGCATTGGGTCCATTTTGTCTGTTGTTTTTGTTTGTTGCCCACACAGAACTTTCTGTTTTTCTCTGCAATCACTTGTCGGATTGAGACGAAATTTTCGCTATTGGTGCGACTTCTCATGTAGAATGTTTTAATGATAATTATGACGTCATAGATCACGTCGTGTGGCAGCCATATTGGAAAAACGGGAAAAATTTGGACCTCTGTATCTCTGAAACCGCACCAAGGAAAAATTGAAACTTGGTTACACAGCAAGTACTCCTCATGGTGAATAAGTGATTTTTTTTAAAATGACATCATAGGTGCCTTTGTTATCACGTCATAATTGCATTTGCAGAACGCTACATCAGATTAGTATGAGAATTTTTGAGGGTCATCGAGGGATAAAATGATCCACAAATGTATTTTTGATTAGGTCATTGGTCACGTGATTCAGCAGCCATATTGTTTTGTTTTTTTTAACATTCAAAAATCTTCTTCTCTGAAGTGGCTGAACAGATCGAGGCGAAACTTTACATGTTTGACCACCTATCCATGAGGAACAAAAGGTTCACATGTATGATGTCATTGGTCACGTGGTTTGGCAGCCAGATTGGATTACCCTAAACTAACCTATAAAAAAAATCTTCTCCAGAATGGCTAGACGATCGAGGGGAAACTTCACACAAATGTTCCCAAGCATGGGTGTACAAGTTTGTTAAGGAATAATTGATGGGTCACATGGTTTGGCAGCCATATTGGATTGAAGAAAAATATTAAATAATGTTTTTGCTGGAACCGCTTAATCAATCGACGTGAAACTTCACAATTATTATCGGAGCAGTGATGGGGGAATACATGTTTAAATTTCAACTTGATCGGATGCATCATCCGGCAGCCAGAAATTATTCATTTTTTTGATATGGGTTCTTTTTTTATTTTTTTTTGAATAAGGCTCACTTGGCTGTGCCTGGATGGGTTTGAGGGTCGAGTAGTAGCAGCTGAAGAGCAAATCCTATCCAGGTTCCTCCTGATGACTTCATCTTTGCTTTTTGTTTTTTTGGGTTCCTTCTGATTACTCCAATGCAGGACTGTACCAATTTGGTCTTCCATTTGATCTGCATTTAATTTATTTTAATCCCATTCTAAATTAAATTGAATAATGAATAATATTTTTTTTTAACGTCATGGGTCAGGGTCAGGTGTCCAATCAAAGCGAGGTTGCATCAAAGCGGGACGTCTTGGTATGTGGTCATCACTGCCAGCAGTTATAAAGTGGCAATTCTAATTATGTCTCTTATTAGCTCCGCCACCGAAGGTGAAGGAGGTTATGTTTTCACCCCTTTCTGCCTGTTTGTCTATTTGTTTGTGTGCACGATATCTCCAAAAATTGTGGACGGATCCACATGAAATTTTGTGGACGTGTTGGTTGTGTGACAAGGACTAATTGATTAGATTTTGGTGAAGATCCGGATCCGGATCCGACAACTACAATTTTAAAAATAGATTCTTCACCGTTGAGAGGTGGGCCAAAAACGATATATGGCATCCTATCTCAAAAAGTTGTGGACGGATTCAGACGAAACTTGGTGGACACGTTGGGTGTGTTACAAGAAAGAATTGATTAAATTTTGATGACGATCCGGATCTGATCATTTTTTAAGTGATTCTATTATTGAGAGATTGGGCCAAAAACGATATATAGAATGACATTTCAAAAATGTATTGGGCCCGATATGTTCTCGTGGATCAGGCATTACGTGGCGGAGGTATGTGCTCTACCGAGGACCCTTCTAGTTAATTATGCAACACACCAATGCACAAACGCCACACAAAATACACCACACAAAAGCATTTCTGGCAAGGGGTCTGCAATCTCTGATTGCTCTTTTTATTGTTTCCTCTTAATTTCTGATCACAAAGAACAGAAATTTTGAGCAAAGTGTAAGAAGCCATAAATGTGTTTAAGATTGTAAAGTATGCCCAGGTGTTTACCCGTCAGGAGTTACACCATGGTTGTTGTATCATGGGACTCATGAAGGAGTGATGAGGAAGATTTAATGTGTTTGAATGCTTCACTCAAGGGTTATTTACAGGCTCTGTGTACTAACGCTGATTGTGATGGACGTTTAAACCGTTCAACTCTACAGGCAAGTCGCACATTATGATTAATGACGTGAAGGAGCGCTTCCAAAGGGGCCATCTATGTATTACAAACGCAGATACGTTGGAATTTTTGGAGACCCCCCCTCCCTCTCCCACCACCGTCCCCATTCACGACATGATGGATCATACAAAAAGGCAACATTGATCTCCATAAAACCTTCCACAAACCTGTTTGCCTTTCATCAATCTATTCATTAGCTCCACCACCGAAGGTGGGCATTGGTTGTGTTTTCACCACTGTGTTATCTCTCTGTCTGTGAGCAGGAGATCTCAAAAAGTTACAGATGGATTCGGATGAATCTTGGTGGACATGTTGGGTGTGTGACTACGAAGAATTGATTTGATTTTGGTGAAGATGTGGATCAATATCCGGCCTATCAGAGGGATACAAAACGTAAACTGTTCAACCTGGTGCAGGTATCTGCTTAGCTCTCCAGAGTGCTGTTTAGTTCACCTGAGAGTTGGCACAATTATCGCTGAAACAAATCATTCCATTTTCCGTCCACGTCTTTACCTTTTATACCTTCGGAGCGCGATGCGATATCGAGTTCAACAAGATACCTCGTCCAAGACACACAACGTTCGATTTACCTAATTAACACACAGGTGTACTTGATTTGTAAAATATTTCGATACTTTGTGCTGAAAATTTTAATGTTGACATTTGTGAACGCTTCTTGTATTTGCTCAATTATTTATTTCCACTAATCTCAGACGAGATGTTCATGATGCTAATTTTGTGCATATTATATGAATGGTGTCCCAAATTGCTTTGAGAAGGAAACGGTCGAGCTCTTTAAACCTGTGGCTATGATACAACCCACTAGTGATGATGAAAGCAGGGGTCGGGGAGTGTGGCAGGTATGAAGAGAGAAGGTAGGGAGGGGGGGGTGGGTTGGGGAGTAAGAGGAGGGAAGGGAGGAGTAGTACGGGACTTTTAAACGAGGCTTTTCGTGCATCCTCTGTGTGTGCGTTTCCAGTGACTCAACGCTAGCCGGAGAGCTTTTAAACTGTCGTTGTGAGAGCGTGGAATCTGAATTTCAAATCGTCTTTGAAACATAATTTTCAAGATGTAAATGACCGATTGGAAATTTCAAAATGGTTAACGATAAGTCTTCTGTTCCTGGATGTAAGAAAGTATTCCCACAAGGTTCAAGGCTCACTCTCTGCCAGAGACGGTTGAGGGTTTGGGTAGCATGGGCCCGTCCACAGTACTTGGGCCTTTCACCGGTCCATGTCGTTGGGAGTCTGCCGTACGGGCAGCTGTGAGATCTCAACCTTGTTTGCGAGCTGAGAAAGTACCTCAACTCTTTCGTTGCGCAGAGGCACACCCCGTTCTCTCGGATACTTTTCCAAATATGTTCGGCTCCTTTGATAAGCTTTGTGAGCCATTTTAGGTAACAATGCTCATCTTGCATGCACAATATACGTTAGCATGCCCCATGACCGCCGTTGCTGGGGGTTTCTGCGCGTGTCCGCATAGCATTCTAGGTTGGACTACGTAATTTTGAAAGTCCCTAAATGGAGCCCCTGGGTGGGTGTAAGGAGTGAAACATTTCATGCCTAATAAATAGACGACCCTCAACAGAAAACAAGTTCCGATAGGAAGGAAAGGCCACAAGACCATGAACCGCAAGTCACACTTTGCCCAAACAGCGAATTGTAGATAACAGATTAATTCGCAGTATCTGATGGACAGGTTGGGTAGGTGACAAGGACGAATTGATGAGATTTTGGTGAAAGTGTGGATCCAGGACCGGCCTATCAGTGGGATATAAAACGTAACATGTTCAGCCTGGCGGAGGTATGCGCTCTATCGAGTGCGTTCTCGTTACCGCCACCACCGAAGGTGGATGGAGGTCGTTTTCACCCCTGTGTGTCTGTTTGTTTATCTGTTTGGAACTGGTTTTCCAGCAGAAACTTCTTACATTTTCATTTGTATTGTTCTCCAGAAGTCGAGACTCAATGAACGACAAGGCGGTGCCAGGTTAAAAGGTCGACAGAGGGGACGAGGTGGATCACGAGGTGTATGAGCAGAGGTACGACCAGAATATTTATTGGGAAGTCGTTGGGGTATGGAGAGACTATATATCACGCTGCCTGTCTTGTAGTAGAAATAGATATACAGTACGTTAAAAGGACTACAGGGTCGGTCTATTTTGTAATCGTTACACCCTTTGTACTCCGGCCGAAGGGGAGGCCAAGGCCCCCACGGCCACCCTCCCCTGGCCGTGCCCCTGCGGACAAGAATGCACAGATGTTCTGCAGTATGCGAAGGGGAGTGGCAGGGAGCAAAGAGGGTAAGGGAGTCAAGCAAGAGAATTTTTGTCATACATGTCATTCACATATAGCGTACGCAATAACGCCAAGATTATACAGTACACCCTCTGATTCAGTTAGCTCTTGAAGGTTCCTGAAATTCAACAAAAGTGATGATATCAGGTAGACGGCCCACATTTTATCACCTGTTAAAAATCCCCCTGCTTGTTGGTGGATGAGAGGAGTGATCATTAAGTTTGTGGCCTAATTGAGGAGGTCGGAAAATAGTCGTTCATATGCTTGCTTGCTTAATGCCCCGATGAAGGCTGCTCTGTGGTTGAAACTTTGGACCTGAACTCGTCGTTTTTGCTGTCTTTGTTACAAATGTCACTGATAAATATACATTTGTGTTCTGCTTGTGTAAAGTACGTGGAGCATTTTTAAAAAAGCTCTTCAATGAGATACTCACAACGAGATCATTCATCTTGTAAAGTTACGAACGTCAGCCCGATTCATAAGAAGGTTACGGAGTCTGATACAATCAACTGCAGACCCTTCAGCCTTCTCGCCAACAGAAGCAAAGTGATGCAATTTGACCCCAGGCATGATCTCTCCTGCAACTCTCTAATCTCTGATCATCAGTTTAACTTCTGCCATGGCTATCCTATGACATAGAACTGTTGCTTCACTGAAACCTAACAATCAATGGAAGCAGGAAATCATGAATGAGAAATCTGGGACGTCTCTCTGGATATCTCTCAAACTTTTGACACTATCTCCATGCCCCCAGTGTTATTTACCAAGCTAATAGTATTCAGGAGCTCCCTCTCGATTGGTTATCAGATATTTTGTGAGAGGGGAAACAACTGGTTGATCCCAATGGCCTCCGACCTTTGTTCTTGTGATCTTCCTCTTCAGGCTGTCACGCGAGCCAGTGTTTCAGGACCGACCTTCTTCTTGGTCTACATCATTGACCTTTCCCTTTCCCTGGGAAAAAAAAATATCTCTGCCATTTGGCTGATGACCCCACCCTGTGCAGAACCATGCACCACAATTTGAGAGGCAGGCTGCTTTGGTGTCCATCTCTGCATATCTGGAAAAACAAGTCTGTCACAAGATGTGCCGGTCCTTTGATCAATCGACACACAATAGCAGGAAAGTCTTCCAAACGGAGAGATGATTCAGCAAAATGAATGTGAAACGGCATTCCGTACACAGCAACGCGGGACCTCCGCCAGTCCTTCTCTCCTTCCCATTCATACCCTCTGGATATAATCTCCACGAAGGTTCTTCCTTGAACAAGCAACAAGTGTTTTCCCGGTGCTTCTAAAGCTGGAATTAACTGGAAAATTCTTACACCTCGGTGGTTAATCTAGAAAGGTCCAATGCTAACCCCCACATTATAACTGTTTCCCTTTTTGCACAAAACACCTTTTATAATTCATTGCTCACCTCCGCAGACATTACACAACCATCTATTATAACGAGCATGTTCTGCATCAAGTCCTCGGTGTACCAGCACAAACCTCCCACTGCACTTATACACCTTCTGACAAAATCCTTGGTCAACGACCTAGAATATGACTTTCAACATATGAAAATGCCATGTCATGTCCCCACTGTCCCTACACAAGGATTGGATTTTTAACGTGCCCGTTTACTTCTCTAGTGAACACCGGGAAGAAGTGCAATTTCTGGAGCACCTTCTATTGGGGCGAAGACATCTTCAAACTGGCCTCTCAGACTGGCCAGCGCTTCAGAAACCGTCGACAAGCCAAGTCCATTCCCAGCTGGTCAGAGCTCACGACGGTGTATAAGACCTTCAACTTAAAGAGCGGGTTGCGGGTCACCAAACATGTTCTGAAAATTTATCAATATGATTATATGTGCATTAATTAGTAGTTCGATGCAAAACTATTGTGGTTGCCTAACTATTGGAAAATTAATGAAATTTAACTCCGAAGTTGTTATTTCTCGAGGCTGTTGAAAAACAACAGCCGCGTGCCCATATATGGATGGTGACGTCACGTTCTCCAAAACAAAGCAGACTTATTATCTTCGGTAAATTCCGGGCTGTTTTTTCGATCACTGACAAAAGGTTTGACTTAAAAGTTAATTTTAGCATATTTGAGTTTCAAATGTAAGAAAATAATTGCCCAACGATTAGTAATGTGATTACAACCTTCGAATCACGCGAAGTCATCAGCGACCCAAAAACCTGCTCTTTAAGCATTATGAAATACAGGATCCCATTCTGAGTAGGGGCACAGTTGCTCCCAATGTTGATTCACTGAAGCGATCAAGTTGAAGGCTCTCCATGTTATTGGCATCTCCCGACAGGAGGCCTTTTCCCAAGGTCTGCTTCTCACCCACCACAAGGAGGTTGGTGGACTCTCGATTTTCTATCTCCTCACTTCTTGCCAACCTACTCCTACCCCCTTGTCCCTTAGTCCTGCCCCAACACACACACGCACACGCACACACCTTTCCATCACTCATGTACAATATCTTTGTCTCTCTGTTTTATATGTAAAACATCCATCGAAGCGTTTCCGGTGGTTCCAGGAGCTTTGAATTATAATATAGAGAAGTGTTCTACGAAACACAATGTCACAGCTCTAAGCACAAGATAGTTACAGTCAACGTGATCCTGAAACCAGAAAATATACTTCGGAGACAATCTGGACTCCCAGTATCGGGACAATTTTGAGTTCAAAGAAAACTTACCTGCAAATGGTCTAAGCAGTGAAACACCGCGATAATACCATCACCAAAAGCTATCTTAACTGCTACAATAAAACTACTTGGAGGTTTACTGACCGACAACACAATCATGTGTAACGATTATTATGATGGCGATGAGTTTTTAAAAAAACCAATGCCATTGAATATTTACAAGGAATTTCAGCTTCAACGCAGGAGGAGCCCTTTGGCCCATCAAGGCTGCACAACCGTGCCAACATTTTAGTACCCTGGCTCCTCACCCAATCCTCACTACCTACAGATACCTTTACAACTCAATCTTAAAACTGTCCACTGAGTCAAACTTCAATACCCTTGCAAAGAGACCATTCTAATGCATGCATTCACCACTCTCTGAGTGATAGACCCCTGCGGTACGGTACCATCCGAATTATCTTATATACAGTACTCTTAAACTGTGGCATGTGTCAGTGTCTTATCTGCTGAAAAATATTCTACACTTAATTTGTCTAAACATTCAATTATCTTAAACATTTCCATCACATCCTCTAGTAACTGTCTCCTTTATCTAATCATCCCTCGATATGGAGTACTACCGTACTCCATGATATATGAAGCTCTTTCTTACCACTCACTGAATCACCGATATTAATGTTCGGTACGTTGAAAGCTGTAATTTTGTCTGCCGACAGACATCAAAGCTGATGCAACTGGAAAAATTCACAGAATCATAGGAAAGCATCCATAAAGGAAAATATAAATAAATGAAAATAATAAATGCAGGTGAGCGACCCGAGACAATGGGGGAAGCACGGTAATTTTGCGTGCCGACGGACATCGAAGCCGATACACCAGGAATAATCACAGAACCGTCAGAAAGCATCCGAAAATGAAAATATAAATAAATGAAAAAAATATGCAGGTGAGCGACGCAAGACAATGGGGAAGCACGATTTGTTATTGCTTACAATGTGTAAGCATACCCCATTAGTCATGTATAAAGCCGTGTCTCATTCACCCGCTCCTCGTAGCTCAGTGTAGCTAAGCTCAGGATCGATCTAGTAGTTCTGCAATGAACCCTCTCTAAGGCACCTTCTGTCCTACCCGAGATGTGGTGACCAAAACTGCACACAATATTCAAGATGGGGCCCCCACTAAATTCCTGTACATTGTTATGGCAAACCTGATGAGTTATATCCCTGCGTGTGGTTCATTTCATGCGGAGTTACCGATTCATAATGCTAATGACAATTAAAGCTCGTTACACACAACATTTCTGTCTGACGTTACACAAGTGAAAGCAAATGGTTTGAAATGTGTAAACACGATCAGGGTAATGGAGGGCAATGTTTGTAGACATGTTCATCACTGGGGAGAGCGGGAAGCATTTGAAGTAATTACGAGTGAGAGCAATCGACGAAGTTGGCATGCATCCTCAGTGTCCCCCAACGTCCTCCCACCATGCCTGTCCCCCCGCCCCCCAACCGACCACAACCACTTTGTTTCCATGTCTCTCGACAATATTGCTTCTGAAACACAGGAAAAGCAGAAGTGGGGCCTGCACCGTGTGCATGTAAATAAATGAACATCACCAAAGTAATGATGGACCATTTCACACAAATAATCGTCCTTTGAGATCTGGCCTATAGTGCTGGGTGTGCTTGCATCTAATTGGAGACTTGGGCTTGATTCCCGAGTCCATTGTGGACTGTGCCTCTTGGGTGTTTTTCTACATTGTAACTTTCATTATCCATCATCCATCATGCAATTCGTGTCTTTGCAAGGTACACTATGTACGAGACTGGATGATGAATCAGGAATTTGCGCTTTGGTACATTTTCTGACTTGTCACCTGCACCGATGGCAAATGCTTAAATTAACCTTAAAAAAAACAACAAAATTCCTCTAAAATCAAAACAATAAGTGGTGTACTGTGACGTCATGAGTTGCACAACAGACAACAAACGAGACAACAATCATAACCTCAAGCCTTGTTTGGTGGTCGTGATCGGCCGTCTTGTGCCAAGAGCCCAACATAGGTCGCTGCTTTACCCCAGCGGATATCGAGCCAAGAGTTATCCCCAACACGTCTCCCGCAGGGTTAATTACTCGGATCTCGAGTCTTTCTGTCCGGGGCCACAAGGGTGTGCACCCGCTTTCCTTTCCTCACTAATTAGATAAAGCATGGTTCACGGTGAGAAGCCAACTGTGGCTTGGGGCACTGGAGAAATGCACACCATCATGAGTGCTGCCTATCACGGATGAGTGGTTTCACCAGGAGATCATGGAAAATAGTTCTGCTTCTGCTCAATCTACGGAAATATGACGAAGCAAAATATTTTGAACGTCTTTCTGGTTGATTGTATTAAAACGCAGGTGGTCAATCTAAAAACGAGAGAATTCATAGAACACCTTACTCCACACGGTCTTAAGAAAAAGGACATGGGCAGGGGTCTGCGAGCGGCAAATTTGATTGGTCGAGATGCCGTAAAATGGTGTAATTTTTTTTTGTCCAAGTCCTGCAAAATGGAAGGGTTTTTGAAAGTGTCAAAATGTGTTTTGCGTTTTAAAGTGTTCAACTATATAATTAAATTTAAGTAAAATAGAGATTTGAAAGGTTGTAAAAAAAAAAATTCTGAAGTTTACCACCATTGATGCAACGTCTTTTACACCACCTTGTCTAACAGTTAGATTAGTTCTTCTTGCCTGTTGTTTGTGTCCTTTATGACGTCCTTAAAAACAGTAAGTTTCCTCTTTGGAATGATTTTCAGTTTGATTTGACCGCCAGGCTCTCATCGCTGTCTGCGCATGCACAACGCCAATCTGGACAAGATTCCGTACAATTTACCGAATTCAGAGCCCAAGTACTGCCAAACTGCAGGTTCGTGTTCAAAATATAACATTTAATTCAATTGAAATCAAATAGTTCCCCCATAACGAATTAATGTTTGTAGACAGACGGACAAAGCGAACCAATTGCTCTACCGCGCTTTTCGCTTCGCGTGCGCGTGGGGGTAATAACACCGATTTTAACCTCACCTTGAGCATCTAATCTCATGTTTGTCTCATGAGATCACCATATATGAGGAGGCCTTCATTCAGGATGTCCACTCACTCGGTGTCCTGGATGAGGAGCCCTCGATGACGTTTCCAAAGACGCGATCTGCAGCTGCAAGGGCTTGTGGGATCAAGCGTACGTCTGCCGTTGAACACAATTCAAAAGTCATTTTACAGTTCCGTTACAGCATTGGATTATATCTCACCACTGTATATTCATTAACCTGGTTTTAGTGGACCATATGCTTGTGAGATATCGCCAATCGATAGTGCTTTGGTGATGACGTCATTTTTCAGGCAAGGTAAAGGATTGAGATATGGAGAACCAGTCGAGTCTACGGTTCAATCATCGCTCCATATAAGGAGAAATATAGCTTAAAATTCCAACATACTGGATTTCACATGAACATATTTTTGTCTAAATTATTTATTAAGTTTATATTATTTTCCTCCTTGAACTTCTGTGCGATTGCCTTTGAGCTGTCCAGACTGGGTTCGATTTCCGACCCAACGCGAAAATCTCAGACCCGGTGCTTCATCGGCGCCGGATGTCGCGTCACCAAACCGTAACCTTCGGATGGACGTTAAGCCGGCTGTCCAGTCTGCCAGCATTAGTTTTGGTGAACGTTAAGGATCCCATGGCATCTTTCACGAAGAGTCGGTGAGTTCTCGTCGGTACCACGAACAAATTACTAATTTCTGTCCTGACTACTGTTGGGAAGGCAATGACAAACCACCTAGTGTATTCCTTGCTACGAGACTGCTTTGGAAGCACCGACCCCCTGGACAGGGAATGGCACATGATGATGAGAAGCCTTCAAGCCACAGCATGCATTAAAGCAACAGGTGCACGGTGCAATTGGTCGTCACATTCCCATTCCATCCCACGGCAATTTGGGAGCGATTCTTAACCCCACGGTCTGCTCTCAATCAGCACACCGAGATGGGGCGTCTGGGGATGGATGAACCCGCCCACACACAGCTGCCACCCAGCGTTCCCGAAACACCATGGTGTCAATACGCGCGTCTTCCCAGGTGCTGCCCCCCATTTGCTTCTGTTCGCAATCCTCATCTGTCATCTCTAACTTCATCCTTTCAACAACTTCAACGTCGGAATTAGATGTCATTGTGATTGAAATGCCAGAAATGTTTGTAAATGTAATTTGGCTTGTTGGGCAGTCCCATTGTGGTACGAACTTCACGATGCAATGACCCCAGGTAGAAATCCAATACACCTGTGCCCATTTCGACCACCGTCCACAATGTCCTCGGAATCCAGGTGTGCTTGCACTCCCGTCTCGAAAATGTTCCTTCAGAAATGATTAATTAAATAATTAATCACAGGAAAGGACAAGGAGGAAACAAATCACGCAAAAAATGACGATTTCAATAAACCAAACCATTCCTCTGGGGGGCACCACTCAAACAACCACTCACCGGGTTCGAATCCTGACCACCAACCAGCACGAGCTCCATCATAAACCTTGGACACTATAGATAAATAAAAATAAAAAAAAACGTTTTATTTCATAACCTTAATGCTTTTGGTCGCATCATTAATGTTTTTATTCTACATTGTAACAAATAAAATGGTGATCTACCTGTCGATACCTGTCACGTTATTACCCTCCACCCCCTCTAGGTAAAGAAAACGCCAAAGTTTGCAACAAGCCATAATTCAACAACATATTCGTCATTGGTGTCATCGAAAATGCTCTTTTTGTGGATAAACATCCAGATGCTTCAAATGTGGATAAAAGTAACAGAGATTAGAATAAATATTGTTTCGGCGTTGCTTAGCAACGGCAATTGCTGAACGATAGTAAAATCGGCTTTTATGTACCCTTGGGGACTCAGAACCAATCAACCTGAACAAACACGCTCACAGCTTTCAGAACTCCTTCTAGCAAATATATTAACATGATTTTAACTCGGTTTATCTACTGCACTACTTACATAACGGTCCCACATATTCACAAGTGCTCGCGGGGTCGCGGGCGGGGTACGTTTTTGGCCTGGAGTCTTTCACGAACCGGCTGGGGGGAGTTTGTAATTTGTCCAGGATGCCGGTGATAACGTGCCGCCTCTTCGCGAAGGGCACCTTGAGATCTCGAAATTCCACAAACCACAAATGGTGGCAGACCCTCCCGGCTTAACGTCTTTGGGATGGGTTGCGCACACATTGATGCCTCGTGCTGTATGCGAAACACCAGGATGAGAGTTTATACCTGGATCAGGATCCGAACTCAGGCTGGACTGCTCAGAGGTGAGTATGCACACATGTAAGCTGTTCCATCAGGCCATGACACATGACATAGGCTAAACGAAACCTTCAAATTTATAGACCTGCGTCCAGGAAACAAACATCTTCGATTCACAACATTATTATTTTATACTAGTACGTGCCCGTACGTGCGAAACAAACAAACAAAAAAACTTTCAAACAACCACACAGGCCGTTCCTTCGCTCTCGTAAACGACGACTGGATTGGGGAATTGTGTTTATCTATAAATGCGCATAAGAAATCGAGAAATTATTAGAATACAGTAAGTCATCACTATCCGGAAGTGGTGCGTGCCCGTACGGAATGTTCACATGCATTCCACGAATTATCACTTTCATTGAAGTAACAACTGCTGTGATACTTACACACACAGAGTTAATTAAAATCCAAATTAAAATCAAGTTTACCTCCCTGTCTTTGCTTGCCATGACATTCACTGCCATTGACCATTGCCACTCCTACGCCATGGTAAATTAGGCGCCCTTTCCCCATCGGCCACGCCTACGCAGCAACGTGTCCTGTCCTTGGTTTGGTAAATCAATGGCCGCAGCAATGTGTCCTGTCATTGGTTTGGTAAATAAATGGCCATAACTTGGGAACCACTTGTCCGATTAATATCAAACCTTGAAAAGGCACATACTCAGGTCCCCAGCAATATACCTGGCAAGTTTCAATTAGATCGAACCAGTGGTTGTCGAGAAACAGCGGCCACAGACACACACACACACATTGCTGGAATTATAGATAGATACAATTGTACCTGAACTTTAGACTGGCTGTGCCCACTCTGTGCTCTCTAGCCTGGGTTCGAATCTCGACCCAGCTATGAACCGCCATCCCAGTGTTTCACAGGTGGGGTGATTCATGAACGTGTGTGCCGTCTCTTGGATAGACATTAAACTGGGCATCCAGTCTGCCGGCATTAGTTGGTGGACCTTAAAGACCCCCACCGTGTCTTTCACGAACAGTAGGCGAGCTATCTCCCGACACTCTCAACAAATTCCTTCTCAAACCCAGAGGAGACACCGCATCAGCAGCTCAGCTGCCAGCCATCAGAGCTCTTTGAAGCCGCTGCTGATTACCCGAACGCCAATTTCTGACTATTTTCAGGCAGAATTGTCTTCCAAGAAAATGGCGACCCACTCGTCGATCCGTTAATTTGTTCTTCGTGTAGTACAGTGTGTCCACATCAGGGCCGGATTTAGGCATGGGCAAGCTGGGCAGTTGCCCAGGGGCCTCCACAACCAGGGGCTCCACATATTTCATGAAAAAAAAATTGTAAGGAAAAATGTATTTGTGAGTGCTCTGAATGGTAGTTGGTAGTTAGTGGAACAGATATAAGATATTCATCTATAACAGATACAAGATATTAATCTTATCTCATTCTCTATATTATATAGAAGTTCAGATTCTTTGTTCTTGAAAGATATACTTTGTGGATGACTGTAAATATGTCTTGCCACCTTTTTAGTATTCTAAGGTAGGGTGGGCCTCCACTACTGAGGGCTGCCCAGGGGCCACCACCACATGTCTAAATCCGGCCCTGGTCCACATAGTAAAGCGCACACGGTCACCGATCGGTCACTCCAATTAGGTTCCACCAAGTTTAGTCCCAAGAGGTATATTCAGTCATTCGCCGAGTAGGTAAAGCTTACCTACACACACACACACACACAACCTAGGTAAGCACGTTCAAAGTGCACCAGCAAATATGGAGCATGCGTTGTGGGAACAGCCCCGAGCTCATTCAAGTGTGTCCTCAGCAAACGAGCTTTGAAAGAGGGACAGGAGGTTGTGTGGATTTCAATCGGCGAGAATTTTCACCTCTGTTAATTCCATCAGCCCCTTCGAGTGTGGTAATCAGATTAGAGACGGCCAAGAGGCTTTGCGGCCTTTAATCCCTAAAGAAGTACTCCTTGAACGCCGACGGTGGGAAACCGTGCGGCTGAGGTCATTGGGCTTTTGTCATGCTTTACCAAATAAATTTCCTTCATTTTTAAAGAACCCCATCTCTTTCTTGGCCCGGCTCCCTGGCCAGTTGTGTGCTTCGTGCGGGGTGTGACGCAGCGGGGCGGAAAAACGCAATTTGCGGCCGCCATGTTGTGACAACAAAAGGACCAAACAGATGTCGCACTGCCCCCCCCCCCCCTCCCCCGTCCAATTAGCCCGTCGCGCACGCCTCGCTCACAACGCTTCATTATTTTCTAATCAGGCACTTGTTAAATCCGTACGCCACCCCTGTTCTGTCCACACCACGCACAACCCATCAATCCCCACAACCAAACGAGACACGTGATCACGACAAGTCCTGGGAGCCGTCCATTTATTAGGGGACACGACGTGCGCAAGAGGTGGATTTAATTTAGCAAAGATGAAGAGAAAAGGAAGAGAGTGCAAGGAGAGTTTAAGAAAGGGTGTTTGGAGGATGTAGGAGTGAGGTGAGGACGAAGGAGGAAAATTGGGGACTGGGGAGGTCAAAAATCTCCGCCATATTAGCGTACGTAATAAGTAGATGCTCCTTGCACCCAAAGATGGAAGGATATTCCAAGGTTCTTACATGAAGTGGGAGAAAAAAAGGTATTTTATGCAAGTCGTGGAAAACCGTACACACACCACCACACACACACACACACACACACACACACACACACACACACACACACACACACACACACACACACACACACGATTTAAAATCAAACAGGAGAAAGCACACTCAGCCTCAAGCGACGGGTCATTCATGGGTCTGAGGTCCGACGTGATGGTGCAGAGCAGGGCCGGATTTAGACATGTGGTGGTGGTGGCCCCTGGGCAGCCTTCAGTGGTGGACGCCCACCCTACCTGAGAATACTAAAAAGGTGACAAGACATCATATTTAGTCATCCACAAAGTATATTTTTCAAGAACAAAGAATCTGAACTTCTATTTCAATTAGAGAATGAGATAAGATGAATATCTTATATCTGTTCCACTAACTACCAACTACCATTCAGGTACTCACAAATACATTTTTCCTTGCAATTTTTTTTTTCATGAAATATGTGGCGGCCCCCCCCCCCCCTGGTTGTGGAGGCCCCCTGGTGCAGAGAGCCCACTTACCTTCGAGCTGTCTAGTCTCGGTTTGATTCCCGACCCGAACATAAAACTGTCTTGGTGGTTCGTGGGTAGGCTTTGAATCACAAAATGCGCTACCCCCCACCCCCCTCGGATGGACATTAAGCCGAGTGTCCTGCCTACTTGCATTAGTTGGAGGACGTTGAAGATGTCACGGTGTCTTTCGTGGAAGAGTAGGCGAGCTATCGTCGGCACTCTCAACGAATCTCAGATTCCTGCCTAAATCAATTTCACTGGAATGTCAGGCCTGGCCAGCCGGTTTGTGAATGAATGACTTGGACCAAACCCTCCCCCCCCCCCCTGACCCCTTTACGAAGCAGCAATCACTGTGGCCGTTAAGGATGTCTTGCCAGTAGTTTTTTTTTCCCAGCAGATGAAGGGCTCATGCTCGAAACTCATCAGGTTTGACGACATACATGCATTACCTATTTTGGTCGCCATATCTTCCCACCGTGTACCTGTACAGCTTGACGTGTCACCACTATTCATTGTTTACCGCAGTTACCAAGTGGCGTCTGTTCTATTTTGCCCTGAAGGTGGATCTATTTATAACACACACAAATATGGACGAATGTCTACACAGCACAGTCTCCCAGTGAGCACCATTCCGGTAGCAGACCTATCCTCGCTATTCTCCGTCACCTGTACAGTACTCAGTTACATCATCATTGATGTGTCGGACTCTTTAAGTAGCGTCGGTGGTGCTGTCGAAGCAGTCTCTTGGTAGGAGTAAAGTTGGTTGGGTGGTTTGCAGTTGCCTTCTCAGGCTTACCCATGTAGACGGCCCTTTAACAACACTCTGGTTAATTTATTACATAGACAATGGTCTGTTGTTTTCACTAGCGGGCACTCGCACCCAGGGTGATGGGGCACGAACCACTCGCTTAGGGTAACGGGGCACAAACCACTCGCTCAGGGGGTAACGGGGCACGAACCACTCGCACCCAGGGTGATGGGGCACGAACCACTCGCTTAGGGTAACGGGGCACAAACCACTCGCTCAGGGCGACAGGGCAGAACCACTAACAGTTGGGCTTATCTCTCTCTG
>CM068953.1:26453186-26465427 GCA_035128595.1 Eptatretus atami | reverse complement strand
TAGACCTATGATATATGTGTTATGAATTTAAACTCATGAAAAAGCCCAGGGCCCGTTAATTGCAAAAAAAAGGGCCCATTGGCCCATATGTGTAAATAGGCATGGGTGCAGGTGTTTATCCAATTTAATAGCCTTATAAAGAAAAATTGGGCCATATCTGTTACCCGGTGTACATGAAGTGGGCCTTGCTTGAAAAATACATATGCATATTGTGGGCCAGGTGCCCATATTGGGCAACATGGGGCCCATGTTAATAAAAATTGGCTTATAATTTCAGTTATGATCTTCAAAGTGAGCCAGATTACCAATAAATTACATCCATTAACCCACTGTAAACAGGCGTTGTAATATTCTGTCCACTGGGCACGCAGGATGGGCCAACGTGGCCCAAAGTGCCACCAAAAGGCCTAAAATGGCCACATGATAAAAATGCAAGTAATCAACTGTTTTTCTCGAAAAAAAGATTGAATTATGGTTTTGAGGGGTGCTGATTTCATTGAAATTGATCTCAAACTAAAGAATGGGTTATTTAGAAACAGAACTTTCATTTTGATTTACAGTACATAAATCTACTGCAAGTGATTAATCATCCTGACATGAGAGTCTTGCCGCTCTACCTGGAGAATGGCAACATGGATCGATTCCCTATTAGAAATGTTGGAGCTTCTGCTTAATGCTATCCATTTTCAAAGGATAGGAAACTGGGAAGGTTTTCTTGAAATCTTGAAATCCTCGAAGACTTTAAACTTAAATGGTATGAAAATTATATTACGAGAGGCCTGGTTACAATGGCTGTTTGCTTGCTCTGTTCGCAACTTACCCACGTAATGTGACAAATGAGGTGACGTAATTACAATGAGTGTTCGAAAATGTATTAACTGCTGAAAAAGTTCATCGACATTTCTCATTGCGGAGTTAAAAGAATAGGACCTTAATATGAGCTTGCAAAGATTTTTTTTATCTCTCCAATTTCAGCCCATGCCGTTGATGATAATGGTGAACTGTTGTTGCAATATAATTGTGCTCTGGTGAAAAAAGAGCCTTACATGATATGATTAGATTTAACGTAAGTAGTTTGGTAATTATAGATTCAATGTTACAGTTGATTTAACGTAAGAAAAACATTGACATTATATGTACTGTAAATCAAAATGAAAGTTCTGTTTCTAAATAACCCATTCTTTAGTTTGAGATCAATTTCAATGAAATCAGCACCCCTCAAAACCTATAATTCAATCTTTTGTTCGGGAAAAACAGTTGATTACTTGCATTTTTATCATGTGCCATTTTAGCCTTTTGGTGGCACTTTGGGCCACGTTGGCCCATCCTGCGTGCCCAGTGGACAGAATATTACAACGCCTGTTTACAGTGGGTTAACGGATGTAATTGATTGGTAATCTGGCTCATTTGAAGATCATAACTAAATTATAAGCCAATTTTATTAACATGGGCCCCATGTTGCCCAATATGGGCACCTGGCCCACAATATGCATATGTATTTTTCAACAAGGCCCACTTCATGTACACCGGGTAACAGATATGGCCCAATTTTTTCTTTATAAGGCTATTAAATGGATAAAACCTGCACCCATGCCTATTTACAAATAATGGGTCAATGGGCCCTTTTTTTGCCAATTAACGGGCCCTGGCTATTTCATGAGTTTAATTCATAACACATATATCATAGGTCTAAACCAACTTTTTATGAAGAAAAAACTATTGTCCTGACATAAACTTGGCCAAAATGCCAAAAACCGGTTTTGGGACCATTAAGGCCAAAAATGGGAACTTTGGGCACCTTTTTAAAAAAAAAACGCCGGCACCATAGTACTCAGCGTCAAATTTTACCCTAGAATCCGTCTTCAAAAAAAAGTGGACACCATTTCCCACTGATTCAGCGTTTTGAGCCCAACTATAACTCAGGGTGACAGAGCATGAACCACTCCTCTGAATGAAGTGGTGGGCAAAAGGTCCACAGTAAGTGAACGATTCGCTCAGAAGGACATAGCGCGGTACCGCTATCCACTGTGAGGCATTCAGCAAGTGGCTTAAGCACTCATGCAATCACTCCTCAAAACCGAAATCATATTTCCATGATATACTTTAATTAGTCCGTGAGAGTAGATCGTGGAAAATCGTCTCATATAATGCAAGAAATTGCACCAAATTCCTAAATTGAAAACTATCGTACTTGCAAAAGCGATGTATACAGCGATTCGAAGCTATGATGAACAGGTATTTTATAATATGAGTGAGAAAGTGAAAAAAATAACTATTCATTAAGAAATCGTTGCGGCCTGTTGCAAGTCAAGGCATGGTTGAGCAGGCGAAAGAACATGGCGGCTTCAGACCCAGCGAGGTTATCCAGGAAACGCCTGAATACCCCAAAGAGCAAGGTGGTCAAGGGTATCCTGATGATGGCTATAATTAAATAAGGCCGTTAACGATCTTAAAAGCGGTGTTTTAATTAACCCAAACACCTAATTTTCACTCTTGCACTTCGTTGGAATTCTCTCAGTATGCATGCAAAGTTTCAGGTTGTTAGGTTTTTTGTTTTGGAATTATGGAGGAGACACACTGACACACTGACACACTGACACACTGACACACTGACACACTGACACACACACACACACACACACAACACACACACACACCACACAACACATCATACTCCACATCATTATTTTGAGAAGGTTCCATTATAACCTCCGCCACCGAAGGTGAAGGAGGTTGTGTTTTCACTCCTCTCTGTCTGTTCGTTACTTGTAAAATCGAAGATTTTTCAAGTATTATTGGTCAGTCGATTTTGTTATTCTGTCTCTTTATCGCCTTTAGGTCACAATTTTAAACCAATCTTCATGAAACTTCAACATTTGGTAAAGTTTGTCATAAGGAAGAAGCCTATTGTTTTTGAGGTCAAAAGATCAAAAGGTCAACATAGGCAAAGGTCACATAGGCCAAAGGTTAACAACTAAGGTGGTATTTCTAAATTCCTCAATTTTCATCGGATTGACTTGAAATTTGAAGAGGATTTCATATTTCAGGTCACGGAATTCAACTAGCTAATTATTTTTGAGGTCAACATCGACCAAATTATCAACATAGGCCCAAGGTCAACAACTCAGGTGGTATTTTTGAAATCCTCAATTTTCATCCGATTGACTTGAAATTGAAAGACGATTTATATTCAGGTCAATTAATTAGACGAGCCAATTATTTTTGAGATCAACATCGACCAACAAAGGTCAACAACTGAGTTGGTGTTTCTAAAACCCTCAAATTTTCATCCGATTGACTTGAAATTTTAAGAGAAGTTTTATTTCAGGAAAATGAATTCAAATAGCGAATTATTTTTTGAGGTCAACATCGATCAAAAGGTCAACACAGGCCCAAGGTCAACAACTGTGGTGGTGTTTCTAAAACCCTCAAATTCCATCTGATTGACTTGAAATTTGAAGAGGATTTATATATCAGGTCACTGAATTCAACCACCAATTATTTTGGAGGTCCACAAAGACCAAAAGGTCAACATAGGCCGAATTTCTAAAATTGTCAATTTTCATCCAATTCACTTGAAATTTGAAGAGGAGTTGCATATTTGGTCAATTAATTCAACCAGCAATTATTTTTGAGGTCAAATTTGTTTTGTGCATTTTTCAAGTATCGTGCTTTGCACGACGTCTTCTTCTTCTTTCTTTGTTTGTCTGTTTGTTTGTTTGTGTGCAGGATATCTCTAAAAGTTGTAGACGGATCTGGATGAAATTTAGTCGACATGTTGGGTGTGTGACAACGCCGAACTGATTAGATTTTGGTGCAGATCCAGCTCAGGATCCGGCGACTATAATTGTTTGAGTGATTTTTCACCATTGAGGATTGGGCCAAAAATAATATATAGCACAATATCTCAAAAAGTTGTGGACGCATTCGGATAAAACTTGGTGGACATGTTGGGTGTGTAACAAGGAAGACTTGATTCAATTTGGATGAAGATCCGAATCCGGCTATAGATGTGATAAATTTTTCAGTGAGTCTTCATCATTGAGAGATGGGGCTTAACTAATATATAGCATAATATCTGTCAAAAAGTTGTGGACGAATTCGGGCGAATCTTGGTGGATAGGTTGGGTGTGTGTTGCAAGGACGAATTGATTCAATTTTGGTGAAGATCCGAATCTGGATCTGGATATGATAATTATTTAATTTTTAACGTGTTTCTTCGCCATTGAGAGATAGAGCCAAAAACGATATAGTACTGTATGGCATGATGTTTCAAAAATGTAATGGACCCGATATGTTCTCGTGGATCAGGCATTGCGTGGTGGAGGTATGCGCTCTTCCGAGTGCCCTTCTAGTATTATGAAGAAACTGACTGACTCACTCACTGATATAAATGTTTTGTACCTTCTAGGTGGGGTAGAAAGTTTAAATTTTGCATACTGATGCAACGCGAAGCCAATATCACAGGAAAAATTCACAAAACTGTCAGAAAATGTCCATAAATGCAAGCAACTACTCGGGTCCATCCTACATGCAGAAATAATAAGTATAAGTTTTATATATTTGATGACGTTGATTGAGAGAGAGATTCATGTTTCTAATGTAGAAAGTCTGGTCTCCTTGAACTGTTTTAAAAGCCCCTTGTGGTTACATTGTGCAAATGGATAAATAAGTCAAGGAAATCAACAATTGGTGAATATAATGAGCTCTTTATTGAAGAGTTCATAGCTATGGTAAATTTTTGATGTAAACACGACAAAAGTTATATAATAAAAGGCAGAAGTGGTGCTTGTTACCGTTGCCTAGCAACCAGTTTCAGTGTCAGCTCCATTGTCTTCCAGCAGTGAGCAGTCAGAGCCTGCACCGGCCGTCTCTTATTCGAGGACATTTTCGTTCACGGACAATTTCCGACTGTTTTCTGATTTTTCCTCGGATAATGGCTTTGAGTTGCAACAGTGTGCAAAATTTCAGCTTTTTACGCCACCTAAAAGCTACTTATCATTTATATCAGAGAGGAAGCGATTACAAGTGATTCCCATGTCTATGTGTCTGATCTATGATGTGCTAAAGTATTGATAGGTTTGAAGTATTGCTAATTATATAAATATTTTATTTATTATTTCTGCATGAAGGATGCACTGGAGTAGTTGCTTGTCGTGTGCAAGCATGTCTCACGGTTATTAGATATACAGCTCTTTCTAACCACTGACTGACTGACTCACTGACATAAATGATTAGTACCTTCTAGATGGCATAGAAAGCTGAAAATTTTCATGCTGATGGACATCGAAGCCAAGATCCCAGGAAAAAAAAAATCACAAAAACGTGGGAAATTGTCCGGTCACGAAAAATATCCACGAATATGAGTCAGTCGGTGCAGGTTCTGTCTGTCCCTTGCAGGTGGACAGATTTGGATGAAACTTGGTGGACAGGTTGAGTGCATGACCTCGACGAATTGATTCGATTTTTGGTGAAGATCTGACTCCGGACCTGTATACGAGAATTATTTAATTTTTAAAGCGCCAAAAACGATCTATCGTATGATATTTCAAAAATGTATTGGGCTCGATACATTCTCATGGATCAGGCATTGCGTGGAGGAGGTATGGGCTCCACCGAGTGCCCTTCTAGTTTAATTAATGAAATGCTTTATTAATTTTTATTTATTTAATGAATGCTCATATATTTATTTAAACGTACTCAAGCACAAGAGTACACAAGGAACTTTGACGCAGGAGGAGGCCATTTGGCCCATCAAGCCTACGCTACATCAACATCAGATTAATTTAATCTACAACACAGGTCTGAGCACGTGGTCGACAACGGTGGTGGCATTACACAAACAAACTCGCTGTTTAAAACTTACATCTTTGAATGGCCTGTCATGCTGACAAATGGGGTAAAAGAGAGGACTACAAATGTAAAGTAAGAAGAGGACGACATGAGCTGATCTGCACTTGATTATAACTTTTTGCAGTGTTAACATTAAAAATTACTGCAGCTGTAAACTTTTTAAATGGAGAGCTCATTTTAATCACTAATTGTTGATTTACTTGAGTTATTTAGCTGTTTGCAGAATGCAAGCACAATGGGATTTTGAAACAGTTGAAGGAGACGCATGAGCAAATGAAAGATCAGCATTGTGTTTTCAAAGAATAACAATGAGAACAATGGGGACAATGATGACAATTAGTCCAGTGAAAAATATGATAGTTCCTCACATGAATTGCAACAGAAACCGTTCAAGTTTTTTTTTCGAATCAGAGTCCACCAAAGATTCAAATATCAAAAATCAAGAAAAATGTATTTTGTGAAACAATAATTTCACGAGGGGACAATTTATTGACCTTCAGACCATCTCCAAAACATGAAAGTGTCCATAGATTAGGTAGGATGCCTGGTGTTGGCTTAATGATTAGGGTGATGGGCTTGGGATTCTAGTAGGGATCTTAGGGTCCTGAGTTCAAATCCGGCTCAGCTGTTTAATTAATACCAGGTGGGGTTGACTCAGCTTATCCTTCTGAGGTTGGCAAAATGAGTACCAGCTTGCTGAGATGATTGAGCCATTTGAGTATCCTGTGTCAGAGTGGTGACCCGTCCAGGATTATGTCCAAGAGCCAAGGAGACTGCTGAGGCAGCACCAACGCTCTGCACAGAGTGTGAGTGGATAGATGGATGAGGCAGTACGCAATGTAAAATGATGAATTAGGTACCTCTACCAATGTTTTGAAGGTCAATATTTCATTTGAAACCATTCCTGAAACACTAAATCACTTCCTGATACCCAAACTCAGCGTACCCTTTACCCCTGAAAAGTGTCACCCCCAAATAAGCTATGTTTGATGTTTAACTGATGTTGACCATATAATCTTTGTCTGTTTAACAGAGTTGCCAGGCCGAGGCCTCTGGGTTGGAGGTGACGCTTTAGTTTAGGACTATGTCCAATGGAGATCGGGAGAGTGCTGGTCACACTCCACATGTTTCGATTTACCCGTCGATCACATCGGGTGCCTTCTGGTTGAATGGTTTGCATCAGCAAGAACAATCGTCTGGGTGGCAGACAGATGGTTGTTCCTTGTGGATTATGTAGTTACCGTGTAAGAGATAATCTATGGTGATGCTCACCATAACAATCAGGAGGTGCATCTGATTGTGTGTGTGTGTGTGTGTGTGTGTGTGTGTATATATTATATACAAATATATGCATATACATACATAGACACAAGTGGGGTGCGGGGTATGCTTACACATTGTAAGCAATAACAAACCGTGCTTCCCCATTGTCTTGAGTCACTCACCTGTATTTGCCTTTTCATTTATTTCTTTTCATTTTTTTTCATGGATTTGTATTTTCATTTATGGATACTTTGCCATGGTTCTGTGATTTTTCCTGGTGTATCGGCTGCGATGTCCTTCAGCATGAAAAATTGCAGCTTTCCATATCACCTTCTTTAATATCAGTCAGTCAGTAAGTCAGTGAATCAGTGGTTAAGATTATATATATGTATACATACACACGCACACACACACACATATATATATATATATATATAAATAATTCCAGCAATCTGTGTGTGTCTGCGACCGCCCGTCCGATCTGATTGAAACTTGCCAGGAATATTGCCGGGACACGCGATGTGCCTTTTCGAGGTTTGATATTAATCGGACGAGCGGTTCACAAGTTACGGCCATTTTATTGCTTTTTTCAGTGTTGGAAAGGTGTATATATCGCAGCTGAAGTGTCGTTCCACCTTATCACCTTATCATGCCATTTCTTTTATGGTCCATGTGTTTAACACACGATTTACCAATCCGATCTGATTGAAACTTGCCAGGAATATTGCCGGGGACCCGCGGATGTGCCTTTTCAAGGTTTGATATCAATCGGACGAGCGGTTCCCAAGTTACGGCCATTTTATTGCTTTTTTCAGTGTTGGAAAGGTGTATATATCGCAGCTGAAGTGTCGTTCCACCTTATCACCTTATCATGCCATTTTTTTATGGTCCATGTGTTTAACACACGATTTACCAATCCGATCTGATTGAAACTTGCCAGGAATATTGCCGGGGACCCGCGGATGTGCCTTTTCGAGGTTTGATATTAATCGGACGAGCGGTTCCCAAGTTACGGCCATTTTATTGCTTTTTTCAGTGTTGGAAAGGTGTATATATCGCAGCTGAAGTGTCGTTCCACCTTATCACCTTATCATGCCATTTTTTTAGGTCCATGTGTTTAACACACGATTTACCAATCCGATCTGATTGAAACTTGCCAGGAATATTGCCGGGGGCCGCGGATGTGCCTTTTCGAGTTTGATATTAATCGGACGAGCGGTTCCCAAGTTACGGCCATTTTATTGCTTTTTTCAGTGTTGGAAAGGTGTATATATCGCAGCTGAAGTGTCGTTCCACCTTATCACCTTATCATGCCATTTTTTTATGGTCCATGTGTTTAACACACGATTTACCAATCCGATCTGATTGAAACTTGCCAGGAATATTGCCGGGGACCCGCGGATGTGCCTTTTCGAGGTTTGATATTAATCGGACGAGCGGTTCCCAAGTTACGGCCATTTATTGCTTTTTCAGTGTTGGAAAGGTGTATATATCGCAGCTGAAGTGTCGTTCCACCTTATCACCTTATCATGCCATTTTTTATGGTCCATGTGTTTAACACACGATTTACCAATCCGATCTGATTGAAACTTGCCAGGAATATTGCCGGGGACCCGCGGATGTGCCTTTCGAGTTTGATATTAATCGGACGAGCGGTTCCCAAGTTACGGCCATTTTATTGCTTTTTTCAGTGTTGGAAAGGTGTATATATCGCAGCTGAAGTGTCGTTCCACCTTATCACCTTATCATGCCATTTTTTAATGGTCCATGTGTTTACACACGATTTACCAATCCGATCTGATTGAAACTTGCCAGGAATATTGCCGGGACACGCGGATGTGCCTTTTCGAGGTTTGATATTAATCGGACGAGCGGTTCCCAAGTTACGGCCATTTTATTGCTTTTTTCAGTGTTGGAAAGGTGTATATATCGCAGCTGAAGTGTCGTTCCACCTTATCACCTTATCATGCCATTTTTTATGGTCCAAGCACGGACTTCTTATAATAACCTGGACCAGCAATGCCATCTACTCGCAGCAGTGTGAACTGACGTCACCGGAAATGGCTCAGCGGCCATGTTGCGTTGCCACTCGCTAGTCGCGCGCAATTCAAAAAACCTGCAGATGCATTAAGAGTTTTAACTACAGTATTTTGCTAGTATTTTGAACGGTAAACGTAAAAATGCCACAGTGCGAGGTTTCGGATGAAATAATAAGTCTGGAAGAGCCACGTGCACCTTTCATCGGTAAGAATGCAATTATTGATGCTTTTTTTCTCTTTCAATCGTCAATCTATTTTTAGAGTATTATTTTAAGAAGTTACAATTTAAACGCTAAACGCCAGTATAACAATCTAAATGATGGCAAAGTACAGTTGATAATTTGAAAGAAAATGTAAAAAAACGATATTATCCAGGAATACGCCGGAAATGAGTTTTCCAGGCGTCTAGAATTCAATTTTTTTTCTCTCATACAGCACATCTGTGAGTGCTATACAAAGATTCGTCTCCACCATGTTGTTCGAACCAGGAACACTGGATTGAAAGATAACCCATCAGGAAAAAATTCAGCAAACTGATCCTATTTGCACATCAATAGTTTACTAACCATTTGCATTGAAGTGTTTCTCCTAGGTTTCGACATATCTTATATTTCAACCTACTGCGATTATAATAGTTGATCGTCATCTTCTATAGGTCAATGCATATTAAACCAGTCTCATTAGTGTGTAGATTATAGATCATGTTTATTAAGGTTGTCCAATGTCTGTTCAATGTTTTCATGATTGATCAATATATTATAGGCCATACAGGGTAGCTTTAAGCTACCCACGATGGCCTATAATATTGTTACGGCTGTGGAAATTCGCAATACACCATAAAGGGTCCTTAGATCAGTTATGACGATAAGTATGTGTGTAGTTAGATTTCCCCACCGTTGTTTAGAGGGAATTTCCGTGTTCACAGGGCTGTGATCCTTTGAGTTAGCCCTTTTTCTTTTCTCTATCATTATTTTGGACCAATCATCCCCCAACAACCAAATCGCCACCACCAACATCACTCCCAAGCAACTACAACTCAAACACCACCACCTTCGCCTCTTTACCTCCACAACTCCACCCCGCAAACATCGCTTCACCGCCATTCTCAAACGACGCCCGCCAACAACCAAACTCCCACCACCTCCGCCTTTCTACCACACGCCGGGCCATGGGTTGTGAATGCGTTCCTTTTGCCTCAAGAATCGGATCAGGAATGCTTCACGCCCCCTTTCATCCATCCAACGGCTGAGCATCGGGTGGCATAGCCCCGCCTCCGAACCCGCTGTGATCCAGAAATTTACATTGACGCCCCTCCCCCAGGCTATATAAGCGCGAGCTCGCGGAAGAAAAAAAAAGGTGCAGTACGTCGGCAGAGAACCAAGTGGAGCAGTGGAGTGGCAGCGGCGGAGTGTCGCAGAAGAAGTCAAGTCTGCAGTGTCGGCGGTCGAGTCGGGAGACGGAGCTCAAAGCCGACGGGAAAGGCAGACGGGAGCGCCGGAGAGAGCTCGCCGACCACGCCAGGGGCACGAAGCCAGGCACAGCTACGCTGACAATCGCTGCTTGCCCGCCATCGTGCCACGAGGGCGCGGGTAGGACCCTTCGGTCTCGTGACCTGGCCGCTCCTCCAGGTTCCACCGCATTAGGCCCACAGGCCCAGTCTGACTCCCTTGCCTTTGAGGGTCTTTTCTTTGCTTTTGTATGAATGCGTGTTGTGCGCCGTGTCTTGTAAAGTAGAAACTGTTGAAGTGCATGTAAATAAACATTGCTTTATTTGGTTGTAATTCTTACTTTCATTGCTTTGTTGTTAAATTGCACTCCTAGTGTATGGCTGTGAATACGTGCTTGCCTTGTCTGAGTGTGGAATAATGTACTTGTCGAACTGTTCCCCGTTTCGTTGCGTCCTTTCCTTTGTTTGAAAGTTCCATCTTGCATCACGGAAGGAATTGTTAGAAGGGTGTAAGCACCCGGTAAATAATCACGTCCGTCGGGCCGGCGATAACACCACTCGGTTATCACTGAAGCACGGAACGGACCGCTTAAGTGGTTCGTGTCCTTGGCCGGCCAGCGGCGAGGTACGATCGCCCGGTTAACTACCGCGCAGGTACTTAGGTAGGTCGAGTTTGGCGAACAACCCTATCCTGCGCGGGTGGCCGATTGGCACGATTGTGGTGGGTCGAAAGACCCACCCGTGACTAGCTCCTGGCGATATTACCAAGGAGGGTCACGACTGAATTGTCCGTTCCGGTGGGCGACGCGTCGCGATTCGAGTTACGTGGCCGATCACACGCCGGGCGGACCGAAATTCGTAACAATATATTGATCAATCATGAAAACATTAATGAGACTGTACTGGTTCAATATGCTTCGACCTACTACAGAAAGCTACCCTCTATAATATACACATATTAATAGGAGGCCATAGGTTAGTCTGTAGATTATAGATCATATTTATTAAGGTTGTCCGATGTCTGTTCAATGTTTTGATGATTGGTCAATATATTATTAATTATATAGGCCATAAGGCCTATTATTATAGGGGTAGCTGAAAGCTACCGCCTTATGGCCTATAATAATACAAATATTATAGGCCATAGGGGGGTAGCTATACACATTACATTGATTATCATCAGATCATATGACATATGATATGATAATCATTCATGAGAATTGTGACACCTCGTACTCACTCACCTTATTGATTCGTGCTGCAGAGCTTATATTAGCTTGGTAGTGATAATGGGCGGCGGAGACTGTTGTTAGTGAAATGAAAATCCTGTTCTTCTCATTAAGCTGTACAAAAATGTTGTTTCCAGCGAGAAATTCGGCACAGAATAATATATTCAATCTGTGAATTCGGATTGGCAATGCAACATGGCGACTTCAGTCGACAGAGGCCGTTGCTGGTCCAGGTTAATAAAAGAAGTCCGTGGTCCATGTGTATAACACACGATTTACCAATCCGATCTGATTGAAACTTGCCAGGAATATTGCCGGGGACCCGCGGATGTGCCTTCTCAAAGTTTGATATTAATCGGACGAGCGGTTCCCAAGTTACGGCCATTTTATTGCTTTTTTCAGTGTTGGAA